>JARYGA010059753.1:13344864-14594864 GCA_030545235.1 Helianthus tuberosus | reverse complement strand
CAGCAGATAAAGGCAAGGGTAAGTCTATTTCAGATATTCCTGTCGTTCGGCATTATTCTGAAGTTTTCCGTGAAGAGTTACCTGGTCTACCTCCAGCACGCCAAGTCGAGTTCCGCATTGATCTTGTACCTGGTGCAAATCCCATTGCAAGAGCTCCATATCGTCTTGCACCATCTGAGATGCAAGAGTTATCTAAGCAGCTTCAGGAGCTCTCTGACAAAGGCTTTATCCGTCCCAGCTTTTCACCTTGGGGTGCTCCCGTTCTTTTTGTCAAGAAGAAGGATGGATCCTTTAGGATGTGTATCGATTATCGTGAGCTTAACAAGCTTACCATCAAGAATCGATATCCCCTACCTCGCATAGATGATCTCTTTGATCAGTTACAGGGCGCTTCTTATTTTTCGAAGATTGATCTTCGTTCGGGGTATCATCAACTTCGGGTGCACGAAGAAGATATTCCCAAGACAGCGTTCCGTACTCGCTATGGGCATTATGAATTCACAGTCATGCCATTCGGTTTGACTAATGCTCCTGCTGTTTTCATGGACTTAATGAATAGGGTCTGCAAACCTTATTTGGATCAGTTCGTCATTGTTTTTATTGACGACATCTTGATTTACTCTAAGACGCGAGCTGATCACGAGCAACATCTTCGTCTCACTCTGGAACTCCTAAAGAAAGAGCAACTTTTCGCCAAATTCTCCAAGTGTGAATTCTGGCTTAAAGAAGTTCAATTATTAGGACATATTGTCAACAAACAAGGTATTCATGTAGATCCCTCCAAGATCAGTGCGTTCAAGGATTGGGATATGCCTACTACTCCTACTGAGGTTTGTTCTTTTCTTGGTCTAGCGGGTTATTACCGCCGCTTCATAGAAAACTTCTCAAAGATTGCAGTTCCTCTAACTGCTCTAACACAGAAGAACAAGCCCTTTGAGTGGGGATTCAAACAAGAGGAAGCTTTTCAAAACTTGAAGCAGAAGCTTTGCGACGCGCCCGTTCTGACTTTGCCTGAGGGCAATGATGATTTCGTAGTTTATTGTGATGCATCTAAATTGGGTCTTGGTTGTGTCCTGATGCAAAGGAACAAAGTCATAGCATATGCATCGAGGCAGTTGAAGATACATGAGAAGAACTACACCACTCATGATATTGAGTTGGGTGCAGTTGTTTTCGCTCTAAAGATCTGGAGACACTATTTATACGGTACAAAATGTGTGGTTTTCATGGGCCACAAAAGTCTTCAGCACATCTTCAATCAGAAAGAACTCAACATGAGGCAACGACGTTGGGTTGAGCTTTTAAACGACTATGACTGCGAAATTCGCTACCATCCTGGTAAGGCGAATGTCGTAGCTGATGCATTGAGTCGTAAGGAACGTACTAAGCTTCATTGTGTACGTGTTCAATCTGTTATTCAAGCTCGATCCAATATCCAAGCACGCATTTCTCAGGCTCAACAATCTTGTGTTTCACAAGGATTGATGGATAAGGAATTTCCCTATCACATAACACCTGCTCTGGAACTGAAGTACAATGGATAGTATTACTTCATGGACCGCTTGTGGGTCCCAAGCCAGGATGATCTTCGTACCTTGCTTATGGATGAAGCCCACAAGTCTCGTTATTCTATTCATCCGGGCTCAGATAAGATGTATAAGGATCTTCGTATTCATTATTGGTGGCCTGGTATGAAGAAAGACATTGCCTTATACGTATCAAAATGCCTTACTTGTCTTAAGGTTAAGGCTGAACATCAGCGTCCTTCTGGTTTATTGGTGCAACCAGAGATCCTAGTTTGGAAATGGGAAAACATTACTATGGATCTTGTTACTAAACTTCCACGCACAAAGAAAGGTCATGATGCCATCTGGGTAGTTGTTGATCGTCTTACTAAGTCAGCGCATTTCTTGCCAATCCGTGAGGATTTTCCTGCTGACAGACTTGCTAAAATCTATGTGGATGAAATTGTGGCTCGACATGGTGTTCCTTTGAACATTATTTCGGACAGAGATGCTCGTTTCACTTCTCATTTTTGGAGAACCATTCAATCTGCTATGGGGACCCAACTTAATCTGAGCACAGCTTATCATCCGTAAACGGATGGTCAATCTGAAAGAACAATCCAGACTCTGGAGGATATGCTTAGAGCTTGTGTGATCAACTTTGGTGGTAGTTGGGATTCACATCTTCCACTGATTGAATTCTCCTACAACAAAAGTTATCACACCAGCATCAAAATGGCTCCTTTCGAGGCTCTCTATGGTCGAAAATGTCGTTCACCAGTCTGCTGGAATGAGATCGGCGAGGCTCAGCTTACTGGACCTGCTCTCATTTTAGAATCAACTGACAAGATTAAGAAAGTTCGTGATAACCTTCAGACAGCTAGAAGCCGTCAAAAGAGTTACGCGGACCCAAAACGCAAACCCTTGGAATTTCAAGTCGGTGATCGAGTATTACTTAAGGTCTCACCTTGGAAAGGTGTGATCAGATTTGGAAAGAAAGGAAAACTTGCACCTAGATAAGTTGGACCATTCAAGATCGTCGAAAGAATCGGCAAGGTAGCCTACAGACTTGAGTTACCTCCTGAACTTGGAAATGTTCATCCAACTTTTCACGTGTCCAATCTCAAGAGGTGTTTAGCTGATGAGAACCTCCACATACCGGTTGACGAAATTCGTGTTGGCAAAACACTGAAATTTGTTGAGAAGCCAGTGGAAATCATGGAACGTGAAGTCAAGTGGCTTAAACGCAAGCGCATTCCTTTGGTCAAAGTTCGCTGGGAAGCTAAACGTGGACCCGAGTTAACTTGGGAACGTGAAGATCAAATGAAGGCGAAATATCCGCATCTTTTTCCACGAGTTTCCTCTAAATAAATTTCGGGACAAATTTCAAGAAGTAGGGGAGACTGTAACATCTGTGCTTGTAATCATTGTTAACAGTTCTATTATCAATAAAACAATGTTATTTGATCCCAATGTTTATTTGGTTGTGTTTTACATTTTTCATGTTTTGACTTTTGTGTAATTTCAAACTCTGTATCGCTTTCTGGAGAGTTATACGCAAACTGATGAGTAAACGTAATCGGTTTAATGCGACAAATACTCCGGAACATCAACATATACTTAACATACCTTAAATAACCTTTACATAACTTAGAAATAAGTTTTGAAGACTTTGGTATGGCAAAAACAAGTTAATTCGCCTACAGGGACTAAACTTGACAAATTGCGAAAGTATGCCCATTTGAACAGTAACGAACATTCCGAAACATGACCATAAGTTAAACACACCTTAAATATCCTTTACATAGCTTAGAAATAGGCTTTGAGGGGTTGGGTGTGCTAAAATAAACTTTTGGGTCATTCAGGGACTAAAAGTGTCAAAAAGTGCACAAGTTTGCACTTTCGCGCATAACTTACGTTCTGAATACATCTGGACATCCAAAAATTTATGTAAGCACTAAAATATTTTATTTTAGTGTTTGGCATAAGAGAAATTCATTCGTCGCGTCACTTGGATCGTTTTTCGCGCTTGTGCGCATTTCGTCGTAATTAAGCGAACATCGCGTTCGTACGACCAAACGAACCAACATCCGACATATTTTTGAGCATGTTTCATGTCCACAATGTTTAGGCATCATTTTAGGGCCTTAAAGTTGGCTTTACGGGCCTTAGAAGTGTCGGAAATGGCCTTAAACACATGCAGGGACCAAAACTGTCATTGCTGAAACTTATGTCTGATCCGTGCAGGCCAGGCGGCCCGCGTAAGATCTTTGTCTGTGTCTACGCGGCCCGCGTCAGGCTCCCAGAACAGATAAGACTGATTAGTCAGCAGATTTCAGGTGATTAAACCTCATCCACACACTCACACTTGCCCTTTCAGCTCATTAGGGGCCATTTTTAGTCACCACAACATTTCAACAAATGTACGCACGAGATTCGATCACGTTATTCAAGAAACGATCTTAACGGTTCGGGAAATTGTAACACCTGTGCCTCCACGGCCATCAAACAAATACCAAACCAATGAAATATTATATTTCATACTTGGGATTTGTAAAAATATGTGTACCATTTGCACATATCAATTCTTGTTCAATTTCAAACTCTAAATCGCTTTCTGGAAGGTTATACGCGCACTGATGCGTAAATATAACCATTTTAATGCAACAAACACTCCGGAATAGTGACATAGGCTTAACATACCTTAAATAACCTTTACATAACTTAGAAATAAGTTTTGAAGGCTTTGGTATGGCAAAATCAAGTTAAATCGCTTACAGGGACTAAAGTTGACAAACTGCGAAAGTATGCCAATTAGAACTGTAACAGACATTCCGGAACATGACCATAAGTTAAACATACCATAAATATCCTTTACATAGCTTAGAAATAGGCTTTGAGGTGTTCGGTGTGCTAAAATAAACTTTTGGGTCATTCAGGGACTAAAAGTGTCAAAAAGTGCATAAGTTTGCATTTTCGCGCATAACTTACGTTCTGAATACATTCGGACATCCAAAAATTTATGTAAGCATGACTATATTATGCTTTAGTGTTTGTCTTGCCAAAAATCCATTCGTCGCGTCATTTGGATCGTTTTTCGCGCTTATGCGCATTCCGTCGTAATTAAGCGAACATCGCAACCGTACGGCTAAACGAACCGACATCCGAGATATTTTTGAGCATGTTTTAAGTTCCCTATACTTTAACTTCATTTTAGAGCTTTGAAATGGGGTTAACGGGCCTTAAACGTGTCAGAAATGCCTTATATGCACTGCAGGGACCAAAACTGTAATTCTGCCAAACTTGTAGGCCTACGATGCGCAGGCACTTTTTACCCTACGGTGCGTAGGGCATCTCCAGACCAGATGCAGAGTTTTTAACAGCCTGTTTGCAGCTGTTTGATCCACCACCACATGTTCTAAATTGCTTAGTCATCAGATAAGGATCATATTTAGCTTCCATAACCTTTCAACAAGTGTACGGATGTGATCGAATCACGGTTTCCATGAAACGATCTCAACGGTGGACCGAAAACTATATATACCCATACACCCCCATTGCATAACTTACAAGAATTCTGATTTGAGAAACTCTAAGTTGAAACCATTGTTTCATACCTGAGATTCTTGGATCGGGATTAGCATTCGGGGACCCTGGGTAAGTATTCTTTCGTTCTTTTATTGCTTTTCGAGTCTTTTCGAGTCTGAAAGTCAAACTTTGTTTGACTTTCTGTGTTGACCAGTTATGGTCAATGCGAAGTTCGTTTGAACTTCGCAACGTGAGTGTAATCACGTTGGTTATAGTCCCTTGGGACTATGCCTACTGATTACCACGTTGTCTAGGGTCGTAGGGTAAGCGATCTAATAAATCGCTTATACCTCGAACCCGACCCAGTTTGGTCGATCATTAGGATCCGACCAAATACATTAGGTGACCATAGTGTATAGGGAATAACCTCCCGAGGTTATACCCTATGGTCACATCGTTTGAGTAGTTGTATGATAGGTAGTTTATATGCCTTAGGTAAATTACCAGAATACCCTTTTTATGTATAATTGGTAATTAAGCTTATGTAACCTAAACTTTTGTACATAACTGATTATACAACATAATTAAAAACGTTTAGGCATATAATACTTGTCATAGGACTAGTTAGACGTCTCGAACGTGCTTTGCGCGCACGACGCGTTAAAGTAGCGTATGTTACCTTAATGGGTCGCGATGGGTCAAAAGCACTTAGGTTAGTCTCAATGTAGTATGTAGGCCTTGTTAAACCATATCATATGAGTTCCAATACTCATTTGGTTTACCAAGCCTCATCCTATCCGATCTCCCGATTTAAGTCCGGTTTATTTTTATAGTTTTAGATTGCCGACTGATTCCGTGCTCCCTCTAGCTTTGTTTGGTTGTTGTTCAAGACCTCTAAGCATTCTCAGGCGAGTACATTATTCCCCTCTTTTACTGTTTTCAACTGTTTTGGGGTGACTCATATGTGCTAAATGCTTTATCAATGATTTCAATAACAATTACAATGTGGTTTTAAGAACGATTACAATAATTTCAATAACAATTACAATGTGGTTTCAAGAACAATAACAAGGGTTTCAAGAACGATTTCAATGGTTCAAAAACTAATTACAAATTTCAAAAAGTGAACAAACTTGTTGGTTATAGTTACATAACCAAATGACATTCATTAGCAATGATCAAGCCGACCAGTATTAGGTTATGGTACCATAGGATCTGACAAATCCCGTTATTCTCTATACCCATGGTTATGTGTGGATATTTTGGGTAGCGACTGAATCTGTAATTATTAACTTACCCTTTGGTAAGGGTTTGTTAAGAACGAGAGAGAGAACGAGTTGGAACGAGGAACGCGTCAAGAAGGTTTGAATGTTATTAGAGAATCGACCATAAAGTAGTTTCACAATTAAAACAAGAACGATTTGAACGATTTCACAAAATGTTTTAACGATTGGGTAAACATTGGGACATGATTTACATTTGATCATGCATTTCCACAAAACATAGCTTTGATTTAAACCAAGTTTTACTTCAATATTATGTTCTTGTGCATTTCATCTATGGTTTAGTTGATGCATTTTCACTAACCATACATATCATTTTGGTTACACATTACATGGTTTACATTTGACACAAACACTATTGACATTGGTTATACATATTACATGATTTACATTGGACATGAACATTTTACTTGGTGGTTTGATTTGAGTAAGTGATTTAGTAACGAGGCGTGTGTAATATGATACAAGCATGGTGGATACGCCGTTGGTACTTCCTATATATAAGTGTTTGTATGGTATTACATATTGTAGCGTTATTTGAATCATTTCAGTTTGAGACATAGAACATTTTATACAAGTAACATACTTTTCACAAGACACTGATTTACAAACAACTTATCTTATACAAACTCATTTTACATGGTTATTCATTTAATCATGCATTTTTCTCTTATTTATACATATCATCTAAACTTATTATTTTTCAAATGATTTACAAAGACAAAGTAAATTACAAGGTTCATGACTAAACATTTTCTCAAACAGAAGTCATGAATCTTATTTTCAACAAAACCAATGTATTCACCAGCATTTCTTTGCTGACCTCGTTTTCACATATGTTTCAGGTATTGTTGGATGATATCGTTTGATAGAATGCATGCTCACATAGGACTGGACAAGGCCTTAGTGACTCAATAACAATGATAGACTATGTTTAAATTGTGTATTTAGATTTCCAGATGATGTAATTATTCAATGTTTAATAAAACGAAACACTTTTTGGTATCCATGGTTATGAAACATTAATTCTGTTACAACACTCCCCGACGTTTCCGCCACGTTTTGTATCAGACACGTGGTCGGGGTGTGACAGAAATACTATAAATACTCCACCCCCATTTCCTTCAAACTCACTAGAATCTGATCTAATGTGCTCTAAGTTGAAACCTTTGTTTCATACCTGAGCTATTTTGATCTAGATTAGCATTCGGGGACCCTTCGTAAGTATTCTTTCGTCCTTTTATTGCTTTTCGAGTCTGAAAGTCAAACTTTGTTTGACTTTCTGCGTTGACCAGTTTATGGTCAATGCGAAGTTCGTTTGAACTTCGCAACGTGATTGTAATCACGATGGTTATAGTCCCTTGTGACTATGCCTAATGATTACCACGTTGTCTAGGGTCGTAAGGGTAAGCGATCTAATAAATCGCTTATACCTTCGAACCCGAACCATTTGGTCAATCATTAGGATCCGACCAAACACATTAGGTGACCATAGTATATAGGGAATAACCTTCCGAGGTTATACCTTATGGTCGCTTCGTTTAAGTAGTTGTATGATAGGTAGTTTATATGCCTTAGGTAAATTACCAAAATACCCCTTTGATGCCAAAATTCATTTTAAACATATGTAACATAACTTTTGACATCTAAACGGATTTGACAACCATATTAGACATGGTAAGGCATATATTACTTGTCATAGGACTAGTTAAGCGGTCCGAACGCGTTTCACGCGAACGACGCGTTAAAGTAGCATAAGCTACCTAAACGGGTCGTAATGGGTCACAAACACTAGGTTAAGTTTCGTTTTAGTATGTGGGATTTGTTAAACCATATTACACGAGTCTCCATACTCGTTTGGTTTACGAACCCTCATTCTATCCGATCCTCCGATATTAGGTCCGGTTTATTGACATAGTTACCTATATTAGGTGCCGTTTGATTCCGTGATCTCTAGCATTGCTTGGTGGTTATCTTAGGACTTCTGAGCAATCTCAAGTGAGTACATAGACCCCTCTTTTACTGTTTTCCAAACTGTTTTGGGGTGAAACACATGTGCCTACTTGTTACTTTCGTGTTTTCCATGTTTTCACATCATATACCTGCTATGTTTATTAGTACAATTATAGTACATGATTTCATTGTGTTCATGCTATGTATGTCCATTGTGTGCATACTTAGTACAATGTTTTACATTACATTACATTTCATGCTATGTATGCCCATTGTGTGCGTACTTAGTACAGTTGTTTTCATCTCATGCTTACATTTTGTTATGACATTTGGGTTGTTTACAATGGAACAATACATTCATTAACATTAGCTACGCTGTTCGTTAGTAGGTAGTGGTACCATAGGAATTGACAACTCCCGTTCCTGAAATCCTGGGTTTGTTTGGATTGGAAGGAATGACCGAATTCGATATACATAACTTAGATAAACCTTTAATTTGTTTAAGGGTTTATCGCACAGTCTCAAGGCTTGGATGTATGCATTTTCACAATACCGCATAAATGTTTGTATCAGTATAGCATGCATTTGTTCCACAAAACATAACTTTGATTTAAACTATGTTTTACATCAATACCTTGTTTTTGTGCATTTTACATATGGTTTAGTTGATATATATCACTTACCATACATGATATTTTTGGGTATACATTACATGATCTACATTAACATAAACATAAACATTTTGACATTGATATACACATTTAGTGGTTTACATTGGACATAGACTTTTCAATATGGTTTACACATTAACACATGACAATTCATTTATACATGAACAATTTACATTGATGGTTGGTTTGGGTAAATGATTCGAGTAACGAGGCGTGTGTAATATAATACAAGCATGGTGGATACGCCGCTGGTACTTCCTATAAATAAGTGTTTGTATGATATTTCATGTCGTAGCGTTACTTAAATCATTTCAATATTTGACATATTACATTTTACATAAACAACTTATTTTCACAAGACATTGATTTACAAAACAACTTATCTTATACAAACTCATTTTTACTTGATTATTCATTTAACCTTACATTATTCTCTTATTTATACATATCATTGCTTTTTAATGATTTACAAAACAAAACAACTTACAAGGTTCATGACTGACTGTTATTAAACAATTTTTCCTAAACGTATAAGTCATGAATCCTATTTTCACAAAACCTATGTATCTCACAGGCATTTTTATGCTGACGTACCTATTTTCACATGTGTTTTCAGGAGCTTTTCCGTAGGATGATGATCGTGACACTAGGGCGGACCTGTGCCTTAGAGACATAAAATGAAGATAGACTTAGTTTAATTATGTTCTGAACTCTTTATTTCCTGTTTAAGACAATGTAACTCTTATGTTTATAAATAAAATACAACTTTGAATGCCATGGTTATGAAACAATTAATTATGTTACAACACTCTCCGACGTTTTCCGCCACGTTTTGTATGTTACACGTGGTCGGGGTGTGACATAAACTAACTAGGAATAATGTTAACCTAGTTAGAGAATGAGTTGTGAGTAGTTTAGAAGTGAAAATAAATAAAGGGTGAAAATTTAGGGACCAATTGTGTTTAAACTAAAACTAATATTAATAAAACAAGTAAATTAGAAACTCAAACACACTGGTGTGTGTTTGAGGTCGAACCAGACAAGGAAAAGGGCGACCAGGACTCCTCATCCAACCCTAACTCCACAAAATTGATCAATTGAAGGCTTATTTCTGACCCAAATCAAAATCTGAACATAGATTAGTGATCCTCATCACAAGGGGATTACAAGGTATGTAAAATTTGGTGTTAATACTCTGTTTGAAATTCTAATGAAATTGGGATATCTGAAAATTGATTTTGCATGTTTGCTATTTGGGTAGAATAGGGTTGATATAGTGTCTAGGAGTAAAACCTAGACAATAACATGCGAAATCATGGCTAATTCCTGAAAATCTCTTGAACACATTGAAGGTGATTCATGGGTTTTGTGGGAAACTAGTAAACACTAGGGTTTAGAATGATTATTCTAGTGTAATATGGGTCATAGAAAGTGATTTCTGAAATGATGATGTTAAAATACGTGAATATAGTCTAATTGTAGTTAATTAGGGTGATAAACTCAAGTCATGAGCTTTGTTTAGATCATGTAGAAATCTGACCTGCTAGGTGTTTGATAAAACGCCTAAATGAGGGTTAAAATGTTAAAAGTTGAGTGAAAACGCAGACTTGATCATTGTAAAGAATTATGCGTTAAAGCTTGTGAAAGAGTTCTAAACTTATTGTGAATTGAACTCTTTAGGCAAAGAATCCGGAACGTCAAGCGGACAAGCCGGAGGTGAGACATGCTTGAAAGGTGTGCTTTAAAGGTACGTAACTTCGGTTTCATTACATTGTGTATAAACAATAGTCTTAGAAAAGTTAATGAGAATGTAGTGTCAATTGCGAGTTGGTATGTCATAGAAGTGACGAAGTTCACTCGACAAACAAACGGGTCAAAATAGTTAATTAGAATTCTTGGTTGATAATGTTGTTTAGTTATGCAAGTATGTAACTTGATTCGTTACATTTGGGTAAATTTGATATTTAGCATATATGTTGTTGGATTGTGTATTAAAAGTTGAGTTGGATTAAAGCGATGATATTCGCTATGTCGAATAATAGGCCCAGAATCTGGTTAAACCTCGTTGGTAGTCATCAAAATGGAGGATTTCTTAGATGAGCCAAACGGGTCGAATAACCAAGTAAGGCATGGTAATACATCGTTGTATGGTTACTCGGTCTTTTGTTATTATTGACAAATGACATATTAGAATACGAGGATTAAACATGTTGGTTTGTAGGATTGAAATCCGAGAACTTGATTCAAGTAATCAAACAAATCAAGCCAAACATAACATTTCAGCATCTACCGTAAATTACGGTATATACCGTAATTTACGGTAGACACCAAAGGGCTACGGTGGGTTTCCCCTGTGTTACGGTGGAACCAGAATTTCCCAGAAGCCATCGTAACTTACGGTATCTACCGTAAGTTACGGTAGAGCTTTAGAAATTATGATAAATTTTGTAGTTCTTTGTTAGTTCGAATCCGTTTTAGACGTAGTTTTGAATATGTATTATTTCTAAGTATTATAATACTAATGTTTAATGAAAACAATTTCAGTTTTTAGGTATCCAAGGATTACGGATGACGGTTAAGCTAGCTTTTGAAGAATCGAACACAAACTTTTGAAGCTTCCGCAATGTTTTTAACCTTTAATAGACTATGTTTATGGGTTGTAAACAAATTGTTAAACAACTTTTGAATGTTTTAACTTAGTCATTAGTTGACTAAGGTCTTTGCTACGTATGAACTATACTTACGAAATCCATGTTAATTAGGCATCCTTTATATAAAATGGTATGAACTATTATTAAATTCAAGTAAATTTAGACGGGTGTTACAAGTTGGTAATCAGAGCTCAAGTTTGTTAACAAAGTGTTCGGTTCAAACTTGATCGATCGTCCGGTAAGAATTAATTTCTTTAGTAGACTTACTAGAATACTAGAAAAAGGAAATTTGAATTGATATGCACGGGAAGTGCGTGTTTACACACTCAAACCCGGAAAAGTGCACTAAGCATAAATGGTTTAAGCAAGTGGTGAACTTGGCTAGATCAAAATGAATGACGCATATGTCATAAATGAAATGTTTAACAATTAGTGTAAACATTTCAACTTCAAGATGACGGAAAGATGGGAGGAGTGTATGAATACGCTCGAACCTGGGAAAATACACTAAGTAAGAAAGGTAAGGCAAGATATATACTTGACCAAACCGAAAAAGAATAACACATTATTTATGACTCAGTGAGAATGATATAAATCTCCGTATAATAAGACGAAAATGAATTAAATATTTTTTGATAAATCGTGATGGATGTTTCAGTTGAAGAAATGTCTGGAGTAACCAGAGATGATTCGACATCTCAATTGACTGAACAAATGAAGGCTAAGATTTCTGAGGAGGTCGGAAAAGCTCTAGAAAATAGTCTATCACAGTATATTGATAGATTACAAACCACAATCGTGCCGGTGGTGAACGATATGATGGCTGAATTGAAAGATAGCATACTACAAGAAATAGAAGAAAGGAGGGTGTTGGATATGAATCCAAGATCCGTAAAGAAGTCCAAGTATAATAAAGCTCCCAAGAAGGGAGTTACAAAAAGTGTGTTACATTAGTGTAGATTTTGTGGAAAAATTCACAAGGGCACAGGTGGTAAGCCAAGACATAAAAAGTCTAAATGTCCAGAGAGGCTTGGAACCAAGGACACAACCGACACAAAGTCTGATGCCCAGAAATCAAGGACAAAGTTGTTTTATATAACAGCCACGGAGGCTAAAGCTGAACCTGATGTCGTTTCAGGTATACTCTTGTAAATTAAATTTCAGCATAATTTTTAATTATTACGAGTGCAAATAAATCGTTTGTTTTATATCGATTTATTTAACATTCTACATTAGCGTTAACGAAATTACCAAGGCTTTGAAAAATAGAAAGAGGTAATAATAAAAGTTCTATAGTTTATAAGAGGTGCTGAAACTGTACGTTGAGCATCGAGGTAAAAATAATCACGATAAATATTGCCTTGGGAAGGGGTGCGCGCACACTCGAATCCGAGAACGTAATGAAAGATAAGAGTCATAATAGGGAGGAGTGTAATAACACCCGAACCCTGGGAGTTTACAATAGTAATAGATGACAAGGACATGATTATAGACTAAGCCAAACTAAATGAAACAGATAGAAACATCGTTTAGGTCAACAAACGATGTGGATAAATTCCATACAACGATATGAAACGATAACATGAAATGAATTGATTTTGTTATTGTAACAATGGGTTAAAGTCAGAAATCAAGAGATTAAGATTTAGATAGGAATATCCTCGAAAAACAAACTAAATGGACAATATGTATTATTTGTTGCTGTAAATAATGATATACCAATAAATTTGGATTTAAAAGCTCGGGTATGGGTACATACCCAAGTAACATGTTATTAATAAATTCCTCCTGAGGAAGAACGATAATCACCTTGATGAGGGTGAATATGTAAAAGAATTAGTAAGACAAACATTATGAAAGTGTTAGAATAAGAATCAAGTAAACGAAAATATGAATCGACAATTTAGAATGTCAAAGCATAAGGATAAAGTTGACTGTCATAGGAGATGGAACTCACACGAACAAGTCAAACCAGACGAGTGAAAGAATAAAATACTTGGTTGAGTAAAAGCGGTGGGTTTTGCTGATACGACCAAATAAATCGAGAAACAAAGTCTTAAGGAATGACGGAAGGGTTGCTATGAAAATAATATCGATAAAATACTCAATTAATAGGTATGTTTTTAGACAAATGCGTAACCAACAGTCAAGATCGCGAATTAAAAGTCAAGAGACTCAGATTAAGAGTTATGACTGAGAAAACGATAAAATTTTTGCAAAAACAGAAATTTCAATAGTCATGTTCAACTACTTTAATGTTGGGCGGGTTGAATAAAGTATAGCAGTTGATATCCCAAGTAAGCGCAACCTGGATAATGAAAGCGTGAAATATTATTGAATCTAGGGGATAGGTCATAAAAGAGTATGAAAGGGAAAATGCAAACCAATGAAACCAGAGTGTTAAAAATATCAAGATCAAGAACCCGGGTAACGGGTTAAAAGGAAATAGAGGCATAAACCAAATAACGGTATGAGTAAAATAAACCGACGCGAAGGACACATAAGAAGTCATAGAGTCGGAGAGATAATCCGAAAGAAAGTGAGGGTAGCCTTAGACTACGGTCAAGGTCAAACGAATAGAAGATGATCCATGGGATCACCATAACCTCCAAATTATAAACAATGTAAAGGCCTACGAGAACAAAATGACCATTGGGTCGCAAATACAAATGGAACATACTAGGGGAGGGGTCTTACCCTAAAAAGGTGAAGACCTAATAGAATAGTCTACAAGGCTAAGTAAAGGAACCTACGGGTCGATATATAAAGCGTGGAGAACCAATTATGATTTCTCGCATAAAATGATTATCCCGAAGAATAATCCTTGTCGTCAATTCCTCGATATGATTCACCGACATGGTTAAAGAGAGAAACATCAAACTAAAATTCAGTTTTAGTAAAGTAACGATGTTCTAACACCTATGGATACCGAGAGAGAAATTAGAAAATGGTTAGTACTAAAGAATATAGGTCTAACGCCGAAAGCTGTAAGAAGATGCATTCGGAGGAAAGATTCTTAAGAATGAAAAGTCAATGTAAAACTAAACATGACGTGATGTGATCACGGACACGAAAGTAATAGAGAATGTAATCACGTTATAGTGTGAATGACTAGATATGAAATTATAATCACGCAAAGGGCCGATGACGGCAATATTGCATACCCGAATGACGAGGTATGAGGTAAGATGGTGACCAATTAGTTTAGGCAAGAAAACACGTTGTAGCCTAAATATCACTCTGACCTATGTAGAGCGCTTGCTAATATAAAACTAGCGTTAAGTAAGTATGCTGACGGACTCAGTGACTGAATGGTCAAAAGATAACCCGATCAAAAAGGGGGACAAAGGATAGGAAGTATATGATATAGTTATGCTAAAAGTTTTCCCCAAGGAAGGGTGTCATTCGATTCAGGAAAAGAGAGAAACTAAGACCGAGGTTTATCGGGCCATTTAAAATCATCAAACGGGGTTGGCAAGGTGGCTTATCGCCTCGAGCTACAGGAAGAGTTGAGTGGAATACATGACACGTTTCACGTGTTGCAATTGCGGAAATGTCTAACGGTGGAAACAACTTATATCCATTACGATGCTATCGAGGTGGATAATAGCCTGAATTATGCGGTGAGACCATTGGAGATTTTCGATCGGAAGGTCAAGCAATTGCGAAAACAAACAAATTGATCAAGTCAAGATCAAGTGGGAGCATAAGAAAGGCTCGGACACTACGTGGGAGTCCGAAGGGGAGATGCGACGTCTCTACACTACATTACTTGGTATGTACCGTGGTTTCGGGGACGAAACCCTTTTTAAGGGGGGTGGACTTGTAACATCCCGAAAATATGAATTCTTATATTACAATAACATTGCGAATAAATAAGAATTATAAACTAACTAGGAATAATGTTAACCTAGTTAGAGAATGAGTTGTGAGTAGTTTAGAAGTGAAAATAAATAAAGGGTGAAAATTTAGGGACCAATTGTGTTTAAACTAAAACTAATATTAATAAAACAAGTAAATTAGAAACTCAAACACACTGGTGTGTGTTTGAGGTCGAACCAGACAAGGAAAAGGGCGACCAGGACTCCTCATCCAACCCTAACTCCACAAAATTGATCAATTGAAGGCTTATTTCTGACCCAAATCAAAATCTGAACATAGATTAGTGATCCTCATCACAAGGGGATTACAAGGTATGTAAAATTTGGGGTTAACTCTCTGTTTGAAATTCTCATGAAATTGGGAAATCTGAAAATTGATGTTGCAGGTTTGCTATTTGGGTAGAATAGGGTTGATATAGTGTCTAGAAGTAAAACCTAGACAATAACATGCGAAATCATGGCTAATTCCTGAAAATCTCATGAACACATTGAAGGTGATTCATGGGTTTTGTGGGAAACTAGTAAACACTAGGGTTTAGAATGATTATTCTAGTGTAATATGGGTCATAGAAAGTGATTTCTGAAATGATGATGTTAAAATACGTGTATATAGTCTAATTGAAGTTAATTAGGGTGATAAACTCAAGTCATGAGCTTGGTTTAGATCATGTAGAAATCTGACCCCCTAGGTGTTCGATAAAACGCCTAAATGAGGGTTAAAATGTTAAAAGTTGAGTGAAAACGCAGACTTGATCATTGTAAAGAATTATGCGTTAAAGCTTGTGAAAGAGTTCTAAACTTATTGTGAATTGAACTCTTTAGGCAAAGAATCCGGAACGTCAAGCGGACAAGCCGGAGGTGAGACATGCTTGAAAGGTGTGCTTTAAAGGTACGTAACTTCGGTTTCGTTACATTGTGTATAAACAATAGTCTTAGAAAAGTTAATGAGAATGTAGTGTCAATTGCGAGTTGGTATGTCATAGAAGTGACGAAGTTCACTCGACAAACAAACGGGTCAAAATAGTTAATTAGAATTCTTGGTTGATAATGTTGTTTAGTTATGCAAGTATGTAACTTGATTCGTTACATTTGGGTAAATTTGATATTTAGCATATATGTAGTTGGATTGTGTATTAAAAGTTGAGTTGGATTAAAGCGATGATATTCGCTATGTCGAATAATAGGCCAAGAATCTGGTTAGTTCGAATCCGTTTTAGACGTAGTTTCGAATATGTATTATTTCTAAGTATTATAATACTAATGTTTAATGAAAACAATTTCAGTTTTTAGGTATCCAAGGATTACGGATGACGGTTAAGCTAGCTTTTGAAGAATCGAACACAAACTTTTGAAGCTTCCGCAATGTTTTTAACCTTTAATAGACTATGTTTATGGGTTGTAAACAAATTGTTAAACAACTTTTGAATGTTTTAACTTAGTCATTAGTTGACTAAGGTCTTTGCTACGTATGAACTATACTTACGAAATCTATGTTAATTAGGAATCCTTTATATAAAATGGTATGAACTATTATTAAATTCAAGTAAATTTAGACGGGTGTTACATCTTTGCCAATGATTTGAATATGATGTTCTCAATACATCATATGACGTCTTAAACTGAATTATGCGAAATGAATAAGTTCAAGCAATTGAACTTAGTTTCAACGCAACCCGACAATAAACGCATGTATCGACAAAGGAAATCTCGGCATGGCCACAAAGATAAACCATGAATGTTACTTGAAATAAAAGAAGTTTCAGGAAAGTGTGTTGACTTGGTAACAAAAGAGTCAACAATAACAATAATGTACGTCATTCGATTCACGAATTAGTAACTAGGTTTAGCAAGGCAAGGTTTAAATTTAAATGAAGTGTTTGTTCGAAACGAAACCACATGCGTAACAAATGATGCATGTGTGTCGTGAAAGTTCTCGAGTACTGAAATAATGAGTACTTGTTAAAATGAAGAAATGACCAGGTATCGAAACAAACGTGTGTTCGCTCTCAGCGAAGAAAATCAACGTGATACAACTACTTCGAGGGGAGTAGAGATGCAGCTATCTACTCAGTAGGAGTAAAAGTGAAGGCTTCAACGGAAGAAGATTTAAGTACTTTCGGTTTTTTTAACTGAAATGACATGTTTGTCAGGTTAATGAGGGTTGATCGAGTTGACAGATACGGTCCCTAATTAAAATCCTTACGAGGTTGGACCTGGGTTCTCAAAGGTTCCTAATATATGTTTTCTAGATCCTCCAGATTTCGTATCCCGTGTGGATCTGGTTGGTGTATTATGTAGGGAACACCATCTTTATGTATGTCTAGGAACAAGTCATTGTCCCACAATTTTCCCCGGTGCACTTTCTTCCCGAATTCACTGCTAACGACACTCAATTGTCGACCAGTCGCGTAATAGTAGTTGGGTTCTCACACTCAGTTATGTAAGAAGTTCCTTAATTCCTCAGCAAGTGTCACCGACTCTCGTGGGTTAGCTCGTTCGGCCCCTGGTAGCTGATGCTCCTTGAAAATCATCGTCCTTCTCCTTGATGAGCGGAATTGGGTTTACCCCAAAAGGAAATTTTGGTCTGTTATCTTCCTTCTCTATCAACTTCTGGAACTTCACTGACATTCCTTGCATTCCCGGACCTGTAAGTCGCTAAGGTGCATTGACTACAGGCGCGGTGCCTGGAATTAAATTGATGCGAGACTCGACTAACCATTAAGGAGAAAATTCTGGCAAGTCCTTGGAAAAAGAAAACTTCAGGATATTCTTTCACTTCTGGAATGTCTTCGATCATCGGCTCAGCAGCTTCTTTGTCTATGATGTGTGCCAAGAATGCGACACATCCCTCCCGTAAACACTTTCTAGCTTTTAGACAGCTAAAGATTCTCAATGGTGTATCGCTCTTCTTTCCATGAATCACGATCGTTTCTTCATCCGTCATTGGGATGCGGATGGTCTTTTCGTGATAACGACCTCGGCTCTGTTGCTTGACAACCAATCCCTCCCTACTACCACGTCGAAGCTTCCCAACTCGACTGGCAGTAGATCTAGCGTAGACTTGTGACCTTCTAGTTCAATTACACATCCTCGGACAACTTCATTCGCTTCTACTAGCTTTCCCTTAGACAGTTTGATTGAGTACGGAATATCTATCTTACTAGTAGTTAACTCGAATATATTCTTAAATTCTAATGATACAAAGCTATAGCCGGCACTGGTATCAAATAACATGGATGCAAAATTTCTGTTTGATAGAAAACGTACCAGTAATCATGTCTAGATCCTGGCATGCTTCACAAGCTCCGATGTTGGATGTCCCTTCATGGTCTTTGTTAATCTTCCTTGGGCAATTTTTCCTAAAGTGCCCCGCGTTCCCGCATCGGTAGCAGCCTGGAAATTTATTAGTATTTCCACTTTGGGTGTTGTCATTGTCACCTCCTTGTTCGGGACTCTTCGCCCCACAGGCATCCTTGTTGTGTCCTCTCTTCCCACACCTACCGCACTTAGGCTTCCGACATCCACATTCGTGGTGATACTTGCATCCATCACGTCTAGGCTTAGTTTCTAAGTAAATCTTAACGTCGGCTTGTTTGTTGTTAGGACAATCTTTCTTGAAATGCCCTTTGTCCCCGCAGTCAAAACAACCTCGAACAGTTCTTTGTTCATCATTATCCGTTCAGGTATCTTTGGTGAGCTTCCTTTTGTTCTTTCCGGATGACTTAACCTGAGTCTCCTTCTTCTTGGTAGGGTTAGTAAGTTTTTCTAGTCTAAGTGCTTCCGTAGCGAGTGCCAAACCCACCTTACTTGCAGCAATAGTTGTTGGTGGAGTTGATGTTGCCATCAAGCTCAAGACTTGAGGCGCCAGTTCCCAAATGAATTTCCCCACTTCCTTCAATTCCAGTTTTACCAGGTACGGAACAACTCGTGACAAATTATGAAGTCTTTGCACGTACTCCAACACCTTTGGACCTTCCATCATCAGGCTCTAGAATCCACCTTCCCACTTCTGGGTTTCCGTTTGGGAGCAATACTTCTTATGCATCATTCCTTTTAGTTCACCCCATGTTAACGCATATGCTGCAGTCGCACCCATTATTCGAATCTGAAGATTCCACCATAATCGAGCTTCATCTGCAAACAACTCAGAAACGTATAGGACTTGTTGTTCTGGCGTACAACCGCTCATTCGAAAGATGGAATCCATTCTTTCGATCCATTTTACAAAAGCTACGGCACCTCCGGTGCCGTCGAACCTTGGAGGCTCGTATTCGAGGAAGTGCCAGTAGGGACAGCCATTATTTTCTGAGGTGCCCCTGCTAGATTCGGAGCGCAGGGCCTCGTGTTGTGCTATGGCTGCAGCAATGATTCCTTGAAGTGCCGCCTCGTTGGTGGGCATGCGTACATCCCGTCTTGGAGGCATCTTCTAAATGATGATCATATGGGTCAGGTCATAGTAAGTAAATAACACACGTACGTAATATCATTCATCGAGCCCATAACATCTCATGTTATAAATTAATCGAGCATATAACAACTCATGTTATAAATTAACCAAGCACATAACATCTCATGTTATAGAATTAAGACAATCAATCCCAACATCACATATAATGGGAATATTGCGATTGCAATATCGTAAATCGAGACCGCAATATAATGTTTACAAGTTTTATAACTGTATCGTACATCACAAGTGACTAAGGGCCACATCTCCCTTGTCTGAACTAGCTAGTCATATACAACAACCAAAGACTAACTATCAAAAGTCATGACGTCAAAATGCGGTCTCCAAAATGCTGTATAGTCGGCACAATCGAAATCTTTTCACCAAAAGTCTTCCTGTATAAAACCAAAAATATGCCTATGCTGATGGCGGCGGAGGAGGGAAATGAAAGAAGAGTGAGCGACGCATATGTGACCAGTCCTCCTCCATAGCACGATAGGCGCGCAGCAATTATGCTATCTGTTGCTCAGAAGTCCAAAAGCGTGCGTCTGAATCGGGGGAAAGTGGACGCGGAGGGTGCGGTGCTGCAAATGGGGGTCGATAATGACACGGTGGATGTGGAACTGTCTCCAAAACCTGAATACGACGCGTCAATGCATCCTTCTGTATCATCAAAGAAGTGAAAATGTCCTCAGTAGAGTACCCAACACGGTACGGGTGGTATGGATCAGACAGTGGCATGACAGGGGGCGTAGTCCATAAAAACGGCTCGCTAGATGGCAAGGAAGATGGTGTAGTAGGTGGTTCCATAGAAGGAAGCTGTGACATGATCGGGTCAGACGTCGGTATGGGTGGAACAAAAGTAGGATGAGAAATCGGGGGTATAAACTGGCCGCCTCCTGTCCTGAAAGGTGTATGTCCAAACGGCTGTCGTGATAAACCCTCCCCAGGACGTGGTGTCTTACATAAACTTTTCAGACTCATATTTTCGGTTATGTAATGTTTTGCATTTGAAATTGCCAATTGTGGTGTCGGCTCAAGCTCCAACATTCTGCGACTCATATCCTTAAACTGTAGCTGATGTTACAGGAGCAACTCATCTCGTGTGTGGCCTCCATAATGTGAGGGACGGTAAGGGTCTAAAATTTGCATAGTGTATTCTATAGGAACCATCAAATCGGCTTATCGAGCGTTGTAGAGGTGAATGTGGCAAGCGGTGCGGCCCGTATAAAAGGCTGCTGTAGCAAAACGGATAGTCATTTGGTGTGCTGATCTGGAGTACCTTCCCGGGGCGTGGGCATGTCCTGAAAGGAAGTGATAGGCATGATGGCGCAATGGGCGTCGGTCTTCACAGGGAAAAGGAGCAACATCAGCGGTGCAGGTGTGGTAGAAGTGTCTTAACGAAATGGAGATTCAATAGATGCAGGTGCTGGGTCGAATATAAGGGATGCATAGTCTGGTAAGTTACAAGGAACACGGTCATGATCAAGTAGGGGTGCAAGTTCAGCAGGTGCTATGTCAAGTGGACACAAAAGGTGCAGAAGCTAGCTCAGGAGCAGGCTCTGGGGCGTCTAACAGTGTGGTGCCTCGAGCAGGTGATTGTGCAGCAGTCATGTCATCGTTGTCTGCGTCAGTAGTAGAAGGCTTGTAATCTGGCTGTCTGTAGGGTTGCAGATGTCACAGGCTCAAAGGAGCCTGGAATCGAATGCATGCTAGAATCAGAAGATAACTTGTTAACAGGGGTCTCAAATAAGTGAATTTGGTAATATCGTTCTCGTCTAACTTTCCATCATTATGAGCGTTATCGGAAGGACCATCAATATCGCGTCAATATTGTTATCAATTGTTCGTCGAGTAACCATCCTTCGGAAGGGATGTCCACAAGAGGCGCATTGTCTAGGATCGGATCCATAGTGTGCTCACCATCGGGATGACCATTGATGAAGTGGTCATGGATCGAAACAAGAGTGACAGAAGGATTCTTGTCAGAGAAGCCATCAGCAAGGGTAAAGTATTACCAGAATCTGGTAGCGCGGACTGTTGGAAGTCGTCCCCGTCCTTGGTCGGCATATCAGAATCACTCTCAGTGTCTGCCGTAAATATCTCTGGCGCTGATGCAGTCTCCTTATCCGTGGCGGTGGCCGTAGGGTTATCAATGTCTGATAACTCGCTTTCTAAATAGAGTGACATGTGTGCCGGTACATAATAGTCATAGCATGTATACCCATAGTAGTTATTAACGATTAGTGTACGCAAATATTCACCACGTGTGCACGTATATCAATAATCATCAATTAAGTAGTAACAATATACGCATGTAATCATCCTAGTCTTCCCCAGACTATCCTCTCAGCCTCTCAGACTGAACTTCCTAGTCTCACAGACTAAAATCTCCCAATCTCTCAGATTGAATTCTCAATCTCTCAGGCTGACTTCCTGGTCTCTCAGACTAAAATCTCCCAATCTCTCAGATTGAATTCCCAGTCTCTCAGACTGACTTCCTGGTCTCTCAGACTAAAATCTCCCAATCTCTTAGATTGAATTCTCAGTCTCTCAGACTGACTTCCTGGTCTCTCAGACTAAAATCTCCCAGTTTCCCCGACTGGACTATAAATTTTGAAAAGTGTATTTGTGCCTCTTTTTGTTTGTAAAATGTTTGTGCCCTGGATCTGGACGTTTAGTGTATGCAATGTAAAAATGTTTTCGTGAGAGCCCTAGTGATCATAGGCTAGACTCGAGAAGGAATCCTAGTTCGCTATGATCAAAGCTCTGATACCAAGCTGTCACACCCTGGCTTTGCGGAAGCGTGGGTTTATTTGGTGTGACTTCTTAATACCATAGCAACAATCATAACAATGCTATGTGATAAAAACATGGGATATTCACCCGTTAATGGAGTTTAGAAAAATACCATATTATACTTGTCTTAAAACAACAATCACAAAACAAGTTACAAACCTTGACTTGATTTAATGAGTTCGTAAAAACTTAGCAAAAGACTTTAAACAATACTAGGTTTAGAGATATGCAACCCCTCCAGGAAGAGGTTACACCTTCTAAACCCTGGATGACTTCTTTATTCAAACGCAGCTTGAAAATATGTGCATATCGTGCCAGATCCATTAGTTCCCTGAAATACATGTAGTTTGAAAAGTCAACACAAAGTTGAGCGAGTTCATGTGTAAGTGAGTATGTATGAACCTTTGTAAAAATGTCTGTATGTATGAAAATCCCTGGTATGTAGCAATTAAGGAAAAAGAGATCACCATTGGGTTGCAAAGCCAATGATATGTGTGAAGTGATGCAGGAAGACACAAACCTAGCGGATTTATGCGTCGGGCACATAGTCACCACCTGGTCCACTAAGCGGACTCAGGAGTGGGGCTCGCTACACCCAAATAGATCTATCACTACTGACCCTCAGTCCTACAATGAGGATTAATGGCCTCTAGTTTCCGCCTACCCACTCACATGATCTAAGTAATAAACCCTCCTTAAGCTAACCATACCATGTATAAAAGTATCCGTAATCATTGTAACATGTATTTCACCCCCGAAGTATGAAAACTGAAAACAGTTAAGAGAAAAGGGGGACATGAACTCACAGAAGTGCGTCTCGAAATAGTAAATCCCAATCAACCTGCTGCGTGACGACCTACACGTACTAACTTCTATTAGACGGACGGCCGTGCCTTGGCTTAAGGTTTAACGTTTTTGGGAAATAGTTAGGCAACTATTTCGTATTTACACTTCATAATTATTTAACAATTATATTCTTTCCCAAAGATGGGGGTATTAATACATGTGCGTTTTTATAATTCCAAAAATATATTATTAAGTCTCACTTAATAAATATATTTTAATTCATTTGTCTAGAATATTCTATCTCCAAAATTTACATATTTTTCCCAAAAATATTATATTTTACTTTATACAATTTCCAAAATAATATTTTGTCAAAATACACATTTAAGAGTATTTTCCGAAAATACATAAATTACGTTTTTAAAGTTTGTGTGGTAATAATAATACCGGTGTAACTTAGATATTAATTTGTGAGGGCGTTGGTATTATTTTGGAGTCGATACTTCTCAGTGTATTCAAGTTATATTATTTTTACTCTAAAAATAACATAGCTAGTTCACAAATTAATCATAAAATCACACAAGCGTTTTACTATAAAATATATATTTTAAATATATATTTAACAAGTTTTATTTACGAAAATCCACCTCCGACACTTGGTTATTTTGTAATAAAAATCATGGCGAATTTTTATTTGGAAAAACAAGTTAAAAATATATTTATAACACTTGTCACCAAAAACATTTCTAAGTGTTATATTTCTAGAAAAATTTCGCCAGAGTTTCCTTTGTAAATGGAGGCGTCCACGCTTACTAGCGTATTATTTTCTTTTGTAAAATCATTCAATCGGTTCTCAATTAACCAACCCGATATTTAGACATGCAAAAATACTACTTATATCATTTCAGTTTTAATATACAAAACTGGGCTGTATTTGAGTATTTTAATAAAATACTTATCTTATTCCAAAAATTCCCAAACTTTTACAGAATGTCTTATACGATCCAAATATTATTGTGTAAAAATATCGGGGTCCAAATAATTACCAATATTTTATAGAAAATCATTTTCCGGACAGAAATCAGATTTATCTTTTTCTGACCATAGTCCGCAGAATAATTTATTTAAAATTTATCGAGAGTCCGATTTAAGAAATTCCAGTGAGAGAATTACAAATACATCGGTGGTCATCTACAGTACAAATTTCATGACCTAATATTACACCGATTTCAAGTTATGATGAAAAATACAACACCCATTTACTGCTGTAAAAATGCAGCTTTAGCTGCTGTTACAAAATGACACTTTAAAAATAGTAAACGAAGTCCAAAAATTATGATTCCGGTGTCATTAGAACCGTATTTCATAATACATAAACCTAGACTTCAGAAAATACATTTTTCGTTTTATTAAGGTCCTGTTACAGCCAGTTAAAGTCGGCTGAAAAAGGCAATCAGCATGCTTTTTACAGGTTAAATGTTACTAAAACGCACTCATACGTTCGCCATACTTTCTAATATGTTTAACATCAGACCATAAGTTGTTTACAAAGGTTTTTGTTCATTTAATTCAGATTTACCATGTATTATCACCTTTCTGTGACACCTGTGTCACTGCGACCAGCAAACAAATACCAAACCAATGAAATATTGTATTTCATACTTTGGACTTGTATAAATATGAGTATCTTTTTCACATATCAACTCTTGTTCGATTTCAAGCTCTAAATCGCTTTCTGGAAGGTTATACGCGCGCTGATGCGTAAATATGACCAGTTTAATGCAACAAACACTCCGGAATAGTGACATATACTTAACATACCTTAAATAACCTTTACATAACTTAGAAATAAGTTTTAAAGGCTTTGGTATGGCAAAAACAAGTTAATTCGCTTACAGGGACTAAACTTGACAAACTGCGAAAGTATGCCAATTTGAACTGTAATGAACATTCCGGAACATGACCATAAGTTAAACACACCTTAAATATCCTTTATATAGCTTAGAAATAGGCTTTGAGGGGTTCGGTGTGCTAAAATAAACTTTTGGGTCATTCAGGGACTAAAAGTGTCAAAAAGTGCACAAGTTTGCACTTTTGCGCATAACTCACGTTCTGAATACACCCGGACATCCAAAAATTTATGTAAGCACTAAAATATTTTATTTTAGTGTTTGGCATAAGAAAAATCCATTCGTTGCGTCATTTGGATCGTTTTTCGCGCTTATGCGCATTCCGTCGTAATTTAGCGATCATCGCGATCGTACGACCAAACGAACCAACATCTGGCATATTTTTTAGCATGTTTCATGTCCAAAATGTTTAGTCATCATTTTAGGGCCTTAAAGTTGGCTCTACGGGCCTTAGAAGTGTCGGAAATGGCTTAAACACATAACAGGGACTGAAACTGTCATTTAGCAAACTTGGTTCTGATCAGACATGGCCAGGCGGCCCGCGTAAGGTTTGTGTGTATCCTTATGCGGCCCGCGTCAGTGTCCCAGATCAGATAAGATCGATTACTCAGCAGATTACAGCTGTTAAACCCACAACCACACACCCACACTTGCCCTTTCATTCCATGAGACGCCATTTTTAGTCACCACAACATTTCAACAAGTGTACGCACGAGATTCGATCACGTTATTCAAGAAACAATCTTAACGGTTCGGGAAATACTATAAATACCCCACCCCCATTTGCTTCAAACTCACAAGAATCTGATCTATTGTGCTCTAAGTTGAAACCTTTGTTTCATACCTGAGCTATTTTGATCTAGATTAGCATTCGGGGACCCTTCGTAAGTATTCCTTCGTTATTTGATTGCTTTTCGAGTCCGAAAGTCAAACTTTGTTTGACTTTCTGCGTTGACCAGTTTATGGTCAATGCGAAGTTCGTTTGAACTTCGCAACGTGATTGTAATCACGATGGTTATAGTCCCTTGTGACTATGGCTACTGATTACCACGTTGTCTAAGGTCGTAAGGGTAAGCGATCTAATAAATCGCTTATACCTTCGAACCCGACCCATTTGGTCGATCATTAGGATCCGACCAAACACATTAGGTGACCATAGCATATAGGGAATAACCTTCCGAGGTTATACCTTATGGTCGCTTCGTTTAAGTAGTTGTATGATAGGTAGTTTATATGCCTTAGGTAAATTACCAAAATACCCCTTTGATGCCAAAATTCATTTTAAACATATGTAACATAACTTTTGACATCTAAACTGATTTGACAACAATATTAGACACGTTAAGGCATATGTTACTTGTCATAGGGCTAGTTAAGCGGTCTGAACGCGTTTCACGCGAACGACGCGTTAAAGTAGCATAAGCTACCTAAACGGGTCGTAATGGGTCGTAAGCACTTATGTTAGGTTTCATTTAGTATGTAGGCTTTGTTAAACCATGTTACACGAGTCTCCATACTCGTTTGGTTTACGAACCCTCATTCTATCCGATCCTCCGATCTAGGTCCGGTTTATTAACATAGTACCTATATTAGGTGTCGTTTGATATCCGTGATCTCTAGCATTGTTTGGTTGTTACTCAAGGACTACTGAGCAATCTCAAGTGAGTACATAGACCCCTATTTTACTGTTTTCCAAACATTTTGGGGTGAAACACATGTGCCTACTTGTTACTTCCATGCTTTCACATCATATACCTGCTATGTTCGTTAGTACATTATAGTACATGATTTCATTGCATTTCATGCTATGTATGCCCATTGTACTTAGTACATCGTTTTACATTACATGCTATGTATGCCCATTGTGTGCGTACTTAGTACATCGTTCTACATTACATTTCATGCTATGTATGTCCATTGTGTGCATACTTAGTACATTGTTTTACATTGCATTTCTGTTGCATATGCTCATCCAGCATATGAACATATTATACTACATTTTGAACCGTTGTAACTATTTGACTATGTGAACCGTCGTAACCCTTTGATTATATGAACCGTTTGTAACTGTTAAACCGTGTGAACCGTTTGTAACTGTTAAACCGTGTGAACCATTTGTATCTGTTGACATGATTTACATTTGACAATAGACATTTGACTATACATAAACATTTCTACAATCGTTAAACATTACATCTTGGTGGTTTGGTTGGAGTAAGTGATTTAAGTAACGAGGCGTGTGTAATGTGATACAAGCATGGTGGATACGCCGCTGGTACTTCCTATATATAAGTGTTTGTATGGTATCACATATTGTAGCGTTATTTGAATCATTTCAATTTGAGACATATAACATTGTAAACAAATAAGATACTTTTCACAAGACATTGATTTACAAACAACTTATCTTATACAAACTCATTTTACATGGTTATTCATTTAACCATACATTATTCTCTTATTTATACATATCATCTGATCTTATCGTTTTTCAAATGATTTACAAGACAAGACAAAGCAAATTACAAGGTTCATGACTAAACATTTTCTTAAACACAAGTTATGAATCATGTTTTCACAAAACCTATGTATCTCACAGGCATTTTTATGCTGACGTACCTATTTTCACATGTGTTTTCAGGAGATGATGCATAGGACTTATCGAGACATACTTAGGCGGACCTGTGCCTTAGTGACTTAAAACGAGACAAGAACTAGTTAATTTTTATTATATACTCTATGTTTCTTGTTTAAAACAATGTAACTCTCTTGTTTGATTAATAAAACGAAACTTTAATTGCCATGGATTTGAAACAATTAATTTTGTTACAACACTCCCCGACGTTTCCGCCACGTTTTGTATGTTCTACGTGGTCGGGGTGTGACAGAAAAGATGGTATCAGAGCCAATGGTTATAGGGAATTAGGTTATTAGTAATGCTTTGACCTAGTCTATAACCTTCTTAGGACCCTAACGCGAGTTTACTTGCGTTTAGTCATAAAACGATACTGTCACCTTTCCTTAGGTGACGACCACAACAAGAACATAAATTTCAAAACCGCTTTGAAAACTAATCTTCTGTTTTTGAAGGATTTATTACAAGGTTTTGAACCCTCTACTATAAGGTTTTGAACCCTCTGTTATATGGTTTTGAACCCCTTTGAGTTTTCAAAATCTCGTCTAGGTTTTGGGTTTTAAATAATGTGAACACGTGCAAACTAGAAGGGTGAATGCCTGTATTCTGGGTTTTCTGTCTAGGCAAGCACTTCGTATATATCTCATCAGACGCGAGACGAGTTGTGCTTACCTGGGAATTCTTGGGATGAGTGTTCACTTATAGGCGAGCATGTCTTCGCGATACATTATTTTTGACCTATTTACTTTGATTAATCACCGGGGTCATTTGTTGCTTTGTAGTAACCAACAAATGACCACTATCCTTGCTTTCACCAGATTTGTTTCATCTCATTCTTTTCGTCTAATTCTCTCACTCGTTTCATTTCATGTTTCCTCTTTTAGAATGCCTCCTCGACGCGAAAACCAGATAGCGACTGCCGAACTGGCAGAAATCATTGCACAGCAAATGGCTGCTCAATTCCCAAACCTCTTTGCTCAATGGAACCAAGCCAACAACAACAACAACGGTCCATGCAATTTCAAGAGTTTTAACTCAGCTAAACCACTCAAGTTTAGTGGTTCTGAGGGAGCGACTGGGCTTCTTCAATGGTTCGAGAGCATTGAGAATACTTTCCGCCACGTGCAGTGTCCTGACAATCGCAAGGTCGAGTTTTCTTCAAGTGTGTTCCAGAAGAGGGCCCTTATGTGGTGGAACGGGGTTATGAGAGATCGTGGTGCAGAAGTTGCTCTAGCACAGACATGGGCTGAACTTAGGGCCCTTATGATGAAGGAATTTTGTCCTCGTCACGAGATCAGGGCCTTGGAAAGGGAATTCGACAATCTTGAGCAAGACAGCGGTGAGCATCGAGCCTACACGGACCGTTATGAGGAGTTAAGTCTGTTATGCCCAAACATGGTCACACATTTGGATAAGGCAATCGAAAAGTACATTGATGGCCTCCCTGACTCAATACAAGACATTGTGACTGGTAGCAACCCTACTACAGTTAGACAGGCCATTGAGCTATCTACAACCTTGACTGAATCAAAGATCAGGAAAGGTAAACTTTTCCAAAAAGGTGACAAGAAACCGGTCGAGGAATCGAACCCAATCGGGGAATCAAAGACCATGGATGAAAAGACTGGATCCCCTAAGAGGTCAAAGAAGCGGAAGGCTTCTCAGAACTTAGCCATGGTTACTCACAATGATCAAACCATCCCCAACCAACCAGCTCAACCCCCTGCTAGGAAGCCATACAATGGAACTGCACCCTTGTGCAACCAATGTGGCCTACATCATCATGCTGGTGTGAAGTGCCGCACATGCCAAGTTTGCGGACTTATAGGTCATACAGCGAGGGTTTGCCCAACCGCAGCTGCACCAAATCAAGCTGGCAAAAATCCTGCTCAAGCTCGCTTTCCACCGGGGTCTTGCTACAACTGTGGCGAGATGGGTCATTTCCAAAGAAATTGCCCAAAGCTTGCTAATGAAAATCCAGCACAGGGATGAGTATCTGACCGACAGAAGATAACACTGTTTAGAAAATAATCGAGCCTTATGTATTATTTTCTTTTGTTATCACGATCTATGAAACAGTTGTTGTTATTGTTGTTATGAATAAATCTTTCATTTACATTTTAATATGTTTATGTGGTTGCATGTATAAACATATCCTCTACAATACCAACAATCAAGGAACCATATTTCTTGAAGAACAGACTACCCCCAAATTTCTTCCATTGTATGATCTCTTGCGTTCTCCACGAAAATCCTAAGTACCCGTTTCTTCCTAGAGAAACGAAGTACGAGGTGCCAAGTTAATAGCAATCAGTAACAAGATAATAACCATTAAACAATTATGTGGTTATGTGCTTATGTGTTCCCTTTTATGTGTCGTATGATCCAGATTATGTTATCCAAATCCTCGTAGAATCTTACATATCCTTGTACAAGAGATTCATAATAGGATACCCAAAAGGCACTATCTAAAATCCTTAATGGACTTCTATGTTGTAGATAAGTCCCTTGGATTATAAAGTACTGCTTCATAATTAGACCCTTTGAGTGGTCTAGTTAAACTGGATGATATAGTTGAAAGGACTCCTTGGTGGCCTAATTAAGAAGATCCTCCGTTGATCTAATTAAAAGGACCCTATGGAAGTCTAGTCACCATTATCACATGTTTGATATCCTTCCTCACAACATTACTAAAACGAACTGTGTGGACTGTGCAAGGAATTACGTAATTATAGATGCATACATAATTATAGGATTTAGTGCACATAAATCAAAGCAAGTTCTATCATGTATCTAGAGTTAACCCTATTCATTTCCAATTCTGATGAAGCATCCGTTGAGGAAAAATGAACTAGCTATTCATTTTTCACTTCTGAAGAATATCCGTTGAGGAAATGAATATCCGTTTATCCTTCATTTCCAATTCTGAAGAATACCCGTTGAGGAAAATGCCTCCGTTTGTTCATTTTCGTTCTGAAGATTATCCGTTGAGGAAATGAATATCCGTTGTTAAATCCTTCATTTCCGTACCTGAGGAAGCAACCGTTGAAAATGACCCCGTTAGTTCATTTTCGTTTCTGAAGATTATCCGTTGAGGAAATGAATATCCGTTGTTAAATCCTTCATTTCCGTACCTGAGGAAGCAACCGTTGAAAATGACTCCGTTAGTTCATTTTCGTTTCTGAAGATTATCCGTTGAGGAAATGAATATCCGTTGTTAAATCCTTCATTTCCGTACCTGAGGAAGCAACCGTTGAAAATGACTCCGTTAGTTCATTTTTGTTTCTGAAGATTATCCGTTGAGGAAATGAATATCCGTTGTTAAATCCTTCATTTCCATACCTGAGGAAGCAACCGTTGAAAATGACTCCGTTAGTTCATTTTCGTTTCTGAAGATTATCCATTGAGGAAATGAATACCCGTTTGACTATCCTTTTTCATTTCCGTTTCTGAGGAAGCACCCGTTGAAAATGACTCCGTTTGATTCATTTTCGTTTCTGAAGAATATCCGTTAAGGAAATGACAGGATTTTGCCTTACATATCTCTGATGGTTTTTGACACAAAGTCACAAATAGACTCCTACGAATAAATTTCGGGACGAAATTTCCTAAAGTAGGGGAGACTGTGACACCTGTGTCACTGCGACCAGCAAACAAATACCAAACCAATGAAATATTGTATTTCATACTTTGGACTTGTATAAATATGTGTATCTTTTGCACATATCAACTCTTGTTCGATTTCAAGCTCTAAATCGCTTTCTGGAAGGTTATACGCGCGCTGATGCGTAAATATGACCAGTTTAATGCAACAAACACTCCGGAATAGTGACATATACTTAACATACCTTAAATAACCTTTACATAACTTAGAAATAAGTTTTAAAGGCTTTGGTATGGCAAAAACAAGTTAATTCGCTTATAGGGACTAAACTTGACAAACTGCGAAAGTATGCCAATTTGAACTGTAACGAACATTCCGGAACATGACCATAAGTTAAGCACACCTTAAATATCCTTTATATAGCTTAGAAATAGGCTTTGAGGGGTTCGGTGTGCTAAAATAAACTTTTGGGTCATTCAGGGACTAAAAGTGTCAAAAAGTGCACAAGTTTGCACTTTGGCGCATAACTCACGTTCTGAATACACCCGGACATCCAAAAATTTATGTAAGCACTAAAATATTTTATTTTAGTGTTTGGCATAAGAAAAATCCATTCGTTGCGTCATTTGGGTCGTTTTTCGCGCTTATGCGCATTCCGTCGTAATTTAGCGATCATCGCGGTCGTACGACCAAACGAACCAACATCCGGCATATTTTTGAGCATGTTTCATGTACAAAATGTTTAGGCATCATTTTAGGGCCTTAAAGTTGGCTCTACGGGCCTTAGAAGTGTCGGAAATGGCTTAAACACATAACAGGGACTGAAACTGTCATTTAGCAAACTTGGTTCTGATCAGACATGGCCAGGCGGCCCGTGTAAGGTTTGTGTGTATCCTTAAGCGGCCCGCGTCAGTGTCACAGATCAGATAAGATCGATTACTCAGCAGATTACAGCTGTTAAACCCACAACCACACACCCACACTTGCCCTTTCAGTCCATGAGACGCCATTTTTTGTCACCACAACATTTCAACAAGTGTACGCACGAGATTCGATCACGTTATTCAAGAAACGATCTTAACGATTCGGGAAATACTATAAATACCTCACCCCCATTTGCTTCAAACTCACAAGAATCTGATCTAATGTGCTCTAAGTTGAAACCTTTGTTTCATACCTGAGCTATTTTGATCTAGATTAGCATTCGGGGACCCTTCGTAAGTATTCCTTCGTTCTTTTATTGCTTTTCAAGTCCGAAAGTCAAACTTTGTTTGACTTTCTGCATTGACCAGTTTATGGTCAGTGCGAAGTTCGTTTGAACTTCGCAACGTGATTGTAATCACGATGGTTATAGTCCCTTGTGACTATGCCTACTGATTACCACGTTGTCTAAGGTCGTAAGGGTAAGCGATCTAATAAATCGCTTATACCTTCGAACCCGACCCATTTGGTCGATCATTAGGATCCGACCAAACACATTAGGTGACCATAGCATATAGGGAATAACCTTCCAAGGTTATACCTTATGGTGGCTTCGTTTAAGTAGTTGTATGATAGGTAGTTTATATGCGTTAGGTAAATTACCAAAATACCCCTTTGATGCCAAAATTCATTTTAAACATATGTAACATAACTTTTGACATCTAAACTGATTTGACAACAATATTAGACACGTTAAGGCATATGTTACTTGTCATAGGGCTAGTTAAGCGGTCTGAACGCGTTTCACGCGAACGACGCGTTAAAGTAGCATAAGCTACCTAAACGGGTCGTAATGGGTCATAAGCACTTATGTTAGGTTTCATTTAGTATGTAGTCTTTGTTAAACCATGTTACACGAGTCTCCATACTCGTTTGGTTTACGAACCCTCATTCTATCCGATCCTCCGATCTAGGTCCGGTTTATTAACATAGTACCTATATAAGGTGTCGTTTGATATCCGTGATCTCTAGCATTGTTTGGTTGTTACTCAAGGACTACTGAGCAATCTCAAGTGAGTACATAGACCCCTCTTTTACTGTTTTCCAAACATTTTGGGGTGAAACACATGTGCCTACTTGTTACTTCCATGCTTTCACATCATATACCTGCTATGTTCGTTAGTACATTATAGTACATGATTTCATTGCATTTCATGCTATGTATGCCTATTGTGTGCGTACTTAGTACATCGTTTTACATTACATGCTATGTATGCCCATTGTGTGCGTACTTAGTACATCGTTCTACATTACATTTCATGCTATGTATGTCCATTGTGTGCATACTTAGTACATTGTTTTACATTGCATTTCTGTTGCATATGCTCATCCAGCATATGAACACATTATACTACATTTTGAACCGTTGTAACTATTTGACTATGTGAACCGTCGTAACCCTTTGATTATATGAACCGTTTGTAACTGTTAAACCGTGTGAACCGTTTGTAACTGTTAAACCGTGTGAACCATTTGTATCTGTTGACATGATTTACATTTGACAATAGACATTTGACTATACATAAAAATTTCTACAATCGTTAAACATTACATCTTGGTGGTTTGGTTGGAGTAAGTGATTTAAGTAACGAGGCGTGTGTAATATGATACAAGCATGGTGGATACGCCGCTGGTGCTTCCTATATATAAGTGTGTGTATGGTATCACATATTGTAGCGTTATTTGAATCATTTCAATTTGAGACATATAACATTGTAAACAAATAACATACTTTTCACAAGACATTGATTTACAAACAACTTATCTTATACAAACTCATTTTACATGGTTATTCATTTAACCATACATTATTCTCTTATTTATACATATCATCTGATCTTATCGTTTTTCAAATGATTTACAAGACAAAGCAAATTACAAGGTTCATGACTAAACATTTTCTTAAACACAAGTCATGAATCATGTTTTCACAAAACCTATGTATCTCACAGGCATTTTTATGCTAACGTACCTATTTTCACATGTGTTTTCAGGAGATGATGCATAGGACTTATCGAGACATACTTAGGCGGACCTGTGCCTTAGTGACTTAAAACGAGACAAGAACTAGTTAATTTTTATTATATACTCTTTGTTTCTTGTTTAAAACAATGTAACTCTCTTGTTTGATTAATAAAACGAAACTTCAATTGCCATGGATTTGAAACAATTAATTCTGTTACAACACTCCCCGACGTTTCCGCCACGTTTTGTATGTTCTACGTGGTCGGGGTGTGACACTTTCCTCTCATGACGTTTGTGTAAAGCTTTTATGTTCATGCTTTAAGTTTTGATCTTTAGGGTTCTTCTAATTTCACCATTCTTTCCACTATTAACCACCAAGAATATGAACAAGATGAAGATCTAAGGCACTTACCACTAGCACAAGGCTAGGGGAGTTTCAAAGCGTAAAAGTGGTGGATAAAAGAAAACGAGAGCAGTCCTTGAGCTTCCGAGCACTCCAAGCTTGCTTGTATGATCTCTTGCACCTTGTATGTATGAAGAAATGGTTGAACAAGACTTGGAAGTGGGTGGATTAGGGTGGTAAGGTGGCGGCCGAATGGTGGTGGTTATGGAGAGAGTTTGAGTTGTTGGTTGATGGTTTATGAAAGAGAATGAATAACCCTTGGTTCATATTTATAAACCAAATTCACTAATAACCATTGTATATTATGTTACCTAGATACTAAGCATGAATGATTAAAATAATCAAGAATTGAAGGTATGTCCCCACCCTTGGGAACCGTTCAAATGAAGGAGGGGGGGGGGGTTATGGTTGGTTTCCAATTGGATAGTTAAGTTCTAGTTAAGTTTAGTTTAGAGATTTAAATAGGTTATTATTGTGTTATGTAATATAACGGGTGTTAGGGTGTTCGGGGACCCTAACTAGCTCAGAAAAGTGTAAACAATGTCATTGACAATATTTTTATGTCCCGGGTAAAGTCCGGTTGTTCGGTTGGATACTGATCCATTAAAGTGTCAAGTAAAGCTTTAAAGCGCTTTTTATAGTGTTTTTAGTGACACAATAAATCCCCAACACTTTGGAAAGTGTCTAACATTATTTTACCAAGTTTTTGCACTTTACTAGTTATGTTAAATGCTGAATTTTTGCATAAAGTGCAGAATTTTGTAATTAAAGCATGTTTTAGGCACATCCGGTCACTATAACTATCACCTAGTGACGCAGTTTTATAATTCTCACTTCCCTACACTCCCTATCGGTGTAGTAATCTATTCCCGGCTCATACTGGCCTCAGAGACAATGTCTGTCTAGTGCTGGCAATGTCAGCATGTTTATTGGGTTATCCGCTCACTGTACTAACTGTGCTTTTGTGCATCAAGTTTGTCACTATTGTTTGTGTATAATAAATGGAGTGATAGTAATAAGGTATGATGCATGAATATGTATGTACCTGTAAACAGAAAGCAATTTATTCGTAATTGTAATCAAGCACAGTAATTAAGCACTAATTAAATATAAATTAATCGTACGGATACCTGAAATTTTTAGGGTTGTCACACGAAGTTATAAAACTGAAAACAGTTAAGAGAAAAGGGGGACATGAACTCACAGAAGTGTGTATCCTGTAACGTCAACCTCAAACTCGATCTGCTGCGTGACGACCTACACGTACTAATGTCTATTAGACGAATGGTCCGTGCCTTGGCTTAGGGTTTAGTGTTTTGAGTTGCGTTACTATAATATTATACTTATTAAAATAATATTATTTATTTTAACTTAACTTTTGTATTTAGGAAATTAGTTAGGCAACTATTTCGTACTCACACTTCTTAATTGTTTTATAAGTGTATTTCCTTCCCAAGGATGGGGGTATTTATACATATACACTTGTAATTCCGAAAAAATATATTTTAAGTCCCACTTAGAAAAATATATTTTAATCACTTGTCTAAAACATCTTAATTCCAAAATATATATATTTTTCCCAAAAATATTATATTTTACTTCATAAATTTTCCAAAATAATATTTTTACCAAAAACATATGTACAAGAGTATTTTCCGAAATACTATATAAGTGACGTCCTAGCGTTTCGTATTGCGATAATACTTGCGTAACTCAAATATTTATTTTGTAAGAATTTTGGTATTATTTCGGAGTCGTAATTTCATGATATACATAAGTTATATTATTTTTCCCTAAAAATAATATAACTATTTCTCAAAAAAAAAAAAAAAAAAATAATCACACAAAAGTTTTAGTAATAAATATATATTCTAAATATATATTTATCAAATTTTATTTACGAAAATCAACCTCTGGCACTTAATATTTTTGTAATAAAAATCATGGCGAAGTTTATTTTGAAAATAAAGTTAGAAGTATATTTGTAAACACTTACTAGAAAAATATTTTCTAAGTGTTGGATTTTTAGGAAAATTTCGCCAGAGTTTCCTTTATAAACGGAGGCGTCCATGCTTTCTAGCATATCATTTTCTTTTGTAAAAATCATTCAATCAATCATCAACCAACAATATGTAATCTCTAATTACCAAATTTGTCAAAAACAAGCATAAACCATAAACTCATGAACTTGAAGATTTATAAAAACATGTAGTAACTTACTAGCACACTTAGTAAGTCTTGTTATCTTTAAAAATGTGATTAGTTTCTTAAAAACTTTATTTTTAAAGAGTTTGAACTTTTACAACTTCTAGTCATATTAAAAATATTTCTTTGTGAAATTTTCTTGTTACACAAGTGTTTCTACACTTGTTTATCCACTAAAAATGGGTTTAGTTTATGTAAGACCCGAGTTTTAACAAAACTCATTCTTTTCACTTGGTTCTTTCGAAAAACCATTCTTAGATCTTTAGATCTACAAGATTATAACTTATTTTGATCTTTATTTTTCAAGAAACTTTCATTTAATCAATTTCATAGTTTATGTGTGGATGATTCCATCATCCACAACATTTCTATCTTTCACATCTTGCTAGTTCATGTCTTTAAACATGATCTAGCAAATCTATATGATGAACCATATCATTTTATCTAGTAAACAACAATCAACAAACATAACAACATAAGAACAACATGATTTCATCACTATTTTAACCATACTTCATCTCTAGTTAGTTTATACTTCAAGACTTTGTTTATGTTCTTTAGAGTTCTTATATTTTCACCATTCTTTTCACTATTAACCAACAAAAATATGAAGAGTATGAAGATCTAAGGCACTTACTACTAGCACAAGGCTAGGGGAGTTCAAGTATGTAAAAGTGGTGGATAAAAGAAAACGAGAGAGGTCCTTGAGCTTCCGAACACACCAAGCTTACTTGTATGATCACTTACACCTTTGGGTATGTATGGATTGCTTGAAGGAAGCTTGAAGGTGGTGGTATGGTGGCGGCCGAACAAGGAGAAGGAGGAGAGAAGTTTGCAAGTGTTTGAGTTTGTGAATGTGGAAGATTATGACCCTTGTGTTTATTTATAAACCAAATTCACCATTAAACAACATGTATTATGTTTCATTATCCACTAATAGTCAAATAAAATAATGAAAAGAAAGCAATGGGTGGGTCACCCTATGGTGACCGTCGCCCAAGGGTGACCCAAGGGGGGGGTATGGGGTTGGTTTTCAATTGTATAGTTACAATCTAGTTAGGATTAAAGTGTTAAAGTTAGTGTGTTATGAGCGTTGTTAATTATATAGGGTGTTAGGGTGTTCGGAGATCCTAACTAGTTCAGAAAAATAAAAACAATGTGTTTGGCAATATTTTTGTGTTCCGTGTAAAGTCCGGTTGTTCGGTTGGGTGTTGTCCCGTTAAAGTGCTAAATTAATCATAAAGTGTCTTTTATAATGCTTTTAGTGACACATTTAATTCCCAACACTTTGGAAAGTATCTAGGACTATTTTGCCAAGTTTTTGCACTTTACTAGCTTATTTAAATGCTGAATTTTGTTTAAAAGTGCAGAATTCTGCATTTAAAGTGTGTTTTAGGCACTTCCCGGCACTATAACTATCACCTAGTGACGCAGTTTTATGGTCCTCACTTCCCTACACTCCCTACTAGTGTAGTACCCTATCTCTGGCTCATACTGGCCTCAAAAACATTGTCTGTCTAAGTGCTGGCATTGTCAGCATGTTTTCTGGGTTATCCGCTCACTGTGCTAACTGTGCTTTGTGCATCAACTTTGTCACTAATATTTGTGTGTAATAAATGGAGTGACAGCATGGCATGTGATGCATATGTATGTATGTAACATAATTCAGTAAGCAGTTTAATCATAGTTGTAATCAAGCACAGTCATTAAGCACAAATTAATTATTAATTAATTGTACGGATACCTGTAATTGTGAGGGTTGTCACATTCTCCCCCTGTTAGAGAAATTTCGTCCCGAAATTTTAGTTCTGCTACTAGATGCAGGGGTCTTGGGGAATAAATGTGGGTATTTCCCTTTCATACGATCCCCACGTTCCCACGTGAATTCTGGCCCATGTCTTGCATTCCATCGAACTTTGACGAGCTTGACAGTACTCCTGCGTGTTTTGTTAACTTTCCAATCCGTAACCTCAACGGGTTCTTCGGTAAAGTGGAGCGTGTCGTCGATATGAACTTCGTCCGCAGGAATGATCACTGTCTCTTGTGTTGGACTCTTTTTCAGGTTGGATACGTGAAATGTATCGTGAACGCCATTAAGTTCAGCAGGTAGGTCCAACTTGTATGCCACAAGCTCAATCCTTTGCAGGATTCTGAACGGGCCAATGTATCTGGGATTCAACTTGCCACGCTTTCCAAAGCGTGCCACACCCTTCCAGGGTGAAACCTTCAACAAAACCATATCTCCAACTTGAAACTCCAAAGGTTTCCTCCTTTGGTTTGCATAGCCTTTCTGTCTGTCACGAGCCGCCTTGATGCGCTCTCGGATCTGTGCAATCTTGTCTGTCGTCTCTTGGACCAATTCCGGCCCAACTAATTGTCTATCACCCGCATCTGCCTAACAAATCGGTGATCGACATTTGCGTCCATAGAGAGCTTCAAACTGTGCGGCTCCAATACTAGTGTGATAGCTGTTATTGTACGAAAATTCGACCAATGGTAAGTGATTGTCCCAGCTACCACCTAGGTCCATTACACATACTCTCAGCATATCTTCCAATGTCTGGATAGTTCTCTCGCTCTGGCCATCAGTTTGCGGATGAAATGCAGTGCTCAGATTCAACTGCGAGCCAAAAGCTTCTTGGAAGGATTGCCAAATCCTTGATACAAATCTCTCATCTCTATCAGAGATAATCGAGAGAGGCACTCCATGACGTGCGACAATCTCCCTCATGTATATCTCAGCAAGCTTACTCATGTTGTCTTTCTCTTTGATGGGCAAAAAGTGTGCAGACTTTGTTAGACGGTCTACTATTACCCATATTGTATCATGGCCCTTGGGCGTCTTTGGCAATTTCATTATGAAGTCCATCGAAATCTGTTCCCATTTCCATTTGGGTATTTCAGGTTGCTGTAGAAGACCTGAAGGCTTTTGGTATTCGACTTTTACCTTGGCGCACGTTAAACATTTGCTAACATATACTGCAACATTGCCTTTCGTCCTAGGCCACCAGTAGAAATCCTTGAGGTCTTGGTACATCTTATCCGCTCCAGGATGGATCGAGTACCGCGACTTGTGTGCCTCATCAAAAATAACATTCCTCAAACCACCAAACAAAGGAACCCAAATTCGTTTCATAAAGCACAAAGTTCCTTCCTCGTTTGGTACCAACTGCTTCTCCATCCCACGGAGATATTCATCCTTAATATTCCTTTCTTTAAGAGCTTCTCTCTGCGCGGCACGAATGCACAATGAGAGGCCTGCCTGGACAATCATTTCTAAAGCCCTAACCCTTATGGGCTGAATCCTTTCCTTTCGACTCAGGGCATCGGCGACCACATTCGCCTTCCCTGGGTGATACTTGATCTCACAATCGTAATCATTCAATAGCTCTACCCAGCGTCTTTCCCTCATGTTAAGCTCCTTCTGACCAAAAATGTGCTGCAGGCTCTTGTGATCAGTGAAGATTGTACATCCCGTGCCATACAAATAATGTCGCCAGATCTTTAATGCAAACACCACCGCGCCCAATTCCAATTCATGGGTGGTGTAATTTTTCTCGTGAACCTTCAACTGGCATGACGCATATGCTATAACCTTCTGGCGCTGCATCAGCACGCAACCCAAACCTTGACGTGAGGCGTCACAATATACCACGAAGTCGTCCGTTCCTTTGGGTAGCGATAAGATCGGTGCGTCACAAAGTTTGTTTTTCAACAACTGAAACACTTCTTCTTGCTTGTCACCCAAATCAAACTTCTTGTCTTTCTGTGTGAGTGCGGTCAGAGGTTGAGCGATTTTAGAGAAATCCTCAATGAACCTTCGATAATAACCAGCCAAACCTAAGAACTGTCGAATTTCGGTTGGCGTCTTTGGAGTCTCCCAATTCTTGATTGCCTCGATCTTTGTGGGATCAACATGAATTCCATTTCCATTAACCACATGACCAAGAAACTGGACTTCGCGTAGCCAAAACTCACACTTTGAGAACTTAGCATACAACTTCTCCTTTTTAAGTAGCTCTAGAATAGCTCTTAAGTGCTGTTCGTGCTCGTCCTTCGTCTTCGAGTAGATCAGAATGTCATCAATGAACATGATCACAAACTTATCCAGGTACGGCTTGCAGACTCGGTTCATTAGGTCCATGAAAACTGCTGGCGCGTTTGTCAACCCAAATGGCATAACCAGGAACTCGTAATGTCCATAACGAGTCCTAAAGGCCATATTCGGGATACTTTCCTCTTGTATCCTTAGTTGATGATATCCTGATCGAAGGTCGATCTTTGAGTAGAAACTTGAACCTTGAAGTTGGTCAAACAGGTCATCAATCCTTGGCAAAGGATATCTGTTCTTGATAGTCAACTTATTAAGCTCGCGGTAGTCTATACACATACGAAAACTACCATCCTTCTTCTTGACGAACAGAACTGGAGCTCCCCAAGGTGAGAAGCTTGGTCTGATGAATCCTTTCTCTAACAGCTCCTGGAGTTACGTTGACAACTCCTGCATCTCTGAAGGTGCAAGTCTATAGGGTGCCTTGGCTACAGGCGCGGCGCCTGGAACCAAGTCAATGTGAAACTCAACTTGCCTTTGAGGCGGCAATCATGGCAAGTCTTCTGGAAAGACTTCAGGATATTCTCTTACGACCGGAATGTCTTCTATCTTTAGCTCCATGGCTTCTTTATCCACGATGTGTGCCAAGAATGCAACACATCCCTTCTATAAACACTTTCTAGCTTTCAGACAGCTAATGATTCTCAGCGACGTATCACACTTCTCCCCATGTACTACGATTGTTTCTTCATCCGTCATAGGGATGCGGACGGTCTTCTCATGGCAAACAATCTCGACTTTGTTGCTCGATAACCAATCCATCCCTACTACCACGTCGAAGCTTCCCAACTCGACTGGCAGTAGGTCTAGCGTAAATTCGTGTCCTCCCAGTTCTATCACGGATCCTCTGATGACTTCACCCGTTTCAATTAGTTTCCCATTCGCTAATTCAATCGAGTACGGAACGTCTAACTTACTAGTGGTCAACCCAAGTATATTCTTAAATTCTAACGATACAAAACTATAATCGGCACCAGTATCAAACAGAACAGATGCAAAGCGTTGGTTTATAGGGAACGTGCCAGTGACAACGTTTGGATCCTGGCGCGCTTCCCTCGCACCAATGTTAAAGACTCTTCCTTGCGCTTGATTCAGTTTTGGGCATTCCCTTTTAAAGTGCCCAACGTCTCCACAGTTGAAGCATCCTGGCCCTCGGCCATTCCCATTACCATTCCAGCCTCGATTTCCGTTTGTTACCCGGTTACCAGCTTGATTTGCGACATTCCCACGATTACCATTTCCTCCATTATTTCCTTGCGGTCGGTTTCCATTACCACCGCGGTTGTTGTTACCAAACCCCTTTGGCCACCCTGGCCTGAACCAACCCAGCAAGTATCCTTCAAGTGGCCAATTTTCCCACAAGTTTCGCATTTTCTATTCCTGCACGGGCCAACATGGTGATACTGGCATAATCCACACTTGGGCATAGTGCCCATGTAACCCTTTCCTTTGTTTTCAACACCGGTTGTGGCTCTGGACGGCGTGCTCGATTCACCCCTCCTGTTCACATTACTGGTACCTTGCTTGAAGTTGGAAAATTTCCATTTGTTTTCACCAGACGATTCAAAATGTGTCTCCTTTTTCTTTGGTTCAGAAAATTAGAACTTGTTCAACCCAATGGCCTCCTCAGTAAGCGCCACACTGAGGTCGATGGCTTCCGTAATCGTTGCAGGCTTGGACATGGTAACCATACTCATGATCTGGGGTGCCAATCCCCAGATGAAGCGCTCGACACGTTTAAATTCGGGCGTGACCATCTACGGCACTACGTGGGACAAATCGTGAAACCTTTGAACATATTCCGCAATCTTGGGACCTTCCATTCTCAGGTGCCAGAACTCAGTCTCTAGCTTCTGTATTTCAGCTCGCGAGCAGTACTTCCTCCTCATGAGCTCTTTTAGGTCAGCACATGTTAGTGCGTATGCTGCCGCTTCTCCTAAAGTTTGCACTTGCAGATTCCACCACGATAGGGCACCGTCCAGAAATAGCCCTGAGATGTTGGTCACTTATTGCTCGGGAGCGCATTTGCTCATTCTTAGGACAGAGTCTGTCTTTTCAGCCCACCTAACAAACGCAACAGCACCTCCAATGCCGTTGAAATTCACGGGCTTACAGTTGAGGAATTGCTTGTAGGTGCACCCTACACATACGTTAGAATTTACAAATGGTATTAGCGGTCGTGCTATAAATATCCAAATGTATTGTAATATATCTCAAATGACTTAACATTACCATTGGGTGGGTTGTTATTGCCGTTGTTGTTCGAAATACTCCCGCTTGTTCCTGCTTGGGAGGCTGCATACTGTGCTATAGCTACGGCAATTATGCCTTGGAGTTCCGCCTGGGCAGTAGGCATGCGTACTTTGCGTCTTGGAGGCATCTTCTAAAAGATGATCATGTTGGTCAGGTCGTAGTAAGTATAATGAATACACATATACAGTAGCATCCATCAAGCACATAACATCTCATGTTATAAATTAAAACATATAACTCAACAAAGCATGTAGTGAGAACGTTGCCATTGAGCTTCATTAATCACGACCACAATCTTGTTTTACACGTTTAATAGTACATCATATATCAAAGTAAGATCGTGGGGCTACATCACCACCAAAAGTACAAATCTGTCTACACATATCATATACACAAAGTGTGATCTCTCAAAAGTCTTCGTAAGCTGGCTTAATCGCGACTTTCTCACCAAAATGATCGACCTGCATCAAACCAAAAATATCTGTGCTGATGGCGGAGGAGGAGGAGGAAAATGAGAGAAAAGTAAGCGACGCATGTGTATCCAATCCTCCTCTAAGGCACGACAGACGCGCAGCAAATATGCAATCTGCTGCTCAGATGTCAAGAAACGAACGTCTGAATCAGGGGAAAGGGGACGAGGAGTGTGCAGTGCTGCAAAGGGGGTCTGACAGTGACAAGACAGACGTGGAGCTCTCTCCAACTCCTGTATACGACGGCTCAGTGCGTCCTGATGTAGCTGCAGCGACGCTAGTATATCCTCCGTAGTGTACCCCACATGAAATGGATGGTACGGGTCAGATAATGGCATAACAGGGGGCATAGTCCACAAAAACAGCTCGCCTGGTGGTACGAATGATGGTGAAGTAGGCGGTGCAACATGAGGAAACTGTGACAGAAACGGAAAAGATGATGACAGTACGGGTGGAACAGAAACAGGCGGCTGCCTCGATGACCCCTCTCCAGGACGAGGTGGCGGTATGTCCTGAAGAAATGTGATGGGGAGATCAGTGTGATGGACGTCAGTCGTGTGTGGGTGAAACAGTGGGATATCAGTGGGTGCAGGAATAGGTGCTACGGGAGGTGTGACAGGTAGCACAATGGTGGGTAGTCATCATCGTTGATCCACCCGTTGAGGGTGTCGGCGTATCGAGGGTCAATGTGAGAAGCAAATGGTGCATGGTCCGCATGTACTGGGGCTGAGACAGGTATTACATGTGCAACAATGGGTGCATCAATAACAGGATCATCCACCAATGGTGGTGCAACAGTGGGAAGGTTAGCAATGGGTATATCATCAACAAGAGGTGCAATAGCCGGTGCACCCATATCAGGCGGTGCAACGGCTGGGGCATCATCAAGAACAGGGCCATGGTCAACAACAGGCTCTGGTGCTACGACGGGCTCAGGGTCGTCAAGGTCCATATCAAAATCGGCAGGAATGTCAAACAATGGATCAATGGGAGCCACTGGCGCCTCTAAGGGTTGGTCCATATGAATAAGCTCGATCTCATCATCAGGATCGAAACCAGGAGGAAAAACTAGATGAAAATCGTCATCGACCTCATGGTCAAACTAAAACTCGTGTAACGGACCAGGTGCAGCTGACATCGCCATGTCGGGGTCGGCGTCAGGAGAGTGATGCTGCACACCCTGGTCATGCAAGGACGCGGATGCCACAGACTCCAACGAGTCTGGGACAGGTGATCCAAGAGGAAGCTCCTCTACGAGGGCCTCAGCAATGTTGGACCGTGTTGAGACCCTAAACAGACAGTATAAGGTAGTTCATCTTCAAATACGAAGGCGGAATCAACGTAAACGAAGTCACAAACAGCTCAGATACTTTTAACTTCTTTCTATTGCTGATTACAAGCTTTTACACGTGTTTCTGATGTAATTTTGACAGAGTTTCGACACCTACACAATGACCTAATTTCGCTCCAACTGTTACATAATGACAACAACCGAACCCTATTTATAGACCTCCTGATTCCGCTCCTACATACATGTACATTACGTGCGGAATTAACAAGTTCATCAGGAGTGGAATTAACAGATTATTTTGGAGCGAAATTACATGCTAAACCTATTGGAGCGGAATCACATGTTACATGAATTCCTGATTTCGCTTCAAATGACATGTGTATCATTTGGAGCGAAATTACATGTTTAAACCTCTAAATTTAATTTCCAACTCCGAACAACCTATCTAGACCTAAGACTCACTAAAGACGTTGTCATCAGACATTCAGTACACAAACAGACTCCCCCTTGGATGTTGACGAAGTCTTTAGCATTGAGTCTTTAGTCTTGGTCTCTTTCCAACTCTGTCTTCTCATTTCAAAAACTCTTTCTTCATTCAGGTTCAGATCTTATCCTGGTTCTATCTACAGACTCCCCTTTGATTGTTGATCCAGAATCTTGACTCCCCCTCTCAGTAAACTAGGGCTCTAATTCTGATTCAAACTTTAACTTTTATTGCCATGGGGATTCCTGAAACCTGCATATACTCTACCCAAAAATAAGATATATGATAATAACAGTTACAAACCAAACTTACCATTCAATCTTCAGTGTTAGAAATCCACTTAAGTATTCAAGTCCAAATTAATGACCCTGATTACTCAATTATCTACCAAGTCCAACTTAATGACCTTAGTTGATCAGAGATAATTCACACTGACTTCTGTTCAATTTGTTTTTCTGAAAATTTACAAGTTTCAAATTAATGAACTTGCTTCAACTTTTCAACTTCTCAATCTTATCATGATTAGCTCACGACTCTCCACTTTGGTTTGTCAGAAAATAAAGCAGAAATGAAAAATCTTTTTGGATTTTGAATAAAGTTTCTAAACTAGAAATGAATTACAGAAATAAAATGCAGTAAATGTAAACTATTTACAAATATATTTTTGATGAGCATGCTAGGGAATCATATCAGCTATTCGACAAGACACAAGTACCGTTAAGCTTCAATTACATACACAGAATTAAACAATTCGCATAGATTGTCGATATATTGATCCACTTTAAATTTTCACACAAATTTCAATCTGTCCAGGATACGGATTTAGTGTTTTTAGAGACTTAAACTTATACATGTGTCCCACCTCTTGAATATACTCCCGTATCCAGATCCCAATATTCAGTCTTACAAGTAATTATGACACAAATGATATCTGTAAGGGTTAATAAATTATGAAAAATCATGAGAGCTCAGGTCAGAACTACCGTTCAGCAGAGAGATCATGACTCAACTTGTGGATGTGTCCCCTTTAGAGGATCTTTTTTACAACAGCATTGCTAAGCAATTTTATTGTCTTATCATGTATGCTGAGGGTGATGCTATGTTTCAAGCATTGCGGAAAGTATTATTCGAGGACTAGGTCAGAACTTCCATTCAGCAGAAGTCCCAGAATAATACCCTAGATATCACTAAGTATAAAAACCTAGTATATCAGAAAAAGGAATCTTTCAAACGAGATTTCAGGGGTTACCTATATATCCAAGTAGTGTTCCCCACGAAATAAGCAAGTAAGATTTAAGTTTATATCCCGAACAAACCTACTAAATGTGTAAAAACCTATCGGCATATCATCAGCGAGACTGTTTAATGCATTTAAACATTACATATCTTTAGCATACCGTGACTGTCAAGCCGATGTACTATCATTTTCCCTTTTTACACAAGCTCTTTTCTGGTTTTATATTGTTTTTGGATTTTGAAAATATCTCATGTTTTTGTACTTTTGTCATTTTTTATTGTTTTTGTATTTTCTGACATATTACCCTATACCTCCCCCTAATACCAAAACAAGTAAAAAATCGACAAACCATTGCAGATTGCTTCTCAACATCATCCACAATGTCTCCTTCATCAACGCCAATGATCTCCTCCAACACCGATAAAAGCTTCATACCATTCAATTTTAGCAAATAATGAAAACGTGCTTTATCAAATGCTTTGGTATGTAAATCAGCTTTTTGATCGTCAGTGTGGATTTTCTCAATTCGTATCAACTTCTTCTCGAAACAATCACGAATGAAGTGATGACGAAGCTCAATGTGTTTGGTTTTAGCGTGATGAACAGGATTTTTAGTAATGTTTATCGCTGCCTCATTATCAACAAATATAGGGGTGTTTAGAAATTGCAAACCGTAGTCACGCATCTGTTGCTGGATCCACAAGATCTGAGAGCAGCAGCTGCTAGCAGATACATACTCAGCTTCACATGTGGATAAAGCCACAGAGGTTTGCTTTTTGCATTACCAGGTGACCAATCGTGATCCAAAGAACTGGCACCCTGCTGTTGTTGATTTAGCATTCACTTTGTAGCATCCGAAATCAGAATCGGAATAACCTTCGAGCTTAAAATCGCCTTCTTTTGGATACCACAACCCCAATGATGGAGTTCCTTTCAGGTAGCATAATATCCATTTGACTATCACCATATGCGATGCTCTCGGGTTAGATTGAAATCTTGCTGCGAGGTAGGTTGGATACATAATATCGGGTCTTGAAGCTGTCAAATACATCAGCGATCCGATCATGGAACGATACATCATTTCATCTACCTTCTCTCTGGTGAGATTAGGGTTTATCCCATGATTCGTTGCTAATGGGGTGGCTGCTGGAGTAGAACCTGACATCCCGAATTTCTCCAAGATATCATGAAGGTACTTCGTTTGATGTATGAAAATTCTTTTGGGTAGTTGATCAAACTGCAATCCCAAAAAGAATTTCATCTCACCCATCGATGACATTTCGAATTTCTGCTTCATAACACGTTCAAAATCTTTGCATAGATCCTCATTTGTTGACCCAAATATGATGTCGTCCACATATATTTGAACTATCAGAAGATGTCCGTCAACCTCTTTGGTGAAGAGAGTGGCATCCACTTTTCCACGAATGAAACTGTTGGCTAGTAGGTGTTGAGACAATGTCTTGTACCAAGCTCTCGGAGCCTGGTGTAAAGCATACAGCGCTTTGTCTAATAAGTAGACCTTGTCTTTGTGGTGTGGATTGGTAAAGCCCGGTGGCTGACCGACATAAACCTCCTCTTTTACCTTCCCATAGAGAAAAGCCGATTTAACATCTAACTGATAAACATTGAAGTTTTTCCAAGAAGCAAATGCTAGAAAGATTCTGATCGCTTATAGTCGAGCAACTGGAGCATACACTTCAGTGAAATCTATACCCTCCTGCTGACTGAAACCCTGGACTACGAGTCGAGCTTTGTTACGAACCACAACTCCTCTATCATCTCTCTTACATTTGAACACCCACTTGGTGTTTATCTTCCTCTGACCATCAGGTAAATCCACTAACTTCCACACTCCTAATTTCTCGAATTGACTTAATTCCTCCTGCATTGCATTGACCCAAGAATCTTCAGTAAGCGCCTCTTTGTAAGTTCTTGGTTCAACCTACGAGATAAAACAACTCAATGAGAATTCAGTTTGCAAAGGAGCAACTTTTGTATAAAAACATGTAAGCCCTTTATCAATCTGTCTTCGAGTGCGAACGCCTGTCTGCAATTCTCCAATGATCAATTCCTCTGGATGATATGAAAGTGTTCATGGCATTACTTTTCCTGAAACATCTACATCACCTTCCAGATTAGTAACATTCTGATTTGCACCTTGTTCACTGACTGGGTTTGTTTGACTTGAAATCTGAATTTGCTCCCCCTCAGAATCTGAATCACCACGATCAAATACTGGCATGTTCTCAGATTCTTGATTATCATTCTGTGTCGTCTGATTATCTTGAACAACTTCATTTTGTTGGACATCATCATGTTCACCAGCATTGCTTGGACCTGCTTCATCATCATTTAAAGCTTGTCGTGGTCTTCTTGAATATTCAGCTGGGAACCTTTCCTGCGATTCTTCATACTGTCGCAAAATAAACAACTCATCAAAGAAATCTTCTTCTTCTTCTGGTTCTTCCATCATGTCTAACGAATCCCACAACTTCTCGTAATTAAAATGCCATGAGTCACCGGGGTTCTGAGGCGGCATAGTATACCCCTGACACTCAACATTTGGAGCTTCAATAATCCGCTTCATACTTGGAACGAAGACTCGTCGTAATGGACTTGCATATCCTATGAATATCCCTTCAATACTCTTCGGACCAAACTTTCCAAAAGGCTCTAGAACAGTACAGGGTGACCCAAACGGTTCAAGATACTTCAGATTTGGTTGGCGGTTATTGATCAACTCAAAGCATGTTTTGTTGAATTTCTTGACAGTGAGAACTCTGTTGAGCGTATAGCATGCGGCGGAAACTGCTTCTGCCCAAAAATTTATCGGTAGCTTTGAATCAGCAAGCATTGTTCTGGCCGTTTCGATTAACGTCCTGTTTTTGCGTTCTGCAACTCCATTTTGCTATGGAGTGTACGGAGCACTAAACTCATGCAATATACCTCTTTCATCACAATATTCTTCCATCTTGTTGTTCTTGAATTCAGTACCATTATCACTTCTAATTCTTCTGATACGCCTTTGGTACAGATTTTCAATCTTTCTGAACAACGCCATCAAATTGTCAAACGTTTCATCTTTCGATTTAAAAAATGATACCCAAGAAAATCTGGAATAATCATCAGTAACCACAAGACAGTAGAGATCCCCTGTAATACTTTTGACGTATATTGGACCAAACAGATCCATATGTAGTCTCTCTAACGGTCTGGAAACTGAATTGACTTGCTTTTTAGGGTGTGACTTTTTCTTCTGTTTGCCTTTGATGCAACTTATGAACTCCCCTTCCAGATGAAAACCTTTGATATTAAATCCAAGAACTAAATCATTGTGCACCAAGTGATTCATTTTTCTTAGATGTATATGCCCCATCTTCCGGTGCCACAACTTCGATTCTTTCTCCGTTGCTCTAGACACAAAACAATGTGCCTGACCTGTAGTTGTAGTTGCTACACTCATGTCCAAAACATATAGATCATTCACTCTAGGTGCCCTCATGATAATCCATTCTTCAGGGATAACAAATCCTGGTTTCAAGATCAAGCATTCTTTGTCTGTGAAGTGAGTGGTATACATCCTGTCACAAATCTGTGAGATACTCAGCAGATTATTCTCCAGCTTAGCAATGTAGTTAACTCTCTCAAACGTAACAATCCCATTGGATAACGTTCCTTCACCAATAATTCGACCACCTTCTTGTCCAGCAAATCCCACATAACCACCATTGATATTTCTAACATTATACAACAATGCAGTCTTTCCTGTCATATGTCGAGACGTTCCACTATCCATAATCCATCTTGAAATAGCTCTTGGAAGATCCTGCTCATATCACAAACAATTCAATAAAAATGCCGATTCATGCTTCACGATTACCAACTAGGAAGCTCCGGCAAGTCCAAAATCTTTAGTGAGATTTTGATGCTACCCAAGTCTCTTTTGACTCGGGTAACTTGACTTTAATGTGAGTTTTAGCAGTGTAAAGTGGCGGAAAATTTTTATCATTCAATTTTAAACTTTCATCTGATCCAACCTCAACCTTTTTGTATAAGAAAAATTCATCTACCTTAAGTTGACCGGTTGTTTGATTTTTCTTTTTAACATTCTTCTTTTCTGGTGGAGTAGAAGATTGTTTCTCCAACTTTTCGTAATAATCCAAAGGAACATCCATCTTTACCGGTGTAGTAGAAGATGATTGTTTTTCCGACTCAGAAACCTTTGGTTTTTCAACAACTTTTGGCTTCCATGTTTGGTGAGATAACGCAACCCGTTTGTAGAATTTGTCATTTTTAGTTACCACATTCTTAACAGGTTCGATTTTGAATTTTGTTTTCTCATTTTTCAAAATTTTCTCAACAACCATTGGAGCTTTGCCTTTTGAATCAATCTTCTTCTTTTGATTCTCAACAACTTTAGTCTTAGGCTTGGAGTTGGTGCAATTTCTTGCAATATGACCAACTTTGTTGCATCTAAAACACATACGAGTATCAACTACCCGACTTGTGCCTTCAGACTAAGGTTGTGAAGCCCTCTTCTAAAAAAATTCTTCATTTGATTTTGAAAAAAATTCATTTTCTTCATCAGAAAGTGAACTTGAACCGTTCACAAACACTTTCTTCTCAGCAAACTTCTTGTTCTGAAAATTCTTTCTTTGATAGTTCTTACCACCCTGATAACCACCCGACCAATTATTTCGATTGTTGTTATAAAACCGCGGTGGAACAACAGGTTTCTTGTAGTAAGCTTTATGTTTCTCAAAATTCATTTGTCGTTTAGTTTGTTTTAAACTTTTTACTTCAGACAAATCGATTTCAACCATTTTAATCACATTTGTCAATTTTGATACATTTACATTCTCCAGAGGAAACTCAGAATCCGAATACAACTTATCAGATCCAACCATCTTGTACAGCACAAGACCCGGTTCATCACCTAAGTTGTTTTTGGACTTTTGTTTCGGAATGTATTTGTTCAAGAAACATTCATCATCTCCAGTTGAATCAAACATCAAAACACTTTCAGCTGTGCTTTTAATAATCTCTGTCTGAACACTATCATCAAATGATGAAGAAGAAAATGTCACATCAATTGAATCAGGAAGTTTCACTTCATTTTCTTCTTCAAGATTAACCAATCCAGATTGCTTTTTCGAATAATTTTCTAGAACTGGTGGTGGAACTTGATGAAACCCAACCCCAGTTCTATCACAGTATACATCTTCGCCTGCTTTGTCTTTCCCGATAGGTTTGGGAATAATGTGTTGCAAAACAAAGCTTGCAGAGCTGTAACTGTTCAATTTCAAATTGATACGCTCATTCTCAATCTTGGCTTCTTCAAACTGAAGTTTCAATTTAGCAATCTCATCCAATTGTTTGTTTATTAATTCTTCTTTGATTCTCAAAACACATTGCAATTGGCAATTTTCTTTGTAAGTTTTACCGTTTCTATCATCATTATCTTTAATCGTGCTTTTAAGCTTTTCAAATTTTTCAGTGATCTGACGATTTTCAAGAACTAACCTTTCATTTTCTTTCCTAACCTTTACCTGATCAATTTTATCAGTTTCAATTTTATTAGTTAATTCTTTTAATCGTTCAGTTGAAGCTTTCACTTTTTTGTCACGATCAAGAATTTGATCCTCAACACTTCTGACTTTAGCAGGCAGATCCTCAATCTTCTTACCTTTAAGATAAGTGTTTGTACTACAAACCTTGCATTCTTTGATGCAATTTTTGCAGTCAACATTACCACTGACCTTCTTACCTGACTCAGTCGTTGATGCGTTTGAATTGACTTGGCTTTTAGACTCAGAAACGGATTTAGAATCTACCTCAAGTGCATTAGCAGCCAGCACCTTGTCAGCCATCTTTCCCATGTTTTTAGCATTCAACTCCTGTGTCGTGTCAATGATCCCAGTGTCAATCTTCTTTGACTTTTCTTTCTCTTCTTTCTTTTCTTTCTCTTCATCTTCACCACTTCCCCACCATTTCTTCTGCCAATAATCATCTTCAATTTTATACTCTTGGATTATAGTTTCCAAATCAAGAGTTTTATGATCAACAACAATGTTTCCATAGGGGTCAAGATAACACTCCCTGTCTGGATCCCATCTATTTGCTCTTTTTGCCTCAGAAAAAATACCAGATATTCTGATCATTTTATTTATAGCTAACTGCTTTCTGTAACCATACTTTTGTTCTTCAGTTCTGTCATCTTTCCAAGGAACAGGTTCAGATTTTGCCATGAATGCATATCCAACCGCATCTTCCTCAGGTAACAACTCGCACTAGTCGTAACCTTCATCATCGTGAATCACCACAAGAGCTCTAGATTTTTCTTTGTTATCTTCAATCTGTTTCATTCTTGGCGGCTCCGATTTGTTATGATGATATATTGCCTTCTTGTAGTAGTCTTCTCTGAACGGATTTTCAGACTCATCAGCATATGTGTTTCTGCATTCACGCTTAAATTGACCTTTCTGCTTGCACTTGAAGCACGTCACCTTAGTCTTATCAAAGCCCAATTTGGTAGATGGTCCACCAATTGACTTCCTTCCAGTTATCTCCATGAAACGCTGTGCTCGACAAACTGCACTGGCCATACACCACCTTATGTCGATTAGTTCCATCTCCTCAGGATCTATCTGATCATAATCTTCTTTCGTCAGGTTGGTGTTGCCTATCTTCCCTGCTACAAGACTTTCATAAGATTCTAGTACAGATGCTAGGAAAACCATCTGTTGTTTGGCAGACTCCTCGCTGAAGTTCTGAGCGTTCTTTAAGTCTACAACGATATTGCATTGAAATAAGTTCTTTGCATAAGACTAGTTTGAATTTGATGAAGACCCACTGTGATATCCACTGTGACATCCACTGCTTTGACTTTCTTTGCTTGTTTTGGAAACATTCTCAGCAGAAAACGCTGTCTTGGGAGATGTACTCTTTGGCATCATGCTCTTTGGATAGTACAAATCCAAGTTCTGCTGATAAGATGAATGATTGACTTTGTGCGTCTTCTTTAATTCCAACTCGTGACTCTCTAGTCTCTCAATCAGTAAGTCTACTGTCAAATCTTCTGGTGGCATGATAGTATTCTTTAGCATCAACGCATAATATTGCCAATCCATCTCATCTAGCAATGCATCAAACAATTTGTCGACTAGCTCTTCTCGAGAATAAACAATGTCGTGTCTAGCCAGTTCCAGCTTCAGATGTCCAAACCTCTCAATCATTTTACAAACTGATTCATTCTTTAAACACCCAAACAAATCAAACTCTTTTCTAAGTAGTTTCTTTTTGTTTTTCACAATTTCTTCGCTTCCTATACATTTGTTTTTCAATTTGTTCCAGAGATCTGTAGCACTAGAGTATTCGATCAAAGATATTATATCTTCTCTGACGGACTGAAACAGCAACGCAATACATTTTTGCTCAGCAACAAACAATTCTATCTCCTCATTTGTTGTTAAGGTTTCACCTTTTTTGTTTCCATTTTGGTATCCATTTTTTAGACTCTTCCAGCTAGGAAAAGCAAAGGCCATCAACCAATCTTCAAACTTCTTGGCCCACTGACTATATTCTTCAATAGCCATCAACTTCGGGGGTTTGTTGTAGGTTCCGAAAGCACTTTCAACCTCCAATGCATCCGATAACTTTTTCTTTAGATTCGGTGTGTTCTCATTGGTGTTACTCGAAGATGTATCATTTCCACCATCTCCAGCAAATGCAAATACATCATAAAACGGATTGAAATCATCCATCTTGTACGTACCTGAAAACAATCAGCAAAACACTTAGAAAAATTTTCGAAATTTTGAAACACAGCAAGTTCGAGCGAAATCAGCTTAAAAGCGAAATCAGCTAAATTCTGATTTCGAGCGGAATCAGAATGTAACTCTTGAGCGAAATCAGAATTGAATTTCAGGCGAAATCAGACTTTAACTTTCTGAGCGAAATCAGAAAATAACTTTCGAGCGAAATCAGACTTTATCTGATTACAAGCGGAATCAGAATGGTGTTTCGAGCGGAATTAAATTTTTAAGTCTTTAAGAGCGAAATCAACTTTTTAGAGCGAAATCTGCGAAGATCGTTACGAGCGGAATCAGGTTTTTAGGTGAATTTTATTATTTTTACTTCGAATTTTAACCTGATTCTTTCTAGGGTTTGTTAATTCTATGTTTTACACAATATACTCGAAAATCAAGTCATTCCGACCGTTGGAACTCGTTCAAATCAGAAAAATATAAGAAGAAGTGAGTAGAAATGAGAAATTCTGGTAGAATCAAGCTGCTATGGTATGAACTCCTCGTCCTGAGCTCTGATACCACTTGTTGGACCATGTTGAGACCCTAAACAGTCAGTATAAGGTAGTTCATCTTCAAATACGAAGACGGAATCAACGTAAACGAAGTCACAAACAGCTCAGATCCTTTTAACTTCTTTCTATTGCTGATTACAAGCTTTTACACGTGTTTCTGATGTAATTTTGACAGAGTTTCGACACCTACACAATGACCTAATTTCGCTCCAACTGTTACATAATGACAACAACCGAACCCTATTTATAGACCTCCTGATTCCGCTCCTACATACATGTACATTACGAGCGGAATTAACAAGTTCATCAGGAGCAGAATTAACAGATTATGTTGGAGCGAAATTACATGCTAAACCTATTGGAGTGGAATCACATGTTACATGAATTCCTGATTTCGCTTCAAATGACATGTGTATCATTTGGAGCGAAATTACATGTTTAAACCTCTAAACTTAATTTTCAACTCCGAAAAACCTATCTAGACCTAAGACACACTAACCAACAAGCAATATGAAGGATATCATCAGCATCAATCGGGGCCCCGCCCTCAAAGTCGTCCTCAGGGGGACCCTCCTCGAACAGATCAATGTCGTCATCAGATACGGCATCGAGTGGCACATCCACCATGGGGAAAGCAGCAAGCGGAACAAGAGCAGGGATCACCGCAAGAGGTAGATCCCCAACAGGAATGCCATCAGCAGGCTGAATCTCAACTCCGATGTCTAGCAGCGCGAACGGCTGAAAATCATCGTCATCTGTACTCGTGGTGTCAGACGTATAGACGTCTCCCTCTGATGGTATCTCATCGTCTGACACAACTGCCATGGGGTCCACTGTGTCTGATACTCCTGTGTCGGAAGAAGAAACCATGGTGTCTGTAACACAATCACATGTATGCACATATATCAATCATGAAGTCAAATAAACATGTAAGTCACAATAAAACAAACAAGTAATCCTCCTAGTCTCCCAGACTACCCTTCCCAGCCTCTCAGACTGAACTTCCTAGCCTCTCAGACTAACTCACTGGTCTCTAAGACCAACCTCCCAGTCTCTAAGACTAAACCTTCCCAATCTCTAAGATGGAACCCTTCAGTCTCTAAGACTGAACCTCCCTAGCCTCTAAGGCTAAACCTCCCTCATTCTCTAAGACTGAAATATTAATTTTGAAAAGTGTATTTGTGCCCTTTTATTTGTAAAAATGTTTTGTACCATGGATATGGACGTTTAGTGTATGCAATGTAAAAATGTTTTCGTGAGAGCCCTAGTGATCATAGTCTAGACTCGAGAGAGAATCCTAGTTCGCTATGATCGAGGCTCTGATACCAAGCTGTCACACCCTGGATTTTGCGGAAGCGTGGGTTTAATTGGTGTAACTTCTTAATACCATAGCAACAATCATAACAATGCTATATGAAAATAAAACACGTGATGATCATCCATTCGTTAAATTTAAAGTTACCACAACATCATTGTTTGAAAAGTCGACTCATGAAACAAAATACAATCATGACATAATTAAAAACATGTTCATACGACACAACAAAAGACTTGACTAGAAATACGGTTTAAGACTTGCAACCGGTCTAGGCAAGGGTCACACTTCCTAAACCTGGATGACATCATTATTCCTTACGCAGCTTGACGTGATTGCATACCTTGCCAGATCCACTAATTTCCTGAAATACATGTAGTTTGAAAAATCAACAAAAGTTGAGCGAGTTCATGTAAAAGTGAGTATGTTTATAAATCGTTAAAGTACGTCCCAGTGTAAAAATGTTCCTGGTATGTAGCAATTAAGGAAAAAGAGATCACCAATGGGTTGCAAAGCCACTGGTATGTGTGAAGTGATGCAGGAAAACTCAAACCTAGCAAATTTGTACCGAGCCTCGGCTGTAAGACACAGTCACCTCTATGGGTCACCCTGACCTCACGGGTGTGGGCTCGCTACACCCAAATAGATTTATCACTCTTGTGTCCCTCAGTCCTAACAACGAGGATTAATGTCTTTAAGCGTTGTACCCACCACTCACATGATCTGAACGTCCCAACCCTCCTTAAGCTAACCATACAATGTATAAAAATGTCCTAAATAATTGTAACATGTATTTCACCCCCGAAGTTATAAAACTGAAAACAGTTAAGAAAAAAGGGGGACATGAACTCACAGAAGTGCGTATCCTGTAACGTCAATCTCAAACTCGATCTGCTGCGCGACGACCTACACGTACTAATGTTTATTAGACGAATGGGCCGTGCCTTGGCTTAGGGTTTAGTGTTTTGAGTTGCGTTACTTTATATTATACTTGTTAAAATAATATTAATTATTTTAACTTAACTTTTGTATTTAGGAAAATAGTTAGGCAACTATTTCGTACTCACGCTTCTTAATTGTTTTATAAGTGTATTTCCTTCCCAAGGATGGGGGTATTTATACATGTACACTTGTAATTCCGAAAAATATATTTTAAGTCCCAGTTAGAAAAATATATTTTAATCACTTGTCTAAAACATCTTAATTCCAAAATATATATATTTTTCCCAAAAATATTATATTTTACTTCATAAATTTTCCAAAATAATATTTTTACCAAAAACATATGTACAAGAGTATTTTTCCGAAATACTATATAAGTGACGTCCTAGCGTTTCGTATTGCGATAATACTTGCGTAACTCAAATATTTATTTTGTAAGAATTTTGGTATTATTTCGGAGTCGTAATTTCATGATATACATAAGTTATATTATTTTTCCCTAAAAATAATATAACTAATTCTCAAAAAAAAAAAAAAAAAACAAATAATCACACAAAAGTTTTAGTAATAAATATATATTCTAAATATATATTTATCAAATTTTATTTACGAAAATGAACCTCCGGCACTTAATATTTTTGTAATAAAAATCATGGCGAAGTTTATTTTGAAAATAAAGTTAGAAGTATATTTGTAAACACTTACTAGAAAAATATTTTCTAAGTGTTGAATTTTTAGGAAAATTTCGCCAAAGTTTCCTTTGTAAACGGAGGCATCCATGCTTTCTAGCATATCATTTTCTTTTGTAAAAATCATTCAATCAATCATCAACCAACAATATGTAAACTCTAATTACCAAATTTTCAAAAACAAGCAGAAACCATAAACTCATGAACTTGAAGATTTATAAAAACATGTAGTAACTTACTAGCACACTTAGTAAGTCTTGTTATCTTTAAAAATGTGATTAGTTTCTTAAAAACTTTATTTTTAAAGATTTTGAACTTTTACAACTTCTAGTTATATTTTCTAAAAATATTTCTTTGTGAAATTTTCTTGTTACACAAGTGTTTCTACACTTGTTTATCCACTAAAAATGGGTTTAGTTTATGTAAGATCCGAGTTTTAACAAAACTCATTCTTTTCACTTGGTTCTTTCGAAAAACCATTCTTAGATCTTTAGATCTACAAGATTATAACTGATTTTGATCTTTATTTTTCAAGAAACTTTCATTTATTCAAGTTCATAGTTTATGTGTGGATGATTCCATCATCCACAACATTTCTATCTTTCACATCTTGCTAGTTCATGTCTTTAAACATGATCTAGCAAGTCTATATGATGAACCATATCATTTTATCTAGTAAACAACAATCAACAAACATAACAACATAAGAACAACATGATTTCATCACTATTTTAACCATACTTCATCTCTAGTTAGTTTATACTTCAAGACTTTGTTTATGTTCTTTAGAGTTCTTATATTTTCACCATTATTTTCACTATTAACCAACAAAAATATGAAGAGTATGAAGATCTAAGGCACTTACTACTAGCACAAGGCTAGGGGAGTTCAAGTATGTAAAAGTGGTGGATAAAAGAAAACGAGAGAGGTCCTTGAGCTTCCGAACACACCAAGCTTACTTGTATGATCACTTACACCTTTGGGTATGTATGGATTGCTTGAAGGAAGCTTGAAGGTGGTGGTATGGTGGCGGCCGAACAAGGAGAAGGAGGAGAGAAGTTTGCAAGTGTTTGAGTTTGTGAATGTGGAAGATTATGACCCTTGTGTTTATTTATAAACCAAATTCACCATTAACTAACATGTATTATGTTTCATTATCCACTAACAATCAAATAAAATAATGAAAAGAAAGCAATGGGTGGGTCACCCTATGGTGACTGTCGCCCAAGGGGGGGGGGGTATGGGGTTGGTTTTCAATTGTATAGTTACAATCTAGTTAGGATTAAAGGGTTAAAGTTAGTGTGTTATGAGTGTTGTTAATTATATTGGGTGTTAGGGTGTTCGGGGACCCTAACTAGTTCAGAAAAATAAAAACAATGTGTTTGGCAATATTTTTGTGTTCCGTGTAAAGTCCGGTTGGGTATTGTCCCGTTAAAGTGCTAAATTAATCATAAAGTGTCTTTTATAATGCTTTTAGTGACACATTTAATTCCCAACACTTTGGAAAGTATCTAGGACTATTTTTGCCAAGTTTTTGCACTTTACTAGCTTAGTTAAATGCTGAATTTTGTTTAAATTTGCAGAATTCTGCATTTAAAGTGTGTTTTAGGCACTTCCCGGCACTATAACTATCACCTAGTGACGCAGTTTTATGGTTCTCACTTCCTTACACTCCCTACTAGTGTAGTACCCTATCTCTAGCTCATACTGGCCTCAAAAACATTGTCTGTCTAAGTGCTGGCATTGTCAGCATGTTTTCTGGGTTATCCGCTCACTGTGCTAACTGTGCTTTGTGCATCAAGTTTGTCACTAATGTTTGTGTGTAATAAATGGAGTGACAGCATGGCATGTGATGCATATGTATGTATGTAATAGAATTCAGTAAGCAGATTAATCACAGTTGTAATCAAGCACAGTCATTAAGCACAAATTAAATATTAATTAATTGTACGGATACCTGTAATTGTGAGGGTTGTCACATAGCAACTTCGACAGATAAGGGTTTCCTCAGTTTAGTTCTAGGTATTGCAAGTAAAGTTTCAAAAGATAACGAAACAAAACTTCTATCGGCACGAGAATAAAAAAGAATAGATGCAGGTCGATTGTTAACAAGACACGTACCATTGACCACCTCGTTGTCAGCCCTCGTTTAGTAGGCATTCAAGTTGTACGCTCGTCCGCGAGCGGGATTCTCATTCGCATTCGCATTGACATTTGCGTTTGGATTCGCATTTGCATTCACCAACCTCGGACAGTTGTTGCAGAAGTGACCAAACTCTCCACAATTGAGACATGAACCTTGTGGGAATCTCGCAGCATTCCCCTGAACCGGAGCCTGATTCTGAACAACCTGATTCTGACCCAAATGATAGATGTTGGCCAGATGCCCAAGCTTACCACACGTTGTGCATTGCTTACAAGCTTGTTGTGCAACATGATGATCGTTGCAGCGAGCACAATGAGGTGCGGTACCAGCATATACTTTCTTCGCAGGAGGTTGAGCTGGTTGGTTCTGAGGGTTCTGAGCATTTTGTGTAGTTACTGCAAAATTCTGGGAAGCCTTTCGCTTTCTCGACTTCTTCGACGACTCACCTTTCTTACCCTTACCCTTTTCCTTGACAGAATCGGTCGACTTCTTCTTATCACCCTTGCGGGTAAGTTTACCCTTCCTGACTTGAGACTCAGTCAGGGTAGCAGACAACTCGATCGCGTGACGAACAGTAGTAGGATTAATGCCAGTCACAATATCATGTATAGAATCGGGTAAACCATCGATATACCTTTCTATTGCTTTCTCCAATGGGGTAACCATAGTAGGACACAAAAGACTGAGCTCCTCAAAACGATCCGTATACGCACAGTGTTCTCCCCCATCTTGTTTCAGATCATCAAACTCTCGTTCCAAAGCTCGAATTTCGTGACGGGGATAAAACTCTTTCATCATGAGAGCTCGAAGCTCTTCCCATGTTTGTGCCAATGCCACTTCGGCACCCCTATCACGCATCACTCCGTTCCACCATGTAAGAGCACGCTTCTCAAACACACTTGATGCAAATTCAACCTTACGCCCATTCAGACATTGCACATGTCTGAACGTGCTCTCGATACTTTCGAACCACTGTAAGAGCGCAGTTGCTCCTTGAGACCCATAAAACTTTAACGGCTTAGCAGAATTGAAGTTCTTGAAATTACACTGAGCATTATTGTTGTTATTGTTGTTGTTATATAATTCATGGATCTGGGTCACTACGCCTGGAAGCACAGCAGCCATTTGCTGAGCGACAAGGGCTGCGACTTCTTCAACAGTAAAAGATTGTGCATCACGTCGAGGAGGCATTGTCTAAAAGGAAATATGAGAAACGAGTGAGGTTGACAATTGGAAAAACAAAAGAGGTATTGAAAACATCGACAAAACACAAGGGAGGCGATCATTCGTTCGTTACCTCAAACAAACAAATGACACGCACTGACTAATCAAAGTAAATGAGTCAAAATAATGTATCGCGAAGACATGCTCGCCTATAAGTGAACACTCACCCCAAGAGTTCCCAGGTAAGAGTGACTGGTCCGATTATGTGGATTTGTACGAACACTCTAGCCTTAGACAGAAAACTCAGGGTACAGACATTCACTCTTCGAGTTTGCACGTGTTCACATTATTTAGACCCAAACTTTGACGAGATTTTGAAAACTCAGAAGGCACTAAGCCAAATATGAGTCAAACTGGAAGGGTTCAAAACCTAGTAATCAATCATCCTAGAACGGATGATTAATTTTCGAAGCAGATTTGAAATTTGTGTTCTCGTTGTGGTTATCACCTAAGGGTAGGTGGCGGTTTTGTTTTTAAAAAATCTAAACGCAAATTTCCTTGCGTTAGGGTCCTAGAAAGTTATAGTCTAGGTCAAAGCATTACGAATAACCTAATTCCCTATAACCATTGACTCTGATACCAACTCTTCTGTCACACCCCGACTACGTAAAACAACAAATCATGGCAGAAACGTCGGGGAGTGTCGTAACAGAATTATTGTTTCACAACCATGGATACAAAAAGTTTCGTTTTATTAGAATATTTACATTAACATTGTCTTAAAACCAAAACCAACAAGTTACATATCGACTAATATTGTTATTATGTCACTAAGGCCTCGTCCAGATCCTATGTGACTCATGCATCCTAGCAACCAACATCAAGCAACATCACCTGAAACATATGTAAAAACAAATTCAGCAAAGAAATGCTGGCGAGCACATAGGTTTTATAAGAGTGTCGGATTCATGGCTAGTTTACATGTTGCAATACCTTATTAAAAACCTTGTTTTGAAAAGAGTATAATATTGCAACATAATTAACCACCCCAATTCAAGTGGGTTATAATTTATAAAACCTCGTAGCCATGATTCTTAACCCAAAAACATTTGTTTTAGTAAACCAAATTGTAAAAACATTTCGTATTAACTCGTTTAATAAATCTCGTATAGTTTATATCCTTTCGAAAACATTGTTATCTGACATCGTTTCAAAGTCATTTACCCAAGTGAACTAAATAACGTCACGGTATGTAATATGTTGAAAACACTTAAATATAAGAAGTACCAGCGGCGTATCTACCATGTTTTCACCACATTACACCCGTCCAGTTATCTAAACATTTAACCAAAAACCAATCGTTTATCCAATTCGTTTAACTTGTTCAAATCGTTTCCAAATCGTTTAACTCGTTTAAGTCGTTTAAATCATCCTTGTTTTAATTGTGAAAACTATTTTTGGTCGTCTCGCTAATAACATTAAAACCTCCGTGACTCGATTATCTCGCTTTTCGCATTAACAAACCACCAAAAGGGTAAGTTAACAATCACAAATTCAGTCGTTACCCACATAACCCACACATAACCATGGGTGCAATCTGATAACAGGATTTGTCAGATCCTATGGTACCATAACCTAATACTGGTCGGTTCGGCCAAAATTAATGAATGTCATTCGTTATGTAACTACAACCAACAAGTTTGTTCACATTATCGAAATCGTTATTAGTTTAGTATAAACCATCTTAATCGTTTTTGAAACCATCGTTAAAATATCGATATCGTTTTGATACATATGAATCACCCCAAAACAATTGAAAATAGTAAAATAGGGGAACTATGTACTCACTTGAAGTGCAAAGTATCCTCAATCAATAGAACCTCAACAAACTCAAGTAAACCAGAGAAATCAAGCGGCACCTAGTAATCGAATCACTAGTAAATAAATTGACACCTCAATCAGAAGATCGGATAGAATGAGGTCTTGTAAACCAAATGAGTGTTGGGACTCATTTGATATGGTTTAACAAAGTCTATATTCTAGATTGGAACTTAACCTAAGTGCTTTCGACCCATTACGACCCATTAAGGTAGCTTACGTTACATTAACGCGTCGTTCGTGTAATGCGCGTTCGAGACGTCTAATTAGCCCTATGAGAAGTGTTATATGCCTAAACATGTTGCATAATCAATTAAGTGACAAAAGTTTATGTTACATATGCTTAATTATCAATTATGCATGAAAAGGGCATTTTGCTCATTTACCTAAGGCATATAAACTACCTATCATACAACTAATTAAACCTAAGTGACGATAAGGTATAACCTCGGAAGGTTATTCCCTATGCAACTATGGTCACTAACCATGTTTGGTCGGATCCTAATGATCGACCAAACGGGTCGAGTTCGAAAGTCTAAGCGGTTGTTTAGACCGCTTGACTTACGACTCTACACAAGCACTAAACTAAAAGTGACGAGCTAAACATGCTAAAACATGTTTAGTTAAGTTGGAAAACAGGTTTTGGAATCAAAACAAACGGTTTTGATACCTAAAATAGTTTGGTTACAAAATACGCAAGAATACACATTTTGGCCGAAACTACGACTCGTCACTACACCTAAACAACGTGGTAATCAGTAGGTATAGTCACAAGGGACTATAACCATCGTGATTACGCTCACGTTGCAAAGTTCAAACGAACTTCGTATTGACCATAAACTGGTTAATGCAGAAAGTCAAACAGAGTTTGACTTTCGTGCTAAAAATGCATAAAAGAACAAAAGAGGACTTACAAAAGGTCCAAGAACGGAAGTTTGACCCGATTATTCTCAGGTATGAAGTGAAAGCACCTCAACTTAGAGAAATATCAGATCAAATGTGAGTTGCAACAATGAAATGGGTGGGGTATTTATAGTTTTCGTACAACCGTTAGGATCGATCATCGAAAACCGAGCTTCAATCTCAGCCGTACACCTCATGCCCACTAATTTGAATACCATGGGCACCTCCAAAAGAGCCCATAGAATCATAAAAACCATGTGCAAAGGTGTGGTACAGCTGAAACAAGCTGGAAAACAACTTTTCTGTCCAGAGAGGGTGGCCGCGTCGCATGACGGCCAACCCCAATAGTGGTGGTGCGACGCCAGCATGTGCCCAGATCCAGAAAGTTTCAAATATTTACAGTTTTGGTCCCTGCACATGTTTAAGGCCTATTTTGATGCGTTTAAACCCTGTTAACCCATTTTCAAGGATCAATAATGAAGGTTAGGTATAGGGTATAGGGAACATGAAACATGCTCAAAAATATATCGGATGTCGGTTCGTTTGGCCGTACGGTCGCGTTATTCGCTTAATTACGACGAAGTACGCACGAACGCGAAAAACGATCCAATTTACGCGACGAATGGAATTTTATCAAGCCAATCACTAAAATGAAATATTTTAATGATATCATAAATTTTTGGATGTCCGGATGTATTCAGAACGTAAGATATGCGCGGAAATGCAAACTTATGCACTTTTTGACGCTTTTAGTCCCTATTGATCAATAAAGTTTATTTTAGCATACCGAACCCCTCAAAGCCTATTTCTAAGCTATGTAAAGGATATTTAGGGTATGTTTAACTTATGATCAAGTTCCGGAATGTTCGTTACCATACAAATCGATATAGTTTCGCAGTTTGACACAACTAGTCCATACGATCGAACAAACTTGATTTCAACACACCAAGCCATCCAAAGCTTATTTCTAAGTTATGTGGAGGTTATTTAAGGTATGTTAAGCCTATGTCACTATTCCAGAGTGTTTTTTGCATTATACTGACTGTGTTTACGCACCAGTTTGAGTATAACCTTCCAGATAGCGATTTAAAGCTTGAAATTGAATTCGAATTAAATCGTAAAATCACATTGTTTTATTGATAATTAACATTGTTTTACATTGTATATCGATTACAGAACACAGTTGTCCCAGTCTCCCCTACTTTAGGAAATTTCGTCCTGAAATTTTATTTAGAGGAAACTTGTGAAAACAAATACGGATATTTCGTCTTCATCTGGTCCTCACGTGCCCAAGTAAACTCTGGGCCACGTTTGGATTCCCAGCGAACCTTGACCAATCAAATCCGTTTGTTCTTCAACTGTTTGACTGCACGGTTCATTATTTCCACAGGTTTCTTGACAAAGTGCATCGTTTCATCGATTTGGATTTTGTCGAGAGGAATGTGAAGATCAGCATCAGCTAAACACTTTCGCAAATTGGACACGTGAAAAGTCGGATGAATATTTCCAAGCTCTAGAGGTAGCTCTAGTCGATAGGCAACCTTTCCAATTCTTTCAACAATCTTAAATGGTCCAACATATCGTGGTGCAAGTTTTCCTTTCTTTCCAAATCTAACCACTCCCTTCCAAGGTGACACCTTGAGTAGGACACGGTCTTCGACTTGAAATTCTAAGGGCTTGCGTCGCATATCCGCGTAACTCTTTTGACGGCTTCGAGCTGTCACAAGATTGTCGCGAATTTTCTTGATTTTGTCTGTTGTTTGCAGAATGAGTTCAGGTCCAGTAAGCTGAGCTTCACCGATCTCATTCCAACAGACTGGTGAATGACATTTTCGACCGTAGAGAGCTTCGAATGGTGCCATATTAATGCTAGCATGATAACTATTGTTGTGTGAGAACTGGATCAATGGCAGATGAGAATCCCAATTACCACCAAAGTCTATCACGCATGCTCTAAGCATATCCTCCAAAGTTTGAATCGTTCTCTCAGATTGTCCATATGTTTGGGGATGATAAGCAGTGCTAAGATTTAGTTGGGTTCCCAAAGCAGATTGCATGGTCTTCCAGAAATGAGATGAAAATCGAGCATCACGATCGGAAATGATATCCAAAGGAACACCATGTCGTGATACAATCTCATCAACATAAATCTTTGCAAGTTTATCAGCAGATAGATCATCGCGAATCGGTATGAAATGAGCTGATTTCGTTAATCGATCGATAACAACCCAAATAGCATCATGACCTTTAGATGTACACGGTAACTTAGTGATGAGATCCATAGCAATGTTCTCCCACTTCCAAACCGGTATCTCTGGTTGTACAAGCAAGCCAGAAGGTCATTGATGTTCAGCCTTGACTTTGAGACAAGTTAGGCATTTCGATACATACAAGGCAACATCCTATTTCATACCAGGCCACCAGTACTGAGTACGGAGATCCTTGTACATTTTATCAGCACCAGGATGGATAGAATATCGAGACTTGTGAGATTCGTCCATCACTAAAGTGCGGAGATCATCTTGTTTTGGAATCCACAAACAATCCTTGAAATAAAGCAAACTATCGTCTTTCCTTTCGAGTTTAAGCTCAAGTTGAAGCGGTAGCTCATACTTCAATAAACCTTTGATCACACAAGATCGTTGAGCTTTAAGGACATGAGATTGAATATCAGATAGAGTTTGAACAGAATGAAGCTTAAAGGACATAAATTTTTGGATGTCCGGATATATTCAGAACGTAAGATATGCGCGAAAATGCAAACTTGTGCACTTTTTGACGCTTTTAGTCCCTATTGATCAATAAAGTTTATTTTAGCATACCGAACCCCTCAAAGCCTATTTCTAAGCTATGTAAAGGATATTTAGGGTATGTTTAACATATGATTAAGTTCCGGAATGTTCGTTACCATACAAATCGGTATAGTTTCGCAGTTTGACACAACTAGTCCCTGCGATCGAACAAACTTGATTTCAACACACCAAACCATCCAAAGTTTATTTCTAAGTTATGTGGAGGTTATTTAAGGTATGTTAATCCTATGTCACTATTCCAGAGTGTTTGTTGCATTATACTGACTGTGTTTACGCACCTGTTTGCGTATAACCTTCCAGATAGCGATTTAAAGCTTGAAATTGAATTTGAATTAAATCGTAAAATCATCAAACACAAATACACACATAATAACACCAAAAAACATATAATAACACCAAAGCACATTGTTTTATTGATAATTAACATTGTTTTACATTGTATATCGATTACAGAACACAGTTGTCACACCACCAATAAAATTCCTTCAAGTCTTGGTACATTTTGTCTGATCTCGGATGTATAGAGTACCTTGACTTATGAGCTTTGTCCAAAATAAGTGTGTGTAGGTCGCCGAAGGATGGAACCCAAACTCGTCCCATGAAGTATAATGTTCTATCTTCCTTTGGCACCAATTGCGCCTCCATTCCACGCAATGATTTGGCTTGCATATTATCCAGTTTAAGCGCTTCTTGTTGAGCCTCGTGAATCCGGGAAGTGAGATCAGTTTGTATGGTCATCTCTAAGGCTCGCACCCTTAGAGGTTTTGCACGTTCCTTGCAGCTCAAGGCATCCGCTACAACGTTCGCCTTGCCCGGGTGATACTTTATACACAATCATAATCATTCAGTAGCTCGACCCATCTCCGTTGCCTCATGTTTAAATCTTTCTGATCAAAAATGTGCTGCAAACTCTTGTGATCTGTAAAGATTGTGCAACGAGTACCATACAAGTAGTAACGCCAAATCTTCAACGCGAATATCACTGCAGCTAGCTCAAGGTCATGCGTGGTATAGTTTTTCTCATGCACCTTCAGCTGATGAGACGCGTACACGATGACCTTGTCCCGTTGCATCAACACGCAACCAAGACCTTCTCGAGATGCATCACAATAAACCACAAAACCATCGGTAGCATCAGATAAGGATAAAATAGGTGTGTCACAAAGTTTATCTTTCAACAGTTGAAAAGTCGTTTCTTGTTCTTCGCCCTAATCAAACCTCTTATCCTTCTGGGTTAGGGACGTTAGCGGTTGACCAATCTTTGAAAAGTTTTCTATGAATCGTTTGTAATAGCCTGCTAACTCAAGAAGCTGTCGTATCTCGGTTGGGGTTTTAGGTGCTTCCCAATTTTTAATCACTTTGACCTTGGCTGGGTCGACATGAATTCCATTCTGATTTACCACATGACCTAAGAATTCCACCTCACGAATCCAAAATTTGCACTTTGAAAGTTTTGCATAAAGTTATTCCTTCTTCAAGAGTTCCAAGATAGCTCGCAAATGTTGCTCGTGCTCCTCCTTGGTTCGTGAGTATATAAGGATGTCATCAATAAACACAATCACAAACTTATCCTAATACGGCTTACTCACGCGGTTCATGAGGTCCATGAAGACCGCTAGTGCATTGGTTAAGCCGAACGGCATAACGAGAAACTCATAATGTCCGTATCGAGTTCTGAAAGCCGTCTTGGGAATGCCTTCCTCTTGTATTCTCAATTGATGGTTACCTGACCTCAATTCAATCTTGGAGTAGTAGCTGGAACCTTGTAGTTGGTCAAACAAGTCATCAATTCTCGGTATGGGATACCGATTCTTAATGGCCAGTTTGTTTAACACCCTATAGTCAATGCACATGTGAAAACTGCCATCTTTCTTTTCAACAAACAACACTGGAGCTCCCCAAGGTGAAAAGCTCGGCCTAATAAATCCTTTGTCTAAAAACTCTTGTAGCTGAGTCGATAGCTCCTGCATTTCTGATGGAGCTAGCCGATATGGTGCTTTCGCCACTGGTGCCACTACTGGCACTAAATCAATCCGAAACTCCACTTGTCGCTGTGGAGGTAGCCTAGGCAAGTCTTCGGGAAAGACTTCTAGAAATTCCTTCATAACGGGGATGTCTTCTAACTTTGGCTCCTTGGCTTCTTTGTCGAATACGTGAGCGAGGAAGGCTATGCAGCCTTTTCGGAGACACTTCTGCGCCTTCATACAATTAATAATTCATAGGGGTGTCTCGTGCTTCTCCCCATGAACTACGAGTGTTTCTTCATTCGGCAATATGATGCGAATGGTATTCTCGTGACAAACCACTTCCGCCCGGTTTTCGGACAACCAATCTATTCTGACAACTACATCAAAACTACCCAAACCAACTGGTAAAAGGTGGATAGAAAATTTTCGTTCCCCAAGTTCGAGTGTACAACCCTTAATAACTTCACCCACTTCTACTAATTTTCCCTTCGCCAATTCTATAGAATAGGGGACGTCTAGTTTACTTGTTTCTAGGCCAAGTATATGTCACACCCCGACCGCGTAAAACAACAAACCACGGCAGAAACGTCGGGGAGTGTCGTAACAAAATCATTGTTTCACAACACATGGTGATTAAAGTTTTTGTTTTATTCCATTAATGAACTAGTTGTCTTATTACAAACCAGATAAATACAAATAATTGTCTTTCAAGTTTTAAAGTCACTAAGGCACGGGTCCATCCTATGTGTAGTATGAATCAACAATCATCACAAAGTAGTACCTGAAACATATGTGAAAATAAAATGTCAGCATAAAAATGCCTGTGAGTAACATAGGTTTTGTTGATTTAGATTCATGGCTTTGGTTGGTACAAGAAAAGGTTTTGCGTTTACAAAAATAGCCATGAATACTTGTAAAAAGTTTGGTTTCTAAAACATATTGCTTTGATAAAAAGGTTTGTAGTATATGCAAAAATATACTTTGGTTTTGAAATAGTTGAATAGATAGTATATCAAAATATACTTTTGTGACACCCCAGGAAAACCAGGAAAACCATTCAACTTAACTAGCTTCCTCAGTAACTACGTGCTAAATTTCGGGACGAAATTTCTTTCAACTTGGGGATGATGTGACAACTCGTATTTCAGAACCCATCTTTGTGCTCGATGGAATTGGTATGAACATTATGTGATGCATTGATTTAATGGAATGTTATGATATTGTGTTATGTGAATTGTGTACTATATGTTTATGTGATGTGATCGCACAACACGAACCCAACCGCACAACTTCAATCCGATCGCACAAGCCTTTGGGCTTTTGTTTCACACCCCTCTCGGCCCACACTTATTGTACTCGAAACCAAGAGGGCAGCCCATGTATGGGTTTGGCCCACCCTTTAATACGCATACAAACACCATGTGGGAGTTTGTTTCTCATTGCTTGCAAATACACAATACACACAAAACCCTAAGCTCTCTCTCTCTCTCTCTCTCTCTCTCTCTCTTGGAAACCCGGACGACAGCCCCACTCAAAGCCCTTCTCGTCGATTCAATCCAACTTTTTGAACATCACGGTTAGTATCTCAATATTGTTTGTATAATAAGTGATGTTGTGATGATTGTATGAGACAGCTAGGGTTGTTCATACTAGAAGAATCTTGGTAATAAGAATTCAGAATATGCGTTATGATTGATTCTTGATATTGTGATTGTTATAATCTTGAATGATGAGTTAGTGAAAAGATGCATGATGGGTGTGTTATTATGACCTTGCATGATGTTTAGGGTTAGAATTGTATGATGACTTATTGATTGTGCATTTTGGTTCGAGTTTGATTGATGATCATGATTAATTATTGTCGTTTGAGTTTAGCCGATGATAGGGGATTTTGATGAACCACTACTTTAATGATGTAAATGAATCAATTGTATATTACGAATGTTTGATAATGGTTGTTAATCAATTTGGTTCAAGGTAGTGATTAGGGTTCATGAGAGGTAAAATATTTTTTCTTGTTTTGATCGAGTAAAGGAATGGTTGGTGTGACAACTCGAGTTTCCGACTTTCACTTTCGTATTTATTGCGCGTTGACTTTGGCTGTTTAGTTGTTTGACTTGTAACTATACACGTTATGTTATAATGAAGGACACTATGATTGTTACATGTTTATGTGATTTAGATTATAACATGAAACTTATCGGAAAGATTTAACTTAGCAGAAAACGTAAAACTGTTGAACGACCCGACAAAACAGAGTGTGTTTCGCCATGACCAGACCGACGAAACAGGAATCTGTTTCGTCATACCTATCTCGACGAAACAAACGTGCTTCACCGGCCCGTTGTTTCGCCAAAGCCCACTAAGGGCCCAGTTCATTTACGTGTTATAATTTTTACGCAAACTGTTACATTCGGGAAAGAACTGATCAAATCAAAACCCTAAAGCTCCTCTCCTCTGTGAACGGCGATCTTGTGTTCCCGAAGCTCTCGATTCGATCAAGTTATTAATCTGGTCTTCGTGGTTAGTGTTTAACCCCTTGCATGATTTGTTTGATGTATGTTAGTAGTTAACTGTTGCTTGAAACTGTTAGGGATGGATGCTAAATAATAGTCATATTCATGTTGGTTGAGAGTTTGATGATTGTATTGTATATGAGTTGAATGATTCTATTCATTGTCCGCCATTAGATTTGGTGTTCTATCATAAATCATTCAGGTTTGGGTTAGCTTTATGAATGCAACGGTTTATGCCACTGTTCATTATCGATGTCGATAGCTATGAGATTCGGACGTCATGTAACTGATTGTTGATTAGGGTTTATGCTAGATGTGGTGTGCCCTGATGAATGACTATGAACGATCTTTGTATGATTACTGTATGGCATGTTTGCTGTATGATGATTTCATGATTGATGGCGGCTGCTAGCATGATTAGGGTTCTGAAAATCGTAAATGATACTTTCACGAAATGCAATTATGACGAAACGCAAGTGTTTCGCCGAGATCGTTGACGATGAAACAAAGGTGATTCGTCGAAGGGGCTCACGGCGAAACAGGGGGTGTTTCGCCGATTTGGGTAATATGCACAGTAACTATCTCTGTTAATACTTAACTGAGTTAACTAATTACCGTTAGATGCTATGTATGACTTGTATGATCATGAATACGTGCAATGTGCTACTTGGTAATTATTGATGCGTTGTCCACTATGATTATACTTACGTGCCAACTTCGTAAATACAAACTGATTGTGTATACGTGCACACTTTAGGACGTGATTGATTTACTTTGAGCACTTACTTAGCATACCGAGCAAACCAAGGTGAGTTCACACAGCCAAGGCATGGGGTTCCCAGGGTGGGAATGGGTTTGGATTATTTACTTGTACTTACCTAGCTTATGGAACTTTGTTATACGGTCCTCGGGTGAGGAAGGGTTATTGATAAGATACGACTAGACTAGTGATACTTATAGAACTGATCTTCGCACACACGCCGGGGTTGGCTGCGATAATATGACTGATCTTCGCACACACGCCGGGGTTGGCTGTGATAATATGACTGATCTTCGCACACATGCCTGGGATGGCTGCGAACCATACTTTGAACTTCACACACATGCGGGTGGGCTGCGATACAAATATACCTAGTCTAGAAAACATGGGAAACCCCCCCACATTCTTCGCACACATGTCTGGGAGACTGCGATTCAAGTACATACGATATATGGGTTACTAAACGAACATACGGTTTACAATACAATTACTATAACTGAACAACCAACTGTGAACTCGCTCAACTAGTTGTTGACTCTCTGTTACATGCCTTGCAGGACCATAGGTACACATGGACCTTGCACGGGAGGCACGGTCGTTGTGGACATGGATCGTGAATGCTTTGTTAACCATTATAACATTTCATACATATACTTATGTTGGGTTTTACATTTATGCTTCCGCTAAACATTGATACAATACTTTGGTTTTCGAACACCTTTCATATTGTTTGGTTGATTTACATTTATTAATAACATGGTTCAATATGATTGGTGGCTTGATCCTGGTCAGTCACGCCTCCCAGTGGTGATACCCCGCATGTGGATTTTAGGGGTGTGACAGATTGGTATCAGAGCCATTGGTTATAGAGAACTCGGTTTTAATAAGGGGAAAACGTTTTTTTTAAAACCAGACTATAACCAGAACAGTGCTCAACGATCCACAACGACGCCTCGCTCCACGTGCAAGACTCAACATTCTAGGTAATAAGGTTTATGTTTATTGCCTACATGCTAGAATTAGATAGAACTTTGCTCGTGGTATGTTTACATTACATTGTCTACTATTTGTTATTGCTTGAGAACACTTGTGTGCTTACTCTCTTCTGTCATCGCACTATTCGCGAACCTCTCTCACCTACGTTACATTTGCTATGAAGATCATGGCCGGACGTATCAACTTGACTCAAGCCCAGTTGACGGCTCTCATTAACGAACAAGTTGTTGCGGCACTTGCAGCCATACAAGCAGGAGGTCAACACACACAGCCACCTGTTTGCACCTTCAAAAATCTCAAGGATTGCCGACCTAGTACCTTCAGTGGTACTGAGGGAGTTGTAGGCCTCCTCCATTGGTTCGAAAGGCTCGAAACTGACCTAGAGGTGCGTGATTGCCTTGAGTCTCGTAGAGTAAAGTTTGCTACTGGAACACTCGAAGGTGCTGCATCAACCTGGTGGGAAGCACAGGTTCAAATGTTAGGGCTGGCAGCTGCTAATGCCACCCCCTGGAACGAGTTCAAGGACCTAGTTAAGGAAGAGTTTTGCAGTCGGGAAGACATCCATAAACTAGAGGTGGAGTTCCTCAACTTACAAATGACGGGGTCTGAAATTGAGGTTTATACGAAGAGATCGAATGAATTAGCCACATTGTGTCCCACTATGGTAGACCCTCCCATTAAACATATCGAGCTGTATCTCAAGGGTCTGGTGCCAGAAATTCAGAGTCATGTGTTCGCAGCTAATCTTGGCACTATCCAACAAGTCACTCGGCTTGCTCATCGTCTCACAGACCAGGCAGTAGAACAAAACAAACTACCGAAACGTGTTAAAGCTGCTACTACATGTGCTTCTAGTGACAACAAACGCAAGTGGGATGGAAACCTGAGCAAGGGATTAATTCCGGTTCAGCCTCTGGCGCAGCAGCAAAAGATAGGTGACTACCAGAGTCCCAGTCAGGAATTTTCTGGTAGTCGTGGGCAGAGTGGATATCGAGGAAATCATCCAAAGTGTAACAGATGCAATAGGCACCACAGCGGTCAGTGTAACAAGGGTCGCTGTCAGAGGTGTCTCAAGATAGGTCATGAAGCTAAGGATTGTCGAAACTCACGTCCTGTAACTCAAGAACAGCAACGACCGCCTCAATCTCCACAGAATCAGCAGCAACAACAGAGTTTTAAAGGATGTTTTCAGTGTGATGCTAAAGATCACTACATGAGACATTGTTCGCAAATAAACCAGGACCAGACTCAGAACCATGACCATGGAGACAGGGACGACCATGGGGATAGCATTGGGGCAAACAATGGAAACAATGACGCCGGGGCCGCGTGAACGTGATTGGTCAGGGTGACGCAAGGAATGATCCCAACGTAGTTATGGGTAAGTTTCTTCTTGACGACTTTTATGTTATTGTATTGTTTGATTCGAGTGCGGATACCAGTTATATGTATCTAAAAGTTAGCCAAATGTTAAAACGTGCACCAACTCCCTTAAGCACTAAACATGTTGTAAAATTAGCTTATGGCAAGAGTCTAGAGGCCACACGAATAGTTCAGGGTTTTAATCTTATCCTCGCTGGTCAGACTTTCTGTATCGATCTCATTCCCATAGTTTTGGGTAGTTTCGACATCGTTATTGGCATGGATTGGTTGTCCCAGCATCACGCAGAGATCTTATGCAAGGAGAAGATCATTCGTATTCCCCGTTCTGGCAAGGAACCTCTCGAAGTTCAAGGCGACAAGAGTGGTGTCGTGAGTGGCATCATCTCTTTCTTGAAGGCTCAGAAGTGTTTACGAAAGGGCCACACAACTGCTTTAGCACTCGTTACTGATACATCGAAGAAAGAGAAAAAGATTGAGGATATTCCAGTAGTACGCGACTTTCCTCAAGTGTTTCCTGAAGAGTTACCTGGGTTACCACCTCATCGTCAGGTTGAATTTCAGATCGAGCTAGCTCCAGGAGCAGCACCCATAGCTCAAGCACCTTATCGCTTAGCTCCAACCGAACTGGAAGAACTATCTAAGCAATTTCAAGAACTCTTGGGAAAGGGTTTCATACGTCCTAGCTCTTCGCCCTGGGGAGCTCCAGTGCTATTCTTAAAGGAGAAAGACGATACCTTCAGGATGTGTATCGACTATCGAGAACTCAACAAGGTGACCATGAAGAATCGCTATCCTCTTCCACGCATCGACGACTTATTCGACCAGTTGCAAGGGTCGAGCTATTACTCGAAGATTGACCTGAGGTCAGGATATCACCAACTGAGAGTCCGGGATGAGGACGTCTCCAAAACAGCATTCAGAACTCACTACGACCATTACGAGTTTCTGGTCATGCCATTCGGGCTAACGAACGCGCCTGCGGTTTTCATGGACCGTATTAACAGGGTGTGCAAACCTTATCTTGACAAGTTCGTCATTGTATTTATCGACGACATTTTGATTTACTCCAAGAGTCAGGAGGAACACGAGCATCATTTACGACTTATTTTGGAACTTCTTCGAACGGAACAACTGTACGCCAAGTTTTCGAAATGCGACTTCTGGCTTCGTGAAGTCCACTTCCTAGGCCACGTGGTAAACAAGGATGGGATTCATGTCGATCCATCCAAGGTAGATTCGATCAAGAACTGGCCTGCACCTCGCACACCAACCGAAATACGCCAATTCTTGGGTTTGGCGGGTTATTATAGAAGGTTCGTCAAAGATTTCTCAGAGATTGCAGCCGCTTACACTACTGACACAGAAAGGTGTTGCTTACCGTTGGGGTAATACACGGGAAACAGTGTTTCAGCACTTAAAGGGTAGACTTTGTAGCGCACCTATCCTCTCATTGCCTGAAGGCACAAACGATTTTATAGTCTACTGCGACGCATCTATCCAAGGTCCTTGATGTGTGTTGATTCAACGGGATAAAGTTATTGTTTACGCTTCGCGTCAACTTAAGATTCACGAACGGAATTACACCACACATGATTTAGAGCTGGGAGCTGTTGTCTTTGCGCTCAAGATGTGGCGACATTACCTGTATGGCACTAAATGCACCATCTACACCGATCACAGGAGTCTTGAGCATATCTTCAAACAGAAGGAACTGAATATGCGACAAAGACGATGGGTCGAACTACTGAATGACTACGAATGCTCGATCAGATACCACCCGGGCAAAGCCAATGTTGTGGCTGACGCCCTCAGTCGAAAGGACTCTGCGCCCAAGCGCGTACAAGCTCTACAACTCACTATTCGGTCTAGTCTTCCTTCACAGATACGAGATGCTCAGGTAGAAGCATTGAAACCAGAAAACGTCAGGGCTGAAGCCCTACGCGGCTCAAGGCAACGGTTAGAACAAAAGGTAGACGGAGCCTACTATGTAACAGGACGCATCTGGGTCCCACTCTACGGCAACTTACGCGAGCTTGTAATGGACGAAGCTCATAAATCTCGCTACTCAGTACATCCTGGTTCGGATAAGATGTACCACGACCTTAGAACTACATACTGGTGGCCTAGCATGAAAGCTCACATAGCAACTTACGTTAGCAAGTGTTTGACTTGTGCGAGAGTCAAAGCGGAATATCAGAAACCTTCAGGCCCACTCTAACAACCTGAGATACCACAATGGAAATGGGAACAAATTTCCATGGATTTTGTTACTGGCCTGCCTAGATCGCAGCGCGGAAATGATACTATTTGGGTGATCGTGGATCGACTCACAAAGTCTGCTCACTCTTGGCTATCAAGGAAACGGATAAGTTCTCCACTCTAGCAGACGTATACCTTAAGGAAGTTGTCTCGAGGCACGGGGTGCCCACCTCTATTATCTCTGATCGTGATACACGTTTTACTTCAGAACTGTGGCAAGCAATGCACAAATCTCTTGGCTCTCGTTTAGACATGAGCCCAGCTTATCACCCTCAGACGGATGGGCGGTCTGAGCGCACTATTCAAACTCTAGAAGACATGCTTCGGGCGTGCGTAATTGACTTTGGCAATGGCTGGGAAAAACATCTGCCGCTTGTAGAATTTTCGTACTATAACGGCTACCACACCAGCATTAAAGCTGCTCCATTTGAGGCATTGTACGGGCGTAAATGCCGATCACCTCTTTGTTGGGAAGAGGGGGGGTGACAGTCAGATCACAGGCCCAGAAATTGTAGTTGATACCACAGAAAAGATTGCTCAGATACGACAACGCATGGCGGCAGCTCGTGGCCGTCAAAAAGCATACGCCGATAAAGACAGGAAACCACTCGAGTTCCAGGTTGGGGATCGAGTGCTACTCAAAGTTTCACCCTGGAAGGGTGTTGTTCGTTTTGGCAAATGAGGCAAGCTCAATCCACGATACGTTGGACCCTTCGAAGTCATAGAGAAAATAGGCAAAGTGGACTACAGACTAAACTTACCAGCTGAACTCAGTGCAGTTCACAACGTCTTCCATGTGTCGAATCTGAAGAAGAGTCTGTCAGATGAGACCCTCATAGTTCCTTTGAAGGAGCTCACTATCGACGAACAGTTGCATTTCGTCGAGGAACCAGTTGAAATCACGGACCGGAATGTTAAGGTCCTCAAGAACACTAGAATACCTCTTGTTCGAGTTCGTTGGAACTCCCGTCGTGGCCCAGAGTATACCTGGGAACGAGAAGACCAAATGGAACTCAAATATCCCCAGTTGTTCGGAAACAATGCAACTACTGCTGAGGCTGAAGCTACTACAGAATTTCGGGACGAAATTCCAAATCAAGGGGGAATGATGTGACACCCCAGGAAAACCAGTAAACGATACAACTTACCTAGCTTCCTCAGTAACCGCATGCTAAATTTCGGGACGAAATTTCTTTCAAGTTGGGGATAATGTGACAACTCGAGTTTCCGACTTTCACTTTCGTATTTATTGCGCGTTGACTTTGGCTGTTTAGTTGTTTGACTTGTTTGACTTGTAACTATACACGTTATGTTATAATGAAAGACACTATGATTGTTACATGTTTATGTGATTTAGATTATAACATGAAACTTATCGGAAAGATTTAACTTAGCAGAAAACGTAAAACTGTTGAACGACCCGATGAAACAGAGTGTGTTTCGCCATGACCAAACCGACGAAACAGGAATCTGTTTCGTCATACCTATCTCGACGAAACAAACGTGTTTCACCGGCCCGTTGTTTCGCCAAAGCCCACTAAGGGCCCAGTTCATTTACGTGTTATAATTTTTACGCAAACTGTTACATTCGGGAAAGAACTGATCAAATCAAAACCCTAAAGCTCCTCTCCTCTGTGAACGGCGATCTTGTGTTCCCGAAGCTCTCGATTCGATCAAATTATTAATCTGGTCTTCGTGGTTAGTGTTTAACCCCTTGCATGATTTGTTTGATGTATGTTAGTAGTTAACTGTTGCTTGAAACTGTTAGGGATCGATGCTAAATAATAGTCATATTCATGTTGGTTGAGAGTTTGATGATTGTATTGTATATGAGTTGAATGATTCTATTCATTGTCCGCCATTAGATTTGGTGTTCTATCATAAATCATTAAGGTTTGGGTTAGCTTTATGAATGCAACGGTTTATGCCACTGTTCATTATCGATGTCGATAGCTATGAGATTCGGACGTCATGTAACTGATTGTTGATTAGGGTTTATGCTAGATGTGGTGTGCCCTGATGAATGACTATGAACGATCTTTGTATGATTACTGTATGGCATGTTTGCTGTATGATGATTTCATGATTGATGGCGGCTGCTAGCATGATTAGGGTTCTGAAAATCGTAAATGATACTTTCACGAAACGCAATTATGACGAAACGCAAGTGTTTCGCCGAGATCGTTGACGACGAAACAGTCACGATGAAACAAAGGTGATTCGTCGAAGGGGCTCACGGCGAAACAAGGGGTGTTTCGCCGATTTGGGTAATATGCACAATAACTATCTCTGTTAATACTTAACTGAGTTAACTAATTACCGTTAGATGCTATGTATGACTTGTATGATCATGAATACGTGCAATGTGCTACTTGGTAATTATTGATGCGTTGTCCACTATGATTATACTTACGTGCCAACTTCGTAAATACAAACTGATTGTGTATACGTGCACACTTTAGGACGTGATTGATTTACTTTGAGCACTTACTTAGCATACCGAGCAAACCAAGGTGAGTTCACACAGCCAAGGCATGGGGTTCCCAGGGTGGGAATGGGTTTGGATTATTTACTTGTACTTACCTAGCTTATGGAACTTAGTTATACGGTCCTCGGGTGAGGAAGGGTTATTGATAAGATACGACTAGACTAGTGATACTTATAGAACTGATCTTCGCACACACGCCGGGGTTGGCTGCGATAATATGACTGATCTTCGCACACACGCCGGGGTTGGCTGTGATAATATGACTGATCTTCGCACACATGCCTGGGATGGCTGCGAACCATACTTTGAACTTCGCACACATGCCGGGTGGGCTGCGATACAAATATACCTAGTCTAGAAAACATGGGAAACCCCCCCCCCCCCCCCCACATTCTTCGCACACATGTCTGGGAGACTGCGATTCAAGTACATACGATATATGGGTTACTAAACGAACATACAGTTTACAATACAATTACTATAACTGAACAACCAACTGTGAACTCGCTCAACTAGTTGTTGACTCTCTGTTACATGCCTTACAGGACCATAGGTACACATGGAGCTTGCACGGGAGGCACAGTCGTTGTGGACATGGATCGTGAATGCTTTGTTAACCATTATAACATTTCATACTTATACTTATGTTGGGTTTTACATTTATGCTTCCGCTAAACATTGATACAATACTTTGGTTTTCGAACACCTTTCATATTGTTTGGTTGATTTACATTTATTAATAACATGGTTCAATATGATTGGTGGCTTGATCCTGGTCAGTCACGCCTCCCAGCGGTGATACCCCGCATGTGGATTTTGGGGGTGTGACAGATTGGTATCAGAGCCATTGGTTATAGAGAACTCGGTTTTAATAAGGGGAAAACATTTTTATTAAAACCAGACTATAACCAGAACAGTGCTCAACGATCCACAACGACGCCTCGCTCCACGTGCAAGACTCAACATTCTAGGTAATAAGGTTTATGTTTATTACCTACATGCTAGAATTACATAGAACTTTGCTCGTGGTATGTTTACATTACATTGTCTACTATTTGTTATTGCTTGAGAACACTTGTGTGCTTACTCTCTTCTGTCATCGCACTATTCGCGAACCTCTCTCACCTACGTTACATTTGCTATGAAGATCATGGCCGGACGTATCAACTTGACTCAAGCCCAGTTGACGGCTCTCATTAACGAACAAGTTGTTACGGCACTTGCAGCCATACAAGCAGGAGGTCAACACACACAGCCACCTGTTTGCACCTTCAAAAATCTCAAGGATTGCCGACCTAGTACCTTCAGTGGTACTGAGGGAGTTGTAGGCCTCCTCCATTGGTTCGAAAGGCTCGAAACTGACTTAGAGGTGCGTGATTGCCTTGAGTCTCGTAGAGTAAAGTTTGCTACTGGAACACTCGAAGGTGCTGCATCAACCTGGTGGGAAGCACAGGTTCAAATGTTAGGGCTGGCAGCTTCTAATGCCACCCCCTGGAACGAGTTCAAGGACCTAGTTAAGGAAGAGTTTTGCAGTCGGGAAGACATCCACAAACTAGAGGTGGAGTTCCTCAACTTACAAATGACGGGGTCTGAAATTGAGGTTTATACGAAGAGATCGAATGAATTAGCCACATTGTGTCCCACTATGGTAGACCCTCCCATTAAACATATCGAGCTGTATCTCAAGGGTCTGGTGCCAGAAATTCAGAGTCATGTGTTCGCAGCTAATCTTGGCACTATCCAACAAGTCACTCGGCTTGCTCATCGTCTCACAGACCAGGCAGTAGAACAAAACAAACTACCGAAACGTGTTAAAGCTGCTACTACATGTGCTTCTAGTGACAACAAACGCAAGTGGGATGGAAACCTGAGCAAGGGATTAATTCCGGTTCAGCCTCTGGCGCAGCAGCAAAAGATAGGTGACTACCAGAGTCCCAGTCAGCAATTTTCTGGTAGTCGTGGGCAGAGTGGATATCGAGGAAATCATCCAAAGTGTAACAGATGCAATAGGCACCACAGCGGTCAGTGTAACAAGGGTCGCTGTCAGAGGTGTCTCAAGATAGGTCATGAAGCTAAGGATTGTCGAAACTCACGTCCTGTAACTCAAGAACAGCAACGACCGCCTCAATCTCCACAGAATCAGCAGCAACAACAGAGTTTTAAAGGATGTTTTCAGTGTGATGCTAAAGATCACTACATGAGACATTGTTCGCAAATAAACCAGGACCAGACTCAGAACCACGACCATGGAGACAGGGACGACCATGGGGATAGCATTGGGGCAAACAATGGAAACAATGACGCCGGGGCCGCGTGAACGTGATTGGTCAGGGTGACGCAAGGAATGATCCCAACGTAGTTATGGGTAAGTTTCTTCTTGACGACTTTTATGTTATTGTATTGTTTGATTCGGGTGCGGATACCAGTTATATGTCTCTAAAAGTTAGCCAAATGTTAAAACGTGCACCAACTCCCTTAAGCACTAAACATGTTGTAAAATTAGCTTATGGCAAGAGTCTAGAGGCCACACGAATAGTTCAGGGTTGTAATCTTATCCTCGCTGGTCAGACTTTCTGTATCGTTCTCATTCCCATAGTTTTGGGTAGTTTCGACATCGTTATTGGCATGGATTGGTTGTCCCAGCATCACGCAGAGATCTTATGCAAGGAGAAGATCATTCGTATTCCCCGTTCTGGCAAGGAACCTCTCGAAGTTCAAGGCGACAAGAGTGGTGTCGTGAGTGGCATCATCTCTTTCTTGAAGGCTCAGAAGTGTTTACGAAAGGGCCACACAACTGCTTTAGCACTCGTTACTGATACATCGAAGAAAGAGAAAAAGATTGAGGATATTCCAGTAGTACGCGACTTTCCTCAAGTGTTTCCTGAAGAGTTACCTGGGTTACCACCTCATCGCCAGGTTGAATTTCAGATCGAGCTAGCTCCAGGAGCAGCACCCATAGCTCAAGCACCTTATCGCTTAGCTCCAACCGAACTGGAAGAACTATCTAAGCAATTGCAAGAACTCTTGGGAAAGGGTTTCATACGTCCTAGCTCTTCGCCCTGGGGAGCTCCAGTGCTATTCTTAAAGAAGAAAGACGGTACCTTCAGGATGTGTATCGACTATCGAGAACTCAACAAGGTGACCATGAAGAATCGCTATCCTCTTCCACGCATCGACGACTTATTCGACCAGTTGCAAGGGTCGAGCTATTACTCGAAGATTGACCTGAGGTCAGGATATCACCAACTGAGAGTCCGGGATGAGGACGTCTCCAAAACAGCATTCAGAACTCGCTACGACCATTACGAGTTTCTGGTCATGCCATTCGGGCTAACGAACGCGCCTGCGGTTTTCATGGACCGTATAAACAGGGTGTGCAAACCTTATCTTGACAAGTTCGTCATTGTATTTATCGACGACATTTTGATTTACTCCAAGAGTCAGGAGGAACACGAGCATCATTTACGACTTATTTTGGCTTCGTGAAGTCCACTTCCTAGGCCATGTGGTAAACAAGGATGGGATTCATGTCGATCCATCCAAGGTAGATTCGATCAAGAACTGGCCTGCACCTCGCACACCAACCGAAATACGCCAATTCTTGGGTTTGGCGGGTTATTATAGAAGGTTCGTCAAAGATTTCTCAGAGATTGCAGCCGCTTACACTACTGACACAGAAAGGTGTTGCTTACCGTTGGGGTAATACACGGGAAACAGCGTTTCAGCACTTAAAGGGTACACTTTGTAGCGCACCTATCCTCTCATTGCCTGAAGGCACGAACGATTTTATAGTCTACTGCGACGCATCTATCCAAGGTCCTTGATGTGTGTTGATGCAACGAGATAAAGTTATTGCTTACGCTTCGCGTCAACTTAAGATTCACGAACGGAATTACACCACACATGATTTAGAGCTGGGAGCTGTTGTCTTTGCGCTCAAGATGTGGCGACATTACCTGTATGGCACTAAATGCACCATCTACACCGATCACAGGAGTCTTGAGCATATCTTCAAACAGAAGGAACTGAATATGCGACAAAGACGATGGGTCGAACTACTGAATGACTACGAATGCTCGATCAGATACCACCCGGGCAAAGCCAATGTTGTGGCTAACGCCCTCAGTCGAAAGGACTCTGCGCCCAAGCGCATACAATCTCTACAACTCACTCTTCGGTCTAGTCTTCCTTCACAGATACGAGATGCTCAGGTAGAAGCATTGAAACCAGAAAACGTCAGGGCTGAAGCCCTACGCGGCTCAAGGCAACGGTTAGAACAAAAGGCAGACGGAGCCTACTATGTAACAGGACGCATCTGGGTCCCACTCTACGGAAACGTACGCGAGCTTGTAATGGACGAAGCTCATAAATCTCGCTACTCAGTACATCCTGGTTCGGATAAGATGTACCACGACCTCAGAACTACATACTGGTGGCCTAGCATGAAAGCTCACATAGCAACTTACGTTAGCAAGTGTTTGACTTGTGCGAGAGTCAAAGCGGAATATCAGAAACCTTCAGGCGCACTCTAACAACCTGAGATACCACAATGGAAATGGGAACAAATTTCCATGGATTTTGTTACTGGCCTGCCTAGATCGCAGCGCGGAAATGATACTATTTGGGTGATCGTGGATCGACTCACAAAGTCTGCTCACTCTTGGCTATCAAGGAAACGGATAAGTTCTCCACTCTAGCAGACGTATACCTTAAGGAAGTTGTCTCGAGGCACGGGGTGCCCACCTCTATTATCTCTGATCGTGATACACGTTTTACTTCAGAACTTTGGCAAGCAATGCACAAATCTCTTGGCTCTCGTTTAGACATGAGCCCAGCTTATCACCCTCAGACGGATGGGCGGTCTGAGCGCACTATTCAAACTCTAGAAGACATGCTTCGGGCGTGCGTAATTGACTTTGGCAATGGCTGGGAAAAACATCTGCCGCTTGTAGAATTTTCGTACTATAACGGCTACCACACCAGCATTAAAGCTGCTCCATTTGAGGCATTGTACGGGCGTAAATGCCGATCACCTCTTTGTTGGGAAGAGGGGGGGTGACAGTCAGATCACAGGCCCAGAAATTGTAGTTGATACCACAGAAAAGATTGCTCAGATACGACAACGCATGGCGGCAGCTCGTGGCCGTCAAAAAGCATACGCCGATAAAGACAGGAAACCACTCGAGTTCCAGGTTGGGGATCGAGTGCTACTCAAAGTTTCACCCTGGAAGGGTGTTGTTCGTTTTGGCAAACGAGGCAAGCTCAATCCACGATACGTTGGACCCTTCGAAGTCATAGAGAAAATAGGCAAAGTGGCCTACAGACTAAACTTACCAGCTGAACTCAATGCAGTTCACAACGTCTTCCATGTGTCGAATCTGAAGAAGTGTCTGTCAGATGAGACCCTCATAGTTCCTTTGAAGGAGCTCACTATCGATGAACAGTTGCATTTCGTCGAGGAACCAGTTGAAATCATGGACCGGAATGTTAAGGTCCTCAAGAACACGAGAATACCTCTTGTTCGAGTTCGTTGGAACTCCCGTCGTGGCCCAGAGTATACCTGGGAACGAGAAGACCAAATGGAACTCAAATATCCCCAGTTGTTCGGAAACAATGCAACTACTGCTGAGGCTGAAGCTACTACAGAATTTCGGGACGAAATTCCAAATCAACGGGGGAATGATGTGACACCCCAGGAAAACCAGTAAACGATACAACTTACCTAGCTTCCTCAGTAACCGCATGCTAAATTTCGGGACGAATTTTTCTTTCAAGTTGGGGATAATGTGACAACTCGAGTTTTCGACTTTCACTTTCGTATTTATTGCGCGTTGACTTTGGCTGTTTAGTTGTTTGACTTGTAACTATACACGTTATGTTATAATGAAAGACACTATGATTGTTACATGTTTATGTGATTTAGATTATAACATGAAACTTATCGGAAAGATTTAACTTAGCAGAAAACGTAAAACTGTTGAACGACCTGACGAAACAGAGTGTGTTTCGCCATGACCAGACTGACGAAACAGGAATCTGTTTCGTCATACCTATCTCGACAAAACAAACGTGTTTCACCGGCCCGTTGTTTCGCCAAATCCTACTAAGGGCCCAGTTCATTTACGTGTTATAATTTTTACGCAAACTGTTACATTCGGGAAAGAACTGATCAAATCAAAACCCTAAAGCTCCTCTCCTCTGTGAACGGCGATCTTGTGTTCCCGAAGCTCTCGATTCGATCAAGTTATTAATCTGGTCTTCGTGGTTAGTGTTTAACCCCTTGCATGATTTGTTTGATGTATGTTAGTAGTTAATTGTTGCTTGAAACTGTTAGGGATCGATGCTAAATAATAGTCATATTCATGTTGGTTGAGAGTTTGATGATTGTATTATATATGAGTTGAATGATTCTATTCATTGTCCGCCATTAGATTTGGTGTTCTATCATAAATCATTCAGGTTTGGGTTAGCTTTATGAATGCAACGGTTTATGCCACTGTTCATTATCGATGTCGATAGCTATGAGATTCGGACGTCATGTAACTGATTGTTGATTAGGGTTTATGCTAGATGTGGTGTGCCCTGATGAATGACTATGAACGATCTTTGTATGATTACTGTATGGCATGTTTGCTGTATGATGATTTCATGATTGATGGCGGCTGCTAGCATGATTAGGGTTCTGAAAATCGTAAATGATACTTTCACGAAACGCAATTATGACGAAACGCAAGTGTTTCGCCGAGATCGTTGACGACGAAACAGTCACGATGAAACAAAGGTGATTCGTCGAAGGGGCTCACGGTGAAACAGGGGGTGTTTCGCCGATTTGGGTAATATGCACAGTAACTATCTCTGTTAATACTTAACTGAGTTAACCAATTACCGTTAGATGCTATGTATGACTTGTATGATCATGAATACGTGCAATGTGCTACTTGGTAATTATTGATGCGTTGTCCACTATGATTATACTTACGTGCCAACTTCGTAAATACAAACTGATTGTGTATACGTGCACACTTTAGGACGTGATTGATTTACTTTGAGCACTTACTTAGCATACCGAGCAAACCAAGGTGAGTTCACACAGCCAAGGCATGGGGTTCCCAGGGTGGGAATGGGTTTGGATTATTTACTTGTACTTACCTAGCTTATGGAACTTAGTTATATGGTCCTCGGGTGAGGAAGGGTTATTGATAAGATACGACTAGACTAGTGATACTTATAGAACTGATCTTCGCACACACGCCGGGGTTGGCTGCGATAATATGACTGATCTTCGCACACACGCCGGGGTTGGCTGCGATAATATGACTGATCTTCGCACACATGCCTGGGATGGCTGCGAACCATACTTTGAACTTCGCACACATGCCGGGTGGGCTGCGATACAAATATACCTTGTCTAGAAAACATGGGAAACCCCCCCCCCCACATTCTTCGCACACATGTCTGGGAGACTGCGATTCAAGTACATACGATATATGGGTTACTAAACGAACATACGGTTTACAATACAATTACTATAACTGAACAACCAACTGTGAACTCACTCAACTAGTTGTTGACTCTCTGTTACATGCCTTGCAGGACCATAGGTACACATGGAGCTTGCACGGGAGGCACGGTCGTTGTGGACATGGATCGTGAATGCTTTGTTAACCATTATAACATTTCATACTTATACTTATGTTGGATTTTACATTTATGCTTCCGCTAAACATTGATACAATACTTTGGTTTTCGAACACCTTTCATATTGTTTGGTTGATTTACATTTATTAATAACATGGTTCAATATGATTGGTGGCTTGATCCTGGTCAGTCACGTCTCCAAGCGGTGATACCCCGCATGTGGAGTTTGGGGGTGTGACAGTTGGAAACTGCCAAATTATTTGTAACTGATGAGCGTGATTTTTGGAATGGTTTAACTAATCCCACAAGTCACACACACAAGTCAATCGCACAAGCTTGCTTGGATCGCACAAGATCAGATGTGAAGGATTTGATCGCACAAGGGCAATCGCACAAGTCAGGCTATGCTTATGATACAACTGTTAAAGCACTGTGTACAACACTATATTGCATGATCGCACAACATACTGTGGATCGCACATGTCTGTGCCGATCGCACAATGTGTTGGGCCACACACAAGAGATTGGCTGTTGATATTTGGGTCGCTCAAAATGTTTAAGTTGTTGGGCCTAACAGCCCAAGACCTCAATCGCACAAGTATGTTAGCTCGCACAAGTTGTCTGTAGTCGCACAAGTCCATTTGGGCCGCACAAGGTTAAGTGTGTGACAACCCTGTCACACCCCGACCACGTATAACATACAAAACGTGGCGGAAACATCGGGGAGTGTTGTAACAGAATTAATTGTTTCAAATCCATGGCAAACAAAGTTGTATTTTATTTATCAACATAAGTGTTACATTGTTTCAAACAGAGATTTAAGAGTTTAGTACATAATTAAACATCGTCTAGCTTCATTTTTTTAAGTTTCTAAGGCACAGGTCCGCCCTAGTGTCATGATCGTCATCCTATGGAAAAGCACCTGAAAACACATGTGAAAGTAGGTACGTCAGCATAAAAATGCCTGTGAGATACATAGGTTTTGTGAAAATAGGATTCATGACTTAAGTTTAAGAAAATGTTTAGTCATGAACCTTGTAATTTGATTTGTTTTGTAAATTGCTTGAAAAACAATAAGTCCAGATGATATGTATAGATAAGTGAATAATGTATGGTTAAATGAATAACCATGCAAAATGAGTTGTATAAAATAAACTGTATTGTAAACCAAAGTCTTGTAAAAACATGTCACTTGTGTAAAATGTATAAGTCCAAAATGAATGATTTAAATAACGTTATGATATGTAATATAATACAATCACTTATGTATAGGAAGTACCAGCGGCGTATCCACCATGATTGTATCATATTACTCACATCTCGTTACTTAAGTCACTTAAACCAACCAACAAAGTATAATGTCTATGTTTAAACCAATAGTCAATAGTACTTGTATAAACCCTGTCAAATGTTGATAGTCCAAAAGTAGTCAAGTAATGTGTAACAAATGTTATGTATGGTAAGTAAAATAAGACTACTTAAAGCATAAGTAAAATGTACAAAACAAAGTATTTTGAATATATCAAAAAGTTATGTTTTGCCAAGTGATGCATGATACACTGATACGAACATTTATGTGGTAAGTTAACGCATACATTCAAGCCTTGAGACAGTCGGATAACCCTTTCAGTCAAGGTTATCAAAAGAATTGTATTCGGATTCAGTCATTCCTTACATCCAAACAAACCCGGGATGTCAGGAATGGGATTTGTCAAGTCCTATGGTACCACTACTTACTACCGAGCGGCGTAGCAAATGTTAATGAACGTAATAAAGACCCGTTTGTGCAAACCAAATGTCATAGAAGTTGTATACATGTCATATGAAAACAATGTACTAAGTATGCTAAGTTAACATACAAAGCAGAAAAGTCATGTAAATCAATGTGCTAGCATGTTATCAGTCAACATACTTGGCAGAAATGTAATGTAAAACGATGTACTAAGTAATGCACACAATGGGCACACCTAGCATAAAATGTATTGAAATCATGTACTATAATGTACTAACGAACATAGCATGTATATGATGTTAAAACAGGAAAGCATGAAAGTAACAAGTAGGCACATGTGTTCCACCCCAAAACAGTTTGGAAAACAGTAAAAGAGGGGTCTATGTACTCACTTGATATTGCTCAGATGTCTAAAGATAACCACCAAGTAATGCTAGAGATCTCGGAATCAAACGGCACCTAATATAGGTAACTATGTTAATAACCGGACCTTAATCGGATGATTGGATAGAATGAGGTTTCGTAAACCAAACGAGTGTAGAGACTCGTGTCATTTGGTTTAACAAAGCCTACATACTAAATGAAACATAACATAATTGTTTACGACCCGTTTAGGAAGCTTATGTTACTTTAACGTGTCGTGTGCGTGAAACGCGTTCGGACCGCCTAACTAGCCCTATGACAAGTGTTATATGCCTAAACATGTTACATAATCAGTTATGTGACAAAGGTTTAGGTTACATATGCTTAATTACCAATTATAAATGAAAAGGGTATTCTGGTAATTTACCTAAGGCATATAAACTACCTATCATACAACTATTTAAACGATGCGACCATAGGGTATAACCTCGGAAGGTTATTCCCTACCTACTATGGTCACCTAATGTGTTTGGTCGGATCCTAATGATCGACCAAACTGGGTTGGGTTCGAAGGTATAGGCGATTTATTAGATCGCCTACCCTACGACCCTAGACAACGTGGTAATCAGTGGGCATAGTCCAAAGGGACTATGACCAACGTGATTATACTCACGTTGCGAAGTTCAAACGAACTTCGCATTGACCATTACTGGTCAACGCTGAAAGTCAAACAAAGTTTGACTTTCTGACTCGAAAAGCAGTAAAATAAGGAAAAGAACGAAAGAATACTTACGAAGGGTCCCCGAATGCTAACCCAGATCAAAATAGCTCAGGTATGAAACGAAGGTTCCAACTTAGAGCCCAAATGATCAGATTTGTGGGTTTTTAAGCCAAAGGGGGGTGGGTATTTATAGAAAAAGTAGAGCCGCTAGGATCGTTTCTTGAATATCGTGCCACGATCCGAGCCGTACACTTGTCACAAAGTTGTGGTGGCTAGAAACTTGTTCTTATCCGCTGACTAGACCCGTTTAGAATGTGTGGACACGAATCAATCAGCTGCAACTTGTTAAAAAGACATTGAATCTGGTCCAGATCACTCACTCGCGTAGCGCGACGGGTAGAGCCTTAGGGCTCGCGCTACGCGACTGCCTCCCAGTTCCAGAATTGTTTCAAACTTGGCAGAAATGGTCCCTGCACGTGTTTAAGCCCTTTTTCGATGCGTTTGAACCCCGTTAACCTCATTTTAAGGCTCTAAAATGAAGTTAAAGTATAGGGAACTCAAAACATGTTCAAAAATATCTCAGATGATGGTTCGTTTAGTCGTACGAACGCGATGTTCGCTTAATTACGACGGAATGCGCATAAGCGCGAAAAACGATCCAAATGACGAAACGAATGGATTTTTCTTAAGGCGAACACTAAAATATAATGTAGTCATGCTTACATAAATTTTTGGATGTCCAGATGTATTCAGAACGTAAGTTATGCGCGAAAATGCAAACTTGTGCACTTTTTGACACTTTTAGTCCCTGAATGTCCCAAAAGTTTATTTTAGCACACCGAACCTCTCAAAGCCTATTTCTAAGCTATGTAAAGGATATTTAAGGTGTGTTTAACTTATGGTCATGTTCCGGAATGTTCGTTACAGTTCTAATTGACATACTTTCGCAGTTTGTCATATTTAGTCCCTGTAAGCGAATTAACTTGTTTATGCCACACCAAAGCCTTTAAAACTTATTTCTAAGTTATGTAAAGGTTATTTAAGGTATGTTGAGTATATGTTGATGTTCCGGAGTATTTCTCGCATTAAACTGAGTACGTTTACGCACTAGTTTGCGTATAACTCTCCAGAAAGTGATGTAGAGTTTGAAATTACATAAAAGTCAAAACATGAAAAATGTATAACATAACAAAACAAACATTGTGATCAAATAACATTGTTTTATTGATAACGGAACTGTTCATAGTGATTACAAGCACAGTTGTTACAAACCCTCACAATTACAGGTATCCGTACAATTAATTAATTCTTAATTTGTGCTTAACGACTGTGCTTGATTACAACTGTGATTAAACTACTTTCTGATTTCTGATACATACATACATATGCATCACATTTTATACTGTCACTCTATTTATTACACACAAACATTAGTGACAAACTTGATGCACAAAGCACAGTTAGCACAGTGAGCGGATAACCCAGAAAACATGCTCACAATGCTAGCAACTAGACAGACAATGTTTTTGAGGCCAGTATGAGCCAGAATTAGAATACTACACTAGTAGGGAGTGTAGGGAAGTGAGGACCATAAAACTGCGTCACTAGGTGATAGTTGTAGTGCCGGGAAGTGCCTAAAACATACTTTAAATGCAGAATTCTGCACTAAATAACCAAAATTCAGCATTTAATAATGCTAGTAAAGTGCAAAAACTTGGCAAAATAGTCCTAGATACTTTCCAAAGCGTTGGGAATTAAATGTGTCACTAAAAGCATTATAAAAGACACTTTATGGAATAATTAAGCACTTTAACAGACAACACCCAACCGAACAACCGGACTTTACCCGGAACACAAAAATATTGTCAAACACATTGTTTTTATTTTTCTGAGCTAGTTAGGGTCCCCGAACACCCTAACACACTAGATATTATGTAACACACCATAACCATTAACTAAACACTTGGTTTCTCTAACTAGATTGCAACTAATACTTACAACCCAACCCCATACCCCCCCCCCCCCCGTGGGCGACGGTCACATTGGGTGACCCACCCATTGATTTTTTTTATTATTCTATTGGATTCTGTTGGTGGATTATAGAGCATAATACACAAGGGTTAATGGTGAAACTTGGATTATTAGAAGGCACTTGGGGTTATAACAAATCATTTGCAACACATTTTCAAAACTCTCTCTTCCTCTCCTCTTTCTTGTTCGGCCGAGAACACAAGCACCACCACCACCATAATTCAAGTTTCTTCAAGCAATCTATACATACCCAAAGGTGTTAGAGATCCTACAAGTAAGCTTGGTGTGTTCGGAAGCTCAAGGACCTCTCTCGTTTTCTTTTATCCATCGCTTTTACGCTCTTGAACTCCCCTAGCCTTGTGCTAGTAGTAAGTGCCTTAGATCTTCATACTCTTCATATTTTTGTTGGTTAATAGTAAAAAGAATGGTGAAATCTCAAGAACTCTAAAGAACATGAACAAAGTCTTAACATAAACTAACAAAGTGATGAAGTAGTGTTAAAAATTAAGATGAAATCATGTTGTTCTTATGTTGTTATGTTTGTTGATTGTTATTTACAAGATAAAATGATATGGTTCATCATATAGACTTGCTAGATCATGTTTAAAGACATGAACTAGCAAGATGTGAAAGATAGTGATGTGTGCAAAATGCAACATATAAATTACATCAATTGTGGCATAAAACTAACCCTTTTTTAGTACTAATATTGGAAAAAGTGTGCTTTTGTCTTCCTTTTGTATTTTCAGGATTAAATGAGCTCAAATTAACAAAAGAAGCAAAAAGACATCAAAATCTAACATAAATACAAGAAAAGGAACAAACGTGACATGCCCGACCCCACGACAGCATCTTCCCAAGGAAAACAAGAAGACAGAAGGCTGAACACGCCCCATGCTCAGCCAGCACGAGGGCGTGCCCAAGTGTCAGCAGAAAAGACAAAGTGGTAGAAGCTTCTATTGCCCACCACGGGGTCGTGCTCAACTATAAGATTCGCACAATCCAGGCAAATCTTCATAGTACCAAGATTCTTCTGCACACGGGGTCGTGCTCAGCGGACACGGGGGCGTGGTCAACTAATAAGACAAGCTGCATTAAATGAAGAAAGAGAAGGATGTGGACACGGGGCCGTGCCCACTGGACACGGGGCCATGCCTGAGCTTCTGTTCAGCCTATAAATAGGAGTGCTTGGCTCAAGCTCAAACCATCCCTTGGCACACCACCTCTCTCACACTTCACCCACCACCCACCACCACCATAACACCATCATCCACCACCATCATCCATTGTCCATCATCGAGTGTGTGAGTCGTCTCAGGATCCAAGATTGATCGTAAGAGTTCTTGACAATCAAGGCCATGTTTGCCTAAGTCTCTTACATCACTTGGTGAAGACAAGTGTCTAGTGTAATACTTTTTATTTTCAATCTTTTCGCACTTTTTAGTTGGTTTTGTATTAATGACTTTAATAACTAGTTTCTTATGTTGAAGGTGATTCTTCCTTATCGTTTGTCCGTGGTGTCTTGACATTATTTTACTGTCTATATAAAATAAAAGATTTTCATCATTCATATCTCCACGGTCTATATGGAGGTATGTTGGCTACCTGGTCGGGGGTTAAGGGAACGGTTTGGTAAGAGTCTTGCCATTGTTCAGCGTTTAGAGGTCCTGCAATGGATCTGGGTCATATTTAGTAGGACCTCCTTCAATATTTAACGGTATTGGATGGCGGGGGTCCAAACTCTTTGATCCCCTCATAAGTTAAACTACTATTAATACTATAACCCAGCTATTTAGGACTGTATCCCTGCTGACTCAGACTACTTAGTCGAGGGTAACGTCACCTCCAAAAGAGGGGCCTACCATAATTCGCATTAATAACTTAATTAATTATCTTTCAATAATCCGACCCTTTAGGATTGTATCCTTGCTGACTCAAACTACTGGGTTGAGGGTAACGCCACCTTCAAAAGAGTGCCCTACTACAATAACTAAGATAATCTCTTAAATAAGTGCAAAAGTGCGGAAATAATCAAAGGTTACACTATACACGAGTCGGAACCAAGTGATTCATCTTGTCTATCTGTTTTTCTTTTATTTTTCAGCATTTTTAGTTAGTTTTTATTTTTCTTAGCTTAAAACATTTTTCTAAACTTTTTGATTTGATTAGACGTTGAGGATAAACCGGTACTAAAAGCTCTTGTGTCCTTGGACGACCTCGGTATCTTACCAACACTATACTACGCTCACGATGGGAGCACTTGCCCATATGTGTGTTTAGTGTTAATAAATATCGTGTTTTATTAATTTAAAACTTGACTAAAAAAGTGTTAAAGGGGCTAAAAATATACACCTAATATATATAACACTTCACACGCATCAAATTTTTGGCGCCGTTGCCAGGGACATAAGGATTTTAAGAAAGTTAGGAATCAACGGCCTAATCTTTTTTTTCTTATTTTTCATTTTTTTTAGGATTTTTCTTAGTTTTTCTGTTTCCGCAGAGCTCAGCACAGGCCGTGCCTGGTCAGACACGGGCCGTGTCCAGCACTATCACTGGCAGTTTTTATTTTCCGAGTTACAGAGAGTTGAGCACGGGGCCGTGTCGGTGCAACACGGGGCCGTGTCCAACTCCCAGTAACAGGGATCCGGAGAACAATTACTGTAAATCTGACCACGGGCCGTGTTCACTGAGCACGGGGCCGTGGTGAACCTTCTGACCAACATTCTTTTCTGTTTTTATCGCAGGACTTGGAACCTTGGCGCCACATTTGAACTTCCTACGTAGTGCATGAGCTCCAGTTCTAGTAGAGACATAAAAGAACCTCTAGAAGAACCCGAACGCTTTCTCAGAAAAAGACTTAAAGCTAAAAATCAAGAGAAAGTTTCGGGGGACCCACTTCCAATGGCGGACCAACGTACCCTCATGGATTACCTACGGCCCATCGTAGGTAATCTCGGCGCCGCTATCAATGCACTGAATGTCGAAGCCAATAACTTCGAACTTCGGCCACATTTGATACAAATGCTTCAAAACTCCGCAACCTTCCACGGGCTTGCGGACGAGGATCCCCATCTACATATTACTAACTTCTTAGAAATATGTGATACCTTTCGGATCAATGGAGCATCAAATGACGCCATCCGCCTTCGAATGTTTCCATTTTCACTAAAAGACCGAGCTAAGGCTTGGCTTAACACCCTCCCAGTTGGCTCGGTAAACACCTGGGATGAACTAGCCCAAAAGTTTCTATATAAGTATTTCCCTCCTGCTAAAACGGCTAAATTAAAGACTGAAATTAATACATATTCACAAGAGGATGGGGAATCCTTATATGAAACTTGGGAAAGGTTCAAGGAGCTACTAAGAAAGTGTCCTCATCATGGTCTTGTGGTATGGCAACAATTATCCACTTTCTACAATGGGTTGTTGCCACACACAAGACAAACACTTGATTCTAGCTCCGGGGGACTTTTAGGTAATCGTCGCCCAAATGAAATTTATAATCAAATTGAGGAAATTGCTCAAACCAATTTTCAATGGCACACTCCCCGAGGTAATAAATCTATTGCCCCGGGCGCCCATAAGGTTGATGAAAGCACTTCTTTACAAGCCCAAATCGAGGCCTTCTCTTCGAAAATCAAAAAGCTAGAAATGAAAAAAACGGCCTCGGTTATGGCTTGTGAAGGGTGTGGTGGGCCACATGAAAATTGGAGTTGTATGAAAGAAGTAGATGACCAAACAGAAACGGTAAACTACATTGATAATAGACCTAGGCCGTCGGGTCCACCAACGGGTACCTACAACCAAGGATGGCGTAACCACCCTAATCTTGGTTGGAGAGATCCCGGCAACAGTAGTAACCAACAAAACCAACGAACTAACTTTCAACAACCACAAAATTTCTCTCAACAACAAGGTGGAAGAGAAAGGCTTGAAGATACTGTATCTCGCCTCATCTCCGACACCGAAAAGAAAAACTCGGATCGATTTCAACAATTGGAATCGAATTTTAGAAATCAACAAGCTAGCATTCAAAACATTGAAAAACAATTAAATCAAATAGCTCAAAATTTCTCCGAGAGACCACAAGGCGCGTTACCTAGCAATACCGAAACCAACCCGAAAGCACAAGTACATCTCATCACATTGAGAAATCGAACCGTGGGTCCCGAGGAGGCTCCATTACCGCCAGATGAAAGAAGCCAGTCTAGCCAAACCACAACTCCGCCCGCACCACAAAAGGCTTCTTTACCAAATCAAGAGCCCACCAAGACTCCTCCAATTCCGTACCTCGGTAGGTTAAATCGTCAAAAGACCGATGAGCGATTCGCAAAGTTCGAAAATTTACTAAAACAATTGCATGTTAATATTCCTTTTATTGAGGTCCTAACCCAAATTCCTAAATATGCAAAATTCATGAGGGATTTCCTCACTCATAAAAGGAAAATTGAATCATTGCAATTAGTTAACTTAGGCGAAGAATGCTCCGCCTTAGTACTCAACAAACTTCCACAACAGAAAATCGATCCCGGAAGCTTCACAATTCCTTGCTCGATTGGGGAATCCCCCGTTCGTAATGCATTAGCCGATCTTGGGGCTAGCATTAACCTCATGCCCACGTCGATGTTCAAACGACTCGGCCTAGGAACAACAAGCCCTACAAAGATGAGCATACAACTCGCTGACAGATCCGTCAAATTTCCACAAGGTGTTGCTGAAAATCTATTGGTCAAAGTTGACAACTTCGTTTTCCCAACCGACTTTGTCATCCTAGACATGGAAGAAGACACCGATGTCCCTCTCATCCTCGGGGGGCCATTTCTAGCCACCGCCCAAGTAGTGGTGGATATGAATGACGGAACGTTAACATTGAAGTTTGGGGACAAGGAAGTAAAGTTTGAATGTGGAAAAAGAGTAGAGGACGAAGACCCGGTCAACTACATGAAGGTCATAGACTCAAGCTTGGATGACGCTCTGCGACGGTGTAACATGGGATGCAATACATCCCACTTGGGTAACATATGACCAGGCTTTGGGTCTAGCCAAGGACCCTTATAAACGTGGCGCACCACGGAGGCATTCCGCGGAACTATCTTTAATTTAGTTTAGATTAATTTTCATGTTTTCTAGTTAGTTTTAATTTTCAGGAATAAAACACACTTGAGATGGCAAAGGATACAAGGGAAACTTGAACTAGCACCCCATGCAGGAAAACAGAGTCGTCCGACGAAATTCTTCGTTTACAGTAAGCTCGGCACGGGCCGTGTCCGCCCAACACGGCCCCGTACTGCACAGTCTGCAGAAAAGACCCAGTTCAGGTAACTGGACACGGGCCGTGTTCACCCAACACGCCCCCGTGTCCAGGCTTCTGTTTCTCTTGATTTAATTTTGTTATTGGCACTTGAACACGGGGCCGTGCCCGGACAACACGGGGTCGTGTCCAGTGCCCAGTAACATAAATTTTTACTTAAATCACACCTTTTACACATTCAATCAACCTAAAAATTTATTTTTGGGACACATTGCGGACAATGTGTAATTTAAGTGTGGGGGGGATGCTAAAACCTTGAATCTTACAAGTCCTAAATACAAGCCTTACACAAAACTCTATTGAAACCGCTAATCACCCCAATTTTTTTTTCAAAAATCTTCATTTTTTTTACTTGTCTAGGTTTAACTTGGGAATTTCAAGTTCTAAAAAGGTTATATTTTTACAAATTTACAACCGATAGCGTCGTGATAAAAAAACCAACATAAGAAAAATATGAAAAAGCATGGCAAACTTAGTTAAAATTTGATTATATATACTTGACCACATAAAAACCCATTCCCACAAAAGTGAGTTTTGAGCCTTTATTGAGCATACAATTACATATCATTAGACTAAACGCTCATTTTTCGTTTCTTGTGTGAATAGCCGCTTGGTTCTTACGACTCTAGAACTTGCCATGACGATACATTCCCGGTCCTTACCAACTTAAACCCGAGTAAGTAAATGATGAAGGCATTAGGACTAACCCTTTTTATTTCTACACCATTATTTTTTTTTACCACCTACCCAAAATCCCCCTAGTTAGCCCCTTTGAGCCTAAACCGTTTCATTTCATAACCCAAACCAAACACCCTTTTACCCACCAAAACCTTTTTCATTTTTAACCCTTTGTTTTAGTAACTAGCTCGGTCTTCCGTATGACTTTTCAAAAAAAAAATGTGTTGATGATGAAGCAAAAGAAAATAAACAAACAAGTTCATAAAAAAAACTTTGTTTGAATAATAGCTTCATCAAAATAAAAGTTACAAAAATAAAAAGTCTTACGAAAACCGACGCTTGTTACGCTTTTCGCCCTTTTTCTACTAACCACTAACCACTAACCCAACCACCTACCCTTAACCCAAGCCTAACCCTTCACCCAAAAGTCCTCTTGATATTTACAAAGGTATATAAGTTAAAAAGGAGGAGGATTGATTGCTTGGCAAGCCTATGGTAGGAGTAAGTTCCATGCCGCTCTCGAGTGATCCACAAAAATACATCTTCGGCCGAGTGTTGAGTGATCCCCGTGAGGTATGTGAACTTGTATATAAAAAGAATTTTAAAGAAGCATGTTATGCCCTAATAAGTAGTTTCTCTTATGAAAAGTTTTAAATAAATCATGACGAATAGGATTGTAAATAAATAAAAATAAAACTAAATAAAGAATCTTGGAAATCCCGACACTCTATGACAAGCCCAAAAACCTTCTTCTCTACCCATTCCATTTGGGAGTGTAAAGCCACATTATAAAGAGTTTTGCTTGAGGACAAGCAAAGATTCAAGTGTGGGGGTATTTGATGCGTGCAAAATGCAACATATAAATTACATCAATTGTGGCATAAAATTAACCCTTTTTTAGTACTAATGTTGGAAAAAGTGTGCTTTTGTCTTCATTTTGTATTTTCAGGATTAAATGAGCTCAAATTAACAAAAGAAGCAAAAAGACATTAAAATCTAACATAAATACAAGAAAAGGAACAAACGTGACATGCCCGACCCCACGACAGCATCTTCCCAAGCAAAACAAGAAGACAGAAGGCTGAACACGCCCCGTGCTCATCCAGCACGGGGGCGTGCCCAAGTGTCAGCAGAAAAGACAAAGTGGTAGAAGCTTCTATTGCCCACCACGGGGCGTGCTCAGCGGACACGGGGCCGTGGTCAACTATAAGATTCGCACAATCCAGGCAAATCTTCATAGTACAAAGATTCTTCTGCACACGGGGTCGTGCTCAGCGGACACGGGGGCGTGGTCAACTAATAAGACAAGCTGCATTAAATGAAGAAAGAGAAGGATGTGGACAAGGGGCCGTGCCCACTGGACACGGGGCCGTGCCCGAGCTTCTGTTCAGCCTATAAATAGGAGTGCTTGGCTCAAGCTCAAACCATCCCTTGGCACACCACCTCTCTCACACTTCACCCACCACCTACCACCACCATAACACCATCATCCACCACCATCATCCATTGTCCATCATAGAGTGTGTGAGTCGTCTCGGGATCCAAGATTGATCGTAAGAGTTCTTAACAATCAAGGCCATGTTTGCCTAAGTCTCTAACGTCACTTGGTGAAGACAAGTGTCTAGTGTAATACTTTTTATTTTCAATCTTTTCGCACTTTTTACTTGGTTTTGTATTAATGACTTAAATAACTAGTTTCTTATGTTGAAGGTGATTCTTCCTTATCGTTTGTCCGTGGTGTCTTGACATTATTTTACTGTCTATATAAAATAAAAGATTTTCATCATTCATATCTCCACGGTCTATATGGAGGTATGTTGGCTACCTGGTCGGGGGTTAAGGGAACGGTTTGGTAAGATTCTTGCCATTGTTCAGCGTTTAGAGGTCCTGCAATGGACCTGGGTCAAATTTAGTAGGACCTCCTTCAATACTTAACGGTATTGGATGGCGGGTGTCCAAACTCTTTGATCCCCTCATAAGTTAAACTACTATTAATACTATAACCCGGCTATTTAGGACTGTATCCCTGCTGACTCAGACTACTTAGTCGAGGGTAACGTCACCTCCAAAAGAGGGGCCTACCATAATTTGCATTAATAACTTAATTAATTATCTTTCAATAATCCGACCCTTTAGGATTGTATCCTTGCTGACTCAAACTACTGGGTTGAGGGTAACGTCACCTTCAAAAGAGGGCCCTACTACAATAACTAAGATAATCTCTTAAATAAGTGCAAAAGTGCGGAAATAATCAAAGGTTACACTATACACTAGTCGGAACCAAGTGATTCATCTTGTCTATCTGTTTTTCTTTTATTTTTATTTTTCAGCATTTTTAGTTAGTTTTTATTTTTCTTAGCTTAAAACATTTTTCTAAACTTTTTGATTTGATTAGACGTTGAGGATAAACCGTTACTAAAAGCTCTTGTGTCCTTGGACGACCTCGGTATCTTACCAACACTATACTACGCTCACGATGGGTGCACTTTCCCATATGTGTGTTTAGTGTTTGTAAATATCGTGTTTTATAAATTTAAAACTTGACTAAAAAAGTGTTAAAGGGGCTTAAAATATACACCTAATATATATAACACTTCACACGCATCAATATAAATGTTGTGGATGATGGAATCATCCACACACAAACTATGAACTTGAATAAACACATGTTTTCTCGAAAAGTAAAGATCAAAATAAGTTATAATCTTATAGATCTAAAGATCTATAAATGGTTTTTCGAAAGAACCAAGTGAAAAGAAGGAGTTTTATTAAAACTTGGATCTTACACAAACTAATCACATTTTTAGTGGATAAACAAGTGTAGGAACACTTGTGTAAAAAGAAAATTTCACAAAGAAATATTTTTAGAAATTATGACTAGAAGTTATAAATATTCAAAATCTTTAAACATAAAGTTTTAAAGGAACTAATCACATTTTGGAAGTTAACAAGACTTACTAAGTGTGCTAGTAAGTTACTACATGTTCTCATAGATCTTCAAGTTCATGAGTTTATGGTTTATGCTTGTTTTTTACTAGTTTGGTAAATGAAGGTTATATGTTGTTGATTGAGAATTGATTGAATGATTTTTACAAAAGAAAATGATATGCTAGAAAGCATGGACGCCTCCGTTTACAAAGGAAACTCTGGCGAAATTTTCCTAAAAATCCAACACTTAGAAAATATTTTTCTAGCAAGTGTTTACAAATATATTTTCAAAATAAACTTCGCCATGATTTTATTACAAAAATACTAAGTGCCGGAGGTTGATTTTCGTAAATAAAATTTGATAAATATATATTTAGAATATATATTTATTACTGAAACTCTTGTGTGATTGTTCGTTTATTATGTGAACTAGATATATTATTTTTAGGGTAAAAATAATATAACTTATGACACCATAAAAATTACGACTCCAAAATAATACTAAAACTCTCACAAAATAAATATTTAAGTTACACAAGTATTGTTGTATTACGAAGCACTAAAACGTAACTTATATAGTATTTCGGAAAAATACTCTTGTACGTATGTTTTTGGTAAAAATATTATTCTGAAAAAATTATGAAATAAAATATAATATTTTTGGGGAAAAATATATATATTTTGGAATTAAGATGTTTTAGACAAGTGATTAAAATATATTTTTCTAAGTGGGACATAAAATATATTTTTCGGAATTACAAGTGTACATGTATAAATACCCCCATCCATTGGAAGGAAATACACTTATAAAATAATTAAGAAGTGTGAATACGAAATAGTTGCCTAACTATTTTCCTAAATACAAAAGTTAAGTTAAAATAATTAATATTATTTTAACAAGTATAATATCAAAGTAAGGCAACTCAAAACACTAAACCCTAAGCCAAGGCACGGCCCGTTCGTCTAATAAACATTAGTACGTGTAGGTCGTCGCGCATCAGATCGAGTTTGAGATTGACGTTACAGGATACGCACTTCTGTGAGTTTATGTCCCCTTTTTCTCTTAACTGTTTTCAGTTTTATAACTTCGGGGGTGAAATACATGTTACAATTATTTAGGACATTTTTATACATGGTATGGTTAGCTTAAGGAGGGTTGGGACGTTCAGATCATGTGAGTGGTGGGTACAACGCTTAACGCCATTAATCCTCATTGTTAGGACCGAGGGACACAAGAGTGATAGATCTATTTGGGTGTAGCGAGCCCACACCCGTCAGGTCAGGGTGACCCATAGAGGTGACTGTGTCTTACAGCCGAGGCCCGGTACAAATTTGCTAGGTTTGAGTTTTCCTGCATCACTTCACACATACCAGTGGCGTTGCAACCCAGTTGTGATCTCTTTTTCCTTAATTGCTACATACCAGGAACATTTTACACTGGGACGTACTTTAACGATTTATAAACATACTCACTTTTACATGAACTCGCTCAACTTTTGTTGACTTTTCAAACTACATGTATTTCAGGAAATTAGTGGATCTGGCGAAGTGTGCAATCGTGTCAAGCTGCGTAGGGAATAATTATGTCATCCAGGTTTAGGAGGTGTAACCCTTACCTGGACGGGTTACATGTCTCTAAACCATGTTTTTATTTAAGACTTTTGTTGTGTCACGTGAACACGTTTTAATATGTAATGGTTATAACTTGTTTTATGTGTCGACAATTTAAAACAATGATGTCGTGGTAACTTTAAATTTAACGAATGGATGATCATCATGTGTTTTATTTTCCTATAGCATTGTTATGATTGTTTCTATGGTATTAAGAAGTCACACCAATTAAACCCACGCTTCCGCAAAAGCTAGGGTGTGACAGCTTGGTATTAGAACCTCGATCATAGCGAACTAGGATTCATTCTCGAGTCTAGACTATGATCACTAGGGCTCTCACGAAAACATTTTTACATTGCATACACTAAACGTCCAGATCCAGGACACAAAACATTTTTACAAACAAAAAGGCACAAATACACTTTTCAAAAATTATATTCCAGTCTTAGAGACTGAGGGAGGTTTAGCCTTAGAGGCTAGGGAGGTTCAGTCTTAGAGACTGAAGGGTTCAATCTTAGAGATTGGGGAGGTTTAGTCTTAGAGACTGGGAGGTTGGTCTTAGAGACCAGGGAGTTAGTTTCAGAGGCTAGGAAGTTCAGTCTGAGAGGCTGGGAAGGGTAGTTTTGGAGACTAGGGAGATTACTTGTTTGCTTTATTGTGACTTACATGTTTATTTGATTTCATGACTGATATATGTGCATACATGTGATTGTGTTACAGACACCATGGTTTCTTCTTCCGACACAGGAGTATCAGACACAGTGGACCCCATGGCAGTTGTGTCAGACGATGAGATACCATCAGAGGGAGACGTCTACACGTCCGACACCACGAGAACAGATGACGATGATTTTCAGCCGTTCGCGCTGCCAGACATCGGAGTTGAGATTCAGCCTGCTGATGGCATTCCTGCTGGGGATCTACCTCTTGTGGTGATCCCTGCTCCCGTTCCGCTAGTTGCTTTCCCCATGGTGGATGTGCCACTCAATGCCGTATCTGATGACGACATTGATCTGTTCGAGGAGGGTCCCCCTGAGGACGACTATGAGGGCGGGGCCCCGATCGATGTTGATGCTAACCTTCCCATTGCTGAGGCCCCAGTAGAGGAGCTTCCTCTTAGTTCACCTGTCCCAGAGTCGTTGGAGTCTGTGGCATCCGCGTCCTTGCACGACCAGGGTGTGCAGCATCACTCTCCTGACACCGACCCCGACATGGCGTTGTCAGCTGCACCTGGTCCGTCACACGAGTTTGAGTTTGACCATGAGGTCGATGACGATTTTGATCTAGTTTTTCCTCCTGGTTTCGATCCTGATCATGATATCGAGTTTATTCATATGGACCAGCCCTTAGAGGCGCCAGTGGCTCCCATTGATCCGTTGTTTGACATTCCTGCCGATTTTGATATGGACCTTAACGACCCTGAGCTCGTCGTAGCACCAGAGCCTGTTGTTAACCATGGCCCTATTCCTGATGATGCCCCAGCCGTTGCACCACCTGATATGGGTGCACCGGCCATTGCACCTCTTATTGATGATATACCCATTGCTGACCTTCCCATTGTTGCTCCACCATTGGTGGATGATCCTGTTATTGATGCATCCATTGTTGCACCTGTAGTACCTGTTTCAGCCCCAGTGCATGTGGACCATGCACCATTTGCTTCTCACATTGACCCTCGATACGCCGACACCCTCAACGGGTGGATCGACGATGATGACTACCCACCATTTGTGCTACCTGTCACACCTCCCGTAGCACCTGTTTCTGCAACCACTGATATCCCACTGTTTCACCCACACACCACTGACGTCCATCGCACTAATCTTCCCATCACATTCCTCCAGGATATACCGCCACCTCGTCCTGGAGAGGGTTCATCGAGGCAGTCGCCTGTTTCTGTTCCACCCGTACGGTCATCATCTTTTCCGTTTCTGTCACAGTTTCCTCATGTTGCACCACCTACTGCACCATCATTCGTACCACCAGGCGAGCCGTTTTTGTGGACTACACCCCCTGTTATGCCATTATCTGACCCGTACCATCCATTTCATGTGGGGTACACTACGGAGGATATACTAGCGTCGCTGCAGCTACAGCAGGACGCACTGAGCCATCGTATTCAGGAGTTGGAGAGAGCTCCATGCCCATCTTATCACTATCAGACCCCCTTTGCAGCACCGCACACTCCTCGTCCACTTTCCCCTGATTCAGACGTTCGTTTCTTGACATCTGAGCAGTAGATTGCATATTTACTGCGCGTCTGTCGTGCCTTAGAGGAGGATTGGATACACATGCGTCGCTTACTTTTCTCTCATTTTCCTCCTCCTCCTCCGCCATCATCATTTTGGTGAGAAAGTCGCGATTGGGCCACGCTTGCGAAGACTTTTTGGGAGACCACACTTTTGTACATGATATGTGTAGACATATTTGTACTTTTGGGGGTGATGTAGCCCCATGATCTTATTTTGATATGTGATGTACTATTAAACATGTAAAACAATATTGTGGTCGTGATTAATGAAGCTCAATGGCAACGTTCTCACTACATGCTTTGTTGAATTACATGTTTTAATTTATAACATGAGATGTTATGTGCTTGATGGATGTTACTGTATATGTATATTTATTATACTTACTGTGACCTGACCAACATGATCATCTTTTAGAAGATGCCTCCAAGACGCGAAGTACGCATGCCTACTACCCAGGCGGAACTCCAAGGGATAATTGCCGCAGCTATAGCACAGTATGCAGCGTCCCAAGCAGGAACAAGCGGGAGTATTTCGAACAACAACGGTAATAACAACCCACCCAATGGTAATGTTAAGTCGTTTGAGACATATTATGATACATTTGGATATTTATAGCACGGCCGCTAATACCATTTGTAAATACTAACGTATGTGCAGGGTGCACCTACAAGCAATTCCTCGACTGTAAGCCCGTGAATTTCAACGGCACTGGAGGTGCTGTTGCGTTTGTTAGGTGGGCTGAAAAGACAGACTCTATCCTAAGAATGAGCAAGTGCGCTCCCGAGCAACAAGTGACCTACATCTCAGGGCTGTTTCTGGACGGTGCCCTATCGTGGTGGAATCTGCAAGTGCAAACTTTAGGAGAAGCGGTAGCATACGCACTAACATGGGCTGAGCTAAAAGAGCTCATGAGGAGAAAGTACTGCTCGCAATCTGAAATACAGAAGCTAGAGACTGAGTTCTAGCACCTAAGAATGGAAGGTCCTAAGATTGAAGAATATGTTCAAAGGTTTCACGATTTGTCCCACGTAGTGCCGTATATGGTCACCCCCGAATTTAAACGAGTCGAGCGTTTCATCTGCAGATTGGCACCCCAGATCATGAGTATGGTTACCACGTCCAAGCCTGCAACAATTACGGAAGCCATCGACCTCAGTGTGGCGCTTACTGAGGAGGCCATTAGGTTAAACAAGTTCTCAGTTTCTGAACCAAAGAAAAAGGAGACACATGTTGAATCGTCTGGTGAAAACAAACGGAAATTTTCCAACTACAAGCAAGGTACCAGTAATGTGAACAGGAGGGGTCAATCGAGCACGCCGGCCAGAGCCACAACCGGTGTCGAAAACAAAGGAAAGGGTTACATGGGCACTCTGCCCAAGTGTGGATTATTCCAGTATCATCATGCTGGCCCGTGTAGGAATAGAAAATGTGAAACTTGTGGGAAAATTGGCCACTTGAAGGATACTTGCTGGGTTGGTTCAGGCCAGGGTGGCCAAAGGGGTTTCAATAACAACAACCGTGGTGGTAATGGATGTAACAACTGTGCTTGTAATCACTATGAACAGTTCTGTTATCAATAAAACAATTTTATTTGATCCCAATGTTTGTTTTGTTATGTTTTACATTTTTCATCTTTTGACTTTTATGTAATTTCAAACTCTACATCGCTTTCTGGAGAGTTATACGCAAACTAGTGCGTAAACGTACTCAGTTTAATGCGAGAAATACTCCGGAACATCAACATATACTCAACATACCTTAAATAACCTTTACATAACTTAGAAATAAGTTTTGAAGGCTTTGGTATGGCAAAAACAAGTTAATTCGCTTACAGGGACTAAACTTGACAAACTGCGAAAGTACGACGATTCGTACTGGAACAGACATTCCGGAACATAACCATAAGTTAAACATACCATAAATATCCTTTACATAGCTTAGAAATAGGCTTTGAGGGGTTCGGTATGCTAAAATAAACTTTTGGGTCATTCAGGGACTAAAAGTGTCAAAAAGTGCACAAGTTTGCATTTTCGCGCATAACTTACGTTCTGAATACATCCGGACATCCAAAAATTTATGTAAGCATGACTATATTATATTTTAGTGTTCGCCATAAGAAAAATCCATTCGTCGCGTCATTTGGATCGTTTTTCGCGCTTATGCGCATTCCGTCGTAATTAAGCGAACACCGCGTTCGTACGACCAAACGAACTGACATCAGACATATTTTTGAACATGTTTCATGTCCACAATGTTTAGGCATCATTTTAGGGCCTTAAAGTTGGCTTTACGGGCCTTAGAAGTGTCGGAAATGGCCTTAAACACGTGCAGGGACCAAAACTGTAATTTCTGAAACTTGTTTTCTGATCAGAAGGGCTAGGCGGCCCGCCTCAGTTCCTGTAAATCACCAGGCGGCCCGCGAGGCACCTTCAGACCAGATTAAATGAATTTCACAGCAGATTGCAGCTGTTTGATCCTCACCCACACATTCTAAATTGCTTAGTCAGATGATAAGGACCATTTTTAGGCACCACAACTTGCCAACACTTGTACGGTTACGATTAAGGCACGTTTTCCATGAAACGATCTTAACGGTGGACCGAATACTATAAATACCCCACCCCCCATGCTTCAAAATCACAAGAACTTTGATTTGAGAAACTCTAAGTTGAAACAATTGTTTCATACCTGAGATTTTTGAATCGAGGTTAGCATTCGGGGACCCTTCGTAAGTATTCTTTCGTTCTTTTCCTTATTTTATTGCTTTTCGAGTCAGAAAGTCAGCGTTGACCAGTAATGGTCAATGCGAAGTTCGTTTGAACTTCGCAACGTGAGTGTAATCACGTTGGTTATAGTCCCTTGGGACTATGCCTACTGATTACCACGTTGTCTAGGGTCGTAGGGTAAGCGATCTGATAAATCGCTTATACCTCGAACCCGACCCATTTGGTCGATCATTAGGATCCGACCAAACACATTAGGTGACCATAGTAGGTAGGGAAGAACCTTCCGAGGTTATACCCTATGGTCACATCGTTTAAGTAGTTGTATGATAGGTAGTTTATATGCCTTAGGTAAATTACCAGAATACCCTTTTCATGTATAATTGGTAATTAAGCATATGTAACCTAAAAATTTGTCACATAACTGATTATGTAACATGTTTAGGCATATAACACTTGTCATAGGGCTAGTTAGGCGGTCCAAACGCGTTTCACGCGCACGACGCGTTAAAGTAGCATAAGCTTCCTAAACGGGTCGTAATGGGTCGTAAACACTTAGGTTAAGTTTCGTTTTAGTATGTAGGGTTTGTTAAACCATATTACACGAGTTCCATACTCGTTTGGTTTACGAAACCTCATTCTATCCGATCTTCCGATTTAGGTCCGGTTTATTAACATAGGTACCTATATTAGGTGCCGTTTGATTCCGAGATCTCTAGCAATACTTGGTATTTATCTTAAGACATCTGAGCAATATCAAGTGAGTACATAGACCCCTCTTTTACTGTTTTTCCAAACTGTTTTGGGGTGGAACACATGTGCCTACTTGTTACTTTCATGCTTTCCTGTTTTCACATCATATACATGCTATGTTTGTTAGTACATTATAGTACATGATTTCATTACATCTTATGCTAGGTGTGCCCATTGTGTGCATTACTTAGTACATTGTTTTACATTACATTTCATGCTAGGTGTGCCCATTGTGTGCATTACTTAGTACATTGTTTTACATTACATTTCATGCTAGGTGTGCCCATTGTGTGCATTACTTAGTACATTGTTTTACATTACATTTCATGCTAGGTGTGCCCATTGTGTGCATTACTTAGTACATCGTTTTTCATTACATTTCACGCTACGTATGTTCATTTGATTACATACTTAGTGCATCGTTTTCACATGCTTACATTTTGGGTATGACATTTGGTTTGTTTAACATGGAACAATACATTCATTAACATTGATCATGCCATTCGTTAGTAGGTAGTGGTACCATAGGAATTGACAACTCCCATTCCGGACATCCTGGGTATGGGGATGAAAGGAATGACCGAATTCGATATACATAACTTAGATAAACCTTTAATTTGTTTAAGGGTTTATCGCCACAGTCTCAAGGCTTGGATGTATGCATTTTAACAATACCGCATAAATGTTTGTATCAGTATAGCATGCATTTGTTACACACAACATGACTTTGATTTAAACTGTGTTTTACTTCAATTCCTTGTTGTTGTGCATTTTACATATGGTTTAGTTGATACATTTCACTTACCATACATGACATTTTGGTTACACATTACATGATCTACATTGAACATAAGCATTTTGACATTGATATACACATTTGGTGATTTACATTGGGCATTGACATTTTGATATGGTTTACACAACAACACTTGACAATTGGTTTGTACATGAACAAGTTACATTGGTGGTTGTTTGGGTAAGTGATTTGAGTAACGATACGTGTGTAATATGATACAAACATGGTGGATACGCCGCTGGTACTTCCTATATATAAGTGTTTGTATAATATGACATAGCGTAACGTTATTTAAATCATTTCAGTATAGACATAATACATTTTATATACATAACATACTTTTCACAAGACATTGTTTTTACAAAACAGTTTATTTTATACAAACTCATTTTACATGGTTATTCATTTAACCTTACATTTACTTATACATATCAACTGATCTTATCGTTTTTCAAATGATTTACAAGACAAAACAAATTACAAGGTTCATGACTAAACATTTTCTCAAATACAAGTCATGAATCCTATTTTCACAAACCTATGTATCTCACAGGCATTTTTATGCTGACGTACCTACTTTCACATGTGTTTTCAGGTGCTTTTCCGTAGGATGATGATCATGACACTAGGGCGGACCTGTGCCTTAGAGACTTAAAATGAAGCTAGACTATGTTTAATTATGTTATAAACTCTTTTGTTTACTGTTCAAGACAATGTAACACCCTTGTTTAATAAATAAAATACAACTTTAAATACCATGGTTATGAAACAATTAATTCTGTTACGACACGCCCCGATGTTTCCGCCGCGATTTGTTGTTTTACGCGGTCGGGGTGTGACAGAAGAGTTGGTATCAGAGCCAATGGTTATAGGGAATTAGGTTATTAGTAATGCTTTGACCTAGACTATAACTTTTCTAGGACCCTAACACAAGTTATCTTGTGGTTAGATCTTAAAACATATACATCACCTATCCGGTGATTATCAAAACAAGAACCAAATTTTCCGAAACGATTTTTGAAAAACAATCATCTGTTTTTGAATGATTTATTACAAGGTTTTGAACCCTCAATTGTAAGGTTTTGAACCCTTTTCAGTTTGGTTTTTGGCCTTGTGCCATCAAATTTTCAAAATCCCGTCAAACGTTTTGGGTTTTAAATAAGGCGAACATGTGCAAACTGGAAGGGTGAATGCCTGTATTCTGGGTTTTCTGTCTAGGCAAGCACTTCGTATATATCTCATCAGACGCGAGACCAGTTGTGCTTACCTGGGAATTCTTGGGATGAGTGTTCACTTATAGGCGAGCATGTCTTCATTATACATTATTTTTGACCCATTTACTTTGATTAGTCACTGTGATTCGTTTGTTTGCTTGGTAATGCGGACGAATGATCACCATCTTCGCTTTTGTTGATTTTGTTTCAACTCATTCTCTTCATCCAATCATCTCACTCGTTTCCTTTCATGTTTTCCTCTTTTAGAATGCCTCCTCGACGCGACAATCTGATTGCGACTGCCGAACTGGCAGAAATTATTGCGGAGCAAATGGCTGCTCAATTTCCAAATCTCTTTGCTCAATGGAACCAAGCCAACAATAACAACAATGTTCCATGCAAATACAAGGATTTTAACCAGGCTAAACCACTCAAGTTTAGTGGTTCTGAAGGAGCAACTGGGCTTCTTCAGTGGTTCGAAAGCATTGAGAATACTTTTCGCCACGTGTAGTGCCTGGATAATCGCAAGGTCGAGTTCTCCTCGAGCGTGTTTCAGAAGAGGGCTCTTACATGGTGGAATGGGGTAATGAGAGACCGAGGTGCGGAAGTTGCTCTCGCACAGACATGGGCTGAACTTAGAGCCCTTATGATGAGGGAATTCTGTCCTCGCCATAAACAGCGAGCGTTGGAGAAAGAGTTTGATGTTTTGAAGCAAGATAGTGGTGAGCACAGGGCTTATACTGATAGGTTTGAGGAGTTGAGTTTGCTTTGCCCGCCTATGGTTACCCCACTCGACAAGGCTATCGAAAGATACATCGACGGCCTACCTGACTCGGTACAAGACATTCTTACTGGTAGTGAACCTGCCACACTCCGTCAGGCGATCGAGTTATCAGCGACATTGACTGAGTCGCAGATTAGAAAGGGAAAGCTACACCGGAAGGGTGACAAGGGCAAGAAACAGTTGGCTGACAAGGGGGATAGCAAGAAGGGTCAAAACAAGAATGGAAAGGACTCTGGTTCTTCGAAGAGGTCAAGGAAGCGTAAGGCTTCCCAAAATTTTGCTATCACTGCCCAAGCTAATCTAGCAGCTCCCAACCAACCCGCACAGCTTCCAGCAAAGAAACCCTATACAGGGAATGCACCTTTGTGCAATAGATGCAACAGTCACCATCAGCCGCAACATCAGTTCCGTTTCTGTACTAGCTGTAGGAAGTCAGGTCATCTTGCCGATGTTTGTCGGTTTGCTCAGAATCGCGCAGTTCAAAACTCGGCTTAACAAGTTGCACAGCCTCCTGCTCAGCAACAGGGTCAAGTCATCAGAGGATGCGTGATAGAACTGGGAGGGCACGAATTTACACTAGACCTACTGCCAGTCGAGTTGGGAAGCTTCGACGTGGTGGTAGGGATGGATTGGTTATCAAGCAACAAAGCCGAGATTGTTTGCCACGAGAAGACCATCCGCATCCCAATGACGGATGAAGAAACAATCGTAGTGCACGGAGAGAAGCATGATACGCCGTTGAGAATCATTAGTTGTCTAAAAGCTAGGAAGTGTTTACAAAAGGGATGTGTTGCATTCTTGGCACACATCGTGGATAAAGAAGCCGCGGAGCTAAAGATAGAAGACATTCTGGTCGTAAGAGAATATCCTGAAGTCTTTCCAGAAGACTTGCCAGGATTTCCGCCACAGCGATAAGTCGAGTTCCACATTGACTTGGTTTCAGGCGTCGCGCATGTAGCCAAGGCACCCTATAGACTTGCACCTTCGGAGATGCAGGAGTTGTCAACACAACTCCAGGAGCTATTGGACAAAGGATTCATCAGGCCAAGCTTCTCACCTTGGGGAGCTCCAGTTCTGTTCGTCAAGAAGAAGGATGGTAGTTTTCGTATGTGTATAGACTACCGCGAGCTTAATAAGTTGACTATCAAGAACAGATATCCTTTGCCAAGGATTAATGACCTGTTCGATCAGTTGCAAGGTTCGAGCTTTTATTCAAAGATCGACCTTCGATCAGGATATCATCAGCTAAGGATACAAGAGGAAAGTATCCCGAAGATAGCCTTTAGGACTCGTTATGGACATTACGAGTTCCTGGTTATGCCGTTTGGGTTGACAAAAATGAACAGAGTCTGCAAGCCGTACTTGGATAAGTTTGTGATCGTGTTTATTGATGACATTCTGATCTACTCGAAGACGAAGTACGAGCACGAACAACACTTGAGAGCTATTCTAGAGCTACTTAAAAAGGAGAAGTTGTACGCTAAGTTCTCGAAGTGTGAGTTTTGGCTACGCGAAGTCCAGTTTCTTGGTCATGTGGTTAATGGAAATGGAATTCATGTTGATCCCACAAAGATCGAGGCAATCAAGAATTGGGAGACCCCAAAGACGCCAACCAAGTTTCGACAGTTCTTAGGTTTGGCTGGTTATTATCGAAGGTTCATTGAGGATTTCTCCAAGATCGCTCAACCTCTGACCGCACTCACACAGAAAGACAAGAAGTTTGATTGGGGTGACAAGCAAGAAGAAGCATGTCAGTTGTTGAAAAACAAACTATGTGACGCACCGATCTTATCGCTTCCCGAAGGAACGGACGACTTCGTGGTATATTGTGACGCCTCGCGTCAAGGTTTGTGTTGCATGCTGATGCAGCGTCAGAAGGTTATAGCATATGCGTCACGCCAGTTGAAGATTCACGAGAAAAATTAAACCACGCACGACTTGGAGTTAGGCGCGGTGGTGTTTGCGTTGAAGATTTGGCGACATTATTTGTATGGTACGCGATGTACAATCTTCACGGATCACAAGAGTCTGCAGCACATATTTGATCAAAAAGATCCTAACATGAGGCAAAGACGCTGGGTAGAGCTGTTGAATGATTATGATTGCGAGATCAAGTATCACCCAGGGAAGGCGAATGTGGTCGTCGATGCTCTGAGTCGAAAAGAAAGGATTAAGCCCATAAGGGTTAGGGCTTTGGAAATGATTGTCCAGACAGACCTCTCTTTGCGCATTTGTGCCGCACAGAGAGAAGCTTTGAAAGAAAGGAATATTGAGGACGAGTATCTCCGTGGGATGGAGAAGCAGTTGGTACCAAACGAGGAAGGAACTTTGTGCTTTATGAAATGAATTTGGGTTCCTTTGTTTCGTGGTTTGAGGAAGGTTATTTTTGATAAAGCTCACAAATCTCGGTACTCGATTCATCCAGGAGCGGATAAGATGTACCAAGATCTTAAGGATTTCTACTGGTGGCCAAGGCGATGTTGCAATATACGTTGGTAAATGTTTAACTTGCGCCAAGGTTAAGCCCGAATACCAAAAGCCTTCAGGTCTTCTGCAGCAACCTGAAATACCCAAATGGAAATGGGAACAGATTTCAATGGACTTCATAACGAAATTGCTAAAGACGCCCAAGGGCAATGACACAATTTGGGTAATAGTAGACCGTCTAACAAAGTCTGCGCACTTCTTGCCAATCAAGGAAAAAGGCAACACAAGTAAACTTGATGAAATATACATGTAAGAGATTGTTGCACGTCATGGAGTGCCTCTCTCGATTATCTCTGATAGAGATGGGAGATTTGTATCAAGGATCTGGCAATCCTTCCTAGAAGCTTTTGGCTCGCAGTTGAATCTAAGCACTGTTTTTCACCCGCAAACTGATGGCCAGAGCGAGAGAACTATCCAGACATTGGAAGATATGCTGAGAGCATGTGTAATGGACCTAGGTGGTAGCTGGGACAATCACTTACCATTGGTCGAATTTTCATACAACAACAGCTACCACACCAGTATTGGAGCCGCACCGTTCGAAGCTCTTTATGGACGCAAGTGTCGATCACCGCTGTGCTGGGCTGATGCGGGTGATAGACAGCTGGTTGGGCCAAAATTGGTCCAAGAGACGACAGACAAGATTGTACAGATCCGAGAGCGCATCAAGGCAGCTCGTGACTGACAGAAAGGCTATGCAAACCAAAGGAGGAAACCTTTGGAGTTTCAACTTGGGGATATGTGTGACAACTCGAGTTTTCAAGATTTCCATCTTCGCATTTATTGCGCGTTAAATGTTTAAGTTGTTTGTTAATACGACTTGTTTGTTTCACAACTGTGCACGTTTGTAGTATGTTAATCGTAATGTGATTGATATGTTGTATACGGTATGCCTTATAAGTGTGTATGATGATGTATGTCTTAATTTTAATATATGTGTTGTATAATTTAAACAAGAAATCTGTTAGGCCAAACACCCTCACCCACATCAACGAAATCACCCTAGTGGTGAAAACACTTTGTGTTTTCGTCCACTAGAGAACCAACGAAATCAGAATGGGCTTTAGGCCCAGTAGTGAATTATATATATATCTTTTTTTTATCACAACCTTTACGGAGAGTTTTTCAATCGGCAAACCCTAGAGTCTCTGTGTGTGACGGCAGTCTCTAGATCTTTCGAAACCTTGACTAGCCTCATGTCATCTGGTTAGTAATTCCATCTTGTGAGTAAATTGTGGTGATGTAAATGGATGATTTTTATATCTATATTGTCTGCAAACAGTCATATACTTTGAATAAGGTGCACACATAAGTAGATCGACTGCCATGTGATGTTGTTCATGATTGAAATCGATTTGCTGGTTGGGAATCTTTATAATCCGATGAAATAATTGATCATGTGTGCCTGTCATTGGATAACCTGCAGGTTTATTAATGATCTTGATCTCACAATGTTTTGGTAATTTATAAGTTTGCATGAATCGATCTGGCGGAATGATTGTGTTGTTAATTGATCTTATAATTGATAGATGATTGCTATAGCCGATGTATATGTTAGAGTGATTTAGGGATTTGGGGATTTTGTAACTGCTGTTGTTGATGATGATGTTACTGACGAAAACACAAGGTGTTTTCGTCACACCTTATGCCCAACGAAAACACCAAGTGTTTTCGGCCCATAAAGGATTTCGGCCCAAAAGGTGATTTCGGCCTAAAGGGGGATTTCGCTAACTTAGGGATTTCATTGTATTGTTTTGCACAGTTAACTTGCTTAGTAAATTCTGTTAAGTGTGCACCCCTGTTAGTTATTTACTCAGTTTGTTAAACTTGTTAAACAATAACTCTGTTAGTTCAGCAACTCAGTTAGTATATTAGTCCTATTAATATGTTAACTGGGTTACATATGTTAAGCTTATTGTATGTGATATCTCTGCTAATGTTGATATAACTCTGTTATGACACAGTGACTTCATTAAGTGTGTTAACTCTTTTATGTATACTATTCCTGATCCTGATTAACACCGTTAAGTTTACCAAGACTGTTGAGTAACTAAGTTAAAACAAACTGAGAAAGCCTCTAATGTAAAGCTTGAGTTGCATGAATGTGACTAACTGTTTGTGTGTTACATAATATTAACTGTCAATCACACTCTGTGATATTGATTGCATGCGAAACCTTACAAACATGTACCGATTGAGTATATGTGCACACTATAGGACGTGATTGATTTCTTGCGAGCACATAGTCTAGCATACCGAGCAAATCAATGTCAGTTCACACTCTTACCAAGGCATGGGATTCCCGGGGTAGGGAATGGGTTTTGAATAATTGGATTGAACAATTACTTGTACTTACACTGCTACTAGACTTTCTACCATCGTCTTCAGGATAAGCAGGACACTTACGTAAAACCTACGTAAACTTGTACTTACCACTGTCCTCAGGTTACGAAGGGCACTTACGTAAAACCTACGTAAACTCATACATACTACTGTCTTCGGGTGAAGAAGGACACTTACGTAAAACCTACGTAAACCTCTGCGTACCACTGTCCTCGGGTTGAGAAGGGCACTTACGTAAAGCCTACGTAAACCTCGTACGCAATCCTGTTCTCGGGTCAAGAAGAACACTTATGGTACAACTAGTCTAGTAAATACAAACATGGGAAGCCCCCACTGATAGTACATACAACACGGGAAGCCCCCACCAATTGAATCTTCACAACGGCTTAGTTAATAACGCATAGTTATGCAACGAACTTGCTTACTGTGAACTCGCTCAACTAGTTGTTGACTTTCTGTTACATGCCCTGCAGGACCATAGGTACTCTTGGAGCTTGCACGGGAGGCGCGGTCGTTGTGGGCACGGATTGTGGATGTTTTGATGAAAACTTTATGACTCTTTAAACTAAACACTTGTGTTGGATTTTCATAACTATGCTTCCGCTACCTATGCTATGTTTTTTATTGAACACCAATTGTATTGTGATGGATTACCTTTACTTTTACTTATTACTTATATGTTCAATATGATTGGTGGCTTGATCCTGGTCAGTCACGCCTCCAAGCGGTGATATTCCGCGTGTGGATTTTGGGGGTGTGACAATATGGTTTTGTTAAAGGTTTCACCCTGGAAGGGTGTGGCACGCTTTGGGAAGCGTGGGAAGTTGAATCCGTGTTACATTGGCCCTTTTAGAATCCTGCAAAGGATTGGGCTTGTAGCATACAAATTGGACTTACCTGCTGAACTTAATGGCGTTCACGATACATTCCATGTGTCAAACCTGAAGAAGAGTCCAACTCAGGAAACAGTGGTCATTCCTGCCGACGAAGTTCATATCGACGACATGCTCCACTTTACCGAAGAACCCATTGAGGTTACGGATTGGAAAGTTAACAAAACACGCAGGAGTAGTGTCAAGCTCGTCAAAGTTCGATGGAATGCAAGACATGGGCCAAAATTCACGTGGGAACACGAGGATCGTATGAAAGAGAAATACCCACATTTATTCCCCAAGACCCCTGCATCTAGTAGCAGAACTAAAATTTCGGGACGAAATTTCTCTAACAGGGGGAGAATGTGACAACCCTCACAATTACATGTAACCGTACAATTAATTAATTCTTAATTTGTGCTTAACGACTGTGCTTGATTACAACTGTGATTAAACTACTTTCTGATTTCTGATACATACATACATATGCATCACATTTTATACTGTCACTCTATTTATTACACACAAACATTAGTGACAAACTTGATGCACAAAGCACAGTTAGCACAGTGAGCGGATAACCCAGAAAACATGCTCACAATGCCAGCAACTAGACAGACAATGTTTTTGTGGCCAATATGAGCCAGAATTAGAATACTACACTAGTAGGGAGTGTAGGGAAGTGAGGACCATAAAACTGCGTCACTAAGTGATAGTAGTAGTGCCTGGAAGTGCCTAAAACATACTTTAAATGCAGAATTCTGCACTAAATAAGCAAAATTCAGCATTTAATAATGCTAGTAAAGTGCAAAAACTTGGCAAAATAGTCCTAGATACTTTCCAAAGTGTTGGGAATTAAATGTGTCACTAAAAGCATTATAAAAGACACTTTATGGAATAATTAAGCACTTTAACGGACAACACCCAACCGAACAACCGGACTTTACCCGGAACACAAAAATATTGTCAAACACATTGTTTTTATTTTTCTGAGCTAGTTAGGGTCCCCGAACACCCTAACACACTAGATATTATATAACACACCATAACCATTAACTAAACACTTGGTTTCTCTAACTAGATTGCAACTAATACTTACAACCCAACCCCATACCCCCCCCCCCTTGGGCGACGGTCACATTGGGTGACCCACCCATTGATTTTTTTTATTATTCTATTGGATTGTGTTGGTGGATTATAGAGCATAATACACAAGGGTTAATGGTGAAACTTGGATTATAAGAAGGCACTTGGGGTTATAACAAATCATTTGCAACACATTTTCAAAACTCTCTCTTCCTCTCCTCTTTCTTGTCGGCCGAGAACACAAGCACCACCACCACCATCATTCAAGTTTCTTCAAGCAATCTATACATACCCAAAGGTGTTAGAGATCCTACAAGTAAGCTTGGTGTGTTCGGAAGCTCAAGGACCTCTCTCGTTTTCTTTTATCCATCGCTTTTACGCTCTTGAACTCCCATAGCCTTGTGCTAGTAGTAAGTGCCTTAGATCTTCATACTCTTCATATTTTTGTTGGTTAATAGTAAAAGAATGGTGAAATCTCAAGAACTCTAAAGAACATGAACAAAGTCTTGACATAAACTAACAAAGTGATGAAGTAGTGTTAAAAATGAAGATGAAATCATGTTGTTCTTATGTTGTTATGTTTGTTGATTGTTGTTTACTAGATAAAATGATATGGTTCATCATATAGACTTGTTAGATCATGTTTAAAGACATGAACTAGCAAGATGTGAAAGATAGAAATGTTGTGGATGATGGAATCATCAACACACAAACTATGAACTTGAATAAACACATGTTTTCTCGAAAAGTAAAGATCAAAATAAGTTATAATCTTATAGATCTAAAGATCTATAAATGGTTTTTCGAAAGAACCAAGTGAAAAGAAGGAGTTTTATTAAAACTTGGATCTTACACAAACTAATAACATTTTTAGTGGATAAACAAGTGTAGGAACACTTGTGTAAAAAGAAAAATTCACAAAGAAATATTTTTAGAAATTATGACTAGAAGTTGTAAATATTCAAAATCTTTAAAAATAAAGTTTTAAAGGAACTAATCACATTTTGGAAGTTAACAAGACTTACTAAGTGTGCTAGTAAGTTACTACATGTTCTCATAGATCTTCAAGTTCATGAGTTTATAGTTTATGCTTGTTTTTTACTAGTTTGGTAAATGAAGGTTATATATTGTTGATTGAGAATTGATTGAATGATTTTTACAAAAGAAAATGATATGCTAGAAAGCATGGACGCCTCCGTTTACAAAGGAAACTCTGGCGAAATTTTCCTAAAAATCCAACACTTAGAAAATATTTTTCTAGTAAGTGTTTACAAATATATTTCTAAATTTATTTTCAAAATAAACTTCGCCATGATTTTATTACAAAAATACTAAGTGCCGGAGGTTGATTTTCGTAAATAAAATTTGATAAATATATATTTAGAATATATATTTATTACTGAAACTCTTGTGTGATTGTTCTTTATTATGTGAACTAGATATATTAATTTTAGGGTAAAAATAATATAACTTATGACACCATAAAAATTACGACTCCAAAATAATACTAAAACTCTCACAAAATAAATATTTAAGTTACACAAGTATTGTTGTATTACGAAGCGCTAAAACGTAACTTATATAGTATTTCGGAAAAATTCTCTTGTACGTATGTTTTTGGTAAAAATATTATTCTGGAAAATTTATGAAGTAAAATATAATATTTTTGGGGAAAAATATATATATTTTGGAATTAAGATGTTTTAGACAAGTGATTAAAATATATTTTTCTAAGTGGGACATAAAATATATTTTTCGGAATTACAAGTGTACATGTATAAATACCCCCATCCTTGGGATGGAAATACACTTATAAAATAATTAAGAAGTGTGAATACGAAATAGTTGCCTAACTATTTTCCTAAATACAAAAGTTAAGTTAAAATAATTAATATTATTTTAACAAGTATAATATCAAAGTAACGCAACTCAAAACACTAAACCCTAAGACAAGGCACAGCCCGTTCGTCTAATAAACATTAGTACGTGTAGGTCGTCGCGTAACAGATCGAGTTTGAGATTGACGTTACAGGATACGCACTTCTGTGAGTTCATGTCCCCCTTTTCTCTTAACTGTTTTCAGTTTTATAACTTCGGGGGTGAAATACATGTTACAATTATTGAGGACATTTTTATACATGGTATGGTTAACTTAAGGAGGGTTGGGACGTTCAGATCATGTGAGTGGTGGGTACAACGCTTAAAGCCATTAATCCTCGTTGTTAGGACCGAGAGACACAAGAGTGATAGATCTATTTGGGTGTAGCGAGCCCACACCCGTGAGGTCAGGGTGACCCATAGAGGTGACTGTGTCTTACAGCCGAGGCCCGGTACAAATTTGCTAGGTTTGAGTTTTCCTGCATCACTTCACACATACCAGTGGCTTTGCAACCTAGTGGTGATCTCTTTTTCCTTAATTGCTACATACCAGGAACATTTATACACTGGGACGTACTTTAACGATTTATAAACATACTCACTTTTACATGAACTCGCTCAACTTTTGTTGATTTTTCAAACTACATGTATTTCAGGAAATTAGTGGATCTGGCGAAGTGTGCAATCGTGTCAAGCTGCGCAGGGAATAATGATGTCATCCAGGTTTAGGAGGTGTAACCCTTACCTGGACGGGTTACATGTCTCTAAACCATGTTTTTATTTAAGACTTTTGTTGTGTCACGTGAACACGTTTTAATATGTAATGGTTGTAACTTGTTTTATGTGTCGACAATTTAAAACAATGATGTTGTGGTAACTTTAAATTTAACGAATGGATGATCATCATGTGTTTTATTTTCATATAGCATTGTTATGATTGTTGCTATGGTATTAAGAAGTCACACCAATTAAACCAACCCTTCCACAAAAGCCATGGTGTGACAAAGTGTTTGTTTAATTGGTTGGGCTAAATGAGTATTAGATTGTATGTTTTGGGCCGGTTATCTTTTGGGCTTCAGCTTTTGGATCGCACAAGTGGATTGGGCATGCACAACCATAACAGGCCAATCACTCAAAGTCGCACAAGTATGGGTTATGTCTATGTGAACCGTATGCTACTGTTATTTGATCGATGTGTTTTCCATGCTCGTTATGTGTTGTAACTGGTTACCTTATGTGTAAACCTATGTGCACTACTTGAACCTAGACCTGACTTGTATGGTAACCTTGTTAGGACGTGGTTGACCACTAGCAGCTTGATTGACCTCTTTATGTATCTGCCGAGCAAACCGAGGTGAGTTCACACTCTTTCTCAGGCATGGGATTCCCGGTGGTTGGGAATGGGTTAAAGAACTAAAACAAAACCTGCATATCCTCCTTGGGTAGGATATGTACCACCATCCTCCATGGGTAGGATGCCAATATTAATCCTGCGTATTCTCCTTTGGTAGAATACGTACGTTCGTCCTCCTTAGGTAGGACAACAACGTATAACTTACTAGACAAAACTCTATCATTAAGTCCCTCATTTTTATATCGACTTAATCGTCGGGCCAATGGCGAGCGGGTCATTAGTTAATAGCGCTATTAGGGTTGACAAGCCACACACCGTGCCGGTAGGATGGGCATGTACTAATGGATATGGGCACTCAGTCAATGATGATAGACATTGCCTTATGGCAAAACTTACTTCCGTTAGTTGTCGATATGGTAACGGTCTAGTGGTTCACATAGGGAAGCCTCCCACTGATTATGGATATGGTTTGGGAAACAAAGATACTGGTTAACTCGTGGTTTACGAAACAACTTATGGTTTTCAAAAAAAACTTGTAAAACTAAACAACCAACTGTGAACTCGCTCAACTTTGTTGTTGACTTGTTGTTACATGCCTTGCAGGCCTTTAGGTGCATATTGTTGGAACTTGCTGTCTGGGAAGTTGGAGTGGTCATGGGTCGATATACATGGAAACACAATACAAGACTAATGGCTTTTACATGTGGTTTATAAACACTTAATGAATGAATTATGCTTCCGCTGTACACTGTGAATTATTTGTAACGTTGTAACATTTAATGTTAATAAATGAAAGCTTTATTTAAATATAACTATGAGTTCAATGTGATTGGTGGCTAGATCCTGGTCAGTCACGCCTCCTGCGGTGATATTCCGCTTGTGGATTTTGGGGGTGTGACAACTTTGGTTAACGAAATAATAGATTTGGTAGTATATCTCAGGTGTACTTTGGTTTAAGAATGAAAGCATCGGTTGTATATCAAATTATACTTTGGTTTGAAAATAGCATATCAACTATGCTTTGGTAGTATATCAAAATATACTTTAGTTTGTGAATAACAGAGTCGGTAGTATATCAAAACTATACTTTTGTAAAACAGTGTCACGTTAGTATTATATCAAAATATGCCTAAACCGTGATTTGGTAGTATATCAAACTATACTTTAGTAAAACAGTATCACGTTGGTAGCATATCAAAATATGCCTTAATAGTATACCGAAATATACTATATATCGCGATTTGGTAATACATTCAAACCTTAGTGCATCAAACTACACTTTGGAGACTATAGAAATACCACAAAGGCAATTCTATTTGGTTAAAACATTGATATCCGACATCCCATACAACAGGAATGGGGTGTCTAGTCCTATAGCGCTATATCGTACTACCAATCGGCTTGATCATTGTTAATGAATGTATAAGTAATAATATGAGCCAACAAATAGTTTAACAACTTTGAAAATTAGTGTTTAAGCCATGGATAATCGTTCAATTTGTCACAATATAAGTACTAATCATGTGTAAACATATAGTTGGAAATCATGAAAATAACGAATAGGCACATATGAATCACCCCAAAATATTTAAAAACGGTAAAATAGGGGACTATATACTCACTTGAGGGTGCAAGTATCCTTGATTAAGTGTCCTAACAAAGCTCAATAAATCAAGGAATCAAGGAATCAAGTGGTACCTAGTATGGAATCACTATGTTAAATAATCGGTACCTAAATCGGGAGATAGGATAGAATGTAGTTCTATAAATCAAATGAGTATTGGAACTCATATGGCATGATTTAATAGACCTAACATTCTGATTAGAAACTTAACCTAAGTGCTTTTGACCGTTTCAACCCGTTAAGGTAGTTTAAGCTACTTCAACGCGTCATTTGCGTAAATCTAAGGTCGGATGGGTGTTTATGTCATATGTTACGTCTTACATGCCTAATTATGCCTAAATATGTTACTAAATCAGTTTATATGTCAAAAAATTGATTACATATGCAAAATATGAATTTATGCTTCAAAAGGGCATTTTGGTCATTTTCTATGGGCATATAAACTACTTAACAAATAACTAACCAACCCATGTGATCATAAGGTATAACCTTAGTAGGTTATTCCCTATGCAACTATGATCACTAAATAAGCTTGGTCGGATCCTAATGATCTACCAAACGGGTCGGGTTCGAAAGTCTAAGCGGTTGTCTGGACTGCTTAACTTACGACCCTAAACAAGCACTAAACTAGTAGTGATGAGTTAAACATGTTAAAACATGTTTAACTAAGTTGGAAAACTGATTTGGTATCAAAACAAAGGGTTTTGATACCCGAAAATAGTTCCGTCACAAAATGCGCATAAATACGCATTTTGACCGAAACTTTGACTCGTCAATACACCTAGTCAACGTGGTAATCAGCAGGTATAATCGCTAAGGATTATAACCATCGTGATTACAATCACGTTGCAAAGTTCAATTGAACTTTGATTTGACCAATTGATGGTCAAAACCGAAAGTCAAACTATTAGTCAACATGTTTGACTTTCAGCTCTAAATGGCTGAAAATAAGAACTAAGCCATGAAAGAACACTTACAAGATGTTCAAAGGCTGGAAAGGATGTACTAGAACTCAGGTAGGTGGCTCCCAAAGTAGGAATTCCTCCACTTAGAGTTCAAAGTATGAAATGAGCAAAGAATGAGTGAAAGGGTGTGGGTATTTATACTTGTTGAGGTGCTCTAGGATCATTCCATGTGTTTATGTGGCCTTCAAGCAATAAATCCCAGCCATACAAGTGTCTAGGACAGCTAACTTTTGCTTGGAGATGCGTTAACTTGATGCCCACACCAAGAAATTGCAAGAAAGGCCCTCCAAGAACAAGCTGCAGCTCAAAATCATCATTCTATCGACACCAGGGGGTCGCGTGGCACAACAGTGACACCCCCTGGGTGTCGCGTGACGCGAGGACTGTAGGTCAGTTTCAGAAATTTGCAGTTTTAGTCCCTACACACTCCAAACTTGGTTTTTAATGTGTTCAACCTACGTTAAGCCATTTTTAAGGCTCCATAAGGACGCTAAAGTATATGGGACTCAAAATATGCTCAGAAATATCACGGATGTCAATTCGCTTGGTCGCACGGTCACGTTGTTCGGTTATTTACGACGAAACTCGAACGGACACGGAAACGAAACAAATTAAGCGACGAATGGTATTTTTGCATTCCGATCACTAAAATAAAATATTTTAGCGACTACATAAATTTTTGGACGTCCGGATGTGGTCAGAACGTAAGATATGCACGTAAATGCAAACTTAAGCCGTTTTTGACGCTTTTAGTCCCCGTTTGATCAAATAAGCGTATTCTCGCATACCGAACCACTCAAAGCTTATTTCTAAGCTATGTTAAGGTTATTTATGGTATGTTTAGCTTATGATCATGTTCCAGAATGTATGTTGCCATATGAAACGGCAGACTTTTGCAGTTTGACGCAAATAGCCCCTGAGATCGAATAAACTTGATTTTTGCCATACCAAACCCTTTAAAACTTATTTCTAAGTTGTGTAAAGGTTATTTAAGGTATGTTAAGCTTATGTCACTATTCTGGAGTGTTTGTCACATTAAACTGATTACGTTTGCGTAACAGTTTGCGTATAACTTTCCAGAAAGCGATCTAGAGCTCGAAATCGAACAAGATGTGATATGTATAAATGTCATATGTAATTGTACAAATCCCGATAATGAAACACATTATTTCATTGGATTTGTATTTATATGATGGTTGTAGAGGCATAGGAGTCATAGTCTCCCCTACTTTTGGGAATTTTGTCCCGAAATTTAATTTTAGAGGAAACTTGTGAAAGCAGATGTGGTTATTTCACTTTCGGACGAATCCTCCATTCCCTAAGTAAAACTCTGGGCTACGTTTGGATTTCCAGCGAATTTGTTCATGTTAGAGTGATGTCCTTGTTGCAATAAAATATGGAGTTTCGGACAACGGATGAAAGAATGTTTCCTATGAAGACTATTATAGGAAACTTGTGTGTGCTCGAAATCGGTGTCACATCCTGACCGCGTAAAACAACAAATCGCGATGGAATCATCGGGTAGTGTTGTAACAGAATCGTTGTTTCATAACACATGGAAATTTGAAGTTTTGTTTTATTGAATTTAAAAGAGATTACAATGTCTTAAAAACAAAGAAAACATAACATAATTGACTAGTGTTGCATCTTTTATTGTCACTAAAGCCCTCGTCCAATCCTATGTTTGCATCATAATAATCTAACAACACCTGAAACATATGTAAAAACAAAGTCAGCAAAGAAATGCTCGCGAGCACATAGGTTTTATGAGAGTGTCGGATTCATGGCTAGTTTTCATGTGGCAATACCTCATTAGACTACAAGAGTCAAAAGTTAAAAACCTTGTTTTGAAAACTGAAAAGTATTGCAACATAATTAACCAACTCAAATCAAGTTGGTTATAACTTATAAAATCTCGTAGCCATGATTCTTAAACCAAAACATTTATTTAAGAAAACCAAATTGTAAATCATCTCGTTAATAAAACTCGTATGGTTTATATTATTTAGAAAACATCGTTGTGTGACATCGTTTCAAAATTTTACCCAAGTGAACTAAATAACGCCACGGTATGTAATATGATGAAAACACTTATATATAAGAAGTACCAGCGGCGTATCTACCATGTTTTCATCACATTACACCCGTCTCGTTATCTAAACACTAACCAAAAACCAATCGTTTGTTCAATTCGTTCAACTCGTTTAAATTGTTCCAAAATCATTTAACTCGTTTAAATCATTCTCGTTTTAATAGTGAAACTACTATTGGTCGTCTCTCTAATAACATCCAAACCTTCGCCACTCGCCTATCGCTTCTCGCATTAACAAACCACCAAAGGGTAAGTTAACAATCACAGATTCAGTCGTTACCCACAAACCCCCCACACATAACCATGGGTGCAGTCTGAAAACGGGATTTGTCAGATCCTATTGTACCATAACCTAATACTAGTCGGTTCGGCCAAAATTAATGAATGTTATTTGTTATGTAATTACAACCAACAAGTTTGTTCACATTATCGAAATCGTTATTAATTTAATATAAACCATTTTAATCATTTTCGAAACCATCGTTAAAACATCGAAATCATTTAACACATATGAATCACCCCAAAACAATCGAAAACACTAAAATAGGGGAACTATGTACTCACTTGAGAATGCATAGAAGTCTTGAATAACAACCAAGCAAAGCTAAAGGGATCACGGAAATCAATCAGCACCTAATTTATGTAACTATATTAATAAACCGGACCTAAATTGGAAGATCGGATAGGATGAGGTTTCGTAAACCAAATGAGTATTGGAACTCATATGATATGGTTTAACAAAGCCTACATACTAAAACGAAACCTAACCTAAGTGCTTGCGACCCATTACAATCCGTTTAGGTAGTTTATGCTACTTTAACGGGTCGTTCGCGTAAAACGCGTTTGGACCGCCTAACTAGTCCTATGGCAAATATTATATTCCTTAACATGTCTAATAATGTTACCTAATCAGTTTAGATGTAAACATTTTGGTTACATATGCTTAAAATGAATTTATGTGTAAAAGGGTATTTTGGTCATTTTCATAAGGCATATAAACTACCTATCATACAACTAACTAAACGATGTGACCATAAGGTATAACCTTGGAAGGTTATTTCTTATATAACTATGATCACAAAATATGTTTGGTCGAATCCTAATGATCGACCAAATAGGTCGGGTTCGAAAGTCTAAGCGGTTGTTTAGACCGCTTATCTTATGACCCTATACAAGCACTAAACTAAAAGTGAGGAGTTAAACATGTTAAAACATGTTTAACGAAGTTAGAAAACAAGTTTGATATCAAAACACAGGGTTTTGATACCTAAGAATAGTTTGGTTACAAAATATGCATAAACACGTATTTTGACCAAAACTATGACTCGTCACTACACCTAATCAACGTGGTATTCAGTAGGTATAGTCACAAGGGACTATAACCATCGTGATTACGCTCACGTTGCGAAGTTCAAGCAAACTTCGTGTTGACCATTGACTGGTCAAAGCATAAAGTCAAACATTGTTTGACTTTCGTGCTTAAAAACACATAAAAGAATGAAAGAATACTTACAAAAGGTCCAAGCTTGAAGATTTGAACTCATTTTGCTCAGGTATGAAGCTTGAGAGCTTCAACTTAGAGCAAGAATGAGAACAAATGTGAGGATTGCAAATGGGGAAGGTGGGTATTTATAGAAAGTGAAGAACTGTTAGGATCGTTACTCGATAATTGAGCTTCGATCTGGACCTTACACATAAGGCACATGGTTTTGGAATACTAGGGGTGCCCAAAACCATCACACGGTATTGAGAAAAGTTACACAAAAGACCCCCAAGTTCAACCTGGTTGTCAAAATGAAGTTTCTGCCCAGATGAGGCCATGGCATCGCACCACGGCAAAACCATATAGTGGTGGCGCAGCGCCACCACCTACCAGTGACCAGAAACTTTGCTAAATTGTCAGGTTTGGTCCCTGCAACACTTTTGAGCAATTTTCGATGCGTTTAAACCCCGTTAACCCCATTTCAAGGCTATAAAATGAAGTTAAAGTATATGGAACATGAAATATGCTTAAAAACATCTCGGATGTCGGTTCGTTTGGTCGTACGGTTGCGTTGTTCGGTTAATTACGACGAAACACGAACGGACGCGAAAAACGATCCAAACTACGCGACGAATGGAATTTTATCATGCCATTCACTAAAATAAAATATTTTAATAATTACATAAATTTTTGGATGCCCGGATATATTCAGAACGTAAGATATGCGCGTAAATGCAAACTTGTGCACTTTTTGACGCTTTTAGTCCCCGTTTGACCGAAAAGTTTATTTTTGCACACCGAACACCTCAAAGCCTATTTCTAAGCTATGTAAAGGATATTTAGGGCATGTTTAACTTATGGTCAAGTTTCAGAATGTTCGATACCATACGAATCAGCAGACTTTTGCAGTTTGACGCAAACAGTCCCTGCGATCGAATAAACTTGATTTCGACACACCAAACCCTCCAAAATTTATTTCTAATTTATGTAAAGGTTATTTAAGGTATATTAAGCCTATGAGACTGTTCTGGAGTGTTTGTCGTGTTAAACTTATTACGTTTACACATCAGTTTGCGTATATCTTTCCGGAAAGCGATTTAGAGCTCGAAATCGAACAAGATTTGATATGTGAAATTGATACACATATTTATACAAATCCCAAGTATGAAACACAATATTTCATTGATTAGGTATTTGTTTGATGGCCGTGGAGGCACAGATGTCACAATCTCCCCTACTTCAGGAAATTTCATCCCGAAATTTTATTTAGAGGAAACTTGTGAGAGCTCGAAACTTGAAGTCGAAAAGATAAAACAACACTGGTTAGGGTTCTGAACTTCTAGTAACTTTAAATAACATCATGCTTGCAATGTAAGAGGGACACTTATATACAAGTATATGAAGCGCCATTGGTGCGTCCACCCTACCTCCATTACATTGTTCATGTTTTGTTATTGTTGCCACTATCAATTCTTTCACATGATAAATCTTACTATGGTTCCCGTGCACTGAATTCCATAATTATGTATGCATCCATAATTACGTAATTCCTTGCATAGTGCACATAGTGCATTTTATAATGTGTAGGGGAAGAAAATAACGAACGAACTTGTGATGATTGTGACTAGACCACCATAGGGTCCTTTTAATTAAATCAATAAATGGTATTTTTAAATAGACTACGAAGGAGTCTTTTCAGCTATATCATCACATGTCGTTCTTAACCAGATTCTGAATCAATCTTTTTAACTAGACCACCCAAAGGGTCTCTTTTGAATTATGGAATGGTACTATATAATCTAAGGGTCTTAACTATTACAAGCCCATTAAGGATTTAAGGTAGTACCTTTGGATATCCTACCATGAATCCCTCATATGAAGGTATGGAAGATTCTACGAGGATTTGGACAACGAAAGATCAGATTACACAAAAATACAACACATAAAACATAATCACGAAATCACATAATTGTCTAACTTGATCTTCAATTTGTTATTATTTTGTTAATTTGTTTGATAACTTGAACACGAGTATTAAAAGCACACCAGGAATCCAATCTGTGGACTTCATTTGGCACTATAAACATTTCAAAAATCTAACTATGAACGTAGGAAGATCTTAATAGGAATTTGGCTTTGTCCTTATTGAATCATAATGTACGTATTAAGGCATACAAAAAATTCAATTAAGGACTCCGATTTAAACAATAATCATCCACAAGGATCTAATCATGAAGATAAGAAGATCCTATATGGATTTTGGAATTCGATGAGCGGGAGACGCTTCGAAACCTTGCACTAGACGTGCTTAAGTCGATACACGAGGTAGAATGTTCATGAATTTGAGGTGCTAGATATGCCAAGGCGACATATGAAGCAGAATTCGGAGGTTGGGTACTACGTTTGTTAAGTCAATCATACGAGCAGTATGTTTTTGAAAGAAATGCATGGGGTTTTTCAAAAAATGTGTTTAAAGGTTTTAATACCTTACGTAATACTTTTGAAATCATACGGTAGATATATTAGGTAAATATGTTTATAAATTATTTTAAAATTATGTGAGATGAACTTTGAAATTATGTATAAGGTTTTTGAAAACATAGATGATGCTTTTGAAATCATGCATTTGATATATTAAGTAAATATAATGTGTTAAAATTGTTTTCAAACTATATGAAATATTTTGAAATCATGAAGGTTGTTTTGAAAACTTATACTATGTATGTTGTTATGAAAACTAGAATGTAATGATATGGGTATGAGATCGAAAAATACCCTTAGTTATCTAACCAAGGATTTAAAGTGATTACTCAAAATGTCACTTATTTTTTGTACTTTGTTTCTTAGAATGAAACGAGTACTTAGAATTTTCGAGGAAATCATGAGCGGTCACAAGAATGGGAGAACTACAAGAGTAGTTTGTAAAGAACATAGTTCTTTGGTGTAGGTATTGTAAGGGTATGCCACACACACATGTAACTACACTTGTACATCAGAATTGTGATCAATGATTTATTTGTAAACCAACCACATTGTTTCAGAGTTCAAGAGAAACAAAAGAAACAAAAGCATAAGATTTAAACTAATCCAAAGCGGCAGCGTCTTCTAATCAGCCAGTATGCTCATCCGTGGGTCAGATTTGCACTGACAATCTTTGGTCATTTGATCTTGAATTAACCCGTCTCACCATAGTTGTAGCAAGTACCAGGCAGGAAACGAGCTTGAGCAGGGTTGACATGGGATTGGTTTGGACCACCTTGGCTTGGGTTGAATCGAAAATCATTTTCCAGATGACCGATTCGCCCACATGATGCACACAGATGACACTGTAGGTAAGCTATGTGAGGTGCATTACATTTGTTGCATATCGGTGCAGTACCAGCACAAGGTTTTCTTGCAGGAGGTTGAGCAGCAGCAGGATTCGCAACTGTTTTTTTTGGATAGCAAAGCGGCACGTTTTAATCAAATGTCCCCATCGTCCACTGTGGGTAGATTTGAAGCAGGGTGTTTGATTCGGATGATGGCCCTTGCATTGATTGCAGAAAGGAGCAGTTCCCAAGTACGGCTTCTTGGCTGGTGGTGTTGCCACCTGGCTAGGTCCTACTTGATTTGGTGTAACTACTAGAGGATTCTTTGAAGCTTTACGTTTCTTTGATTTTTGTGAAGGTTTGGCTTATGTTTCCTTTGATGCTTCTCGGGTGGCTTCATCCTGGAGACGAGACATGGCAACAGCTAATTCAGCAGTCTTCTGGATTACTACACCTATTGTTGGTCCCTTTGCATAGGATCTAATCGTAAGGAACAAGATGAATCGACTTTGTCTAATGTGCGGAATCCATTATGACAAATCTCAGATGATCAACACAGAATTCAACGATTAAACACGGTCTGTTCTTTCTATTAAACGTTCTGATAGTACAAAGTTCCAGTAGAAGACAGACACTGGTCAGGTTCTCGCTCGAGTCAAAAGTCATGAAAGTAATACCCGGACGAGGTATTTATAGGCAACTCAGGAATAGGTGAGTGTTGTTCGTTCGGATGACAATCCGATCGGATGGCAATCTAATCGGATGACATCAGTCAACAAAATTCAACACTTTACAGTTATGCCCCATTTCCTGAGTTGTCATTCTTTCTACACACATTCATTACATAATTGTTTATAAAGACACAAATATACAAAACATGACTTCATGCTGACGGAAGCTACAGACGTTTGCACTAACAGACTCCCCCTCCGATATAGCTGTAGTTCCTTCCAGCATAGTCTTTAATTCCTCCTGTTGCATCTTCTTTCAAGAGCTCTCTATCTTCTCTTTTCTGCCTTTTCTTCTAACATTCTACGTCTTTTATGCCTTCCTTCAGTTAACCACCAGTTTCTATAAACCGGATTACCATCACGCTTCCGATCCCATTTTGGTATTTTGTTCTCCTCTGATTCAATCGGTGTTTGATCTGTTGGTGGCACAATCCCCATCTTACGTTTGCCCACCTCAGCAGCTCTTTCAGCAATCTTTTTAGACCTTTTTCACGCTTATACTTTTTCAGAAACTCATCAATCTCCAGATCTCTCCATTTTGTCTTCCAGTATCTTCCAGAATTGATGTCTTGCGATATCCTTCTTTGAACAGTTAACAAGCCACATTGGATCCAGAATACTGATTCTTCGAGATTTTCCCATGGACTTGTCATACAGAGAGATAACTGCCTCAGCTGTAGTTTCGTTGCACAGCCAGCCTTGAAATAAATCATGGAAGTCTTGCTCAATGGCTCTAAGTGGCATATTCTTCAGGCATCTAGGCGGCTTCACATCCAGAGTTATATCCTTTTTACCATTCTCTAGATATGTGACAATCTGTTTTGGATATTGTGGCTTCCAATCAGGATAACCATTCTTTGCTTGCAATTTTATGTAGTTCCACAAATCTTGATCATGTTGTCTAACTTCTGGACCATAGTAGAACTGCTTGATATTCTTTGTTTTCACCAACTCATCCACATCCCACCACGGTAAAGAACTGATATCTGACAGAAATTCGAAGTACTGAACTCCTTCTTCCCGTCTGATAGCATAGACTTTAAGATCTTCAAGATATCCCCATGACGGAATGTCTCCCCATGAAAGATTTTTGTCATGTGTGAAATACTGTAGAGCTCTAAGATTTTTTCTTTCTTTGGGCATATTTTTAAACCACCTTTTTCGTTCTTCAGCAAGAATTTCTTTGGGAATTGTTTCTGGAATACCTTCGGTAGAAACTTTTTCAACAATTTTCCTTCTGATTTCATCTTCATTTCTATCTTTGAACATTTCAGCAAGTGACGGAAATGTTTCATCAATTCCAGCATAATGAAAGTCAGTATCTTCATCAGATGAATCTTAAGCATCTTCAACAATGACTTCATCATAATGATCAGCTTCATGAGCATATCTTAGCTCAAAATCTTTCTCTAGAGACTGAGGAATCTCATCCTCAATATCAAACTTGAATTTTCCATCTTCCAAACCCAACTCTTATAACATTTCAACTCTAGTTCTCTGAACCGCGATCTCACCTTCATATTTCTCATGTAGGTAGATAATAGTACAGTTTGTTAGAAATACCTGGTCTGCATGTTGTTTTCCAGATGATGAGGCTTCATGTTGAGTATCATCTTCCTGTTCATTAATTTCATCATTCATCAACTCTTCAATTCTTTCTTGAACATTAGGATTATTGATTAACAAGCCAGAAAACCCTTGATCATCATCATCGTTTTTCTTGTCATCATCATATTTCTTATCATCTTTCTGAACAGACTCGTCTTTATCATCATTTTCATCTTCATTCTCTCTATCATCACCAAACATTTCAAGATCAGAATCACTAACCTCTTCTCCACATGCTTTCTTTGCTTCTTTTCTTCTTTCATTAATTTTCATTCTGCGAACAATCTCTGGTATACTGTAAGGCACCGTAGAAGCATTACCAACAAGAACAAATTGCTGTGTTTTCCATTCTAGCAACAATACTTCTTTGGCCTTTCTCTTCTTTTGAATAGCAGCAACTCTTCGAATAACTTCATCAGTATCAATGAATAGAGAAGACTCACCAACCATCATAAAGTTTTGATTCTGTTCATCTTCAGCATCTTGTTCTAGAATATCTTCAACAACTTGCTCTTCAACTTGTTCTTGAATATTATCCACATCAACCATTTCAATGTCAACTTGACTAGAAGACCCACCAGCTTCTTGAACTTCTTCAATTACACTTTTGTTCTTTTGAGTGGCATCTTCAGCTAGTCGACTTTCTCTTTCCATTCTTCTTTCCTCGACTCTTTTTACTTCAATCTCATTGAATGCAGTATGAACATCCATCTTTAGATGACTTTCCACAACCGCATATAACATGTTTAGCTGATTGTCTTTCATTACTTTATCAGCTTTCATTGCTTCCATCTCCAACTTCATTGCCTTCATTTCATTTGATGTAGCTTCACTCATTTCACTGAGAAGCTGATTAAGCGTCTGATTCACATCCTGAAGATTCTTTATCTTCACATTTAATGAAGAAATTTCTGCTGTTAATAATGCAAACACTTTAGAATTATTACTGCTATCATCCTTCAAATCGTTTATCATCTTCTCTTTTTCTATCAACACCATCCTGATTTGATCATGAGCTTTCATCAGCTGATTAACTTGCTTCTTTAACACATCTCGTTCTGCTTCAGCTTTGTCTTTAGACTTTTCGAGAGCATCAACTTTCTTCAGCAATTCTTTTACAGCTTCATTATTGAACATGTCATAATCATCTTCTGGAATATCTTCACTAAAAACACCAGTTGCAGGTGGAAGATTGCCAAAGAAATCATCTGTAACTTTTGGGCGTGAGGATTCTGGAATCTCAATATTTTCTGGAATTGGCGGAAATTCTGAAGAAAAGACTCCACCCTCAGTTACTTCAACATAGTCATCTTGACCAACTTTCTTTTTAACCTCTGGTTCTTGATCTTTTAATGATTCAGCATGCTTTTTGCCTTTGCCTCCTTGATCTTTTTGAACTTTAGCTTCTCCTTTCTTTGCACGCACGCTTCTTGGAATAACTCCAGTTTGAACAGCTTTGCGTTTTTTATTTGTTTCTTTGGTTGATCTGGTTCAAAAGAAGAATCTTCTTCATCTTCTTCATCTGATACTTTTTGTTTCTTTGTAGGCTTTTTCTTCAGTTGAACTTTGCCTTTGCCAAGTGTAGTAGGATCAAGTTCTAATTCTGACTCTGTAGCTTCAGAACCTTCATCACTTGAGACATCTTGAACAACACCTTCAGGTTCTTTGTCTTTGACACCTTTAGCAACATCCTCATTTGTGACAACTCGTATTTCAGAACCTAACCTTGTGCTAAGAGTAGCGTGTTTGAACACTATGTGATTGTATGAACTTGGATGATTAATGAAATGTTATGCTTGGTATGTGTTTTGTGTAATGTATGTATGTATATAAACAAGCCCAAACACACACCACGAACCGATCGCACAAGCCCATTCGGGCTACACTCTTGTATTCGGACCAATGGGCAAACACAAAACCCTAGTTCTCTACTTCTCTCTCTCTTCTCTCTCTTGTTCAACGGCAATCCTCTTAACAGAAGCATCACCTCGTGAAGTTTTTCTCAATCGAATCACCTTGTGTTATCTTCTAACCGGTTAGTGTCTACCTATCGATTATATGTTATGTGATTATACATGCTTCATGTGATGATTTGTAAATGATATATGATTGATGATGATGTAAACTGTTAATATTGATATCTTTAAAATCGGCTCACATGTTTATGATTAGATCGAGATGTGTATTAGTAATCGGATGTGTGTGATGATGTTAATCGACTATCATGTCTTGTTTTCGGATTAGGTTGCATGATGATTTAGGATCAAATGTATATAATCGGTTGTATGTTCATGTAATCGGATCAAATGATATGATGTGATAAGTTATTGTTATGCTTGAAACATGATTAGGGTTCATAGAGATTTGATACTAAAAACCTTTGTTTGATCGATTTTGGCTGGGTTTAGAAACTGTTAGTATTAATTGATTTAATGGAAATTTGGAAACTGTTGATTGATTGTAACTGATTGCATGAAATTCGGATATTTAAACTAATCGCACAAGACTCCTCGGTCGCACAAGATCAGGACGCACAAGGCCTGATCTAATCGCACAAGAGTCAAACGCACAAGCTAGGTACAACCATCTATGCTCATGGTACTGTTTAGAAATGCATGATCGCACAAGACCTTGTGGATCGCACAAGGTGGTGTCGATCACACAAGGCTTGGGCCTCACACAAATCACATTATTGTTGGGCCTCAAAGCCCAAGTCCAATCACATAAGATTGTCCAGTCGCACAAGCTTAACCGGACCGCACAAGATCACTGTTGGGCTTCTAATTTTTGGGCCGGGTATATGATGGATCGCACAACATGATGTGGGTCGCACAAGGCTGTGCTGACCACACAACATGTTGGGCCGGGGTGTTTAAATGGGTTATGTTAGTGTGTCGCACAAATGGTTCGGCCCACACTATTAAATCGCACAAGCTTGAATATGTTATGTACTTGACCGTTAATGTGTTGCCATGATCTGTATGTGTTCGTAACTTGCTATCTCTGTGTAAACATACGTGCACTACTTGAACCTAGACCTGAATTATATGGTAACCATGTTAGGACGTGGTTGACCTCTAGCACCTCGATTGACCTTTCGTTTATCTGCGGAGCTAACCTAAGGTGAGTTCACACTTTCTACAAAGCATGGGATTCCCAGGGGTTGGGAATGGGTTAAGGAATATGGATTCCTCGTCCTTCTTAGGTAGGACAGTACGGGTTCAGGAATGTAATTCCTCGTCCTCATGGACAGTTAACTTTTACTAGACCAAAACTCTATCACAAAGTCCCTCCTTTTTATATCGACTTAATCGCCGGGCCAATGGCGAGCGGGTCATTAGTTAGATAGCGCTATTTAGGTCTGACAAGCCTCACACCGTGCCGCAGAGGACGGGCGTGAACTAATGGATCTGGGCACGTCAATGATGATAGACATTGACAGTTCAGGGCACATAAATATGACTACAGTCAGCAGTCGATATGGTAACGAGTCTAGTAGTATATACATGGGGTAGCCCCCACGGCCAGAGAGCCAGATAATTAAACATGGGGTAGCCCCCACGGCTGGATTTCCAGAGTAAACCGGGAATAAACAAAACACGTTTTCAACTATGGGGTAACCCCCACGGCGGGGATGCCAGATAAAGGAAACCGTTTTCGAAACAACTTAAAACAAACACCCAACTGTGAACTCGCTCAACTTTGTTGTTGACTCGTTACTACATGCTTTGCAGGTCAATAGGTACTTAGCTGGAGCTTGCATGGGGAAGAGTCATTGTGGGACATGGAATGTGGAGTTCCATGTGGAACATTTGAACTTTTAAAACTTATGATTTGGTTTTACAACTTTATGCTTCCGCTGATGTTTGAAATTGGTTAATTTATTTTGCACACCAATTATATTGTGTTTGGTTTATCTTACTATATCTCATTGTTCAATATGATTGGTGGCTTGATCCTGGTCAGTCATGCCTCCAAGTGGTGATACTCCGCGTGTGGATTTGGGGGGTGTGACAGATTGGTATCAGAGCCATTGGTTATAGTGAACTTGGTTTTAATAAGGGAAAAGTTTTTGTTAAAACCAGACTATAACCTGTACAGTGCTCTACGATCCACAATGACGCTTCGCTCCACGTGCAAGACTCGACATTCTAGGTGATACGGTTTGTGTTTTGTTGCCTACTTGTTAGTTGCATAGAACTTTGCTTATGGTATGCTTAGATAAACGTAACAACGATAGTTTGAAAACACCTATGTGCTTACTCTCTTCTGTCATTGCACTTTCGCGAACCACTCTCACTCATGTTTCCCCTTGATATGAAGATCATGGCTGGACGCGTTAACATGACACAAGCCCAGTTGACGGCTCTGATTAACCAACAAGTTGCTGCGGCACTTGCAGCCGCACAAGCAGGAGGTATATCCTGCAGTCTAAACTCACTCTAGGATCTTTAGATCCTACTCTCGCGAACCAACCTTTGTGTTAAACTTTGTCCTTTCTTACTCCCACGACAGGTCAACTTGCTCAGCCACCTGTGTGCACCTTCAAAACTTTTATGGACTATCGACCTAGTACCTTCAGTGGTACCGAAGGAGCTGTAGGTCTCCTCCACTAGTTTGAGAAACTCGAATCTATCTTTGAGATGTGTGAATGCCCTGAGGCTCGCAGGGTGAAGTATGCTACGGGTACCCTTGAGGGGATAGCGCTCACGTGGTGGAACGCTCAGGTCTAGATGCTGGGGTTGGTTGCTGCTAACGCCACCCCCTGGAATGATTTCAAGGAGTTAATCAAAGAAGAATACTGTAGCTGTGATGACATTCATAAGTTGGAAGTAGAGTTTTATAACTTGAAGATGACGGGGTCGGAAATTGAAGCGTATACTAAAATATCGAACGAGCTGGCCATCCTCTGTCCCACTATGGTAGACCCTCCCATTAAACGTATCGAACTGTATCTCAAGGGTCTAGTGCCATAGATTCAAAGTCACGTGACCTCAGCAAACCTTGGCACCATCCAACAGATCATCAAGCTGGCTCATCGTCTCAAGGATCAGGAGGTGGAGCAGAACAGGTTACCAAAGCGCATTAGTGCTACCACTTCAGATGCTCCTGGTGACAACAAGCGGAAATGGGATGGAGCTTTAAGCAAAAGTTCAACCTCTGTTCAGTCTCAGTCACAACAGAGAAGGACTGACTACTTCAAAAGCCCTAGTCAGCAATCGTCTGGTAGTCAAAGTCAAGGAGGGTACAAGGGAAATCACCCCAAATGCAATCGCTGTAACCTACACCACAGCGGGCCATGAACCAGGGGTAACTGTTATCGGTGTAACAAGCTAGGCCACGCCGCAAAAGATTGCAGAAGTTTGTACCCCGCGAATCAGAATCTTCAGCAATAGCAAGCCCCACAAAATCAGCGTCAGCAGCAGCAGCAAGGTAACAACAAAGGGTGCTTTCAGTGTGGAGCTGAAGGCCACTTCAAGAGGGATTATCCCCAGCTGAACCGGAACCAGAACAACAACAACAACAATAATAACAACCAGGGGAATGGAAACAACGGGGGTAACAATGGCAATGGTGCAAGGGGTCGTGTGTTCGTTATTGGCCAGGGTGAAGCGAGGAATGATCCCAATGTTGTGACGGGTAAGTTCCTTCTCGACGACTTTTACGTTATGGTTTTATTTGATTCGGGTGCCGATACTAGCTACGTGTCCTTAAAAGTTAGTCAAATGCTTAAACGTACCCCAACACTATTGAACACCAAACACACTGTAGAGCTAGCTAATGGTAAGAGTTTAGAGGCCACACACGTAGTCAAGGGTTGTAATCTTGTTCTTGCTGATCACACCTTCTCTAATGTCCTCATTCCTATCGTTCTGGGTAGTTTCGACGTTGTTATTGGGATGGATTGGTTATCCCAACACCAAGCTGAGATTCTTTGCCACAAGAAGATCGTCCGTATTCCTCGTTCTGGTGGTGAACCTCTTATGATTCGTGGCAACAAGAGTGGTGCTGTTGTGAGCATCACCTCTTTCGTTAAGGCCCAGAAGTGTTTGAGGAAGGGCCACACTGCTATTTTGGCTCTCGTTACTGACACCTCGAAGAAAGAGAAGAAGATAGAAAATTTTCCGATTATACGTGACTATCCTGAGGTATTTCCTGAGGAACTACCTAGTCTTCCGCCTCATCGTCAAGTCGAGTTTCAAATCGAGCTAGCTCCTAGAGCAGCACCAATAGCTCGTGCACCATATCGCTTAGCTCCATCAGAGTTGGAAGAACTCTCTACGCAACTACAAGAGCTTTTGAATAAGGGTTTTATTCTTCCTAGCTCTTCGCCATGGGGAGCTCCAGTGCTATTCGTGAAGAAGAAAGACGGTACTTTCAGAATGTGCATCGACTACCGTGAACTCAACAAGGTGGCGGTGAAGAATCGTTATCCTCTTCCACGCATCGACGACTTGTTCGACCAACTGCAGGGGTCGAGCTTTTACTCGAAGATTGATCTGAGATCGGGATATCATCAGCTGAGAGTCCGAGAAGAGGACGTCTCCAAAATAGCCTTTAGAACTCGTTATGGACACTACGAGTTTTTGGTCATGCCTTTCGGGCTGGCAAACGCACCTGCGGTTTTCATGGACCTTATGAATAGAGTGTGCAAGCCTTACCTAGACAAGTTCATCATAGTTTTCATCGACGACATCCTGATCTATTCTAAGAATTAGGAGGAACACGAGCAGCATCTACGACTTATTTTGGAACTCCTTCGAACAGAGCAGCTCTATGCTAAGTTCTCGAAATGCGACTTCTGGCTTCGTGAAGTCCATTTCCAAGGCCACGTGGTAAACAAGGATGGAATTCCTGTTGATCCATCCAAGGTAGACTCGATCAAGGACTGGCCTGCACCTAGAACACCAACAGAAATTCGCCAATTCTTGGGCTTTGCAGGTTACTACAGACGGTTTATCAAGGATTTTTCCAAGATTGCGCAACCTCTCACCTCACAAACTCAGAAAGGTGTCACCTATCGTTGGGGTGATGCACAGGAAACTGCATTTCAACACTTAAAGGATAGACTTTGTAGCGCCCCTATCCTCTCACTGCCTAAAGGCACAGACGATTTTGTGGTTTATTGCGACGCATCCATTCAGGGACTTGGATGTGTGTTGATGCAACGTGATAAGGTCATTGCTTATGCGTCACGACAACTTAAGATTCACGAAAGGAACTACACTACACACGATTTGGAGCTGGGAGCTGTTGTTTTCGCACTCAAGATATGGAGACATTACCTGTACGGTACCAGGTGCACCATTTACACCGATCACAGGAGTCTCGAGCATATCTTCAAGCAAAAGGAGTTAAACATGCATCAACATCGATGGGTCGAGCTACTGAACGATTACGAATGCGCGATCAAGTACAATCCAGGCAAAGCCAATGTTGTGGCTGACACCCTCAGTCGAAAGGACACTACGCCTAAGCGCGTGCGAGCATTACAACTCACCATTCAGTCTAGTCTTCCTTCACAGATACGAGATGCTCAGGTAGAAGCATTGAAACCAGAAAATGTCAGGGCTGAAGCCCTACGCGGCTCAAGGCAACGATTAGAACAAAAGGAAGACTGTGCATATTACGTAACCGGATGCATTTGGGTCCCACTCTATGGAAACCTACGAGAGCTTGTGATGGATGAAGCACACAAGTCTCGTTACTCAGTACATCCTGGTTCGGATAAGATGTACCACGATTTGAAAACTACATACTGGTGGCCTAGCATGAAAGCCCACATAGCAACTTACGTTAGCAAGTGCTTGACTTGTGCGAGAGTCAAGACTGAATATCAGAAACCCTCAGGCCTACTTCAACAACCAGAGATACCACAATGGAAATGGGAGCAAATTTCCATGGATTTCGTTACTGGCCTACCTAGATCTCAGCGCGGAAATGACACTATTTGGGTAATCGTGGATCGACTAACAAAGTCTGCACACTTCCTGGCTATCAAGGAAACGGATAAGTTCTCCACTCTAGCAGACGTTTACTTAAAGGAAGTGGTTTCGAGGCACGGGGTTCCCACCTCCATTATTTCTGATCGTGATGCACGTTTTACTTCTAAACTGTGGCAAGCAATGCACAAGTCCTTCAGCTCACATTTAGATATGAGCACAGCTTATCACCCGCAAACGGATGGGCAGTCTAAACGCACCATCCAAACTCTTGAAAACATGCTTAGGGCATGTGTGATTGACTTTGGTAACGGTTGGGAAAAGCATCTGCCACTTGTGGAATTTTCATACAATAACAGCTACCACACCAGCATTAAAGCTGCTCCGTTTGAGGCATTGTACGGGCGTAAGTGCCGATCACCTCTTTGTTGCGCAGAGGTGGGGGATAGTCAGATCACTGGCCCAGAACTTGTGGTAGACACAACAGAACGGATTGTTCAGATATGACAACGCATGGCGGCAGCTCATGACCGTCAGAAAAGCTACGCCAATAAGGGCAGGAAACCACTCGAGTTCCAGGTTGGGGATCGAGTGCTACTCAAAGTTTCACCCTGGAAGGGTGTGGTTCGTTTTGGCAAACGTGGAAAAGTTAAACCGCGATACGTCGGACCTTTCGAAATCATAGAGAAAATAGGCAAGGTGGCCTACAAACTGAAGCTACCAGCGGAACTTAGTGCAGTTCACAATGTTTTCCACGTGTCAAATCTGAAGAAGTGTCTGTCAGATGAGACCCTCATAGTTCCTTTGAAGGAGCCCACTATCGACGAACAGTTATGATTTGTCGAGGAACCAGTTGAAATTACGGACCGGGATGTTAAGGTCCTCAAGCGCACATGAATACCTCTCGTTCGAGTTCGTTGGAACTCCCGTCGTGGCCCAGAGTTCACCTGGGAACGTGAAGATCAGATGAAACAAAAGTATCCCCAACTGTTCGCAAACAGTACAACCACTACTGAGGCTGAAGCTACCACGGAATTTCGGGACGAAATTCAAGATCAACGGGGGGAGGATGTGACACCCCAGGAAAACCAGGAAAACCATGCAACTTAACTAGCTTCCTCAGTGAGTACGTACCAAATTTCGGGACGAAATTTCTTTCAACTTGGGGATAATGTGACAACTCGTATTTCAAAACCTATCCTTGTGCTAAGAGTAGCGTGTTTGAACACTATGTGATTGTATGAACTTGGATGATTAATGAAATGTTATGCTTGGTATGTGTTTTGTGTAATGTATGTTTGTATATAAACAAGCCCAAGCACACAACACGAACCGATCGCACAAGCCCATTCGGGCTACACTCTTGTATTCGGACCAATGGGCAGCCCAAGTGAGGGTTCGGCCCACTCCTCTTCTACGCATACATTGATCCTTTAGGAGAGTTTTGTTCCTCATAACTTGCAAACACAACGTGTGACAACTACCACTTTCGGGTAATTTGCTTACATTTAAAACAGTGATTTACATTATACAAGCATGTGTTTTGAATATTCTGACTGCATGATTACATGGTATACATCTTAGAGAACTCATGGAATATTCATTGGTTATTACACATGATTCATTTTCATTGGGTACATTTGAAATAGTGCAAACAATTCACCGAAACAACTAGAGTAGTGCCTAGTGAACTAGAGTGCTGACGAAAACTTCGGATTCGCAGAAAACATCTAAAATGACATCTTTAGGACTCGAGTGAGAGTCCAATATCATTTATATATTAAACCCTATATGGGAATACAAGAGTTCGATCAATAATTTACCAATGCCCGGTAGCACTAAAACTGTCCGAAACGCGCTAAAAATGACCATTTCATGAATTGTCCGCAAAATTCAGCAATTGTATTTTTAATACAAGATGCAAAAATTGATGTTTAGGCACCAATTTCATATAAACATACTTACGGAATATCAATTTCACGCATAACGGAAATTTGCCCTACAACTTCCATAAGGGAACGTTTCGACTATTTATTAGTGAAACGAGCACTAAACATTTATCCGAACTACATTTTGGCACAACTAGCGAACTAGTTAATATTTTTTTTTGGTCTTGCGGAGCTAGTTTATGGTTATTACAAGTCTCGAATCGTCTCGGATAATTGCATAACCTAAACACCAAAGTACTTACATTTTCTAATTCTTGAGAAATCTAAAAAAATAACTAAGTTATTTTACCACATGAGACCCCCCCCCCCCCCCACCTTGTAACCGTGAACAAGGGGGTCCCACCCCTTGTTTATGTTTGAAAAATATCTTGGTAATTACTAAGTGTTGCAAGTGGGATAAGTTGGTGATTATTTTCAACACTTAGCCATTAAGTCTAAACCTCATTACTTCACATTTTTATCCATCACCAACCAAGAACACTCTCACATCTTCATCTTTTTCTCAAGAACACTCACAAAAACCCAATAATTTTTATCATCTCCTTCATGATCAACATGGATTTCTTTGGAACATAAGGTGATCTAAGGCTTTTTGAAGTGAAAGGAAGGAGTTTTATCCATACAAAAGTGGTCTAGCATCAAGATCATCATCTTCTTAGTTCTTATTAATCTCTAAGATCATCCCTAGCCTTGTGCTAGAAGTAAGCTTCTTTATTTTTTTTTATACATATTATGTTTATGATTGTTATTATAACTAATAATAACTATATAATCATACATAATGAACAAGAAAAATACAATGAAGCAAAGATAAAAATCAAGACATAATTATGTTTGTTTATATTGTGATCTTAGACATGTTATATGCTTATTAGATCTTGTTATGATGATTATGCTACAAATAAAGTGTTAGAAGATGTTGAAAGATATGATCTAAAAATTACATGTTTATGTTAAAGGGTTTAACATAAAGGATTAGATGGATGATCATATCTAGTGATCTTGTGAAAGTATTAAGGGTTTATATTCAAAAACAAGACTTTCACAAGATTATAAAAATTAACATACAACTAAAGATTTTTATAAAAGTTGTTAAAACTAAAATGTAACTTGGTTTTTGAACTTGTTAGTATATGAAATGATCATGGTTAAAACCCTACAAGATTTGGATATCATTTTGATAATTTCATGTTATAAAAGTCTCATATGTTTAGTGATGATGTTGGGTAAATTGTTGGTGATTTGATTAAGAAAATGATATGTTTAATGAAACATGGTTAAGACAAGAATACAAAGGTTATATGGCAAATTTTTTTATAAAATCTTTATTTTATAAAATAACAACATTTTTGGGTAAATCTCTACAAGATTTAAAAAGGTTATTAAAGAATGGTTTACAAAATAAAAGACAAGGAAAATATATATATTTTTTTTTTAGAAAAATATATATTTGTTTACTTTAAACAATTTTTGTGTGATATATACTTGGAGTATTAGATATATATATCATGATAGGAACTTGAATATCATGTCAACTTTAAACTCAAAACACGTTATAACAAAAGTCCTACGAGACTTCACATAATAACGCCTTAAAACGAGTTACGGACGATTCTATAATCGGACACCAAATATGGTCAAAATGAACGACGGACGACTACTTAAGCTAATTGCCAATCCGGGGAGTCACTACGACGTTAGACGATCTTTCGACACGAAATATAAATATACTATCGATAACAAAATTTTCGGATGTTTATAAACTTATAAAAGCTAGTGTGTTTTTATTTATTAACATCTATACTTAGTATTTTTATAAAAATGTGTTTATAAAAATGAAAGACTTATACATATAACAAATGGGCTTATTATAACTAATGGGCTATTTTTATAAAATGGGCTACTTACACTTAATGGGCTTAGTTTTCCTAATGGGCTATTTTTATAAAATGGGCTACTTACACTTAATGGGCTTAGTTTTCTTAATGGGCTTATACTTCATAATGGGCTTAAAATAAACACATGGGCTAAGCCCAATACAAACATATGGGCCAAAGCCCAATACTATACAAGCCCAATACTATACAAGCCCAACACTATTGAGGCCCAACACTATTGAGGCCCAACACTATTTGAGGCCCAACACTATTGAGGCCCAACACTATTTGAGGCCCAACACTATTTGAGGCCCAACACTATTGAGGCCCAACACTATTTGAGGCCCAACACTATTGAGGCCCAACACTATTTGAGGCCCAGCACTATTTGAGGCCCAGCACTATTTAAGCCCAATAACTTGAAAACATGGGCTTGGCCCAATGATACCATTTTTGGAAACACAACTATACAAGTGATACACATAAGACACGAGATTCAGCGGACGAGATCCGACTATACAACTCATTCATCGAATACACAGTTAACAAACATTTGAACAACTCATACATCGAATACACAGATAACAAACAGTAAAGACATGCAAGTCTTACACATACTCAATACACAAGACTTGTACTCAAGTTCTTTTCAAAGACCGAAGTGTCTAACAAAAATAAGAACGTTTGTAGGTCGCCACGCTATACAGGACGACCGCACGTGAGGTCTTATTTTACATCTATTTTCAGGACGCGATACTGTGAGTTCATGTTCCCCTATTCATTTAAATGTTTTACAAACTTTACAACTATCGGGGAGGATACATGTTCAGGGTATGTTAAAGTTAGGTAATGAAACACCATAGATCATGTGCGAATTAGGGCCATACTATAAGCACCATTAATCCAGTTTGGACCAAGGAACAAAGGCTTAGATCTAATGGGTTTTGGCGAGCCCCACTCTTGGTCATGGACCCCTACGGAGAGTGCGTTTGTGTCCCAGTCGATAGGAATCGGCATAAAATCGTCTAGGGTTGGTTTGCTTCCTTTTTCGGCACACATATTAATGTCCTTGCAAAACATTAATGATCAACGATTTCATTGACGCTTTACATACTACAACTCACGTTTTTCATACATCGTTTACAACTAAACTGCATGAATTCACCAACTTTTGTTGATGTTTTCCAAACTTAACATGTATTTCAGGGAATTAAAGGACCATGTCGGATTTCCCAGTCAAGATAGCAAGTACAAGAACTCCATGCCATCTTTAGAAGGGTTTAACTATTATATTTCGCCTCTTTGAGGAAATATGATGGTTTAAATCTTTGTAGTTTATTTCAAGATAATGTATGAAACAATAACGCTTTACTTTCATGTTAATGGTTTGTAACCGACACACTAAACTTATGTTGTAATCTTTTGAAACACTATGTAATGGCAATGGAGTATGTTTTATTCATATAGTTTGTTCATGTACATCGATATTTATGCAATGAAGACCAGACAGATCACACCTTGCGTTTCCGCTACGAGCGGGTGTGACAGACTGGTATCAGAGCATCGATTGTAGTGAACCAGGATTCTTTATTGAGTCTAAGTCTACAATCACTAGGGATCTCTCATGAAAACCATTCAAACACAAACACATGTTTTCATTTGCATAAACATTTTCATGGTCCATTTTCAACAAGAATTCATCTCATACAAAGCAAGCAAGGACATTAGTGTCTTAGTCATCTAAATGGTAGACATGCAACTTTAAGTTAATCCACACAACTCAAGTAGGATAACTTAAAATGAACCTTATGTGAAAAAAATACATTTTGTGTATATATGTAACGTAACAAATGCTCATACGTGTCGAACAACTTATTTCTCAGGATATTATGTCTTCCTCCGAAGGAAGTAACATTTACGATGATGTAGACCCCATGGAGATTGTGTCTGATGATGACGTTGTGCCGGAGGTACAGGTCATCTTATCTGATAGCGACTCTACTTCTGACAGCGACATGGATGATTTCCAGCCGTTCGCAATTGGTGGTGACATGTTGGACGCTTACATGTTAGGAGACATCATTGATGATGATGTGCTAGATGTGCCCCCTCTACTCAACGAGGTTGTTATCATAGGTCACCCAGTGGGTGAACATGTTATAGAGGTTATACCCTTGGATGTCCTTCCTCTTGCCATGATGCCTTTCATTGGCGACTTCGACGAGGAGGACGATGCTGTAGTTCCAGTGATTCCAGTGGAGCATTTGGGTGACGAGTTGGGATACGGGGATGCCCATGACTTGGTTATTCTAGAGGTTGCCGCACCGGTGGTTCCGATTATTATTATCTCTTCTGATTCCGATACTGATTCAGATGCTTCTTCTTATGCATCTGTTACTTCCTCTGCACTGCAGGCCATTGGCCTACAGCGCAATGCAGACATTGAGCTGGATGATGTCATACCTGATGAGCCAGTTGTCCCTGCACATGATCAGGTTGTCCCTATTCTACCACAGGTAGACCATACTGACGAGGCAGGACCCTCAGGACACGCCCATGTACCACCCGGGGACATGGATCTATACCCACATGTTATGCCCCTTACAGATCCATATCACTCAGTGCACCACCCAGCTGCTACCATTGAGTTACGTGCTCGTGTTCAGACACTTGAGCATCAGATAGACTTTGTTATACGTCGAGTTAGCGAACTCGAGGATGAGCTTACTCATCTCATTGGTATGGTACTTCATGGACCACCACTACCACCAGGACCACCACCATTACCCCCACTACCCCCACAGATGCCACCAGCGGATCTACCGCCAGTGGATTTACCTACTCGGGTACTGACGCTCGAGCAGCAGAGTGTGTTCCTTCACCATTTGGTGCTTGATTTGGAGGGTAGGGTTTCTGAGGTTCGCAGGTTGTTATTCCCTATTCCACCACCAGTATTTCCCCCAGCATAGACTATGGTTACCGATAGTATACTTTTGGGACGGGTAGTTATAGTCGTTTTGTGTACATATTTGATGCTCCACCAAGTTGAAGACAGCCGACATACAGCGGAAAACGCAGTTGGAAGGAAGACTTTATTATCTCTTTTGTTGTACTAGACCAGTATGACCGGGTTATGTAGCCCGAGTCTATTTTTGTTCCTTTCAAACGATTATGTAACCGGTTGACTATATATATAAATAAAACTTGGTGTTATCTATTAAATGCAAATGAGAGGTCTGGTTGGACATCTCTTATTATTTATGTTAACTTATTTACTCGCATTATGTTTGGTGGTGATATTATTGTTAAATATTATGAATATTTCTTTTTGAACAAACAAAAATCAACGTCTAATCTTTATCCTATTTCTCCTTTAGAAGAATCATGCCACCGAGGAAAGTTTTACGTTCACGGACAGTTAATCCACCCCCACCTCCACCAATGCCTACGACCGAGGCGGAACTGAATGCACTTATAGAAATGAGAATCGCTCAAGCTATCGCACTGTATGAGGCATCCCGTGTCGAACAAAGTGGAGGCACCGGCGGATCGGGAGGCCAGGGTCCAGGCGGTACTTCAGGTGGAACCAATAATACGGGTAACATTTAGCTGTTTTGTTACAACTTACCAAATTTCTTTCTTAATCTATTCGTGCGATTCACTGTTTGCTCATTCGAAATCCGTTGTCCAATTTCAGGGTGCACATTCAAGCAGTTTCTAGACTGCAAGCCGCTTAACTATGATGGCACAGGCGGTGCTGTGGCTTATGTGAGATGGACGGAGAAAACGGATTCCACTATAAGAATGAGCAGATGTTCTGCTAATCAGCAAGTCACTTTCGTTACTGGCTTGTTTCTTAACGAGGCCCTTACCTGGTGGAACCTACAAGTGCAAACCTTGGGTGATAACGCTGCTTATGCGTTGACGTGGGAGGAACTGAAGGAACGTATGAGGGAAAAGTACTGTTCTCGTGCTGAACTCCAGAAGTTGGAGAACGAGTTTTGGAACCTGACCATGGTCGGAGCTGATATCACGGGATATACTCAAAGATTTCACGATCTGTCTCGCGTGATTCCTTATCTTGTAACACCAGAATACAAGCGTATCGAACGCTATATTTGGGGACTTTCTGACAAGATTCGAAGTCTGGTTACTGCAGCTAAACCCACGAATATTACTCAGGCTGTGACTATAGCCGTGAGTCTTACGGAAGACGGGGTCAGGATGAAGATATTCACTGAGAAAGGAGATGACAAGAAGGAAACACATGTTGAGTCTTCCAACCGTGGGAAGAGGAATTACTCGAATTTCAAGAGGGGAACCCGTAGTAATAACAACAACAGCAACAACAACCACAACAACAATAACAATAACCCCAACAACAACAACAACAACAACAACAACAACAACAACAGGCGACAGAACAACTCGCAAAGGGATGCAAAGGCGTTTGTAGCCACAAACGACACTGGTCCTAAGAAGTACGCTGGTACTTTACCTCAGTGCGAGCGATGCAAATTCCATCACGTGGGTGATTGTCGGCTTGTCAAGTGTGATAAGTGTGGCAAGCTTGGCCACCGTACTGAGTCATGTTGGGGAACGAGAAATAATACAGGATCAGGAAGTGGTTTTGGTAACAAGAATGGGAACGGGAATGGTCGTAATCAGGGATGCTTTGGATGCGGAAGCAAGGATCACTACAAGAGAGACTGTCCTAAAGAAATTCAAGCTCATGGTCGATCTTTTGTGATTGGGGCCAAGGATGCGCGCCAAGACCCTAATGTGGTCACTGGTACGTTTCTCCTCAATGATCATTTCGCATCCATATTATTTTATACCGGAGCCGATTTTAGTTTTATCTCTATAGAATTTAAAAATATTCTGCGCTTGGAACCTAGTAAACTAGATGTTCCATATTCTATAGAATTGGCTAACGGTAGACTAATAGAGACGGGAGAAGTTGTTAAGGAGTGTACCTTAGAACTTGGCGAACAAAAATTCAATATCGATCTCTTACCCGTTGAATTGGGTAGTTTCGACGTAGTGGTTGGCATGGATTGGCTATCCAACAATCAAGCCGAAGTCGTTTGCCACGAGAAGATCATTCGCCTACCACTACCGAACAAGGAGACACTTGTTATACATGGAGAGAAGCGCGACACCCCATTGCGGATCATCAATTGCATGAAAGCGCAGAAATACTTACGGAAAGGTTACATTGCCTTTCTAGCGCATGTTGTAGACAAGAAGGCCAATGGGCCGAAGTTGACCGATATTCCGGTAGTAAAAGAATTTCCTGAAGTCTTTCCTGAAGACTTGCCAGGACTACCGCCTTATCGACAAGTCGAATTTCACATCGACTTGGTACCAGGAGCCGCACCTGTAGCTAAATCTCCATATCGATTAGCACCTTCTGAAATGCAGGAATTGTCCACACAACTTCAAGAGTTGTTGGATAAGGGATTCATCAGACCGAGTTTCTCGCCTTGGGGAGCTCCAGTTCTTTTTGTGAAAAAGAAGGACGGGACATTCAGAATGTGTATCGACTACAGAGAGTTGAATAAACTCACCATCAAGAATCGGTATCCACTACCGAGGATTGACGACTTATTCGATCAACTTCAAGGGTCGAGTTTTTATTCAAAGATAGACTTACGATCGGGGTATCATCAGTTACGGATTCAAGAAGAAAGCATACCGAAAACGGCTTTTCGGACTCGTTACGGTCATTACGAGTTTCTCGTTATGCCTTTTGGTTTAACGAACGCACCGGCGGTCTTCATGGATTTAATGAACCGCGTGTGCAAGCCGTATCTCGACAAATTCGTCATAGTGTTCATTGACGACATCTTGATATACTCACGATCGGCAGACGAGCATGAACAACATTTGAGAACCATCTTAGAACTACTCAAGGAGGAGAAACTATACGCGAAGTTCTCCAAATGTGAGTTTTGGATTCGTGAAGTACAATTTCTCGGGCATATAGTGAACGAGAAAGGTATTCAAGTAGACCCGTCGAAGATCGAATCGATTAAGAGTTGGGAAGCGCCCAATACTCCTACTGAAGTGCGACAATTTTTGGGCTTAGCGGGATATTATCGGAGATTCATTGAGAATTTTTCAAAGATTGCTCAACCGCTAACTTCTCTTACACAGAAAGACAGGAAATTCGATTGGGGAGAGAAACAAGAGGCAGCATTTCAACATCTTAAAGACAAGTTGTGCATTGCACCAATCTTATCATTACCCGACGGTACCGATGACTTTGTGGTATACTGTGATGCTTCGCATCAAGGTTTGGGTTGTGTACTCATGCAACGTAAAAAGGTTATCGCGTACGCGTCCCGCCAACTGAAAGTTCACGAGAAGAACTATACCACTCACGACCTAGAGCTAGGCGCGGTGGTGTTTGCTTTAAAAATTTGGCGGCATTACTTATATGGTACACAGTGCACTATTTTCACAGATCATAGGAGTCTACAACACATATTCAACCAAAAAGAATTAAATATGCGTCAGCGACGTTGGGTTGAATTATTAAACGACTATGATTGTGAAATCAAGTACCATCCGGGCAAGGCGAACGTTGTAGCAGACGCCTTGAGCCGCAAGGAACGAGTTAAAACACTAAGAGTGCGAGCACTAGAGATGACGATTCACACAGATCTTACCGCACGAATTCAAAATGCACAACAAGAAGCGCTCAAGGAAGAACATATTCTAGAAGAATCACTTCGAGGCATGGAAAAACAGTTAGTACCAAAGGAGGATGGAACTTTGTACTTTGCGGGTAGAATTTGGGTTCCATTCTTTGGAGGTCTCCGAGATCTCATTTTTGAGGAAGCACATAGGTCAAAGTACTCGATCCATCCTGGATCAGATAAGATGTACAAAGACTTAAAGGAGTACTATTGGTGGCCAAACCTCAAAAAGGATGTCGCTTTCTATGTTGGAAATTGCTTGACCTGCGCGAAGGTCAAGGCAGAGTATCAGAAACCATCTGGGTTATTACAACAACCCGAGATTCCCACTCCTCTTCTACGCATACATTGATCCTTTAGGAGAGTTTTGTTCCTCATAACTTGCAAACACAACGTGTGACAACTACCACTTTCGGGTAATTTGCTTACATTTAAAACAGTGATTTACATTATACAAGCATGTGTTTTGAATATTCTGACTGCATGATTACATGGTATACATCTTAGAGAACTCATGGAATATTCATTGGTTATTACACATGATTCATTTTCATTGGGTACATTTGAAATAGTGCAAACAATTCACCGAAACAACTAGAGTAGTGCCTAGTGAACTAGAGTGCTGACGAAAACTTCGGATTCGCAGAAAACATCTAAAATGACATCTTTAGGACTCGAGTGAGAGTCCAATATCATTTATATATTAAACCCTATATGGGAATACAAGAGTTCGATCAATAATTTACCAATGCCCGGTAGCACTAAAACTGTCCGAAACGCGCTAAAAATGACCATTTCATGAATTGTCCGCAAAATTCAGCAATTGTATTTTTAATACAAGATGCAAAAATTGATGTTTAGGCACCAATTTCATATAAACATACTTACGGAATATCAATTTCACGCATAACGGAAATTTGCCCTACAACTTCCATAAGGGAACGTTTCGACTATTTATTAGTGAAACGAGCACTAAACATTTATCCGAACTACATTTTGGTACAACTAGCGAACTAGTTAATATTTTTTTTTGGTCTTGCGGAGCTAGTTTATGGTTATTACAAGTCTCGAATCGTCTCGGATAATTGCATAACCTAAACACCAAAGTACTTACATTTTCTAATTCTTGAGAAATCTAAAAAAATAACTAAGTTATTTTACCACATGAGACCCCCCCCCCCACCTTGTAACCGTGAACAAGGGGGTCCCACCCCTTGTTTATGTTTGAAAAATATCTTGGTAATTACTAAGTGTTGCAAGTGGGATAAGTTGGTGATTATTTTCAACACTTAGCCATTAAGTCTAAACCTCATTACTTCACATTTTTATCCATCACCAACCAAGAACACTCTCACATCTTCATCTTTTTCTCAAGAACACTCACAAAAACCCAATAATTTTTATCATCTCCTTCATGATCAACATGGATTTCTTTGGAACATAAGGTGATCTAAGGCTTTTTGAAGTGAAAGGAAGGAGTTTTATCCATACAAAAGTGGTCTAGCATCAAGATCATCATCTTCTTAGTTCTTATTAATCTCTAAGATCATCCCTAGCCTTGTGCTAGAAGTAAGCTTCTTTATTTTTTTTTATACATATTATGTTTATGATTGTTATTATAACTAATAATAACTATATAATCATACATAATGAACAAGAAAAATACAATGAAGCAAAGATAAAAATCAAGACATAATTATGTTTGTTTATATTGTGATCTTAGACATGTTATATGCTTATTAGATCTTGTTATGATGATTATGCTACAAATAAAGTGTTAGAAGATGTTGAAAGATATGATCTAAAAATTACATGTTTATGTTAAAGGGTTTAACATAAAGGATTAGATGGATGATCATATCTAGTGATCTTGTGAAAGTATTAAGGGTTTATATTCAAAAACAAGACTTTCACAAGATTATAAAAATTAACATACAACTAAAGATTTTTATAAAAGTTGTTAAAACTAAAATGTAACTTGGTTTTTGAACTTGTTAGTATATGAAATGATCATGGTTAAAACCCTACAAGATTTGGATATCATTTTGATAATTTCATGTTATAAAAGTCTCATATGTTTAGTGATGATGTTGGGTAAATTGTTGGTGATTTGATTAAGAAAATGATATGTTTAATGAAACATGGTTAAGACAAGAATACAAAGGTTATATGGCAAATTTTTTTATAAAATCTTTATTTTATAAAATAACAACATTTTTGGGTAAATCTCTACAAGATTTAAAAAGGTTATTAAAGAATGGTTTACAAAATAAAAGACAAGGAAAATATATATTTTTTTTTTTTAGAAAAATATATATTTGTTTACTTTAAACAATTTTTGTGTGATATATACTTGGAGTATTAGATATATATATCATGATAGGAACTTGAATATCATGTCAACTTTAAACTCAAAACACGTTATAACAAAAGTCCTACGAGACTTCACATAATAACGCCTTAAAACGAGTTACGGACGATTCTATAATCGGACACCAAATATGGTCAAAATGAACGACGGACGACTACTTAAGCTAATTGCCAATCCGGGGAGTCACTACGACGTTAGACGATCTTTCGACACGAAATATAAATATACTATCGATAACAAAATTTTCGGATGTTTATAAACTTATAAAAGCTAGTGTGTTTTTATTTATTAACATCTATACTTAGTATTTTTATAAAAATGTGTTTATAAAAATGAAAGACTTATACATATAACAAATGGGCTTATTATAACTAATGGGCTATTTTTATAAAATGGGCTACTTACACTTAATGGGCTTAGTTTTCCTAATGGGCTATTTTTATAAAATGGGCTACTTACACTTAATGGGCTTAGTTTTCTTAATGGGCTTATACTTCATAATGGGCTTAAAATAAACACATGGGCTAAGCCCAATACAAACATATGGGCCAAAGCCCAATACTATACAAGCCCAATACTATACAAGCCCAACACTATTGAGGCCCAACACTATTGAGGCCCAACACTATTTGAGGCCCAACACTATTGAGGCCCAACACTATTTGAGGCCCAACACTATTTGAGGCCCAACACTATTGAGGCCCAACACTATTTGAGGCCCAACACTATTGAGGCCCAACACTATTTGAGGCCCAGCACTATTTGAGGCCCAGCACTATTTAAGCCCAATAACTTGAAAACATGGGCTTGGCCCAATGATACCATTTTTGGAAACACAACTATACAAGTGATACACATAAGACACGAGATTCAGCGGACGAGATCCGACTATACAACTCATTCATCGAATACACAGTTAACAAACATTTGAACAACTCATACATCGAATACACAGATAACAAACAGTAAAGACATGCAAGTCTTACACATACTCAATACACAAGACTTGTACTCAAGTTCTTTTCAAAGACCGAAGTGTCTAACAAAAATAAGAACGTTTGTAGGTCGCCACGCTATACAGGACGACCGCACGTGAGGTCTTATTTTACATCTATTTTCAGGACGCGATACTGTGAGTTCATGTTCCCCTATTCATTTAAATGTTTTACAAACTTTACAACTATCGGGGAGGATACATGTTCAGGGTATGTTAAAGTTAGGTAATGAAACACCATAGATCATGTGCGAATTAGGGCCATACTATAAGCACCATTAATCCAGTTTGGACCAAGGAACAAAGGCTTAGATCTAATGGGTTTTGGCGAGCCCCACTCTTGGTCATGGACCCCTACGGAGAGTGCGTTTGTGTCCCAGTCGATAGGAATCGGCATAAAATCGTCTAGGGTTGGTTTGCTTCCTTTTTCGGCACACATATTAATGTCCTTGCAAAACATTAATGATCAACGATTTCATTGACGCTTTACATACTACAACTCACGTTTTTCATACATCGTTTACAACTAAACTGCATGAATTCACCAACTTTTGTTGATGTTTTCCAAACTTAACATGTATTTCAGGGAATTAAAGGACCATGTCGGATTTCCCAGTCAAGATAGCAAGTACAAGAACTCCATGCCATCTTTAGAAGGGTTTAACTATTATATTTCGCCTCTTTGAGGAAATATGATGGTTTAAATCTTTGTAGTTTATTTCAAGATAATGTATGAAACAATAACGCTTTACTTTCATGTTAATGGTTTGTAACCGACACACTAAACTTATGTTGTAATCTTTTGAAACACTATGTAATGGCAATGGAGTATGTTTTATTCATATAGTTTGTTCATGTACATCGATATTTATGCAATGAAGACCAGACAGATCACACCTTGCGTTTCCGCTACGAGCGGGTGTGACACAACGCACACACAAAACCCTAGTTCTCTACTTCTCTCTCTTGTTCGACGGCAATCCTCTTAACAGAAGCATCACCTCGTGAAGTTTTTCTCAATCGAATCACCCTGTGTTATCTTCTAACCGGTTAGTGTCTACCTATCGATTATATGTTATGTGATTATACATGCTTCATGTGATGATTTGTAAATGATATATGATTGATGATGATGCAAACTGTTAATATTGATGTCTTTAAAATCGGCTCACATGTGTATGATTAGATCGAGATGTGTATTAGTAATCGGATGTGTGTGATGATGTTAATCGACTATCATGTCTTGTTTTCGGATTAGGTTGCATGATGATTTAGGATCAAATGTATATAATCGGTTGTATGTTCATGTAATCGGATCAAATGATATGATGTGATAAGTTATTGTTATGCTTGAAACATGATTAGGGTTCATAGAGATTTGATACTAAAAACCTTTGTTTGATCGATTTTGGTTGGGTTTAGAAACTGTTAGTATTAATTGATTTAATGGAAATTTGGAAACTGTTGATTGATTGTAACTGATTGCATGAAATTTGGATATTTAAACTAATCGCACAAGACTCCTCGGTCGCACAAGGTCAGGACGCACAAGGCCTGATCTGATCGCACCAGAGTCAAACGCACAAGCTAGGTACAACCATCTATGCTTAAGGTACTGTTTAGAAATGCATGATTGCACAAGACCTTGTGGATCGCACAAGGTGGTGTCGATCGCACAAGGCTTGGGCCTCACACGAATCAAATTATTGTTGGGCCTCAAAGCCCAAGTCCAGTCGCACAAGATTGTCCAGTCGCACAAGCTTAACCGGACCGCACAAGATCACTGTTGGGCTTCTAATTTTTGGGCCGGGTATATGATGGATCGCACAACATGATGTGGGTCGCACAAGACTGTGCTGACCGCACAACATGTTGGGCTGGGGTGTTTAAATGGGTTATGTTAGTGTATCGCACAAATGGTTCGGCCCACACTATTAAATCGCACAAGCTTGAATATGTTATCTACTTGACCGTTAATGTGTTGCCATGATATGTATGTGTTCGTAACTTGCTATCTCTGTGTAAACATACGTGCACTACTTGAACCTAGACCTGACTTATACGGTAACCATGTTAGGACATGGTTGACCTCTAGCAGCTCGATTGACCTTTCGTTTATCCGCCGAGCTAACCTAAGGTGAGTTCACACTTTCTACAAAGCGTGCGATTCCCAGGGGTTGGGAATGGGTTAAGGAATATGGATTCCTCGTCCTTCTTGGGTAGGACAGTACGGGTTCAGGAATGTAATTCCTTGTCCTCATGGACAGTTAACTTTTACTAGACTAAAACTCTATCACAAAGTCCCTCCTTTTTATATCGACTTAATCGTCGGGCCAATGGCGAGCGGGTCATTAGTTAGATAGCGCTATTTAGGTCTGACAAGCCTCACACCGTGCCGCAGAGGATGGGCATGAACTAATGGATCTAGGCACGTCAATGATGATAGACATTGACAGTTCAGGGCACATAAACATGACTACAGTCAGCAGTCGATATGGTAACGAGTCTAGTAGTATATACATGGGGTAGCCCCCACGGCCAGAGAGCCAGATAATTAAACATGGGGTAGCCCCCACGGCTGGATTGCCAGAGTAAACCGGGAATAAACAAAACACGTTTTCAACTATGGGGTAACCCCCACGGCAGGGATGCCAGATAAAGGAAACCGTTTTCGAAACAACTTAAAACAAACACCCAACTGTGAACTCGCTCAAGTTTGTTGTTGACTCGTTACTACATGCTTTGCAGGTCAATAGGTACTTAGCTGGAGCTTGCATGGGGAAGAGTCGTTATGGGACATGGAATGTGGAGTTCCATGTGGAACATTTGAACTTTTAAAACTTATGATTTGGTTTTACAACTTTATGCTTCCGCTGATGTTTGAAATTGGTTAACTTATTTTGCACACCAATTATATTGTGTTTGGTTTATCTTACTATATCTCATTGTTCAATATGATTGGTGGCTTGATCTTAGTCAGTCATGCCTCCAAGCGGTGATACTCCGCGTGTGGATTTTGGGGGTGTGACATCATTCTTCTTCAAAAAGCTTTCAAGATTTTGTGTCAGCAACTCAGCTCCTTCTCGAATAACTGCAGATGGTTCCAAAACTATGTCATCCACCAATTTCTGGTGTGGTTCTGCAAAATAGACATAGAAAATGTCATTAGAATAATATAACATTTTAAAATTCTAACTACTCTTATTACTCCCCCTTTCACTGTACCCTTAATAACAATCTTAGGAACTGGTTCCTTTGGAATCTGAACTGTAGGAGATGACTTAGGAGTTCTCTTTCTCTTTCCGTCTTTTACACACCACCATCTAGTATTCTTTTCAGAAAACAAACTGATTTTCTCATCTTCATTATCAGACTCACTATCTTGATGTCTCCAAGCATCATTCTCTGGAGCAACATAATCTGGTCTACTAATTCTGCTTATCATCCTTTTTGCTCCTGTGTTTGGACCCTTAGTAAGTCTGCTTATTGTCTCTGATGTCATATGTCGCAGTCCCAAAATATCATCATCACTTTTCTCAAGATCCTTGAATTTATCATCAATCAACATCTGAACAAAGCGAGGATACATAATGTACTTCTTGTTTCTAGCCTTTGCATTTTCAGTCATGTAGTCAAAAATCACTTGAGAAACATTGTATGGCCGGTTCAACACAAGGCAAACGACAATGTTCATGATATAGTCTGAAGCTTCATCATAAGCACCCTTCTTGTGTGATAAAGCATGAATAACACAATGTATCAAGAACTTGTAAGCATTACTGAAATTTGATTTCAAGATCTTTCCATTGACACTTCCTGTAAACCCCATTCTGCACCACAAACCTTTTGCTAGACATTCAGAGATAATGGTTGGATCATTATTAGAATCACGTAAGTCTAACACACGTCTTACATCACCAACTGTTATCTTAATCTCCAAATCTATTTTCTTTCCCTTCTCATCTCTCTTTGTTACTGCAGAGTAGATCGTTTTATCTTTCTCTTCGTATCATGTGGAATTCCAAAAACATCTAACATGTGATTTGTAAACTATGGTTTTATCAGTTAATGCCTTAGCAATTCTGCTCTCTCTCAAGAATTTTGCAACCTCTTCAATTACTAGTTTCTCTGTGTAAACTTTTTCTAACAGGCAGTAAATGTTATGCGTTTTCTCCCAGTCCTGCAGAAGAATTCTTGGAATTTTATCAAAAATTTTCTAACACTGAAAATTTTACTCTACCTAGTGCATAGACTCGGATGGCCATCCGACCGGATAATCATCCGTTCGGATTGCCTTTTGAATAGCTTGAAAGGCTATCCGATCGGATTGTGATCCGAGCAGATTACCTTCTGAATAAGTTTGATTTTGCTTTCCAGTCGGATTGAAATCCGACCGGATTGTCATTCGTATCATTTGAGTGCATTTGTTATTCGATCGGATGGTCATCCGATCGGATTGTGATCCGAGTCATGACAGGAGAGGCACAGTCTATAAGAATCAAGTGATGGATCAGATTGTCATCCGATCGAATTGCTATCTGACTCAAAACACTGGCACAGATTTCAAGAAATAAATGATGGTACGGATTGTCATCCGATCGGATTGTAATCCGATTCAAACAACAGTTCAGGAACATTCTAGAAACATCAAAATTTTTCTAAGGCAAAACTTCAAATTGAACACAGATCTACACAGAGAATCTCATCGTGATCAAAACCCTATGTTCAATGTTGTCTAAAACGTCCTAATCAGGGTTTAATTCGACAAAAACTGCGCCGATAGCTGTCACGTCCTAACATCAGATCTACTTGATTTTAGCATGTTATGACACAAATTAAACCGGTAAAACTATAGATATGATCATTCCGAACACAACCCTATGCTTAAATCTCATCAAAACTAACTCAAACTACCTAGATCTGATCTAAAGCCACCGATAGTGACGTCGTCAACAAGAACAGACAACAAACATGTAATTTTAATAGATTTGAGTAAGAAATACATACCTTTGCCATTGTAAAAGTTGTGCAAACCAACAATCCAAAGACTCGTGCAAAGAAATCCAAGGAAAATAAGATCAGAAAATCAAAGTGTGTGAGAGAGAAAGAAGGTTGTCGTGCGGGTAACCTTTGACTGACCTTTGACCCTCTATATATAGTGACGCGTGAGTCGGATTGTCATCTGACCGGATTGTCATCCGAACGGATTGTCACCAGATCGGAATGCTATCTGAGTGAGGCACACTATTTGACTTTTAAAAACTTTGACTTTTTGACCAATTATCATTTTCTCAAATTTTATCAGTTTTTAGAAATCCACTTAAGTATCTAGGTCCAAGTCAATGACCCTAGGTACTTAACTTGCTGACGAAGTCCAACTTAATGACCTTGGTTGACCCGATTCAAAACGTACTGACATTTTCTTGTTTAACCATTTTTCTGAAAATTACAAGTTTTAATTTAATGAACTTGTTTTTGACTTTCTCATGATTAGCTCCAAACTCATCCTCCAACCCAGAAACTTCCTGCATCTATCTCAAACTGTGAATCTAAAGATCAGCTCTCCACTTTGGTTTGTCGCAAATTAACGCAGAAATGTAAAGTCTTTTTGGACTTTTTAAAAAGTTTCTAAACTAGAAATGAGATACAGAAATAAGATGCAGTAAATGTAAACTATTTACAAACATATTTACAGACAATAATTTTTGTTTGAGTTCGTGTTAGAGGATCGATCATATCAGATTATGACAAATCACTAGTACCGTTGAGCTTAAAACACATTAAGTTTTAAACAATTCATGTAGATTGACTATATTGTTGTCCACTTAAACTCAATCTAACACCTTTCGAAATGCTTACCGATACGTTAAGGTATATTAAATTGCACTAGATTCTTATGGACCCCACAATCTCAGCATATCCCCTCATCATGTAATACACTAACTCAAGTAATGCTTTTTAAACTTTCATCAACTGTGGTTTGTGAGAAAACAAAGCAGAATGTTTAAACATTAACAATCTGGTCGATACTTCCGTATACGCAGAGAAAGTCCAGTGTTTAAACAAAATAAGAAAATAAAACAAGTTGAAGTTGTTTAGGCTTTAACCACCAGGTCGATACTTCTGTATACGCAGAGGTGATCCAAAGCTTAAACGAAACACCAAAGAAAATAAAGCAGAATGTTTACGCAATAACATCCAGGTTGATACTCCCGTATACACAGAGGATGTCTAGTGCTTAAACAAAATAAAGAAATAAAACAAGTCTAAATCTTTTCAAAATAAAAACACAAAATCACAGTGACTTTTCAGAAAAGTTGTGAAATCTCACAAAACTTGACCGGTTTTATGTCTATAGACAATCAGCGATTACCGAGCAGGCACACAGTCAAGAAGAACAAAACTAAGTACTATGCTTTTAACCATGTTTCCCACTAGAACTAGGCTTTATCATTTAGTTTGTATCGTTATCACAAATCTACTGGTTTAGCTGAGCCTATCGTCACATCCTTAATGAGACTGTTTATCACTTTTTATCTTTCCAAATCTTTAGCGTACTGTGACAGTCTACTGATGTACTATCATTTCCTCTTTTTACGCAAAAACTCATTTTGAATTTTATCATGTTTTTGGCTTTTTCAAATATACTAATATTTTTGGATTTTAAATTTTTTATTGTTTTTGTATTTTCTGAAAATTATAATCTATCTCCCCCTAAAGACCAAAACAGGTAAAAATTCGACAAACCATTGCAGATTGCTTTTCAACATCATCTACAGTGGTACCTTCATCAACGCCAACGATTTCCTCCGCATCCGATAGTAACCTCATACCATTAAGTTTGAAAAGATATTGAAAACATGTTTTGTCAAATGCTTTGGTATGTAAGTCAGCTTTTTGTTCATCGGTGTGGATTTTTTCTATTCGTATCAACTTCTTCTCAAAACAATCTCGGATGAAGTGATGACGAATTTCAATGTGTTTCGTTTTAGCGTGATGAACATGATTTTTTGTTATGTTTATAGCTGCCTCATTATCAACAAAGATAGGGGAGTTAAGAAATTGCAAACCGTAGTCTCGCATCTGTTGCTGGATCCACAAGATATGAGAGCAGCAGCTGCTAGCAGATACGTAGTCGGCTTCACATGTGGATAAAGCGACAGAGGTCTGCTTCTTGCATTGCCAGGTGAGCAATCGTGGTCCGAAAAACTGGCACCCTGCTGTTGTTGATTTAGCGTTGACTTTGCAGCATCCGAAATCTGAATCGGAATATCCTTCGAGCATAAAGTCGCCATCTTTTGGATACCACAACCCCAACGATGGAGTTCCTTTAAGGTAGCGTAATATCCTTTTGACTATTACCATGTGCGATGATCTTGGATTAGATTGAAATCTTGCTGCGAGGAAGGTTGGATACATAATATCAGGTCTTGATGCTGTCAAATACATTAACGAACCGATCATGGAGCGATACAGCGTTTCATCCACCTTTTCTCCGGTGAGATCAGGGTTTATCCCATGGTTCGTCGCTAATGGGGTGGACATAGGTGACATTCCTGACATTCCGAATTTCTCCAGAATATCATGAACGTACTTTGTTTGATGTATGAACGTTCCCTTGGATAGTTGATCAACCTGAAGCCCCAAGAAGAACTTCATCTCACCCATTGATGACATTTCAAACTTCTGCTTCATAACCTTTTCAAAATCTTTGTAGAGTTGTTCATTTGTAGACCCGAAAATTATGTCGTCCACGTAAATTTGAACTATCTGAAGATGGTCGTCGACAACTTTTGTGAAAAGGGTGGCGTCTATCTTTCCTCGGATGAAGTGATTGGCTAACAGATGTTGAGACAAAGTCTCATACCAGGCTCTCGGGGCCTGATGTAAGCCGTATAATGCCTTATCCAAGAGATAAACCTTATCTTTGTGAATTGGGTCGGTGAAGCCCGGTGGCTGTCCGACATAAACCTCCTCTTTCACCTTGCCATAGAGAAACGCCGACTTCACATCTAGCTGAAAGACTTTAGTTCCTTTCCATGATGCAAATGCTAGGAAAATTCTGATTGCTTCAAGTCTAGAAACCGGAGCATATACTTTGGTGCAATCTATTCCCTCCTGCTGACTGAAGCCTTGGACAACGAGTCGAGCTTTGTTGATAATAACAACTCCTCGATCATCTCTCTTGCACTTGAACACCCACTTGGTGTTTATCTTCCTATGACCATCAGGCAAGTCCACCAGTTTCCAGACTCCTAACTTCTCGAATTGGCTTAGTACCTCCTGCATTGCATTGACCAAAGAATCTTCAGTAAGTGCCTCTTTATAAGTCCTTGGTTCAATCTGCGAGATAAAGCAACTTAGTGAAAAGTCAGTTTGTAATGGAGCAACTTTTGAATAAAAACATGTAAGTCCTTGGTCAATTTGTCGTCTGGTTCGGACTCCTGATTGCAGCTCTCCAATGATTAACTCTTCAGGATGATATGAAAGAGTTCTTGGTATCACCTCGCCTGAAACGTCAACCTCACCTTCCAAATTTGTGACGTTTTGATTAGCAACTTGTTCACTAACTGGAATAGTTTGATTTGAAATCTGGATTTGCTCCCCCTAAGAATCTGTATCACCACTATCAAAAACTGGTCTATCATTATATTCCAAATTATCATTGACTGTCATCTGATTATCTTGACCATGTTCAGGTTCTGAAGATTATGGAACTTCATCATGTTCACCAGCATTGCTTGGACCTGCTTCATCATCATTTGAAGTTTGCCGTTGACATTTAGAAATCTCAGCTGGGAACCTTTCTTGTGATGACTCATACTCTCTAAGAATATCCAACTCGTCAAAGAACTCTGGTTCTTCCTCCATGTCGAAGGAATCCCACAAAGTATCATAATTGAAACGCCATGAGTCGCCGTGATTCTGTGGTGGCATTGTATGGCCCTGACATTCAACATTGTATTCTTCAATTATCCGCTTTAAACTTGGAACAAAAACTCGTTTTTGTGGACTAGAATAACCCACGAAAATTCCTTCAATGCTCTTTGGACCAAACTTCCCAAAAGGCTCTAAAACTGTGCAGGGAGACCCAAACGGTTCCAGATACTTCAAGTTAGGTTTGCGGAGATTTATCAGCTCAAAACACGTCTTGTTGAATTTCTTTACTGTAAGAACCCGGTTGAGAGTATAACAAGCAGCTGACACTGCTTCTGCCCAGAAGTTGATTGGTAGCTTTGAATCAGCAAGCATTGTTCTGGCCGTTTCGATTAGTGTCCTGTTCTTTCGTTCTGCTACTCCATTTTGTTGTGGAGTGTAAGGAGCACTAAATTCATGCAATATTCCTTTCTCATCACAAATTTCTTCCATTTGGTTGTTATTGAACTCTGTACTGTTGTCACTTCTGATTTTTCTGATACGGGCTAGGTACAAATTTTCAATTTTTCTGAACAACGCCATCAAACTTTCAAAAGTATCATCTTTAGTCTTCAAGAATAATACCCACGAAAATCTGGAATAATCATCAGTAACCACAAGACAGTAGAGATCTCCTGTAATACTTTTGACATTCACAGGACCAAACAAATCCATGTGAAGTCTCTCCAAAGGTCTTGAGACTGAATTGACTTGCTTTTTAGGGTGTGACTTTTTCTTTTGCTTGCCTTTGATGCAACTAATGCACTCCCCTTCCAGATGAAAACCTTTAATGTGAACACCCAGAACTAAATCATTATGCACCAGATGATTCATTTTTCGTAGATGAATGTGGCCCATCTTGCGATGCCACAACTGTGATTCCTTCTCAGTTGCTCTAGAAACAAAACAGTGTGCTTGACCCGTTGTTGTAGTTGCTACACTCATGTCCAATACATACAGGTCATTCACTCTCGGCGCTCTCATGATAATCCATTCTTGAGGAATAACAAAACCTGGTTTCAAGATCAAACATTCTTTGTCTGTAAAGTGCGTGGTATACATCCTGTCACAAATCTGCGAGATACTCAGTAGATTATTTTCCAGCTCAGCAATGTAGTTAACTCTTTCAAACGTGACAATCCCATTGGATAACGTTGTCTTCCCTGTCATGTGTCGAGAAGCTCCACTATCCATAATCCAACGTGAAACGGATCTCGGAAGCTCCTGCACATATCACAAATATTTAGTGAGATTTTGTTGCCACCCAAGCCTCTTTTGACTCGGGTAACTTGACATTAATGTGAGTTTTTGTAGTGTAAAGTGGCGGAAAGTTTTTATCATTCATTTTTAAGCTTTCAGCAGACCCAACCTCAACCTCTTTGAATAGGAAATATTCATCTTTTTGAGGTTGACCAGATGATTGGCCTTTCTTTACAACATATTTCTTTTCAGAAGTCACTTTTTGTTTCTCGTATAAATCCAAAGGTACATACATCTTCTTGGTTGAAGATGATGATTTTTCAGTCTCAGACACCTTTGGTTTTGGAGAATTTTCTTTCTTGTCAACAGTTTTTGGCTTCCATGTTTGTTGAGGTGATGCAACTCGTTTGTAAAATTTGTCATTTTTAGTTACCAATTTCTTAACAAGTTCAGTTTTGATCTTGGTGTTATCATTTTTCAACACCTTTTTCTCAACAACCAATGGAGCTTTTCCCTTCACAACATCTTTCTTGCTTGAATTCATCACAACTTCAGTCTTAGGCTTCAAGTTGGTACACTTTCATGCAATATGTCCAACTTGATTGCATTTGAAGCATGTTCGGGTGTCAACTACCCGACTTGTGCCTTCAGACTGAGGCTGTGAGGCCTTCTTTTCAAAGAACTCTTTGTTTGATTATGAAAAAATCTCAGATTCCTCATCAGAGAGTGAACTTGAACTGTTCACAAACACCTTTATCTTAGTAGATCTCTTGTTCTGAACATTCTTTTTCTGATAATTCTTACCACCCTGATATGCACCCGACCATTTGTTTCGGTTGTTATTAGAAAAACGTGGTGGAATGACAAGTTTTTTATAGTAAGCTTTATCTTTCTCAAAATTTAATTGCCTCTTTGAATTTCTCAATCCTTCGATTTCTAATATATTAATCTCAATCAATTTAAAAACATTTCTCAATTTTCCCACATTCACATTTCTAAAGGAAATTCAAGATCCGAATACAACTTATCAGATCCCGCCATCTTATACATCACAACAGCAGGTTCATCATTTAAGTTGTTTTTGGATTTTGATTTCGGAATGTATTTGTCCAGAAAACATTCTTCATCCTCAATTGAATCACTATCCAAAACACTTTCAGCCATGCCTTTTACAATCTCAGTTTGAAGACTATCATCAGATGATGATGAAGAAAATGTAACATCAATTGACTCTGGAAGTTTAACCTTATTCATTTCAACTTCAACATTAACCAACCCTGATTGTTTCTTTGAAAAATTGTTTAGAACTGGTGGCGGAACTTGATGAAACCCAACCCCAGTTCCATCACAGTATACATCTTCGCCTGCTTTGTTTTTCCCAATGGGTTTGGGAACAATGTGTTGCAAAACAAAACTTGCAGAGTTGTAACTGTTCAGTTTCAAATTAATACGCTCATTCTCAATCTTAGCTTCTTCAAACTGAAGCTTCAATTTCGCAATCTCATCCAGTTGTTGGTTAATTAACTCTTCTTTAACCCTCAAAACGCCTTGCAAATGACAATTTTCTTTGTATGTTTTACCGTTTCTATCATCAGAATCTTTCACTGTGCGTTTTAGCTTCTCAAAACTTTCAGAAATTTGACGATTTTCAAGAATTAGTTTTTCATTTTCTTTCCTAACTCTTTCTATGTCAATTTTATCAGTTTCAATTTTGTCAGTTAATTCTTTTAATCTGTCGTTTGAGGCTCTCAACATTTTATCACGGTTAAGGATCTGATCCTCAACACTTCGGACTCTAGCAGTCAGATCATCAATTTTCTTACCACTGAGATAAGTGATTGTACTACAAACTTTGCACTCTTTCATGCAATTTTTGCAGTCAATATCACCATTTACTTTCTTACCTGACGCACTTGTTGACGCATTTGAACTGACCTGGCTTTTAGACTCAGATACGGATTTAGAGTCTACCTCAAGTTCCTTAGCAGCCAGCACTTTGTCAGCCATCTTTCCCAAGTTTTCAGCTGTCAACTCCTGTGAAGTATTAATGATCCCATCATCAATCTTCTTTGACTTTTCTTCTCTCTCGTTTTCTTTCTCTTCTTTCTCTTCTTTGCTTCCCCACCATTTTCTTTGCCAACCCTCTTCTTCTTCAGAAATTTGTTGAATTATGGTTTCAAGATCGAGGGTCTTGTAGTCAATAGCAATGTTTCCCATGGGGTCAAGATAACATTCTCTTTCTGGATCCCATCTCTTGGCCCTTTTTGCTTCAGTGTATATATCAGATATTCTGATCATTCTGTTTTGAGCTATCATTTTTCTGTTGACATACTTTTCTTCTTCATTTCTGCTATCTTTAAAAGGAACAGGTTCAACAGTTTTTGCCATAAACGCATATCTAACCGCATCCTCTTCAGGTAACAACTCGCTCCAGTCGAAACCTTCATCGTCATGGATCATAGCAAGAGCTCTGGATTTCTCTTTGTTATCCTTAATCTGCTTCATTCTTGGCGGTTCTGATTTATTCTGATGATATATAGCTTTCTTGTAGTAATCTTCTTTGAACGGATTTTCAGAATCATCAGCATAAGCATTCCGACACTCTCTTTTAAAATGACCTTTCTGTTTACACTTGAAACAGGTCACTTTTGACTTGTCGAAGCCCAACTTGGTAGATGGTCCACCAATAGACTTTCTTCCAGTTATCTCCATGAAACGCTATGCCCGACGAACTGCACTGGCCATGCACCAAATTATGTCGATCAATTCCATCTCCTCAGGATCTATCTGATCGTAATCTTCTTTTGTCAGGTTGGTGTTGCCAATCTTCCCAGCCACTAGACTTTCATACGATTCTAGAACGGATGCTAAGAAAACCATCTGTTGCTTTGCAGACTCCTCGCTGAAGTTTTGAGCATTCTTTAAATCTACAACGATGTTGCATTGAAATAAGTTCTTTTCAGCTGATTGGTTTGAAGTAGATGAAGAGCCACTGTGAAATCCACTGCTTGTACTTTCTTTGCTAGATGTGTTGAAATTTTGGATTTTGTTGACATTTTCAGTAGAAAAAGCTGTCTTTGGAGACGTAATCTTTGGAATCATGCTCTTTGGATAATACAAATCCAAGTTCTGCTGATATGACGAGTGATTCACTTTGTGTGTTTTCTTTATTTCCAGCTCGTGACTCTCTAGTCTTTCGATCAACAAATCCACCGTAAGAACTTCAGGCTTAATCGTATTCTTCAACATCAAAGCATAATATTGCCAATCCGTCTCATCTGGCAATGAATCAAAAAACTTATCGATTAGCTCTTCTTGAGAATAGAAAATTTCATGTCTCGCCAGCTCCAGCTTTAGGTGCCCAAACCTCTCAATCATTTTACAAACTGATTCATTCTTTAAACACCCAAACAAATCAAACTCTTTTCTTAGTAGTTTCTTTTTGTTTTTCACTATTTCTGCACTTCCTAAACATTTAACTTTCAACTTTTGCCAGAGATCTTTAGCATTAGTGTATTCAATCAAAGATATTATATCTTCTCGGATAGACTGAAACAACATTGCGATGCATTTTTGCTCGGCAACAAAAACTTCTATTTCTTCGGATGATGTCAAATTTTCACCATTTTTCCCTCCATCACTATATCCATTCTTTAGACTTTTCCAGCTGGTGTATGCAAATGCTTTTACCATTCTTTAAATTTCTTGGCCCACCGACTGTACTCTTCAATTGCCATTAACTTTGGGGGTTTGTTATATGTTCCGTATGCACTTTCCACACCTAAAGCATCCGACAAAGTTTTCTTTGCATTTGGAGTGTTCTCATTGGTGTTGCTAGAAGTATCATCTCCATAGTTTCTAGCGAAGCCATACATATCACGGAAAGGATTCATGAATTCGTCCATCTTTCACATACCTGAAACAGTCAAACACTTAGAAAATTTTTACAAATTTCAAAAATTTTCAAAATAAATCTCCTGAATCGGATGGTGATCCGATCGAGTCACTATCCGAACGAGTGACACAGACTATCCGACCGGATGGTGATCCACTCGGATGATCGTTCTTTCTGGTGACAGTTTGACTTTTGAAAAGTTGACCTTTTAACCTTTCACCGCTCGGATGGTGATCCGACTGGATGACAGGTTAGAAGTGTAAATGAGACTAAGAACTTTCAAAATCTTATCCGATCGGATTGCTATCCGATCGGGTGAGATGATGACGTAAGCAGATGTTCTTGATCAAATTGAATCACACCACTCGGATAGTAATCCGAGCGAGTAACACTAATGATGTCAGTAAGCAACTAACAGATACTAACTAATCCAATCCGTTCGGACAGCTGTCCGAGCGAGTGGATGACGTCAGCACATATGAACAGCTAAACATGGTTTTTGATGAATTTGATCTCGTTTTAGGTTGAATTTGATTATGAAACTCAGAAGGATTATACTTTGAATGATTGCGAATCAAATGATATCGATTTTATCAATTTTTAACCGTGGATTCACGTTTAATTTTAAGTTTTTCTGATTTTAAGATGACAAACTTAGAAATAATGAAAGAAATGAGTAGAAAGAGATGAAATATGTCAAATCTCCGGTGAAATTTGAATCTGATCGGCAAGAAATGTCAAATCTCCGGTGAAATTTGACTCTGATCTGCAAATAAAACTCGAATTCCGGTGAATTCGGTGTCGTTGATCTTGATTCAGCTCCCTGGATGCTCTGATACCACTTGTTGGTCCCTTTGCACAGGATCTAATCGTAAGGAACAAGATGAATCGACTTTGTCTAATGTGCGGAATCCATTATGACAAATCTCAGATGATGAACACAGAATTCAATGATTAAACATGGTCTGTTCTTTCTATTAAACGTTCTGAAGGTACAAAGTTCCGGTAGAAGACAGACACTGGTCAGGTTCTCGCTCGAGTCAAAAGTCATGAAAGTAATACCCGGATGAGGTATTTATAGGCAACTCAGGAATAGGTGAGTGTTGTTCGTTAGGATGACAATCCGATCGGATGGCAATCTGATCGGATGGCAATCCGATCGGATGACATCAGTCAACAAAATTCAACACTTTACAGTTATGCCCCGTTTCCTGAGTTGTCATTCTATCTACACACATTCATTACATAATTGTTTACAAAGACACAAATATACAAAACATGACTTCATGCTGACGGAAGCTACAGACGTTTGCACTAACACCTATTCGTTGGGCAAATTTGGTAACCAGTTCGGACATCTGAGCGTCGCTGTGATGAAGAGACATTCTAGACAAAATGGAAGATATAGGAAGAAACAAGTGAAATGTTATCGGATAATCAAAACAGAATGACAATGCATAAAAATTGTGATAATTTGTTTGTTACCTAAGGCAAACAAATGAGACGGTGATTAATCAAAGTAAATGAGTCATATTAATGTATCTATTGGTGCAGGGAATGTCTGTTTACTACGTCTTAGTTGAGTCTTAGGTCTAGATAGTTTGAATTAGAGTTAGAAAACAAGTTTAGAGGTTTAAACATGTAATTTCGCTCCAAATGACACAAGTGTCATTAGAAGCGAAATCAAGATTTTATGTAACATGTGATTCCGCTCCAAATAGGTCTAGATGGTAATTCCGCTCCTAATGATCAAGCTGATTCCGATCCTAATGATCAAGCTGATTCCGCTCCTGATGGTCTTTGGTGATTCCGCTCGTAATGATTCGTGTAGTTTGGAGCGGAATCAGGCGGCTATATATAGGGGTTGGCTGTTGTCATTTGTAACAGTTGGAGCGGAATTAGGTCTTGGTGTAGGTGTCGAAACTCTGTCAAAATTCTGTCAGAAACACATGTAAAGGATTGCAATCAGTAATAGAAAGAAAGATTAAAAGGAAACAAGTTGTTGTGACTTTGTATACTCTGATTACGCCTTTGTATTCAAAGATGAATTGCTTTACTGACATTTAGGGTCACGCACACGGTCCAACAAGTGGTATCAAAGCTCAGGACGAGGAGTTCATACCATAGCAGCTTGATTCTACCAAAATTTCTCATTTCTACTCACTTCTTCTTATATTTTTCTGATTTGAAATAGTTTCAACAGTTGAAATGGCCTGATTTTCGGATATATTGTGTAAAACATAGTTTTAACAAAGCCTACAAAGAATCAGATTAAAACTCGATTTAAAACTGGTAAAAATGACCTAATAATCTGATTTCGCTCGTAATTCCGCTCGTGAGACACCTTCTGATTCCGCTCAAAATCAAACTTTTATGATTCCGCCTGAAAGTTAGCTTCTGATTTCGCTCATAAAGTAATCAAAGTCAGATTTCGCTCGAAACGTATTATCTGATTCCGCTCGAAATCAGAATATATCTAATTTCGCTCGAACACATTCTGTTGATTTCGCTCGAAAGCTGATTTCGCTCGAAACTTGCTGTTTTTCAAAATTTCGAAAATTTTCTAAGTGTTTGTTGATTTTTCAGGTACGTACAAGATGGATGATTTCAATCCGTTTTATGATGTCTTTGCGTTTGCTGGAAACGGTGGAGACGATACTTCTTCGAACAACACTAATGAGAACACGCCGAATCCAAAGAAAAAGTTATCGAATGCCTTGGAAGTTGAAAGTGCTTTCGAAACCTACAACAAACCCCCGAAGTTGATGGCTATAGAAGAATACAGTCTGTGGGCAAAGAAATTTGAAGATTGGTTGAGAGCCTTTGCTTTTCCCAGCTGGAAGAGTCTAAAAAATGGTTATGATGATGGAGGCAAAAGTGGCGAAAGCTTAACTACACCTGAGGAAATAGAATCGTTTGTTGCTGAGCAAAAATGTATTGCGTTGCTATTTCAGTCCGTCAGAGAAGATATAATATCTTTTATCGAATACTCTAGTGCTACAGATCTCTGGAACAAATTGAAAAATAAATGTATAGGAAGCACAGAAATTGTGAAAAACAAAAAGAAACTACTTAGAAAAGAGTTTGATTTGTTTGGGTGTTTAAAGAATGAATCAGTTTGTAAAATGATTGAGAGATTTGGGCATCTAAAACTGGAGCTGGCGAGACACGAAATTTCCTATTCTCGAGAAGAGTTAGTCGAAAAATTGTTTGACGCATTGCCCGATGAGATGGATTGGCAATATTATGCATTGATGCTAAAGAATACTATCAAGCCACCAGAAGAGTTGACAGTAGACTTGCTGATTGAGAGACTAGAAAGTCACGAGTTGGAGTTAAAGAAGACACACAAAGTCAATCACACATCATACCAGCAGAACTTAGATTTGTATTATCCAAAGATCATGATGCCAAAGAACACATCTCCCAAGACTGCGTTTTCTGCTGAGAATGTTTCCACAACGAGCAAAGAAAGTCAAAGCAGTGGATATCACAGTGGGTCTTCATCAAATTCAAACCAGTCTGATGCAAAGAACTTATTTCAATGCAACATCGCTGTAGACTTAAAGAACGCTCAAAACTTCAGCGAGGAGTCAGCAAAGCAACAGATGGTTTTCCTAGCATCTGTGCTAGAATCCTATGAAAGTCTTGTAGGAGGGAAGATAGGCAACACCAATCTGACGAAAGAAGATTATGATCCGATTGATCCTGAGGAGATGGAACTGATCGACATAAGGTGGTGTATGGCTAGTGCAGTTCGTCGAGCACAGCGTTTCATGGAGATAACTGGGAGGAAGTCAATTGGTGGACCATCTACCAAGTTGGGCTTTGACAAGTCTAAGGTGACGTGCTTCAAGTGCAAACAGAAAGGTCACTTTAAGCGTGAATGCAGAAACGCGTATGCTGATGAGTCTGAAAATCCGTTCAGAGAAGATTACTATAAGAAAGCGATTTATCATCAGAATAAATCAGAACCACCAAGGATGAAGCAGCTTCAAGATAACAAAGAAAAATCTAGAGCTCTTGCGGTGATTCAAGACGATGAAGGTTTCGACTGGAGCGAGTTATTACCTGAGGAGGATGCGGTTGGATATGCATTCATGGCAAATTCTGAACCTAAACCTTGGAAAGATAGCAGAACTGAAGAACAAAAGTATAATCACAGAAAGTTGTTAGCCACGAACAAATTGATCAGATTATCTGGTATTTTTTCTGAGGCAAAAAGAGCAAAAAGATGGGATCTAGACAGAGAATGTTATCTTGACCCCTATGGACACATTGCTATTGATCATAACACTCTTGATATAGAAACCATAATAAAAGAGTATAAAGTTGAAGATGATTACTGGCAGAAGAAATGGTGGGGAAGCGGAGAAGAAGAAGAGAAAGAGAAGAAGGAAAAAGAAGAGAAAGAGAAGTCAAAGAAGATTAACACTGGAATCATTGACACGACACAGGAGTTGAATGCTGAAAACATGGGAAAGATGGCTGACAAGGTGCTGGCAGCTAAGGCAATTGAGGTAGATTCTAAATCCGTCTCTGAGTCTAAAATACAACTCAGTTCAAACGGGTCAACGACTGAGTCAGGTAAGAAGGTCAGTGGTGATGTTGACTGCAAAAATTGCATCAAAGAATGCAAGGTTTGTAGTACAAACACTTATCTCAAAGGTAAGAAGATTGAGGATTTGACTGCTAAAGTCAGAAGTGTTGAGGATCAAATCCTTGATCGTGACAAAATGGTGAAAGCTTCAACTGAATGATTAAAAGAATTAACTAACAAAATTGAAACTGATAAAACTGATCAAGAAAGGGTTAGGAAAGAAAATGAGAGGTTAGTTCTTGAAAATCGTGAGGATCACTGAAAAATTTGATAAGCTTAAAAGCACGGTTAAAGATAATCATGATAGAAATGGTAAAACATACAAAGAAAATTGCCAATTGCAATGTGTTTTGAGATTAAAAGAAGAATTAATCAACCAACAACTGGATGAAATCGCTAAATTGAAACTTAAAGTTCAAGAAGCTGAAATTGAAAATGAGCGAATCCAGTTGAAGCTTAAGAGTTACAACTCCGCAAGCTTTGTTTTGCAACACATTATTCCCAAACCCATCGGGAAAGACAAAGCAGGCGAAGATGTATACTGTGATGGAACCGGGGTGGGTTTTCATCAAGTTCCACCACCAGTTCTAGACAATTATTCGAAAAAGCAATCTGGGTTGGTTAATCTTGAAGAAGAAAATGAAGTGAAACTTCCTGATTCAATTGATGTGACATTTTCTTCATCACCATCTGATGATAGTGTTCAAACTGAGATTGTTAAAGGCATGGCTGAAAGTGTTTTGGATAGTGATTCAGCTGAGGATGAAAAATGTTTTCTGGACAAATACATTCAGAAACCACAATCCAAAAACAACTTAGGTGATGAACCGGGTCTTGTGATGTACAAGATGGCTGGATCTGATAAGTTGGATTCGGATTCTGAGTTTCCTCTAGAGAATGTAAATGTTTCAAAATTGACAAATGTGTTCAAAATGGTTGAAATTGATTTGTCTGAAGTAAAGAGTTTAAAACAAACAAAAAGGCAAATGAATTTTGAAAAGGATAAAGCTTACTACAAAAAGCCTGTTGTTCCACCACGTTTTTATAACAACAATCGAAACAATTGGTCGGGTGGTTATCAGGGTGGTAAGAGTTATCAAAAGAGAAATGTTCAAAGCAAGAAGTTTGCTGAAAAGAAAGTGTTTGTGAACAGTTCACTTTCTGATGAGGAAAATGATTTTTTTTCAAAATCAAATGAAGAATTTTTTGCAAAGAGGGCCTCACAACCTCAGTCTGAAGGCACAAGTCGAGTAGTTGATACTCGTACGTGTTTTAGATGCAACAAAGTTGGTCATATTGCAAGAAATTGCACCAAATTCAAGCATAAGACTGAAGTTGTTGAGAATCAAAAGAAGAAGGTTGATTCAAAAGGCAAAGCTCCAATGGTTGTTGAGAAAATTTTGAAAAATGAGAAAACAAAAGTCAAAATTGAACCTGTTAAGAATGTGGTAACTAAAAATGACAAATTCTACAAACGGGTTGCTTCATCTCAACAAACATGGAAGCCAAAAGTTGTTGTAAAACCAAAGGTTTCAGAGTTGAAAAAACAATCATCTTCTACCAAACCGGTAAAGATGGATGTTCCTTTGGATTATTATGAGCAATTTGAGAAACAATCTTCTACTCCACCAGAGAAGAAGAATGTTCAAAAAAAAAATCAACCAACTGGTCAACTTAAGATAGACGAGTTTTTCTTATACAAAAAGGTTGAGGTTAGATCAGAGGAAAATTTGAAAATGAATGATAAAAAATTTCCACCACTTTACACTGCTAAAACTCACATTAAAGTCAAGTTACCCGAGTCAAAAGAGGCTTGGGTGGCATCAAAATCTAACTAAAGATTTTGGACTTGCCGGAGCTCCCTAGTTGGTAATCGTGAAGCATGAATCGACATCTTTATTGAATTGTTTGTGATATGTGCAGGATCTTCCGAGAGCTATTTCAAGATGGATTATGGATAGTGGAGCATCTCGACATATGATAGGGAAGACTGCATTGTTGTATGATGTTAGAAATATCAATGGTGGTTATGTGGGATTTGCTGGACACGAAGGTGGTAGAATTATTGGTGAAGGGACGTTATCCAATGGGATTGTTACGTTTGAAAGAGTTAATTACATTACTGAGCTGGAGAATAATCTGCTGAGTATCTTGCAGATTTGTGACAATATGTATACCACTCACTTCACAGACAAAGAATGTTTGATCTTGAAACCATGATTTGTTGTTCCTGAAGAATGGATTATCATGAGGGCACCTAGAGTGAATGATTTATATGTGTTGGACATGAGTGTAGCAACTACAACAATAGGTCAGGCTCATTGTTTTGTGTCTAGAGCAACAGAGAAAGAATCGAAGTTGTGGCACCGGAAGATGGGGCATATACATATTAGAAAAATGAATCACTTGGTGCACAATGATTTAGTTCTTGGAGTTAATATCAAAGGTTTTCATCTGGAAGGGGAGTGCATTAGTTGCATCAAAGGTAAGCAGAAGAAAAAGTCACACCCTAAAAAGCAAGTCAATTCAGTTTCCAGACCGTTAGAGAGACTACATATGGATCTGTTTGGTCCAGTAAACGTCAAAAGTATTACAGGGGATCTCTACTGTCTTGTGGTTACTGATGATTATTCCAGATTTTCGTGGGTATCATTCTTGAAGTCGAAAGATGAAACGTTTGACAGTTTGATGGCGTTGTTCAGTAAGATTGAAAATCTATACCAAAGGCGTATCAGAAGAATTAGAAGTGATAATGGTACTGAATTCAAGAACAACAAGAAGGAAGAATATTGTGATGAAAGAGGTATATTACATGAGTTTAGTGCTCCGTACACTCCGCAGTAGAATGGATTTGCAGAACGTAAAAACAAGACGCTAATCGAAACGGCCAGAACAATGCTTGCTGATTCAAAGGTACCGATAAATTTTTGGGCAGAAGCAGTTTCCGCCGCATGCTATACACTCAACCGGGTTCTCACTGTCAAGAAATTCAACAAAACGTGCTTTGAGTTGATCAATAACCGCAAACCGAATCTGAAGTATCTGGAACCGTTTGGGTCACCCTGTACTGTTCTATAGCCTTTTGGAAAGTTTGGTCCGAAGAGTATTGAAGGGATATTCATTGGTTATGCAAGTCCGTTATGAGGAATCTTCGTTCCAAGTCTGAAGCGGATTATTGAAGCTCCAAATGTTGAATGTCAAGGTTATACAATGCCGCCACAGAATCCTGGAGACTTATGGCGTTTTAATTACGACAAGTTGTGGGATTCGTTTGACATGATGGAAGAACAAGAAGAAGAAGAAGATTTCTTTGACGAGTTGGATATTTTGCGAATGTATGAAGAATCACAGGAAAGGTTTCCAGCTGAGTATTCAAGAAGATCACGACAAGCTTTAAATGATGATGAAGCAGGTCCAAGCAATGCTGGTGAACATGATGATGTCCAACAGGATGAAGTTGCTCAAGATAATCAGATGGCACAGATTGATAATCAAGAACCTGAGAACATGCCAGTATTTGATCGTGGTGATTCAGATTCTGAGGGGGAGCAAATTCAGATTTCAAGTCAAACAAACCCAGTCAGTGAACAAGGTGCAAATCGGAATGTTACTAATCTGGAAGGTGATGTAGATGTTCCAGGTGAAGTAATGACACGAACTCTTTCATATCATCCAGAGGAATTGATCATTGGAGAATTGCATACAGGCGTTCGTACTCGAAGACAGATTGATAAAGGACTTACATGTTTTTATACAAAAGTTGCTCCTTTGCAAATTGAATTCTCATTGAGTTGTTTTATCTCGCAGGTTGAACCAAGAACTTACAAAGAGGCGCTTAATGAAGATTCTTGGGTCAATGCAATGCAGGAGGAACTGAGTCAATTCGAAAAGTTGAGAGTGTGGAAGTCAGTGGATTTACCTGATGGTCAGAGGAAGATAAACACCAAGTGGGTGTTCAAGTGTAAGAGAGACGATAGAGGAGTTGTGGTTCGCAACAAAGCTCGACTCGTAGTCCAGGGTTTCTGTCAGCAGGAGGGTATAGATTTTACCGAAGTGTATGCTCCTGTTGCTCGACTAGAAGCGATCAGAATCTTTCTAGCATTTGCGTCTTGGAAAAACTTCAAAGTTTATCAGTTAGATGTTAAATCAGCTTTTCTCAATGGGAAGGTAAAAGAGGAGGTTTATGTCGGTCAGCCACCGGGCTTAACCTATCCACACCACAAAGACAAGGTCTATTTGTTAGACAAAGCGCTGTATGGTTTACACCAGGCCCCAAGAGCTTGGTACGAGACATTGTCTCAACACCTACTAACCAACAGCTTCATCCGTGGAAAAGTGGATGCCACTCTCTTCACCAAAGAGGTCGACGAACATCTTCTGATTGTTCAGATATACGTGGACGACATCATATTTGGGTCAACAAATGAGGATCTATGCAAAGATTTTGAACGTGTTATGAAGCAAAAATTCGAAATGTCATCGATGGGTGAGATGGAATTCATTTTGGGATTGCAGGTTGATCAACTACCCAAAGGAATTTTCATACATCAAACGAAGTACGTTCATGATATCTTGGAGAAATTCGGGATGTCAGGTTTGTCACACCCCCAAAATCCACATGCGGAGTATCACCGCTTGGAGGCGTGACTGACCAGGATCAAGCCACCAATCATATTGAACAAGCAAGTAAATAATTATAAAGGTCCAACCAATACAATTGGTGTCCAAAACAAACATAGTTTAAGTTGCAAGCGGAAGCATAATGATAAAATCCAAAACCAAATATAAGTTCAAATGTTTCAAAGTTTAACATGGCACACAGCTGTCCATGTCCCACAACGACTCTTCCCCATGCAAGCTCCAGCTAAGTACCTATTGACCTGCAAAGCATGTAGTAACGAGTCAACAATAATGTTGAGCGAGTTCATAGTTGGGTGTTCGTTTTAAGTTGTTCCAAAAACAGTTTCCTTTATCTGGCATCCTGCCGTGGGGGTTACCCCATAGTTGAAAACGTGATTTGTTTATTCCCGGTTACTCTAGCAATCCAGCCGTGGGGGCTACCCCATGTTTAGTTATCTGGCTTTTCGGCCGTGGGGGCTACCCCATGTATACACTAGACTCGTTACCATATCGACTGCTGACTGTAGTCATGTTTATGTGCCCTGAACTGTCAATGTCTATCATCATTTACGTGCCCAGATCCATTAGTTCACGCCCGTCCTCTGCAGCACGGTGTGAGGCTTGTCAAACCTAAATAGCGCTATCTAACTAATGACCCGCTCGCCATTGGCCCGGCGATTAAGTCGATATAAAAAGGAGGGACTTCGTGATAGAGTTTTGGTCTAGTAAAAGTTAACTGTCCATGAGGACGAGGAATTATATTCCTGAACCAGTACTGTCCTACCCAAGAAAGGACGAGGAACCCATGTTCCTTAACCCCATTCCCAACCCCTGAGAATCCCATGCTTTGTAGAAAGTGTGAACTCACATTGGTTTGCTCGGTATGCTCAAAGGGTTACACGTTCACAATTAATCAATCACGACCTATAGTACGCACGTGTATATAATCAGTTTACGTTCGTAAAGACTCGCATGAAATCTAATGTCACATATTGCTTGGCAGTTATCATCGTGTAACACGTAACAGTTAGTCAAATCAATTTCATGTAACTCATGTTTCACATACAAGTCCTTCACAGTTTATTCTATCATGATTATTCTCTTACTTACATACTTGACAGGATTAACAAGCTTAACAAGGTTAATAATAAACTAACAGTGTTAAATCAACTAACAGAGTTGCATATTTAACGGAGTTACTTATTGAATAAGGTTACATGCATATCTTAACAGGGTTAGCAACTAACAGCGTTAAAACTAACAGGGTTACTGTCTAGAATGCTGAACTAAGACACATGTGGCGAAAACACCTTCTGGGCGAAATCACCTATTGGCGAAATCACTCAGATGACGAAATCAGAAGTGATTTCGTTGAGTATGTGTTTTCGTTGGGACGGAGGTAATATCATCATCAACAGTTAAGTAATCTCAGAACCCTAATCGACATCTAGCAATAATTCAACAATCATTAGACCTAGCCGTGATTGATATGTTTCTAGATCAGTCTCATATACAGAACTGTAACATCTATCCATTTAAAATACATAAAACAAGCACATGACTATATGAGAACTATGGCCGACAATTTTGAGGAATTCTTATCATACAATCAATTCCAACATATGCTCATAATCATTACCACTAACAGTCAATATTTTATGATGTCCACTTATACTCTTCACATTTTTCAGCAACTTGATAAAGCATTTAGAGGATGGTTATGATTGGACCGATTACTTTTTGTTTTAATAGAGGGTTTGTAGTTTTAAAATATTGACCATGGAATTCAATCAATTCAATAAATTCTTGGCCGACAACTGATGTTTCTAGATCAGTTCTTGACATGCGATTGGACCAAAAGTTAAAATATCATATCTAACCTATAGACATCAAATCAACACTTGTTTATTTGACAATTTTAGTAACAGTGGCCGCCAATTATATGTATGCAATATGCAATCTCAGCGAACTTCAATCAATCAAGTATACATACAGACATGTGATAGTTATACTACGGAATCATGCAGAAATCCCACAACAGTGCAGACTAACCGAGGTGGAAAAAGGGTACCAGATTGTTCGAAAGGAAAAGCTTGAAGACTTGAAGTTGCCGTCGCACAGGGAATAAGGCTCTAGGGTTTGCCGATAGAAAAACTTCTCGTAAGGGTTGTGATAAAAAAAAATATATATATATATAAGTGATTCACTGCTGGACCTAAAGCCCATTCTGTTTTCGTTGAGAGGAGGTGGCGAAATCCCCTTTGGATTTCGTGGAACAGGTTGGCGAAATCCCTTTGATTTCGTCACTTTCATAATATCATATAATAATATTAACAATGGTCTTCACCCCTATCTAACAAACAATGCACAACAATTAAACACTCGAATAATTTAATACCCCAAGCATGTACCAAGCATGAACATTTTTCAAACAATTCATAGTGTACAAAATCAATGCACGAATCACCAAACACTGTACAAAAGAAGTAACGCATAGAGGAGAAACCTTGGAAACTCGAGTTGTCACATTATCCCCAACTTGAAAGAAATTTCGTCCCGAAATTTAGCACGTGGTTACTGAGGAAGCTAGTTGTGTTGTGTAGTTTACTGGTTTTCCTGGGGTGTCACATCATCCCCCCGTTGATTTGGAATTTCGTCCCGAAATTCTGTAGTAGCTTCAGCCTCAGTTGCGGTTGCATTGTTTCCGAATAACTGGGGATACTTGAGTTTCATTTGATGTTCTCGTTCCCAGGTAAACTCTGGGCCACGACGGGAGTTCCAACGAACTCGAACGAGAGGGATTCTAGTGCGTTTGAGGACCTTAACATCCCGGTCCGTGATTTCAACTGGTTCCTCGACGAATCGTAACTGCTCGTCGATAGTGAGCTCCTTCAAAGGAACTATTAGGGTCTCATCTGACAGACACTTCTTCAGATTCGACACGTGGAAAACGTTGTGAACTGCACTGAGTTCTGCTGGTAAGTTCAGTTTGTAGGCCACTTTGCCTATTTTCTCTATGATTTTGAATGGTCCAATGTATCGTGGGTTAAGTTTGCCTCGTTTGCTAAAACAAACCACACCCTTCCAGGGTGAGACTTTGAGTAGTACCCGCTCCCCAACCTGGAGCTCGAGTGGTTTCCTGCCCTTATCGGCGTAGCTTTTCTGACGGTCACGAGTTGCCGCCATTCGTTGTCGTATTTGAGCAATTCGTTCTGTTGTGTCTACCACAAGTTCTAGACCAGTGATCTGACTATCTCCCACCTCTGCCCAACAAAGAGGTGACCGGCATTTACGCCCGTACAATGCCTCAAACGGAGCAGCTTTAATGCTGGTGTGGTAGCTGTTATTGTACGAAAATTCTACAAGTGGCAGATGCTTTTCCTAGCCTTTGCCAAAGTCAATCACACATGCCCTAAGCATGTCTTCAAGGGTCTGGATGGTGCATTCAGACTACCCATCCGTTTGCGGGTGATAAGCGGTGCTCATATCTAGACGTGAGCCAAAGGATTTGTGCATTGCCTGCCATAGTTCTGAAGTAAATCGTGCATCACGATCAGAGATAATAGAGGTGGGCACCCCGTGCCTCGAGACAACTTCCTTAAGATATACGTCTGCTAGAGTAGAGAACTTGTCTGTTTCTTTGATAGCCAAGAAGTGTGCAGACTTAGTGAGTCGATCCACGATCACCCAAATCGTATCATTCCCACGTTGAGATCTAGGCAGGCCAGTAACAAAATCCATGGAAATTTGCTCCCATTTCCATTGTGGTATCTCTAGCTGTTGAAGTAGGCCCGATGGTTTCTGATATTCCGTTTTGACTCTTGCACAAGTCAAACACTTGCTAACGTAAGTTGCTATATGAGCTTTCATGCTAGGCCACCAATATGTAGTTTTCAAATTGTGGTACATCTTATCCGAACCAGGATGTACTGAGTAGCGAGACTTATGAGCTTCATCCATTACAAGCTCGCGTAAGTTGCCATAGAGTGGGACCCAGATGCGTCCCGTTACATAGTAGGCGCCGTCTGCCTTTTGTTCCAACCGTTGCCTTGACCCGCGTAGGGCTTTAGCCCTGACGTTTTCTGGTTTCAATGCTTCTACCTGAGCATCTCGTATCTGAGAAGGAAGACTAGACTGAATAGTGAGTTGCAACGCCCGTACACGCCTAGGTGTAGTATCCTTTCGACTGAGGGCATCGGCCACCACATTGGCTTTGCCCGGATGGTACTTTATAGCACATTCGTAATCGTTCAACAGTTCGACCCATCGACGTTGTCGCATGTTCAACTCTTTCTGCTTGAAGATATGTTCGAGACTCCTGTGATCGGTGTAGATGGTGCACTTGGTACCGTACAGGTAATGTCGCCATATCTTGAGAGCAAAAACAACAGCTCCCGGCTCTAAATCATGTGTAGTGTAATTCCGTTCGTCAATCTTAAGTTGGCGCGAAGCATAAGCAATGACTTTATCCCGTTGCATCAACACACATCCAAGACCTTGGATAGATGCGTCGCAGTAGACTACAAAATCGTCCGTGCCTTCAGGCAATGAGAGGATAGGTGCGCTACAAAGTCTATCCTTTAAGTGCTGAAACGCTGTTTCCTATGTATTACCCCAATGGTAAGCAACACCTTTCTGTGTCAATAGTGTAACCGGCTGCGCGATCTTTGAGAAGTCTTTGATGAACCGTCTGTAATAACCCGCCAAGCCCAAGAATTGGCGTATTTCGGTTGGTGTGCGAGGTGCAGGACAATTCTTGATTGAATCTACCTTGGACGGATCAACATGAATCCCATCCTTGTTTACCACGTGGCCTAGGAAGTGGACTTCACGAAGCCAGAAGTCGCATTTTGAAAACTTGGCGTACAGTTGTTCCGTTCGAAGGAGTTCCAAAATAAGTCGTAAATGCTGTTAGTGTTCGTGTTCCTCCTGACTCTTCGAATAGATCAGGATATCATCGATGAAAACAATGACAAACTAGTCAAGATAAGGTTTGCATACCCTGTTCATAAGGTCCATGAAGACTGCTGGTGCGTTTGTTAATCCGAATGGCATGACCAGAAACTCGTAATGGCCGTAGCGTGTTCTGAATGCTGTTTTGGAGACGTCCTCGTCCCGGCCTCTCAGTTGATGGTAGCCTGACCTCAGATCAATCTTTGAATAGTAGCTCGACCCTTGCAGCTAGTCAAATAAGTCGTCGATGCGTGGAAGAAGATAGCGATTCTTCATGGTCACCTTGTTCAGTTCGCGGTAAACTATGCACATGCGGAAGGTATCGTCTTTCTTCTTCACAAACAATACTGGAGCTCCCCAGGACGAAGAGCTAGGACGTATGAAACCCTTATCCAAGAGTTCTTGCAATTGCTTAGACAGTTCTTCCAGTTCGGTTGGAGCTAAACGATAGGGTGCTCGAGCTATGGGTGTTGTTCCAGGATCTAGCTCGATTTGAAATTCGACCTGGCGATGAGGCGGTAGCCCGGGTAAATCTTCAGGGAACACTTGAGGAAAGTCGCGTACAACTGGAATATCCTCTAACTTCTTCTCTTTCGTCGATGTATCTGTAACGAGTGCTAATATAGCAGTGTGGCCCTTTCGCAAACACTTCTGTGCCTTCAAGAAGGAGATGATGCCACTCACGACACCACTCTTGTCGCCTTGAACATCGAGAGGTTCTTTGCCAGAACGGGGAATGCGAATGATCTTCTCTTTGCATAGGATCTCTGCTTGCTATTGGGATAACCAATCCATACCAATGACGATGTCAAAACTATCACAACGTTGGGGTTATTCCTAGCATCACCCTGACCAATCACGAACACTCGACCCCTGGCACCATTGCCGTCGTTATTACCCCCGTTGTTATTTCCCGTTGCCCTGATTATTGTTGTTGTTGTTCGGATTTTCATTTAACTGGGGGTAGTCCCGTTTGAAGTGGCCTTCTGTGTAACAACTGTGCTTGTAATCACTATGAACAGTTCTGTTATCAATAAAACAATGTTATTTGATCCCAATGTTTGTTTTGTTATGTTTTACATTTTTCATGTTTTGACTTTTGTTCAATTTCAAACTCTACATCACTTTCGGGAGAGTTATACGCAAACTGGTGCGTAAACGTACTCAGTTTAATGCGACAAATACTCCGGAACATCAACATATACTCAACATACCTTAAATAACCTTTACATAACTTAGAAATAAGTTTTGAAGGCTTTGGTATGGCAAAAACAAGTTAATTCGCTTACAGGGACTAAATATGACAAACTGCGAAAGTATGTCAATTTGAGCTGTAACGAACATTCCGGAACATGACCATAAGTTAAACACACCATAAATATCCTTTACATAGCTTATAAATAGGCTTTGAGGGGCTCGGTGTGCTAAAATAAACTTTTGGGTCATTCAGGGACTAAAAGTGTCAAAAAGTGCACAAGTTTGCATTTTTGCGCATAACTTACGTTCTGAATACATCTGGACATCCAAAAATTTATGTAAGCATGACTATATTATATTTTAGTGTTCGCCATAAGAAAAATCCATTCGTCGCGTCATTTGGATCGTTTTTCACGCTTATGCGCATTCCGTCGTATTTAAGCGAACATCGCGTTCGTACGACCAAACGAACTGACATCAGACATATTTTTGAACATGTTTCATGTCCACAATGTTTAGGCATCATTTTAGGGCCTTAAAGTTGGCTTTACGGGCCTTAGAAGTGTCGGAAATGGCCTTAAACACGTGCAGGGACCAAAACTGTAATTTCTGAAACTTGTTTTCTGATCAGAAGGGCTAGGCGGCCCGCCTCAGTTCCTGTAAATACCCAGGCGGCCCGCGAGGCACCTTCAGACCAGATTAAATGAATTTAATAGCAGATTACAGCTGTTTGATCCTCACCCACACATTCTAAATTGCTTAGTCAGATGATAAGGACCATTTTTAGGCACCACAACTTGCCAACACTTGTACGGTTACGATTAAGGCACGTTTTCCATGAAACGATCTTAACGGTGGACCGAATACTATAAATACCCCACCCCCATGCTTCAAAATCACAAGAACTTTGATTTGAGAAACTCTAAGTTGAAACTATTGTTTCATACCTGAGATTTTTGAATCGAGGTTAGCATTCGGGGACCCTTCGTAAGTATTCTTTCGTTCTTTTCCTTATTTTATTGCTTTTCGAGTCAGAAAGTCAAACTTTGTTTGACTTTCAGCGTTGACCAGTAATGGTCAATGCGAAGTTCGTTTGAACTTCGCAACGTGAGTGTAATCACGTTGGTTATAGTCCCTTGGGACTATGCCTACTGATTGCCACGTTGTCTAGGGTCGTAGGGTAAGCGATCTAATAAATCGCTTATACCTCGAACCCGACCCATTTGGTCGATCATTAGGATCCAACCAAACACATTAGGTGACCATAGTAGGTAGGGAATAACCTTCCGAGGTTATACCCTATGGTCACATCGTTTAAGTAGTTGTATGATAGGTAGTTTATATGCCTTAGGTAAATTACCAGAATACCCTTTTCATGTATAATTGGTAATTAAGCATATGTAACCTAAACCTTTGTCACATAACTGATTATGTAACATGTTTAGGCATATAACACTTGCCATAGGGCTAGTTAGGCGGTCCGAACGCGTTTCACGCGAACGACGCGTTAAAGTAGCATAAGCTACCTAAACGAGTCGTAATGAGTCGTAAACAATTATGTTAGGTTTCATTTAGTATGTAGGCTTTGTTAAACCAAATGACACGAGTCTCTACACTCGTTTGGTTTACGAACCCTCATGCTACCCTATCATCCGATTTAGGTCCGGTTTATTAACATAGTTACCTATATTAGGTGCCGTTTGATTCCGTGATCTATACCATTGTTTGGTTGTCACTCTAGGACTACTGAGTAATATCAAGTGAGTACATAGACCCCTCTTTTACTGTTTTCCAAACATTTTGGGGTGGAACACATGTGCCTACTTGTTACTTTCATGCTTTCCAGTTTTCACATCATATACATGCTATGTTCGTTAGTACATTATAGTACATGATTTCATTACATCTTATGCTAGGTGTGCCCATTGTGTGCATTACTTAGTACATTGTTTTACATTACATTTCATGCTAGGTGTGCCCATTGTGTGCATTACTTAGTACATCGTTTTACATTACATTTCATGCTAGGTGTGCCCATTGTGTGCATTACTTAGTACATCGTTTTACATTACATTTCATGCTAGGTGTGCCCATTGTGTGCATTACTTAGTACATCGTTTTTCATTACATTTCACGCTATGTATGTTCATTTGATTACATACTTAGTGCATCGTTTTCACATGCTTACATTTTGTTATGACATTTGGTTTATTTAACATGGAACAATACATTCATTAACATTAATTACGCCGTTCGTTAGTAGGTAGTGGTACCATAGGAATTGACAACTCCCGTTCCGGACATCCTGGGTATGGGGATGAAAGGAATGACCGAATTCGATATACATAACTTAGATAAATCTTTAATTTGTTTAAGGGTTTATCGCCACAGTCTCAAGGCTTGGATGTATGCATTTTAACAATACCGCATAAATGTTTGTATCAGTATAGCATGCATTTGTTACACAAAACATAACTTTGATTTAAACTATGTTTTACTTCAATACCTTGTTTTTATGCATTTTACATATGGTTTAGTTGATATCTATATTTCACTACCATACATGACATTTTGGTTACACATTACATGATCTACATTGAACATAAACATTTTGACATTGATATACACATTTGGTGGTTTACATTGGACATAGACATTTTGATATGGTTTACACAATAACACTTGACAATTGGTTTGTACATGAACAAGTTACATTGGTGGTTGTTTGGGTAAGTGATTTGAGTAACGATACGTGTGTAATATGATACAAACATGGTGGATACGCCGCTGGTACTTCCTATATATAAGTGTTTGTATAATATTACATAGCGTAACGTTATTTAAATCATTTCAGTTTGATACATATAACATTTTATACAAATAACATACTTTTCATAAGACATTGTTTTACAACCAACTTATCTTATACAAACTCATTTTACATGGTTATTCATTTAACCTTACATTTACTTATACATATCAACTGATCTTATTGTTTTTCAAATGATTTACAAGACCAAGCAAATTACAAGGTTCATGACTAAACATTTTCTCAAATACAAGTCATGAATCTTATTTTCATAAACCTATGTATCTCACAGGCATTTTTATGCTGACGTACCTATTTTCGCATGTGTTTTCAGGAGCCTTTTCGTAGGATGTTGATCATGACACTAGGGCGGACCTGTGCCTTAGAGACTAAAAACGAAGATAGACTTGTTTAATTATGTTATAAACTCTTTTGTTTACTGTTCAAGACAATGTAACACCCTTGTTTGATAAATAAAATACAACTTTGTATGCCATGGTTATGAAACAATTTATTCTGTTACGACACGCCCCGATGTTTCCGCCGCGATTTGTTGTTTTACGCGGTCGGGGTGTGACAGAAGAGTTGGTATCAGAGCCAATGGTTATACGGAATTAGGTTATTAGTAATGCTTTGACCTAGACTATAACTTTTCTAGGACCCTAACACAAGTTATCTTGTGTTTAGATCTTAAAACATGTACATCACATATCCTTAGGTGATTAACAAAACAAGAACCAAATTTTCCGAATCGATTTTTTTTAAAAACAATCATCTGTTTTTGAATGATTTATTACAAGGTTTTGAACCCTCAATTGTAAGGTTTTGAACCCTTTTCAGTATTGGTTTTTGGCCTTGTGCCTTCAAATTTTCAAAATCCCGTCAAACGTTTTGGGTTTTAAATAATGTGAACATGTGCAAACTGGAAGGGTGAATGCCTGTATTCTGGGTTTTCTGTCTAGGCAAGCACTTCGTATATATCTCATCAGACGCGAGACCAGTTGTGCTTACCTGGGAATTCTTGGGATGAGTGTTCACTTATAGGCGAGCATGTCTTCATTATAGATTATTTTTGACCCATTTACTTTGATTAGTCACTGTGATTCGTTTGTTTGCATGGTAATGCGGACGAATGATCACCATCTTTGCTTTTGTTGATTTTGTTTCATCTCATCATTTTCATCCAATCATCTCACTCGTTTCCTTTCATGTTTTCCTCTTTTAGAATGCCTCCTCGACGCGACAATCTGATTGCGACTGCCGAACTGGCAGAAATTATTGCGGAGCAAATGGCTGCTCAATTTCCAAATCTCTTTGCTCAATGGAACCAAGCCAATAATAACAACAATGTTCCATGCAAATACAAGGATTTTAACCAGGCTAAACCACTCAAGTTTAGTGGTTCTGAAGGAGCAACTGGGCTTCTTCAGTGGTTCGAAAGCATTGAGAATACTTTTCGTCACGTGCAGTGCCCGGATAATCGCAAGGTCGAGTTTTCTTCAAGTGTGTTTCAGAAGAGGGCTCTTACATGGTGGAATGGGGTGATGAGAGACCGAGGTGCAGAAGTTGCTCTCGCACAGACATGGGCTGAACTTAGAGCCCTTATGATGAGGGAATTCTGTCCTCGCCATGAACAGCGGGCGTTGGAGAAGGAGTTTGATGTTTTGAAGCAAGATAGTGGTGAGCACAGGGCTTATACTGATCGGTTTGAAGAGTTGAGTTTGCTTTGCCCGACTATGGTTACCCCACTCGACAAGGCTATCGAGAGATACATCGACGGCCTACCTGACTCAGTACAAGACATCCTTACTGGTAGTGAACCTGCCACACTCCGTCAGGCGATCGAGTTATCAGCGACATTGACTGAGTCGCAGATTAGAAAGGGAAAGCTACACAGGAAGGGTGACAAGGGCAAGAAGCAGTCGGCTGACAAGGAAGATAGCAAGAAAGGTCAAAACAAGAATGGGAAGGACTCTGGTTCTTCGAAAAGGTCAAGGAAGCGTAAGGCTTCCCAAAATTTTGCTATCACTGCCCAAGCTAATCAGGCAGCTCCCAACCAACCTGCACAGCTTCCAGCAAAGAAACCCTATACAGGGAATGCACCTTTGTGCAATAGATGCAACAGTCACCATCAGCCGCAACATCAGTGCCGTTTCTGTACTAGCTGTGGGAAGTCAGGTCATCTTGCCGATGTTTGTCGGTTTGCTCAGAATCGCGCAGTTCAAAACCCGGCTCAACAAGTTGCACAGCCTCCTGCTCAGCAACAGGGTCAAGCTGCACGACTACAATACCCACCGGGTGCTTGTTACAATTGTGGGGATCTGACCCACTACAGAAACCGATGCCCAAGGCTAGCCAACCAGAACCAGAACCAGAATCAGGCTCCGGCTCGAGGCCGAGCCTTTAACATGAATGCCCAAGAGGCACAGGCGGATGATAATGTGGTGAACGGTACGTTCTTTATTAATAATCAGCCTGCATCTGTTCTTTTCAATTCTGGTGCCGATAAGAGTTTCGTGTCATTATCTTTTGAGCAAATGCTTCGCGTGTCTAGAACGAAACTAGGAAAACCTTTGACAGTAGAAGTTGCTAGTGGTGAACCCATTATTCTTGATTCTGTTCTTCGCAACTGCCAGTTGAACCTTAACGACCATTTCTTTCCTATTGACCTCGCGCCTATGCAACTTGGAAGTTTCGACGTTATTGTGAGAATGGATTGGTTATCCAAGCATCACGCAGAAATAGTTTGTTCTGAGAAGATTGTTCATGTGCCGCTTTCGACAGGCGAGATTCTGCAGGTTCAAGGTGAGAAGCCTATCGGTGGTCTCAAACTCGTCTTGTTTTAAAGCTCGGAAGTATCTGCGGAAGAACTATGTGGCTTTCTTAGCACACGTTACAGAAGATAAAGGCAAGGGTAAGTCTATTTCAGATATTCCTGTCGTTCGGGATTATTCTGAAGTGTTCCCTGAAGATTTACCTGGTCTACCTCCAACACGCCAAGTCGAGTTCCGCATTGATCTCGTACCTGGTGCAAATCCCATTGCCAGAGCTCCATATCGTCTTGCACCATCTGAGATGCAAGAGTTGTCTAAACAGCTTCAGGAGCTCTCTGACAAAGGTTTTATACGTCCTAGTTTTTCACCTTGGGGTGCTCCCGTTCTTTTTGTCAAGAAGAAGGATGGATCCTTTAGGATGTGTATCGATTATCATGAGCTTAACAAGCTTACCATCAAGAATCGATATCCCCTACCTCGCATCGATGATCTCTTTGATCAGTTACAAGGCGCTTCTTATTTTTCGAAGATTGATCTGCGATCTGGATATCATCAACTTCGGGTGCAAGAAGAAGACATTCCGAAGACAGCGTTCCGTACTCGTTATGGGCATTATGAGTTCACAGTCATGCCATTCGGTTTGACTAATGCTCCGGCTGTTTTCATGGACTTAATGAATAGGGTCTGCAAACCTTATTTGGATCAGTTCGTCATTGTTTTTATTGATGACATCTTGATATACTCTAAGATGCAAGCTGACCATGAGCAACATCTTCGTCTTACTCTGGAACTCCTAAAGAAAGAACAACTTTTTGACAAATTCTCCAAGTGTGAATTCTGGCTTAAAGAGGTTCAATTTTTAGGACATATTATCAACGAACGAGGTATTCATGTAGATCCCTCCAAGATCAGTGCGATTAAGGATTGGGATACACCTACTACTCCTACTGAAGTTCGTTCTTTTCTTGGTCTAGCGGGTTATTATCGCCGCTTCATAGAAAACTTCTCGAAGATTGCAGTTCCTCTAACTGCTCTAACTCAGAAGAAAATGCCCTTTTATTGGGGATACAAACAAGAGGAAGCTTTTCAACACCTGAAGCAGAAGCTTTGCGATGCGCCTGTTCTATCATTGCCTGAGGGTGATGATGATTTTGTCGTGTATTGTGATGCATCGAAATTGGGTCTTGGCTGTGTTCTTATGCAAAGGAACAAAGTCATAGCCTATGCATCGAGGCAGTTGAAGATACATGAGAAGAACTACACCACTCATGATCTTGAGTTGGGTGCAGTTGTCTTTGCTCTCAAGATCTGGAGACACTATTTGTATGGTACAAAATGTGTGGTTTTCACTGACCACAAAAGTCTTCAGCATATCTTCAACCAGAAAGAACTCAACATGAGACAGCGACGTTGGGTTGAGCTTTTAAACGACTATGACTGCGAAATTCGCTACCATCCTGGTAAGGCGAATGTCATAGCTGATGCATTGAGTCGTAAGGAACGTACTAAGCTTCATTGTGTACGTGTTCAATCTGTTATTCAAGCTCGATCCGATATTCAAGCACGCATTTCTCAGGCTCAACAATCTTGTGTTTCACAAGGTTTGATGGATAAGGAATTTCCTTATCACATAACACCTGCTCTGGAACTGAAGGACAATGGATCATATTACTTCATGGACCGTTTGTGGGTCCCAAGCCTAGATAATCTTCGTGCCTTGCTTATGGATGAAGCCCATAAGTCTCGTTATTCTATTCATCCAGGCTCAGATAAGATGTATAAGGATCTTCGTATTCACTATTGGTGGCCTGGTATGAAGAAAGACATTGCCTTATACGTATCAAAATGCCTTACTTGTCTTAAGGTTAAGGCTGAACATCAGCGTCCTTCGGGTTTATTGGTGCAACCAGAGATCCCAGTTTGGAAATGGGAAAACATTACTATGGATCTCATTACTAAACTTCCACGTACAAAGAAAGGTCATGATGCCATCTGGGTAGTCGTTGATCGTCTTACTAAATCAGCACATTTCTTGCCAATCCGGGAGGATTTTCCTGCTGACAGACTTGCTCAAATCTATGTGGATGAAATTGTAGCTCGACATGGTGTTCCGTTGAACATCATTTCTGACAGAGATGCTCGTTTCACTTCTCATTTTTGGAGAACCATGCAATCTGCTATGGGGACCCAACTTAATCTGAGCACAGCTTATCATCCGCAAACGGATGGTCAATCTGAGAGAACAATCCAGACTCTGGAGGATATGCTAAGAGCTTGTGTGATCGATTTTGGTGGTAGCTGGGATTCACATCTTAAGTTGATTGAATTCTCCTACAACAACAGTTATCACACCAGCATCAAAATGGCTCCTTTCGAGGCTCTCTATGGTCGAAAATGTCGTTCACCAGTCTGCTAGAATGAGATTGGTGAGGCACAACTTACTGGACCTGCCCTCATTTTAGAGACAACTGACAAGGTCAAGAAAGTTCGCGATAACCTTCAGACAGCTATGAGCCGTCAGAAGAGTTACGCGGATCCAAAACGCAAACCCTTGGAATTTCAAGTCGGTGATCGAGTATTACTTAAGGTCTCACCTTGGAAAGGTGTGATCAGATTTGGAAAGAAAGGAAAACTTGCACCTAGATACGTTGGACCATTCAAGATCGTCGAAAGAATCGGAAAGGTAGCCTACAGACTTGAGTTACCTCCTGAACTTGGAAATGTTCATCCAACTTTTCATGTGTCCAATCTCAAGAGGTGTTTAACTGATGAGAACCTCCACATACCTCTCGACGAAATTCGTGTGGGCAAAACACTGAAATTTGTTGAGAAGCCAGTGGAAATCATGGAACGTGAAGTCAAGTGGCTTAAAGGCAAGCGCATTCCTTTGGTCAAAGTTCGCTGGGAAGCTAAGCGTGGACCTGAGTTTACTTGGGAACGCGAAGATCAAATGAAGGCGAAATATCCACATCTTTTTCCTCGAGTTTCCTCTAAATAAATTTCGGGAAGAAATTTCCACAAGTAGGGGAGACTGTAACAACTGTGCTTGTAATCACTATGAACAGTTCTGTTATCAATAAAACAATGTTATTTGATCCCAATGTTTGTTTTGTTATGTTTTACATTTTTCATGTTTTGACTTTTGTTCAATTTCAAACTCTACATCACTTTCGGGAGAGTTATACGCAAACTGGTGCGTAAACGTACTCAGTTTAATGCGACAAATACTCCGGAACATCAACATATACTCAACATACCTTAAATAACCTTTACATAACTTAGAAATAAGTTTTGAAGGCTTTGGTATGGCAAAAACAAGTTAATTCGCTTACAGGGACTAAATATGACAAACTGCGAAAGTATGTCAATTTGAGCTGTAACGAACATTCCGGAACATGACCATAAGTTAAACACACCATAAATATCCTTTACATAGCTTAGAAATAGGCTTTGAGGGGCTCGGTGTGCTAAAATAAACTTTTGGGTCATTCAGGGACTAAAAGTGTCAAAAAGTGCACAAGTTTGCATTTTTGCGCATAACTTACGTTCTGAATACATCTGGACATCCAAAAATTTATGTAAGCATGACTATATTATATTTTAGTGTTCGCCATAAGAAAAATCCATTCGTCGCGTCATTTGGATCGTTTTTCGCGCTTATGCGCATTCCGTCGTAATTAAGCGAACATCGCGTTCGTACGACCAAACGAACTGACATCAGACATATTTTTGAACATGTTTCATGTCCACAATGTTTAGGCATCATTTTAGGGCCTTAAAGTTGGCTTTACGGGCCTTAGAAGTGTCAGAAATGGCCTTAAACACGTGCAGGGACCAAAACTGTAATTTCTGAAACTTGTTTTCTGATCAGAAGGGCTAGGCGGCCCGCCTCAGTTCCTGTAAATCCCCAGGCGGCCCGCGAGGCACCTTCAGACCAGATTAAATGAATTTAACAGCAGATTGCAGCTGTTTGATCCTCACCCACACATTCTAAATTGCTTAGTCAGATGATAAGGACCATTTTTAGGCACCACAACTTGCCAACACTTGTACGGTTACGATTAAGGCACGTTTTCCATGAAACGATCTTAACGGTGGACCGAATACTATAAATACCCCACCCCCCATGCTTCAAAATCACAAGAACTTTGATTTGAGAAACTCTAAGTTGAAACTATTGTTTCATACCTGAGATTTTTGAATCGAGGTTAGCATTCGGGGACCCTTCGTAAGTATTCTTTCGTTCTTTTCCTTATTTTATTGCTTTTCGAGTCAGAAAGTCAAACTTTGTTTGACTTTCAGCGTTGACCAGTAATGGTCAATGCGAAGTTCGTTTGAACTTCGCAAGGTGAGTGTAATCACGTTGGTTATAGTCCCTTGGGACTATGCCTACTGATTACCACGTTGTCTAGGGTCGTAGGGTAAGCGATCTAATAAATCGCTTATACCTCGAACCCGACCCATTTGGTCGATCATTAGGATCCAACCAAACACATTAGGTGACCATAGTAGGTAGGGAATAACCTTCCGAGGTTATACCCTATGGTCACATCGTTTAAGTAGTTGTATGATAGGTAGTTTATATGCCTTAGGTAAATTACCAGAATACCCTTTTCATGTATAATTGGTAATTAAGCATATGTAACCTAAACCTTTGTCACATAACTGATTATGTAACATGTTTAGGCATATAACACTTGTCATAGGGCTAGTTAGGCGGTCCGAACGCGTTTCACGCGAACGACGCGTTAAAGTAGCATAAGCTACCTAAACGAGTCGTAATGAGTCGTAAACAATTATGTTAGGTTTCATTTAGTATGTAGGCTTTGTTAAACCAAATGACACGAGTCTCTACACTCGTTTGGTTTACGAACCCTCATGCTACCCTATCATCCGATTTAGGTCCGGTTTATTAACATAGGTACCTATATTAGGTGCCGTTTGATTCCGTGATCTATACCATTGTTTGGTTGTCACTCCAGGACTACTGAGTAATATCAAGTGAGTACATAGACCCCTCTTTTACTGTTTTCCAAACATTTTGGGGTGGAACACATGTGCCTACTTGTTACTTTCATGCTTTCCTGTTTTCACATCATATACATGCTATGTTCGTTAGTACATTATAGTACATGATTTCATTACATCTTATGCTAGGTGTGCCCATTGTGTGCATTACTTAGTACATTGTTTTACATTACATTTCATGCTAGGTGTGCCCATTGTGTGCATGACTTAGTACATCGTTTTACATTACATTTCATGCTAGGTGTGCCCATTGTGTGCATTACTTAGTACATCGTTTTACATTACATTTCATGCTAGGTGTGCCCATTGTGTGCATTACTTAGTACATCGTTTTTCATTACATTTCACGCTATGTATGTTCATTTGATTACATACTTAGTGCATCGTTTTCACATGCTTACATTTTGTTATGACATTTGGTTTATTTAACATGGAACAATACATTCATTAACATTAATTACGCCGTTCGTTAGTAGGTAGTGGTACCATAGGAATTGACAACTCCCGTTCCGGACATCCTGGGTATGGGGATGAAAGGAATGACCGAATTCGATATACATAACTTAGATAAATCTTTAATTTGTTTAAGGGTTTATCGCCACAGTCTCAAGGCTTGGATGTATGCATTTTAACAATACCGCATAAATGTTTGTATCAGTATAGCATGCATTTGTTACACAAAACATAACTTTGATTTAAACTATGTTTTACTTCAATACCTTGTTTTTGTGCATTTTACATATGGTTTAGTTGATATCTATATTTCACTACCATACATGACATTTTGGTTACACATTACATGATCTACATTGAACATAAACATTTTGACATTGATATACACATTTGGTGGTTTACATTGGACATAGACATTTTGATATGGTTTACACAATAACACTTGACAATTGGTTTGTACATGAACAAGTTACATTGGTGGTTGTTTGGGTAAGTGATTTGAGTAACGATACGTGTGTAATATGATACAAACATGGTGGATACGCCGCTGGTACTTCCTATATATAAGTGTTTGTATAATATTACATAGCGTAACGTTATTTAAATCATTTCAGTTTGATACATATAACATTTTATACAAATAACATACTTTTCATAAGACATTGTTTTACAACCAACTTATCTTATACAAACTCATTTTACATGGTTATTCATTTAACCTTACATTTACTTATACATATCAACTGATCTTATTGTTTTTCAAATGATTTACAAGACAAAGCAAATTACAAGGTTCATGACTAAACATTTTCTCAAATACAAGTCATGAATCTTATATTCATAAACCTATGTATCTCACAGGCATTTTTATGCTGACGTACCTATTTTCGCATGTGTTTTCAGGAGCTTTTCCGTAGGATGTTGATCATGACACTAGGGTGGACCTGTGCCTTAGAGACTAAAAACGAAGATAGACTTGTTTAATTATGTTATAAACTCTTTTGTTTACTGTTCAAGACAATGTAACACCCTTGTTTGATAAATAAAATACAACTTTGTATGCCATGGTTATGAAACAATTTATTCTGTTACGACACGCCCCGATGTTTCCGCCGCGATTTGTTGTTTTACGCGGTCGGGGTGTGACATTCTGCACCACGCTGAAAGCATCCTCTGTTACCTCGCTGTCGCTGCTGGTTCTGTGGAGCGGGTGGTTGTTGTTGTTGGTTCTGATTCGCAGGTCGCGAGCTCCTGAAATCCTTAGCTTCATGACCCATCTTGAGACACCTCTGGCAACGACCCCTGTTGCACTGACCACTGTGGTGCCTGTTGCATCTGTTGCACTTCGGGAGGTTTCCTCGGTGTCCACCCTGCCCTTGACTACCAGAACATTGCTGACCAGGGCTCTGGTAGTCATCAATCTTTCGCTGTTGTGCCTGGGACTGAACTGAAGTCGAACCCTTGCTGGAGGTTCCATCCCACTTTCGTTTATTGTCACTGGGTGTAGCAGTAGTAGTAGTAGCAGTAGCACTTATACGCTTTGGCAGTCTGTTCTGTTCCACTGCCTGGTTCGTGAGACGAGGAGCAAGACGAGTAACATCCTGGATGGTAGCAAGGTTGGCAGAAGTCACATGACTTTGAATCTCTGGTACTAAGCCTTTGAGGTACAGCTCAATGCCTTTGATGGGAGGATCCACCATAGTTGGACATAACACTGCCAGTTCGTTAGATCGTTTCGTGTAGGCTTCTATCTCTGACCCCGTCATCTTCAGGTTAAAGAACTCCACTTCCAGCTTGTGGATGTCATCACGACTACAGTATTCACGTTTGATCAGTTCCTTAACATCATTCCATGGGGTGGCATTAGCAGCCGCCAGCCCCAGCATCTGAACTTGCGCGTTCCACCAAGTTAGCGCAGTGCCTTCGAGAGTACCAGTGGCGTACTTCACCCTACGAGCCTCAGGGCATTCACACATTTCGAAGACCGATTCGAGCTTCTCGAACCAGTGGAGGAGTCCAACGGCCCCTTCAGTGCCACTAAAAGTACTAGGACGACAGTCCATGAAAGTTTTGAACGTGCACACAAGTGGCTGTGCGTGTTGACCTGTCGTGTGCGTAAGAGTAAACATACTTAAGCACGAGTGTTGGTTTACGAGAGTAGGATCTAAAGATCCTAGAGTAAGTGGTGATGGCAGGTTATACCTCCTGCCTGGGCAGCTGCGAGTGCTGCAGTAACTTGTTCAGTGATCAAAGCCGCCAACTAGGCTTGAGTTAGGTTAACGCGTCCGCTCATGATCTTGATATCAAAGAGAACATGAGTGAGAGAGTTTCGCGGAAGTGCGATGACAGAAGAGAGTAAGCACACAAGTGTTTCAATCAACAGTTGTTACATTTATCTAAGCATACCATGAGCAAAGTTCTATGTAATCTAGCAAGTAGGCAATGTAAACATAAATCATATCACCTAGAATGTTGAGTCTTGCACGTGGAGCGAAGCATCGTTGTGGATCGTTGAGCATTGTTCAGGTTATAGTCTGGTTTTAACAAAAACTTTTTCCCTTATTAAAACCAAGTTCACTATAACCAATGGCTCTGATACCAATCTGTCACACCCCCAAAATCCACCTGCGGAGTATCACCGCTTGGAGGCGTGACTGACCAGGATCAAGCCACCAATCATATTGAACAAGCAAGTAAATAATTATAAAGGTCCAACCAATACAATTGGTGTCCAAAATAAACATAGTTTAAGTTGCAAGCGGGAGCATAATGATAAAATCCAAAACCAAATATAAGTTCAAATGTTTCAAAGTTTAACATGGCACACAGTTGTCCATGTCCCACAACGACTCTTCCCCATGCAAGCTCCAGCTAAGTACCTATTGACCTGCAAAGCATGTACTAACGAGTCAACAATAATGTTGAGCGAGTTCACAGTTGGGTGTTCGTTTTAAGTTGTTCCAAAAACAGTTTCCTTTATCTGGCATCCTGCCGTGGGGGTTACCCCATAGTTGAAAACGTGATTTGTTTATTCCCGGTTACTCTGGCAATCTAGCCGTGGGGGCTACCCCATGTTTAGTTATCTGGCTTTTCGGCCGTGGGGGCTACCCCATGTATACACTAGACTCGTTACCATATCGACTGCTGACTGTAGTCATGTTTATGTGCCCTGAACTATCAATGTCTATCATCATTGACGTGCCCAGATCCATTAGTTCACGCCCGTCCTCTGCGGCACGGTGTGAGGCTTGTCAAACCTAAATAGCGCTATCTAACTAATGACTTGCTCGCCATTGGCCCGGCGATTAATTCGATATAAAAAGGAGGGACTTCGTGATAGAGTTTTGGTCTAGTAAAAGTTAACTGTCCATGAGGACGAGGAATTATATTCCTGAACCAGTACTGTCCTACCCAAGAAAGGACGAGGAACTCATGTTCCTTAACCCCATTCCTAACCCCTGGGAATCCCCTGCTTTGTAGAAAGTGTGAACTCACATTGGTTTGCTCGGTATGCTCAAAGGGTTACACGTTCACAATTAATCAATCACGACCTATAGTACGCACATGTATATAATCAGTTTACGTTCATAAAGACTCGCATGAAATCTAATGTCACATATTGCTTGGCAGTTATCATCGTGTAACACGTAACAGTTAATTAAATCAATTTCATGTAACTCATGTTTCACATACAAGTCCTTCACAGTTTATTCTATCATGATTATTCTCTTACTTACATACTTGACAGGATTAACAAGCTTAACAAGGTTAATAATAAACTAACAGTGTTAAATCAACTAACAGAGTTGCATATTTAACGGAGTTACTTATTGAACAAGGTTACATGCATATCTTAACAGGGTTAGCAGCTAACAGCGTTAAAACTAACAGGGTTACTGTCTAGAATGCTGAACTAAGACACATGTGGCGAAAACACCTTCTGGGCGAAATCACCTATTGGCGAAATCACTCAGATGATGAAATCAGAAGTGATTTCGTTGAGTATGTGTTTTCGTTGGGACGGAGGTAATATCATCATCAACAGTTAAGTAATCTCAGAACCCTAATCGACATCTAGCAATAATTCAACAATCATTAGACGTAGCCGTGATTGATATGTTTCTAGATCAGTCTCATATACAGAACTGTAACATCTATCCATTTAAAATAGATAAAACAAGCACATGACTATATGAGAACTATGGTCGACAATTTTGAGGAATTCTTATCATACAATCAATTCCAACATATGCTCATAATCATTACCACTAACAGTCAATATTTTATGATGTCCACTTATACTCTTCACATTTTTCAGCAACTTGATAAAGCATTCAGAGGATGGTTATGATTGGACCGATTACTTTTTGTTTTAATAGAGGGTTTGTAGTTTTAAAATATTGACCATGGAATTCAATCAATTCAATAAATTCTTGGCCGACAACTGATGTTTCTAGATCAGTTCTTGACATGCGATTGGACCAAAAGTTAAAATATCATATCTAACCTATAGACATCAAATCAACACTTGTTTATTTGACAACTTTAGTAACAGTGGCCGCCAATTATATGTATGCAATATGCAATCTCAGCGAACTTCAATCAATCAAGTATACATACAGACATGTGATAGTTATACTACGGAATCATGCAGAAATCCCACAACAGTGCAGACTAACCGAGGTGGAAAAAGGGTATCAGATTGTTCGAAAGGAAAAGCTTGAAGACTTGAAGTTGCCGTCGCACAGGGAATAAGGCTCTAGGGTTTGCTGATAGAAAAACTTCTCGTAAGGGTTGTGATAAAAAAATATATATATATATATATATAAGTGATTCACTACTGGGCCTAAAGCCCATTCTGGTTTCGTTGAGAGGAGGTGGCGAAATCCCCTTTGGATTTCGTGGAACATGTTGGCGAAATCCCTTTGATTTCGTCACTTTCATAATATCATATAATAATATTAACAATGGTGTTCACCCCTATCTAACAAACAATGCACAACAATTAAACACTCGAATAATTTAATACCCCAAGCATGTACCAAGCATGAACATTTTTCAAACAATTCATAGTGTACAAAATCAATGCACGAATCACCAAACATTGTACAAAACAAGTAACGCATAGAGGAGAAACTTGGAAACTCGAGTTGTCACAAGGTTCTACTCCAACAGCCACCCCATTAGCAACGAATCATGGGATAAACCTTGATCTCACCGGAGAGATGGTAGATGAAACGTTGTATCGTTCCATGATCGGATCGCTGATGTATTTGACAGCTTCAAGACCCGATATTATGTACCCAACCTTCCTCACAGCAAGATTTCAATCTAACCCGAGAGCTTCACATATGGTGATTTTGAAAAGGATATTACGCTACCTGAAAGGAACTCCATCATTGGGGTTGTGGTATCCAAGAGAAGGCGATTTTACGCTCGAAGGGTATTCCGATTCCGATTTCGGATGCTGCAAAGTTAATGCTAAATTAACAACAGCAAGGTGCCAGTTCTTTGGATCACGATTGGTCACCTGGCAATGCAAAAAGCAAACCTCTGTGGCTTTATCCACATGTGAAGCGGAGTATGTATCTGCTAGCAGTTGCTGCTCACAGATCTTGTGGATCCAGCAACAGATGCGCGACTACGGTTTGCAATTTCTAAACACCCCTATCTTTGTTGATAATGAGGCTGCGATTAATATTACTAAAAATCCACTTCATCACGCTAAAACCAAACACATTGAGATTCGTCATCACTTCATTCGCGACTATTTCGAGAAGAAGTTGATACGAATTGAGAAAATCCACACTGATGAACAAAAAGCTGATTTACATACCAAAGCATTTGATAAAACACGTTTTCAATATTTGCTAAAACTGAATGGTATGAAGCTTTTATCGGTGTTGGAAGAGATCATTGGCGTTGATGAGGGAGACATTGTAGATGATGTTGAGAAGCAATCTGCAATGGTTTGTCGATTTTTTACTTATTTTGGTATTTAGGGGGAGGTATAGGGTATATTTTCAGAAAATACAAAAATAATAAAAAATGACAAAAATACAAAAACATGAGATATTTTCAAAATCCAAAAACAATAGAAAACCAGAAAAGAGATTGTGTAAAAAAGGGAAAATGATAGTACATCAGCTTGACAGTCACGGTATGCTATAGAAATGGAATGTTTAAATGCGTTAAACAGTCTCGCTGATGATATGCCGGTAGGTTTTTACACGGTTAGTAGGTTTGTTCGGGATATAAACTTAAATTTTACTTACTTATTTCGTGGGGAACACTACTTGGATATATAGGTAACCCCTGAAATTTCGTTTGAAAGATTCCTTTTTCTGATATCTGGGGTATTATTCCGGGACTTCTGCTGAATGGAAGTTCTGACCTAGTCCTCGAATAATACTTTCCGCAATGCTTGAAACATAGCATCACCCTCAGCATATATGATAAGACAATAAAATTGCTTAGCAATGCTGTTGTAAAAAAGATCCTCTAAAGGGGACACACCCAAAAGTTGAGTCATGATCTCTCTGCTGAACGGTAGTTCTGACCTGAGCTCTCATGATTCTTCATAATTTATTAACCCCTTACATATATCATTTGTGTTATAATTACTTGTAAGACTTAATATTGGGATCTGGATACGGGAGTATATTCAAGAGGTGGGACACACGTATAGGTTTAAGTCTTTAAAACACTAAATTCGTATCCTGGACAGATTGAAAATTGTGTGAAAATTTAAGTGGATCAGTATATCGACAATCTAAGCGAATTGTTTAATTCTGAGTATGTAATTGAAGCTTAACGGTACTTATGACTCGTCAGATAGCTGATATGATTCCCTAACACACTCACCAAAAATATGTTTGTAAATAGTTTACTTTTATTGCATTTTAGTTCTGTATTTTATTTCTAGTTTAGAAACTTTATTTAAAATCCAAAAAGATTTTTCATTTCTGCTTTATTTGTGACAAACCAAAGTGGAGAGTTGATCTTCGGATTCGAAAGTTGAAAGCAGATGCAAGAGATATCTGGACTGGAGGATGAGTCGTGAGCTAAATCTTGATAATTTTGAGAAGTTGAAAAGTTGAAGCAAGTTCATTAATTTGAAACTTGTAATTTTTAGTAATTTAAATTGATCTAAATGTCAGTGTGAATTATTTCTGATCAACCAAGGTCATTAAGTTGGACTTGGTAGATAAATTAAGTAATCAGGGTCATTAACTTGGACCTGAATACTTAAGTGGATTTCTATCACTGAAGGTTAATGGTAAGTTTTGATTTGAATTTATTATTGTCATACATCTTATATTTGGGTAGAGTTTTTGCAGGTAATTGAGATCACCATGGCAACAAAACGTTAAAGTTTGAACCAGAATTCAAGTCTTAGCATTCCGAGAGGGGGAGTCTGTGAAAGGGGGAGTCTAGAGTTCTGGATCAACAATCAAAGGGGAGATTGAAGATGGAGCTAGATTGAGTTTCTAAACCTGTATGAAGAAAGAGTGCATGCAATGAGAAGACAGAGTTGGAAAGAGACCAAGACTAAAGATTCAATGCCGAAGACTTCGTCAACATCCAAGGGGGAGTCTGTTGGTGCACGGAATGTCTGTTTACTACATCTTAGTTGAGTCTTAGGTCTAGATAATTTGAACTAGAGTTAGAAAACAAGTTTAGAGGTTTAAACATGTAATTTCGCTCCAAATGACACAAGTGTCATTAGAAGCGAAATCAGGATTTTATGTAACATGTGATTCCGCTCCAAATAGGTCTAGATGGTAATTCCGCTCCTAATGATCAAGCTGATTCCGCTCCTAATGATCAAGCTGATTCCGCTCCTGATGGTCTTTGGTGATTCCGCTCGTAATGATTCGTGTAGTTTGGAGCGGAATCAGGCGGCTATATATAGGGGTTGGCTGTTGTCATTTGTAACAGTTGGAGCGGAATTAGGTCTTGGTGTAGGTGTCGAAACTCTGTCAAAATTATGTCAGAAACACATGTAAAGGATTGCAATCATTAATAGAAAGAAAGATTAAAAGGAAACAAGTTGTTGTGACTTTGTATACTCTGATTCCGCCTTTGTATTCAAAGATGAACTACTTTACTGACATTTCGGGTCACCCACACGGTCCAACAGTATCACGAAGACATGCTTTAGCCTATAAGTGGACACTCACCCCAAGAGTTCCTAGGTAAGAGTGATTGGTCCGATTATGTGGATTTGTACGAACACTCTACCTTAGACAGCAAACTCGGGATACAGGCATCCACTATTCCAGATTGCACGTGTTCACACAATAAGACCCAAACTTTGACGAGATTTTGAAAACTTTGAGGGTTCAAAACCTTATAATAAATCATCCTAGAACAGATGATTGGATTTTCAAAGCGGATTTGAAATTTATGTTCTTGTTGTGGTTGTCACCTAAGGATAAGTGACGGTATTGTTTTAAGATCTAAACACAAGAATCTTATGTTAGGGTCCTAGGAAGGTTATAGACTAGGTCAAAGTATTACTAATAACCTAATTCCCTATAACCATGAGCTCTGATACCAACTCTTCTGTCACACCCCGACCGCGTAAAACAACAAATCACGGCGGAATCGTCGGTGAGTGTTGTAACAGAATCATTGTTTCATAACACACAGAAATTTGAAGTTTTGTTTAATTGAATTTAAAAGAGATTACAATGTCTTAAAAACAAAGAAAACATAACATAATTGACCAGTCTTGCATCTTTTATTGTCACTAAGGCCCTCGTCCAATCCTATGTTTGCATCATAATCATCTAACAACACCTGAAACATATTTAAAAACAAAGTCAGCAAAGAAATACTGGTGAGCACATAGGTTTTATGAGAGTGTCGAATTCATGGCTAGTTTTCATGTGGCAATACCTCATTAGACTACAAGAGTCAAAAGTTAAAAACCTTGTTTTGAAAAGTGTAAAGTATTGCAACATAATTAACCAACTCAAATCAAGTTGGTTATAACTTATAAAATCTCGTAGCCATGATTCTTAACCCAAAACATTTATTTCAGAAAACCAAATTGTAAATCATCTCATTAATAAAACTCGTATGGTTTATATTATTTAGAAAACATCGTTGTGTGACAGCGTTTCAAAATCGTTTACCCAAGTGAACTAAATAACGCCACGGTATGTAATATGATGAAAACACTTATATATAAGAAGTACCAGTGGCGTATCTACCATGTTTTCATCACATTACACCCGTCCCGCTATCTAAACACTAACCAAAAACCAATCGTTTGTTCAATTTGTTTAACTCGCTTAAATTGTTCCAAAATCGTTTAACTCGTTTAAATCATTCTCGTTTTAATTGTGAAACTTCTTTTGGTCGTCTCACTAATAACATCCAAACCTTTGTAACTCGCCAATCGCTTGGCGCATTAACAAACCACCAAAGGGTAAGTTAACAATCACCGATTCAGTCATTACCCACATACCCCCCACACATAACCATGGGTGCAGTCTGATAACGGGATTTGTCAGATCCTATGGTACCATAAACTAATACTGGTCGGTTTGTCCAAAATTAATGAATGTTATTTGTTATGTAATTACAACCAACAAGTTTGTTCACATTATCGAAATCGTTATTCATTTAATATAAACCATTTTAATCATTTTCAAAACCATCGTTAAAACATCGAAATCATTTAACACATATCAATCACCCCAAGACAATCGAAAACAGTAAAATAGGGGAACTATGTACTCACTTTAGAATGCTTAGAAGTCTTGTATAACAACCAAGCAAAGCTAAAGGGATCACGGAAATCAATTGGCACCTAATATATGTAACTATATTCATAAACCAGACCCAAATCGGAAGATCGGATAGGATGAGGTTTCATAAACCAAATGAGTATTGGACCTCATATGATATGGTTTAACAAAGCCTACATACTAAAATGAAACCTAACCTAAGTGCTTGCGACCCATTACGATCTGTTTAGGTAGCTTACGCTACTTTAACGGGTCGTTCGCGTAAAACGCGTTTGGACCGCCTAACTAGTCCTATGACAAGTATTATATCCCTTAACATGTCTAATAATGTTACCTAATCAGTTTAGATGTAAAAATTTAGGTTACATATGCTTAAAATGAATTTATGCGTAAAAGGGCATTTTGGTCATTTTCCTAAGGCATATAAACTACCTATCGTACAACTAACTAAACGATGTGACCATAAGGTATAACCTTGGAAGGTTATTCCTTATACAACTATGATCACAAAATATGTTTGGTCGAATCCAAATGATCGACCAAACGGGTCGGGTTCGAAAGTCTAAGCGGTTGTTTAGACCGCTTATCTTACTACCCTATACAAGCACTAAACCAAAAGTGATGAGTTAAACATGTTAAAACATGTTTAACGAAGTTAGAAAACAAGTTTGATATCAAAACAAAGGGTTTTGATACCTAAGAATAGTTTGGTTACAAAATACGCATAAACGCGTATTTTGACCGAAACTATGACTCGCCACTACACCTAATCAACGTGGTATTCGGTAGGTATAGTCACAAGGGACTACAACCATCGTGATTACGCTCACGTTGCGAAGTTCAACCGAACTTCGTGTTGACCATTGATTGGTCAAAGCAGAAAGGCAAACACTGTTTGACTTTCGTGCTTGAAAACGCATAAAAGAATGAAAGAATACTTACAAAAGGTCCAAGCTTGAAGATTTGAACTCAATTTGCTCAGGTATAAAGCTTGAGAGCTTCAAATTAAAGCAAGAATGAGAACAAATATGAGGATTGCAAATGGGGAAGGTGGGTATTTATAGAAAGTGAAGAATCGTTAGGATCGTTCCTCGATAATTGAGCTTCAATCTGGACCTTACATATAAGGCACATGGTTTTGGAATACTAGGGGTGCCCAAAACCATCACACGGTATTGAGAAAAAGTTACACAAAAGACCCCCACGTTCAACCTGGTTGTCAAAATTAAGTTTCTGCCCAGATGAGGTCGTGGCGTCGCACCACGGCAAAACCATATACTGGTGGCGTAGCGCCACCTGCTACTAGTGACCAGAAACTTTGCTAAATTGTCAGGTTTGGTCCCTACAACACTTTTGAGCCATTTTTTATGCGTTTAAACCCCGTTAACCCCATTTCAAGGCTCTAAAATGAAGTTAAAGTATATGAAACATGAAATATGCTCAAAAAAATCTCGGATGTCGGTTCGTTTGGTCGTACGGTTGCGTGGTTAGGTTAATTACGACGAAACACGAACGGACGCGAAAAACGATCCAAATTATGCGACGAATGGAATTTTATCATGCCATTCACTAAAATAAAATATTTTAATGATTACATAAATTTTTGGATGCCCGGATATATTCAGAACGTAAGATATGCGCGTAAATGCAAACTTGTACATTTTTTGACGCTTTTAGTCCCCGTTTGACCAAAAAGTTTAGTTTTGCACACCGAACACCTCAAAGCCTATTTCTAAGCTATGTAAAGGATATTTAGGGCATGTTTAACTTATGGTCAAGTTCCAGAATGTTCGATAACATACGAATCAGTAGACTTTTGCAGTTTGACGCAAATAGTCCCTGCGACCGAATAAACTTGATTTCGACACACCAAACCCTCCAAAACTTATTTCTAAGTTATGTAAAGGTTATTTAAGGTAAGTTAATCCTATGTCACTGTTCCAGAGTGTTTGTCTCATTAAACTGATTACGTTTACGCATCAGTTTGCGTATATCTTTCCGGAAAGCGATTTAGAGCTCGAAATCGAACAAGATTTTGTAGGATCGTTTACACGAACAAACAAGTCGTTTAGAAGAGTTCTAATCAATACGAGAGGCGGAAACAAACGTATCGACTTTGAATCAGCTCGATATACACTCAGAATCACTTTAATTGTCTTGTTTATTGATATAACAACGTTTTACAGCCTAGAGACACTTCGGCAGCACCTCGTGTCACACCCCGACCACGTAAAACAACAAACCGTGGCGGAAACGTCGGGGAGTGTTGTAATAGAATCATCGTTTCAACAACCATGGTAATTAAATGTTTCGTTTTATTGATTTATCAAATAATGTACATTGTCTTTAAATCAAAACAAACAAACTACACATTGTTTATAACTGTTTTTAAGTCACTAAGGCCTCGCCCAGATCCTAAGTGACACAAGCTTCCTAGCAATCAACATCACGCAACACCACCTGAAACATATGTAAAAACAAAGTCAGCAAAGAAATGTTGGCGAGCACATAGGTTTTATAAGAGTATCGGAATCATGGCTCGTTTATATATATTGCAATACCTCGAAAACCTTGTTTTGAAAAGTAAATAATATTGCAACATGATTAACCAACTCAAATCAAGATGGTTATAATTTATAAAATCTCTTAGCCATAATTCTTAACCCCAAAACATTTGATTTAGTAAAACAATTCGTAAAACATCTCGTTAAAAACTCGTTAATAAAACTCGTATGGTTTATATCATTTCGAAAACCTCGTTGTGTGATATTGTTTCAAAATCGTTTCCCAAATGAACTAAATAATGACATGAAATGTAATATGATAAAAGCACTTATATATAAGATGTACCAGTGGCGTATCTACCATGCTTCTATCATGTTACACCCATCCCATTACCTAATCACAACCCAAACCAATCGTTCGTTCAAATCATTTTATGTCGTTTAAGTCGTTCCAAATCGTTTTAACTCGTCCCAAAGTCGTATTCGTTTTAATTGTGAAACTACTTTTGGTCGTCTCGTTAATAACATTCAAACCTTCATGACTCGACTACCTCGCCTATCGCATTAACAAACCACCAAAGGGTAAGTTAACAATCATCAGATTCGGTCGTTACCTACATAACCCCCCACACATAACCATGGGTGTAGTCTGATAACGGGATTTGTCAGATCCTATGGTACCATAACCTAATACTGGTCGACTTGATCAATGCTAATGAATGTCATTCGTTATGTAATTACAACCATCGAGTTCATTAACATTATTGAAATCGTTATTAGTTTAATATAAACCATCTTAATTGTTTTTGAAAACATCATTAATATATCGAAATCATTTTAATACACATGAATCACCCCAAAACAATTGAAAACAGTAAAATAGGGGAACTATGTACTCACATTGAATAGAAGGGTATCCTTGATCTAAAGAACTTAGCGAAGCTCAGACAAACCAACGAAATTCAAGTAGTACCTAGTAATCGGATCACTAGTAAAAAAATTGATACCTAAATCGGAGGATCGGATAGAATGAAGTCTTGTAAACCAATGAGTTTTGAACTCATATGATATGGTTTAACAAAGCCTACATTCTAAATCGGAACCTAGCCTGACTGCTTTCAACCCGTTATGACCCATTAAGGTAGTTTATGCTACTTTAATGCGTCGTTCGCGCAAAATTATGTTCGGATGGTTAACTATGTGTTATGTCAAGTCTTACATGCCCAATAATACCTAAACATGTTACTAAATCAGATTATATGTCAAAAACATGTTCACATATGTAAAATACGGATTTATGCTTCAAAAGGGCGTTTTGGTCATTTCCTATGGGCATACAAGCTACTTAACAAATAACTAATCAATCCTATGTGATCATAAGGTATAACCTCAGAGGTTATTCCCTATGCAACTATGATCACTAATCGAGCTTGGTCGGATCCTAATAATCGACCAAACGGGTCGGGTTCGAAAGTCTAAGCGGTTGTTTAGACCGCTTAACATACGACCCTAAACAAGCACTAAACTAATAGTGACGAGTTAAACATGTTTAACCTACTTAGAATACTGATTTGGAATTAAAACAATGGGTTTTGATACCTAAAAGTAGTTCCGTTGCAAAATGCGTGCTAAAACGCATTTTGACCGAAACTTTGACTCGTCACTACGCCTAGTTAACGTGGTAATCAGTAGGTATAATCGCTGAGGATTATAACCATCATGATTTCAATCACGTTGCAAAGTTCAATTGAACTTTGACTTGACTAATTGATGGTCAAATCCGAAAGTCAAAGTGTTGGCCAAACTGTTTGACTTTCTGCTTAAACATAAAGACTAAGCATGAAAGAAGACTTACAAAGGTCCAAAGCTAGAAAGAAAATAAGAAGAAAACCAGAGAGGAAGTTCCAAACACTTGAGAGAGCTCCCAAATCAGATTAGAGAAGAGAAATGAGAGAAATGAGCAATGAAACAAGTGAAGGGCCTTGTTATTTATAGTATAGCATGAAGAACAAGATCAAGACAAGTGGATTGTGTGTTGATCAAGGAAGAATCATGGCCATACAATTGTCACAAGCAGGTACAAAGCCTTGGGGAAGAGATAACTTGCTCCCCAAAACATGGAAATTGCATACAAGGGCCTGTTTTGCAAAATAACAGCTGAAATCAAGTTTCTGGTCGCTGGGCATGCTTTACGGTCCACAAGGGACTCCTTACGGTCCGTAAGGACCCTGCATCTGATCAGCAAGTTTCACTTATTGACAGTTTTGGCCCCTGAGCTTGTTTCGTCACGTATTGGCACTTCTAACACCCGTCAAGCCCATTTTTAAGCTCCATAATGAAGTTACAGTATGTTTAACTTGAATTTTGCTAAAAAATGTTACGGATGTCAGTTCGTTTGGCTGTACGGTTGCGTTGTTCGGTTAATTACGACGGAAGTCTTAACGGACGCGGAAACGATCCAAATTAAGCGACGCATGGTATTTTTGCATGCCGATCACTAAAATAAAAATATTTTAGTGTGTACAAAAATTTTGGGTGTCCAGATGTGGTCAGAACGTAAGATATGCGCGAAAATGCAAACTTACGTCGTTTTTGACACTTTTAGTCCCTGTAAGATCAAATAAGCATGTTTTCGCATACCGAACCCCTCAAAGCTTATTTCTAAGATATGTTTAGGTTATTTATGGTATGTTTAGCTTATGATCAAGTTCTGGACTCTTCGATACCATACGAATCGGTATAGTTTCTCAGTTTGACACAAATAGTCCCTGCGATCGAATAGACTTGTTTTCAACACACCAAACCATCCAAAACTTATTTCTAAGTTATGTGAAGGTTATTTAAGGTATGTTAAGCATATGTAACTATTCTGGAGTGTTTGTTGCGTTAAACTGACTGCGTTCATGCACCAGTTTGCGTATAACCTTCCAGAAAGTGATTTAAAGCTTGAAATTGGAATCGAATCAAATCGTAAAATCATCAAACACAAATACACATATAGTAACAACAAAACACATTGTTTTATTGATAATTAACATTTTTTTGCATTGTTCATCGATTACAGAGCACAGTTGTCACAGTCTCCCCTACTTTAGGAAATTTCATCCCGAAATTTTAACTAGAGGAAACTTCTGAGAACAATTACGGATATTTCGCCTTCATTTGGTCCTCACGCTCCCAAGTAATCTCTGGGCCACGCTTGGATTCCCAACGAATCTTGACCAAATGAATTCGTTTGTTCTTCAACTATTTGTAAGTACGGTCCACTATCTCCACAGGTTTCTCGACAAAGTGCATCGTTTCATCGATTTGGATTTCGTCGAGTGGAATGTGAAGATCAGCGTCAGCTAAACACTTTCGCAGATTGGACACGTGAAAATTCGGATGAATATTTCCAAGCTCTGGAGGTAGCTCTAGTCGATAGGCAACCTTTCCAACCCTTTCAACAATCTTAAATGGTCCAACATATCATGGTGCAAGTTTTCCTTTCTTTCCAAATCTCACCACTCCTTTCCAAGGTGACACCTTGAGTAGGAAATGGTCTCCGACTTGAAATTCTAAGGGCTTGCGTCGTAAATCCGCATAACTCTTTTGACGGCATCTAGCTGTCACAAGATTATCGCGAATTTTCTTGATTTTGTCTGTTGTTTCCAGAACAAGCTCCGGTCCAGTAAGCTGAGCTTCACCGGTCTTGTTCCAACAAACAGGTGAACGACATTTTCGACCGTAGAGAGCTTCGAATGGTGCCATATTAATGCTAGCATGATAACTATTGTTGTAAGAGAACTCGATCAATGGCAGATGAGAATCCCAATTACCACCAAAGTCTATCACGCATGCTCTAAGCATATCCTCCAAAGTTTGAATCGTTCTCTCAGATTGTCCATCTGTTTGGGGATGATAACCAGTGCTTAGATTTAGTTGGGTTCCCATAGCAGATTGCATGGTCTTCCAAAAATGAGATAAAAATCGAGCATCACGATCGGATATGATGTCCAAAGGAACACCATGTCGTGATACAATCTCATCAACATAAATCTTTGCAAGTTTATCAGCAGATAGATCCTCGCGAATTGGAATAAAGTGAGCTGACTTCGTTAATCGGTCGATGACAACCCAAATCGCATCGTGACCTTTAGATGTACGCGGTAATTTAGTGATGAGATCCATAGCAATGTTCTCCCACTTCCAAACCGGTATTTTTGGTTGTACAAGCAAACCAGAAGGTCGTTGATGTTCAGCCTTGACTTTGAGACAAGTTAGGCATTTCACTACGTACAAGGAAACATCTTTCTTCATACCAGGCCACCAGTACTGAGTACGAAGATCCTTGTACATTTTATCAGCACCAGGATGGATAGAATATCGAGACTTGTGAGATTCTTCCATCACTAAAGTGCGAAGATCGTCTTGTTTTGGAATCCATAAACGATCCTTGAAATAGAGTAAACCATCGTCCTTTGCTTTGAGTTTAAGCTTAAGCTGATGTGGTAATTCCTTACCTATCAAATCTTGTGAAACACAAGATTGCTGAGCTTGAAGAACACGAGTTTGGAGATCAGATAGAGTTCGAACAGAATGAAGCTTGACTCGCTCTTTTCGACTAAGCGCATCAGCTACGACATTCGCCTTACCAGGATGGTAGCGAATCTCGCAATCGTAGTCATTCAAGAGTTCAACCCAACGTCGTTGCCTCATGTTCAACTCCTTCTGATTAAGAATGTGCTGGAGACTTTTGTGGTCTGTGAAAACCACACACTTTGTGCCATAAAGATAGTGTCTCCAGATTTTGAGAGCGAAAACCACAGCTCCCAACTCAAGATCGTGAGTCGTGTAATTCTTCTCGTGGACTTTCAATTGTCTAGACACGTATGCTATAACTTTACCTCGTTGCATAAGAACACAACCAAGGCCTAAGTTGGACGCATCACAGTAGACAACGAAATCATCGTTTCCCTCAGGCAGAGATAGAACAGGAGCATCACATAGCTTCTGTTTCAGCGTTTGGAATGCTTCTTCTTGCTTGGGTCCCCACTCAAAAGGCTTATTCTTTTGAGTCAAAGCAGTGAGTGGAACCGCAATTTTAGAGAAATTAGAAATGAAACGACGATAATATCCAGCGAGACCAAGGAAAGAACGAATTTCTGTAGGCGTCGTTGGTGTATTCCAATCCTTGATTGCTGCAATCTTGGATGGATCCACATGAATACCTTGCTCGTTGACTATATGACCCAAGAATTGAACTTCTTTAAGCCAAAATTCACACTTGGAGAATTTAGCAAAAAGTTGTTCCTTCTTCAGGAGTTCCAGAGTCAAACGAAGGTGTTGCTCATGCTCGGCTCGAGACTTCGAATAAATGAGAATATCATCGATAAACACAATGATGAACTTGTCTAAATAAGGTTTACAGACCCTATTCATTAAGTCCATAAAGATAGTTGGAGCATTTGTCAAACCAAAAGGCATGACAGTGAACTCGTAATGCCCATATCTTGTTCGGAAAGCAGTTTTAGGAATATCTTATTCGAATACACGAAGCTGATGATACCCAAAACGCAGATCGATGTTGGAAAAATAGGTAGCACCTTGCAGCTGATCAAAGTGATCATCGATTCGAGGTAGGGGATATCGATTCTTGATGGTAAGCTTGTTAAGCTCACGATAATCGATACACATACGAAAAGATCCATCTTTCTTTTTCACAAAGAGGACAGGAGCTCCCCAAGGTGAATAACTCGGTCGGATGAATCCTTTATCGGATAACTCTTGAAGCTGTTTCGATAACTCTTGCATTTCAGACGGTGCAAGACGATAAGGTGCTTTCGTAATCGGGTTAGCATTGGGTACAAGATCAATATGAAACTCGACTTGACGAACTAGAGGCAAACCAGGCAGTTCATCAGGAAACACCTCTGGATAATCCCGAAACATCGAAATATCCTGAATACTCTTGCTCTTGCCTTTCTCCTCGGCGACATGTGCCAGGAAGGCAACATATCCTTTTCGTAAACAACTCTAGGCTTTTGTACACAACATGAGTTTCAATCCACCAGATGGTTTCTCGCCACGAACCTCTAGGACATCACCAGACGAAAGAGGGATATGAATGACCTTATCGAAACAAACAACTTCAGCTCGATGTTTGGTTAACCAATCCATCCCCACGATAATGTCGAAACTCCCAAGTTGCATCGGTACGAGGTCGATGGGGAAAAGATGGTTATCGAGGTTCAATTGACAACCATGAAAAACATAATCGAGTACGAGTGGTTTACCAGTAGTAACCTTGACAGATAAGGGTTTCCTCAGTTTAGTTCTAGGTATCGCAAGTAAAGGCTCAAAGGATAACGAAACAAAACTCCTATCAGGCACCATAATCGAAAAGAATATATGCAAGTTGATTGTTAACAAGGAACGTACCGTTAACAAGAAAGGTACCATTGACAACGAGGTTATCAGCTCGAGCCTCGTTTGCATTCAGATTGAATGCTCATCCACGAGCGGGATCGACAATTGGAAAAACAAAAGAGATGTTGAAAACATCGTCAAAACACAAGGAAGGCGATCATTTGTTTGTTACTTCGAACAAACAAATGACACGTAGTGACTAATCAAAGTAAATAGGTCATAATAATGTATCACCAAAGACATGCTCACCTATAAGTGAACACTCACCCCAAGAGTTCCCAGGTAAGAGTGACTGGTCCGATACTGCGGATTTGAACGAACACTCTAGCCTTAGACAGAAAACTCAGGGTACAGGCATTCACTCTTCCAGTTTGCACGTGTTCACATTATTTAGACCCAAACTTTGACGAGATTTTGAAAATTCAGAGGGCATAAAGCCGAAAATGAATCAAACTGGAAGGGTTCAAAACCTTACAATCAATCATCCAAGGATAGATGATTAATTTTCGAAGCGGATTTGTTATTGTGTTCTCGTTGTGGTTATCACCTAAGGATAGGTGACGGTATTGTTTTAAAAATCTAAACGCAAGATAACTCGCGTTAGGGTCCTAGAAAGTTATAGTCTAGGCCAAAGTATCACTAATAACCTAATTCCCTATAACCATTGGCTCTGATACCAACTCTTCTGTCACACCCCGACCACGTAAAACAACAAACCGTGGCGGAAACGTCGGGGAGTGTTGTAACAGAATCATCGTTTCAACAACCATGGTAATTAAAAGTTTCGTTTTATTGATTTATCAAATAATGTACATTGTCTTTAAATCAAAACAAACAAACTACACATTGTTTATAACTGTTTTTAAGTCACTAAGGCCTCGCCCAGATCCTAAGTGACACAAGCTTCCTAGCAATCAACATCATGCAACACCACCTGAAACATATGTAAAAACAAAGTCAGCAAAGAAATGATGGCGAGCACATAGGTTTTATAAGAGTATCGGAATCATGGCTCATTTATATATATTGCAATACCTCGAAAACCTTGTTTTGAAAAGTAAATAATATTGCAACATGATTAACCAACTCAAATCAAGATGGTTATAATTTATAAAATCTCGTAGCCATAATTCTTAACCCCAAAACATTTGATTTAGTAAACCAATTCGTAAAACATCTCGTTAAAAACTCGTTAATAAAACTCGTATGGTTTATATCATTTCGAAAATCTTTTTGTGTGATATTGTTTCAAAATCGTTTCCCAAGTGAACTAAATAATGACATGAAATGTAATATGATAAAAGCACTTATATATAAGATGCACCAGCGGCGTATCTACCATGTTTCTATCATGTTTGTGACAACTGTGCCTCCGTGACCATCAAACCAATACCAAATCAATTAGATATTGTGTTTCATACGTGGGATTTGTAAAAAAAAAAATACGTGTATCGTTTGCACATATCATTCTTGTTCGATTTCGGGCTTTAAATCGCTTTCTGGAAGGTTATATGCGATCTGATGCGTAAATATAACCAGTTTAATGAAACAAACACTCCAGAATAGTGAAATAGGCTTAACATACCTTAAATAACCTTTACATAACTTAGAAATAACTTTTGGATGGTTTGGTATGCCGAAATCAAGTTAATTCGCTTACAGGGATTAAATTTGATAAACTGCAAAAGTATGCCAATTTGAACTGTAACAGACATTCTGGAACATGAACATAAGTGTAATATACCCTCAATATCATTTACATAGCTTAGAAATAGGCTTTGAGGGGTTTGGTGTGCTAAAATAAACTTTTGGGTCATTCAGGGACTAAAAGCGTCAAAAAGTGCATAAGTTTGCATTTTCGCGCATAACTCACGTTCTGAATACATCCGGACATCCAAAAATTTAAGTAAGAATTATAATATTATGCTTTAGTGTTTGGCTTGTCAAAAATCCATTCGTCGCTTAATTTGGATAGTTTTTGCGTTCGTTACGACTCCTGTCGTAATTAACCGAACAACGCAATCGTACGGCCAAACGAACCGACATCCGTGATTTTTCAAGCATATTTCATGTTCCCTATGTCTTAACATCATTGTGGAGCTTGAAATTGGGTTTGACGGGTGTTAGAAGTGCCGTTACGCAATGAAACAAGGTGGAGGGACCAAATCTGTCATTTCAGCAAAGACGGTGGCTTACGGACCGTAAGCCATCACCCTTACAGTCCGCAAGGACCTCCCAGCACATCAGAAGCTTCTTCCATCCTGTTTCCAGCTGTTACCCACTCCTAAAACCAAATCCACTTGTTGATTACTGATAATGGGGGGCCAATTGAAGCATCCATAACATTCCAACACATGTACGGATGAGATTCAATCACGGTTTTCAAGAAACGATCCTAACGGTGGTCCAAATCCTATAAATACCCAACCCACCTCCTTGCAAAACCCACTTGAAATCTGAGTTTTTCTCTAAGTGGTTGTGTTTATACACTTCCTACCTGAGATTACTTGGAAATCAAACTTGCGGGGACCCGTTGTAAGTATTCTTTCGTTCTTTTCCATTCGTTTTAGCGTTAAAGTCAAACTGCGTTTGACTTTCTGCATTGACCAGTTTATGGTCAATGTGAAGTTCGTTTGAACTTCATAACGTGAGCGTAATCACGATGGTTATAGTCCCTAGTGACTATACCTACTAATTACCACGGTATCTAGGCTCAGTGACGAGTCGTAGTTTCGGCCAAAATGCGTATTCTTGCGTATTTTGTAACCAAACTACTTTTGGGTATCAAAACCGTTTGTTTTGATACCAAACTTGTTTTCTAACTTAGTTAAGCATGTTTTAACATGCTTAGCTCGTCACTTTTAGTTTTGTGCTTGTCTAGGGTCGTAAGGGTAAGCGATCTAAACAATCGCTTATACTTTCGAACCCGACCCGTTTGGTCGATCATTAGGATCCGACCAAACACATTAGGTGACCATAGTATATAGGGAATAACCTCCCGAGGTTATACCTTATGGTCACGACGTTTAGTTAGTTGTATGATAGGTAGTTTATATGCCTTAGGTAAATTACCAAAATGCCCTTTTTACGCCAAAATTCATTTTAAGCATATGTAACAAAACTTTTAACATCTAAACTGATTTGGCAACAATATTAAACATGTTAAGGCATATTTTACTTGTCATAGGACTAGTTAGGCGGTCCGAAAGCGTTTCACGCAACCGACGCGTTAAAGTAGCATAAGCTACCTAAACGGGTCGTAATGGGTCGTAAGCACTTAGGTTAGGTTTCAATTTAGTATGTAGGTTTCACTTCTGTACATATTCTCAACGGTAATTTCTCCGGCAACGGTAATTTCTCCGGTAACAAGCAACCGGTGAGCAGGTAAATCTCCGGTAACAAGCATCCTCTGGGCAACAAGCATCTCCGGCGAACAGGTACAACCATCTCGAGTAGGTAAAGCTTCGACCAGGTAAATCTCCGGCGACGACCAAGCAAATCACCGAGCAATATCCGGTCAGTAATAAGGTTTGTCCACGGTTTTTCCTATCTTGTTTTGGTCTTCGATCAGACCCACGACTCTTATTCTTCGATTCAGAACCTAATTAATCGTAGGTTTGTACAATCAGGTCGTATTCTTCCCCCCTTTTTTAGTTATTCAATTCACTTCTGATTGATTTTTATGTGCTGACTTTGTGAATCTAGGAAGAAGGTTGCACGTTTTATTATTGTTGATTCTTTATATATTCAGTTTTTTAGGCTAAAATTTGTGAATTTACTAGAAGCTTGTGATATTTTGTTGGATTTTTGTTACGTGTGTTGTTTTTTGTTAACTGTAAGGTTCAGGTAATCATCAGAAAAAAAATAAGAAAAAGTCAAAAAAGAGTAGGTAGTTTTGCCCTTTGTGTACTTTGTGTTGCCGGCTGTTTGTTACCTGTTGTTACTTGTTAGTTGTAAGCATAGATAATAGAAACCATGACTTTTACTTGAGATCATGTCCAAGGACGAGAGGTGCAAGTAAGGGTAAAGTTAGAGGCTGTAGTTTACGGGTGGCGTCTTGGAACGTAGGAACTCTTAGTGGTAAATTGTTGGAAGTGATAGACGCACTTAAAAGACGTAGGGTACATATAGCGTGCCTTCAGGAAACTAGGTGGAAAGGACAGAGAGCAGAAGAGCGCAATGGGTACAAGTTGTTATATTCCGGGTCGGATGGGGCCAAGAACGGAGTAGGATTTTTGGTATCTATAGAACTGCATAAGAATGTAATTGAGGTGATACGGCACAACGATAGAATTATGGTGTTAAGATTAGTATTAGGTGAGCAAGTAGTGACAGTAGTATGCGCATATGCACCGCAAGTGGGACTAGGAGACCAAGAGAAAAGAGATTTTTGGGATTGTCTTGATGTAGTAGTAAGGGCCATACCTAGGGAGGAGAAAATTTTTATAGGAGGAGATTTTAATGGGCACATTGGTAAGGATCGTGATGGCTTTGAGTCGGTACATGGGGGTTTTGGTTTTGGCGATAGGAATGACCCTGGTAGAGACCTTCTAGACTTTGCGGCAGCCAACGGCCTAGGTATTATAAACTCGTTCTTTAGGAAGAGAGAATCTCATTTGATCACTTTTAGTAGCGGAGGACGCAACACGCAAATTGACTACCTTTTGATGAGGCAGGAAGATCGACGGATGTGGATGGACTGCAAGGTTATACCAAGGGAGACTGCAGCGGCTCAACACCATTTGCTAGTAGCAGATATAGCCTTAAAAGTAAGGCGAACTGAGGGGGAGAGGAAAACCCGACCTAGGATCCGTTGGGGAAACTTGAAGGGAGAAAAAATTATGATGTTTAGAGATAAAGTTAGCTCGATGACACCGATGCAACTAGGAGACGACGCAAACCGGATGTGGGAGACTTTGGCGACTACTATCACTACAGTGGCGAATGAGGCGCTAGGGGTCACAACAGGAAAGACTAGTGGGCATAAGGAGTCTTGGTGGTGGAATGAGGACGTGCATAACAAAATAAAGGATAAGCAACAGAGTTTTAGAGATCTATTGAGGTGCACAGATGAGGAGGAGCGGCTGAGGGTAAGGGATATATACAAGAAGGCAAAAAGGGAAGCGAAAAAGGCGGTGACCGAGGCAAAAAACACAGCATATAAACAAATGTATGAACGTTTGGAAAGGAAAGAGGGGGAGCATGAGATGTTCAAGATTTCCAAAGCTAGGGAGCGAAGAAGGCAAGATCTAGGCGTGGTAAAGTTTATCAAAGGAGAGGATGGACGTGTTCTAGTCAAGGCACAAGATATTAAGTTGAGATGGCAAACCTACTTCCATAATCTTTTCAACCACGTTAGGGCTTACCAACATGATAGCAGCAATCCCAGGATTCAAAGACGACAACAGAATAATGTCTACTGCGGGAGGATCACACATGGCGAGGTGAGGATGGCACTTAGGAAGATGGGAAGAGGCAAGGCAGTGGGTTTGGACAACATTCCGATTGAGGCGTGGAAGTGTTTGGGAGAAGAAGGAGTCCGATGGTTAACACTTTTGTTCAATTGTATTTTCAAGACTGGGAAAATGCCAGATCAGTGGAGGAGCAGCGTCATGGTGCCTGTATACAAGAATAAAGGAGACGCTCAATGTTGTGGGAACTACAGAGGAATCAAACTGCTAAGTCACACTTTGAAGCTCTGGGAGAGGGTTATTGAAACTAGAATTAGAAGAGAAACTCAGGTTTCAGTAAACCAATTTGGTTTCATGAAAGGGAGGTCAACTACAGAAGCGATACATATTCTAAGGAGGTTGATGGAGAAATATAGAGCGAAGAAGCAAGATTTACATATGGTGTTTATCGACCTGGAAAAGGCTTATGACACTGTCCCACGACAACTGATTTGGGATAGTTTGGAGGGTCGAGGGCTACCGGGGAAGTATATAGACATAATTAAGGATACGTACGATAGAACAGAGACTACTGTCCGCGCGCCTGTAGGAGATACAAACTTCTTTCCTGTGGAGGTAGGACTACACCAGGGGTCTGCGCTGAGCCCTTTTCTTTTTGCGGTTGTCTTGGATGAGTTGTCCAAGTTGATTCAGGAGACAGTTCCATGGTGCATGCTTTTTGCGGACGATATTGTGTTGATTGCCGAGACTAAACAGTGCCTGAATGAGAGGATAAAAGAGTGGCGAGTAGGTCTAGAGGGCAAGGGCCTAAGGATTAGTCGATCTAAGACTGAGTATCTACACTGTGATTTCAGCGGTGTAGCCCTTGAAGATGAAACCCAAATCACCATTGAGGATCATTTGGTCCCGAAGGTAACTAGATTTAAGTATCTAGGGTCGTATGTTCAAAGAGATGGTGACATAGATAGTGATGTAACCCATCGCATACAGGCTGGCTGGTGTAGATGGAGGGCAGCCAGTGGGGTTTTGTGCGATAGGAGGTTCCCAATTAAACTTAAGGGGAAATTCTACAGGGTAGCAGTTAGGCCAGCTATGTTATATGGAACAGACTGTTGGGCTACCAAAAAGACACAAGCGCGCAAGATGGAGGTAGCAGAGATGAGGATGCTGAGGTGGATGTGTGGACACACGAGGTTAGATCGGTTAAGAAATGAGGTTTTTAGGGAAAGACTAGGAGTGGCTAGTATATCGGAGAAGATTAAGGAGGGGAGATTGAGATGGTTTGGGCATGTGAAGCGGAGGGAAGCGACGGCTCCAGTTAGAGTAGTGGAGACTATTACTGTGCAGGGGAGGAGAGGAAGAGGCAGACCCAAACTGACATGGGATGAGCAGATTAGACATGATTTACTAGAGTTGCATCTTTCTGAGGACATGGTCCACGATAGGACTTCGTGGAGGCGTAGGATTAGGGTTAAGGACGTCTAGAGGATATTGTAGTAAGGTCTTAGGTGGATTTTCAGGGACGTAGGTTTTTCTTTTTCTTGTAGGGTCCTTTCCAGTGTTTGCCTTATTGTGTTTATGCCCAAATGATGTTGTATGCTATTATACATGATTTACTTTGTGTTTATGCCCAAATAATGTTGTATGCTATGATACATGATTTTACATTATATTGTGCGACCCAGACCACTTTCTTGCTAATGGGCGACTTCTTATTTCGGTATTCTTTCTATATTCTTTGACTTGTTGTGTTGGTTTGCTGTTCGTTTTCGAGCCGAGGGTCTCTCTGGAAGCAGCCTCTCTATCCCTAGGGATAGAGGCAAGGCCTGTCTACATCCCACCTTCCCCAGACCCTATAAGTAGCTATGCTATTTGTGGGACTTACTGGGTATGGTTGTTGTTGTTGTTGTTTTGTTAAACCATATTACATGAGTTCCTACACTCATTTGGTTTACAAACCCTCATTCTATCCGATCCTCCGATTTAGGTCCGGTTTATTAATATAGTTACCTATATTAGGTACCGTTTGATTCCGTGATCGTCTAGCATTTCTTGGTGGTTATCCTAGGACTATTGAGTAATCTCAAGTGAGTACATAGACCCCTCTTTTACTGTTTTCCAAACATTTTTGGGTGAAACACATGTGCCTACTCGTTACTTTCGTGCTTTTCATGTTTTCATATCATATGCTTGTTATGTTCAATAGTACACTTATAATACATGATTTCATTGTATTTTTGCTATGTATGTCCTTTGTGCATATTTAGTACATCATTTTACATTACATTTAATGCTATGTATGTCCATTGTGTGCATACTTAGTACATCGTTTTACATTACATTTTATGCTATGTATGTCCATTGTGTGCATACTTAGTACATTGTTTTACATTACATTTTATGCTATGTATGTCCATTGTGTGCATACTTAGTACATTTGTTATTCATCACATGCTTACATTTTGGTATGACATTTGGTTTGTTCAAATGGGACAATATACATTCATTAACATTGATCACGCCATTCGTTAGTAGGTAGTGGTACCATAGGACTTGACAACTCCCATTCCTGAACCCTAGGTTTGTTTGGGTGGAAGGAATGACCGAATTCGATAAACATAACACAGATAGACCTTTAAATTCGTTTAGGGGTTTATCGCCACAGTCACAAGGCTTAGATGTATGCATTTTCACAATACCGCATAGATGTTTATGTCAGTATAGCATGCATTTGTTCCACAAAACATAACTTTGATTTAAACTATGTTTTACTTCAATACCTTGTTTTTGTGCATTTTACATATGGTTTAGTTGATATATTTCACATACCATACATGATATTTTGGATACACATTACATGATTTGCATTAGACATAAACATTTTGACATTGATATACACAATTCATGATTTACATTAGACATAGACATTAGACATGGTTTTCACACAAACATTTTGACATTTCATTATACATAAACATTTTACTTTGGTGGTTTGGTTTGAGTAAGTGATTTAAGTAACGAGGCGTGTGTAATATGATACAAGCATGGTGGATACGCCGCTGGTACTTCCTAAATATAAGTGTTTGTATGGTATTACATATCGTAGCGTTATTTGAATCATTTCAATTTAGACATATAACATTTTATACAATTAACATACTTTTCACAATACATTGTTTTACAAACAACTTATCTGATATAAACTCATTTTACATGGTTATTTACTTAACCATGTATTATTCTTTTATACATATATATCATTTGGTTAATTTATCACTTTTCAAATGATTTACAAGACAAAGCAAATTACAAGGTTCATGACTAAACATTTTCTTAAACCTAAGTCATGAATTCTATTTTCACAAAACCTATGTATCTCACAGGCATTTTTATGCTGACGTACCTATTTTCATATGTGTTTCGGGATATGATGCTTAGGCTTTATCAGGATACACTTAGGCGGACATGGGCCTTAGCGACAATAAAAGATGCAAGACTAGTTATTTATGTTACGTTTCTTTGATTGTCAAGACATTGTAACTCTTTTAATCAATAAAATAATATTTCAATTTCCATGTGTTATGAAACAATGATTCTGTTATAACACTCCCCGACGTTTCCGCCACGTTTTATTGTTTTACATGGTCGGGGTGTGACAGAAAAGTTGGTATCAGAGCCAATGGTTATAGGGAATTAGGTTATTAGTAATGCTTTGACCTAGACTATAACCTTTCTAGGACCCCAACACAAGTTATCTTGTGTTTAGATCTTAAAACATACACGTCACCTATCCTTAGGTGATAACCACGACGAGAACATCAATTCCAAATCCGCTTTGAAAATAAATCATCTGTTTTTGGATGATTGATTACTAGGTTTTGAACCCTCTGTTATAAGGTTTTGAACCCCTTTGAGTTTTCAAAATCTCGTCAAAGTTTTGGGTCCTAAATAGTGTGAACACGTGCAAACTGGAAGAGTGAATGCCTGTACCCTGAGTTTTCTGTCTAAGGCTAGAGTGTTCGTACAAATCCACATAATCGGACCAGTCACTCTTACCTGGGAACTCTTGGGGTGAGTGTCCACTTATAGGCGAGCATGTCTTCGCGATACATTATGAGGATCTAATTGCTTTGATTCAGCCTTTGTGTGTCGTTTGTTTGCTTCGGGGTTCAAACAAATGACACCCATGATTTGGTCGTTAATTGTAACATCCTATTCTTACCCAATGCCATTTCATTTGTTTTCTCTCTTGTTTCCCCTTTTAGAATGCCTCCACGACGCGAACATCAGGTATCTATTGAAGAGCTGGCAGCTGTCATTACACAGCAAATGACTGCTGCAATCCCGAACATCGTTGCTCAATGCAACCAAGCCCTCAACAACAATAATGCCACCTGCAACTTCAAGACGTTCAACTCGGCTAAGCCATCAAAGTTTTCTGGGTCTCAAGGAGCGACTGCACTTCTGCAATGGTTCGAGAGTTTACAGAGCACCTTCAGACATGTTCAATGTCCAAACGAGCGAAAGGTAGATTTCGCATCTAGTGTCTTTGAGAAACGAGCTTTGACATGGTGGAACGTCATGATGAGAGATAGGGGTGCCGAAGTGGCACTGGCTGAAACGTGGGAAGAACTTCGAGCACTGATGATGAAGGAATTCTGTCCTCGTCACGAGATCAGGGCCTTGGAAAGGGAATTCGACGATCTTAAGCAAGACAGCGGTGAACATCGAGCATACACTGATCGATATGAGGAGCTGAGCCTGTTGTGTCCTACCATGGTTACGCCTTTGGATAAGGCGATCGAAAAATACATTGATGGTCTCCCTTACTCAGTTCAGGACATTGTTACTGGTAGTAACCCCACTACGGTTAGGCAGGCCATTGAGCTATCTGCTACCTTGACTGAATCTCAAATCAGGAAAGGTAAACTTTTCCGAAAAGATGATAAGAAACCAATCGAGGAATCAAAGACCATGGATGAACAGACTGGATCCCCTAAGAGGTCAAAGAAGCGAAAGGCTTCTCAGAACTTTGCCATGGTCGCTAACAATGGTAAAGCCGTCCGCAACCAACCAGCTCAACCCCCTGCTAGGAAGCCATACAATGGAACTTCACCCTTGTGCAACCAATGTAGCCTTCATCATCATGCTAGTGTGAAGTGCCGCGAATTCCAAATTTGTGGACTTAAGGGTCATACAGTAAAAGTTTGCTGAGCAGCAGTTGCACCAAATCAAGCTGACAATAATCCTGCTCAAGCTCGCTTTCCACCTGGTTCTTGCTACAATTGTGGCGAGATGGGTCATTTCCGAAGAAATTGCCCAAAGCTTGCTAATGCAAATCCAGCACAGGGATGAGCATCTGACCGACTAGAAGACAACACCCTTTAGAAATAATCACGTCTTATGTATTATTTTCTTTTGTTGTCAAGGTCCATGAAACAGTTGTTATCACTGTTTATAAATAAATCTTTTATTTACATTGCAATGTATTTATGTGGTTGTATGTATAAACAACATATCCCCTACAATACCGACAATCAAGGAATCGTATTCCTTGAAAAGCAAACTACCCCCCAAAATTTTTCTATTTTATGATCTCTTGCGTTTTCCACAAAATTCCTAAGTACCCGTTTCTTCCAAGGAAACGAAGTACAAGGCGCAAGTTACAACACTGGACGAATACCCAAAGTACCACTATAAATCCTTAATAGGGTACCTAAGGGTATTTTCGTAAATCCTAAAATTGTTGTGTTCCTTAATTCGAATATTACGTTTCTTTGAAAACAAAATCGATTTTTTTGGGAGATCTTCCTATCTTTTCAGATAGATCCCAGAGGACATTGAAGTCCATAGACTGGTTTCCACATCCATTTTCAATCGATAACAGGTTAATAACAAATTAATAATCAAGTTAAACAACTATGTGATTATGTGCTTATGTGTTTCCTTTTATGCTTTTGTGTAATCCAAGTTTTGTTATCCAAATCCTCGTAGAATCTTCCATATCTTCGTATAAGGGATTCAGAGTAGGATATCCAAAGGTACAATATTAAATCCTCAATGGGCTTTTACGTAATGGTAAAGACCCTTGGATTATATTGTACTATTCCATAATTAGACCCCTTGAGTGGTCTAGTTAAACAGATTGATCCAAAAATCTGGTTAGGAATACCATATGATGAAATAGCTGAAAAGACTCCTTGGTGGTCTAATTAAAAGAGATCATTTGTCGATCTAATTAAAAGGACCCTATGATAGTCTAGTCACACTCATCACATGTTTAATTTTTCTTCCCCTTCACATTAAAAAACAAATTGTGCAGACTGTGCAAGGAATTGCATTATTATGGATGCATACATAATTATGGAATTCAGTGCACAGAAACCACAGCAACTTTGGTCGTGTGTCTAGAGTTGACTCATTCCGTTCATTTTCGTTTCTGAAGAAATTATGGAAAATGACTCTTTCTGTTCATTTTCGTTTCTGAAGAAATTGTGGAAAATGACTCATTCCGTTCATTTTCGTTTCTGAAGAATACCCATTAAGGAAAATGACTCATTCCATGCATTTTCGTTTCTGAAGAAATTGTGGAAAATGACTCATTCCGTTCATTTTCGTTTCTGAAGAAATTGTGGAAAATGACTCATTCCGTTCATTTTCGTTTCTGAAGAATACCCATTAAGGAAAATGACTCATTCCGTGCATTTTCGTTTCTGAAAGATACCCATTAAGGAAAATGACTCATTCCGTGCATTTTTCGTTTCTGAAAAGTTTCCATCGAAGGGAAATGAATATCCCTGATTCTTCCTTCATTTCCATTTCGGAAAAATGTCCATTAAAGAGGAATCAATGAGATATTGTGTTTCATACGTGGGATTTGTAAAAAAAAATATGTGTATCGTTTGCACATATCATTCTTGTTCGATTTCAGGCTTTAAATCTCTTTCTGGAAGGTTATACGCGATCTGATGCGTAAATATAACCAGTTTAATGCAACGAACACTCCGGAATAGTGAAATAGGCTTAACATACCTTAAATAACCTTTACGTAACTTAGAAATAAGTTTTGGATGGTTTGGTATGCCGAAATCAAGATAATTCGCTTACAGGGACTAAATTTGACAAACTATGAAAGTATGCCAATTTGAACTGTAACAGACATTCTGGAACATGAGCATAAGTTAAAAATACCCTCAATATCCTTTACATAGCTTAGAAATAGGCTTTGAGGGGTTCGGTGTGCTAAAATAAACTTTTGGGTCATTCAGGGACTAAAAGCATCAAAAAGTGCATAAGTTTGCATTTTCGCGCATAACTCACGTTCTGAATACATACGGACATCCAAAAATTTATGTAAGCATTATAATATTATGCATTAGTGTTTGTCTTGTCAAAAATCCATTTGTCGCTTAATTTGGATCGTTTTTGCGTTCGTTACGACTCCCGTCGTAATTAACCGAACAACGCAATCGTACGGCCAAACGAACCGACATCCGTGATGTTTTCAAGCATATTTCATGTTCCATATGTCCTAACATCATTGTGGAGCTTGAAATTGGGTTTGACGGGTGTTAGAAGTGCCGTTACGCAACGAAACAAGGTGCATGGACCAAATCTGTCATTTCAGCAAAGATGATGGCTTACGGACCGTAAGCCATCACCCTTACGGTCCGTAAGGACCTCCCAGCACATCAGAAGCTTCTTCCAGCCTGTTTCTAGCTGTTACCCACTCCTAAACCCAATTGCACTTGTTGATTACTGATAATGGGGGGCCAATTGAAGCATCCATAACATTCCAACACATGTACGGATGAGATTCAATCACGGTTTTCAAGAAACGATCCTAACGGTGGTCCAAATCCTATAAATACCAAACCCACCTCTTTGCAAAACCCACTTGAAATCTGAGTTTTTCTCTAAGTGGTTGTGTTTATACACTTCCTACCTGAGATTACTTGGAAATCAAACTTGCGGGGACCCGTTGTAAGTGTTCTTTCGTTCTTTTCCATTCGTTTTAGCGTTAAAGTCAAACTGCATTTGACTTTCTGCATTGACCAGTTTATGGTCAATGTGAAGTTCGTTTTCACTTCATAACGTGAGCGTAATCACGATGGTTATAGTCCCTAGTGACTATACCTACTAATTACCACGTTATCTAGGCTCAGTGACGAGTCGTAGTTTCGGCCAAAATGCGTATTCTTGCGTATTTTGTAACCAAACTACTTTTGGGTATCAAAACCGTTTGTTTTGATACCAAACTTGTTTTCTAACTTAGTTAAGCATGTTTTAACATGCTTAGCTCGTCACTTTTAGTTTTGTGCTTGTCTAGGGTCGTAAGGGTAAGCGATCTAAACAATCGCTTATACTTTTGAACCCGACCCGTTTGGTCGATCATTAGGATCCGACCAAACACATTAGGTGACCATAGTGTATAGGGAATAACCTCCCGAGGTTATACCTTATGGTCACGACGTTTAGTTAGTTGTATGATAGGTAGTTTATATGCCTTAGGTAAATTACCAAAATGCCCTTTTTACGCCAAAATTCATTTTAAGCATATGTAACATAACTTTTAACATCTAAACTGATTTGACAACAATATTAAACATGTTAAGGCATATTTTACTTGTCATAGGACTAGTTAGGCGGTCCGAACGCGTTTCACGCAAACGACGCGTTAAAGTAGCATAAGTTACCTAAACGGGTCGTAATGGGTCGTAAGCACTTAGGTTAGGTTTCATTTTAGTATGTAGGTTTTGTTAAACCATATTACATGAGTTCCTACACTCATTTGGTTTAGAAACCCTCATTCTATCCGATCCTCCGATTTAGGTCCGGTTTATTAATGTAGTTACCTATATTAGGTACCGTTTGATTCCGTGATCTTCTAGCATTGCTTGGTGGTTATCCTAGGACTATTGAGCAATCTCAAGTGAGTACATAGACCCCTCTTTTACTGTTTTCCAAACATTTTGGGGTGAAACACATGTGCCTACTCGTTACTTTCGTGCTTTTAATGTTTTCATATCATATGCTTGTTATGTTCAATAGTACACTTATAGTACATGATTTCATTGTATTTTTTCTATGTATGTCCTTTGTGCATACTTAGTACATCGTTTTACATTACATTTTATGCTATGTATGTCCATTGTGTGCATACTTAGTACATCGTTTTACATTACATTTTATGCTATGTATGTCCATTGTGTTTATACTTAGTACATTGTTTTACATTACATTTTATGCTATGTATGTCCATTGTGTGCATACTTAGTACATTTGTTATTCATCACATGCTTACATTTTGGTATGACATTTGGTTTGTTCAAATGGGACAATATACATTCATTAACATTGAGCACGCCATTCGTTAGTAGGTAGTGGTACCATAGGACTTGACAACTCCCATTCCTGAACCCTAGGTTTGTTTGGATGGAAGGAATGACCGAATTCGATAAACATAACACAGATAGACCTTTAAATTCATTTAGGTGTTTATCGCCACAGTCACAAGGCTTGGATTTATGCATTTTCACAATACCGCATAGATGTTTATGTCAGTATAGCATGCATTTGTTCCACAAAACATAACTTTGATTTAAACTATGTTTTACTTCAATACCTTGTTTTTGTGCATTTTTCATATGGTTTAGTTGATATATTTCACATACCATACATGATATTTTGGATACACATTACATGATTTGCATTAGACATAAACATTTTGACATTGATATACACAATTCATGATTTACATTAGACATAAACATTTTGACATTGATATACACAATTCATGATTTACATTAGACATAGACATTAGACATGGTTTTCACACAAACATTTTGACATTTCATTATACATAAACATTTTACTTTGATGGTTTGGTTTGAGTAAGTGATTTAAGTAACGAGGCGTGTGTAATATGATACAAGCATGGTGGATACGCCGCTGGTACTTCCTATATATAAGTGTTTGTATGGTATTACATATCGTAGCGTTATTTGAATCATTTCAATTTAGACATATAACATTTTATACAATTAACATACTTTTCACAATACATTGTTTTACAAACAACTTATCTGATATAAACTCATTTTACTTGGTTATTTACTTAACCATGTATTATTCTTTTATACATATATATCATTTGGTTTATTTATCAGTTTTCAAATGATTTACAAGACAAAGCAAAATACAAGGTTCATGACTAAACATTTTCTTAAACCTAAGTCATGAATTCTATTTTCACAAAACCTATGTATCTCACAGGCATTTTTATGCTGACGTACCTATTTTCATATGTGTTTCAGGATATGATGCTTAGGCTTTATCAAGATACACTTAGGCGGACTTGGGCCTTAGCGACAATAAAAGATGCAAGACTAGTTATTTATGTTACGTTTCTTTGATTGTCAAGACATTGTAACTCTTTTAATCAATAAAACAATATTCCAATTTCCATGTGTTATGAAACAATGATTCTATTACAACACTCCCCGACGTTTCCACCACGTTTTGTTGTTTTACATGGTCGGGGTGTGACAATGTTACACCCATCCCATTACCTAATCACAACCCAAACCAATCGTTTGTTCAAATCGTTTTATCTCGTTTAAGTCGTTCCAAATCGTTTTAACTCGTCCCAAAATTGTATTCGTTTTAATTGTGAAACTACTTTTGGTCGTCTCGCTAATAACATTCAAACCTTCGTGACTCGACTACCTCGCCTATCGCATTACCAAACCACCAAAGGGTAAGTTAACAATCATCAGATTCGGTCGTTACCTACATAACCCCCCACACATAACCATGGGTGTAGTCTGATAACGGGATTTGTCAGATCCTATGGTACCATAACCTAATACTGGTCGGCTTGATCAATGCTAATGAATGTCATTCGTTATGTAATTACAACCATCGAGTTCGTTCACATTATTGAAATCGTTATTAGTTTAATATAAACCATCTTAATCGTTTGTGAAAACATCGTTAATATATCGAAATCGTTTTAATAAATATGAATCACCCCAAAACAATTGAAAACAGTAAAATAGGGAACTATGTACTCACACTGAATAGAAGGGTATCCTTGATCTAAAGAACTTAGCGAAGCTCAGACAAACCAAGGAAATTCAAGTAGTACCTAGTAATCGGATCACTAGTAAATAAAATTGATACCTAAATCGGAGGATCGGATAGAATGAGGTCTTGTAAACCAATGAGTGTGGAACTCATGTGATATGGTTTAACAAAGCCTACATTCTAAATTGGAACCTAAATGACCCATTAAGGTAGTTTATGCTACTTTAATGCGTCGTTCGCGCAAAATTATGTTCGGATGGTTAACTATGTGTTATGTCAAGTCTTACATGCCCAATAATACCTAAACATGTTACTAAATCAGATTATATGTCAAAAACATGTTCACATATGTAAAATACGGATTTATGCTTCAAAAGGGCGTTTTGGTCATTTCCTATGGGCATACAAGCTACTTAACAAATAACTAACCAATCCTAAGTGATCATAAGGTATAACCTCAGAGGTTATTCCCTATGCAACTATGATCACTAATCGAGCTTGGTCGGATCCCTCAGAGGTTGTTTAGACCGCTTAACTTACGACCCTAAACAAGCACTAAATTAATAGTGACGAGTTAAACATGTCAAAACATCTTTAACCTACTTAGAATACTGATTTGGTATCAAAACAATGGGTTTTGATACCTAAAAGTAGTTCCATTGCAAAATGCATGCTAAAACGCATTTTGACCGAAACTTTGACTCGTCACTACGCCTAGTTAACGTGGTAATAAGGAGGTATAATCGCTGAGGATTATAACCATCGTGATTACAATCACGTTGCAAAGTTCAATTGAACTTTGACTTGACCAATTGATGGTCAAAACCGAAAGTCAAACGGTTGGCCAAACTGTTTGACTTTCTGCTTAAACATAAAGACTAAGCATGAAAGAAGACTTACAAAGGTCCAAAGCTAGAAAGAAAATAATAAGAAAACCAGATAGGAAGTTCCAAACACTTGAGAGAGCTCCCAAATCATATTAGAGAAGAGAAATGAGATAAATGAGCAATGAAACAAGTGAAGGGCCTTGCTATTTATAGTATAGCATGAAGAACAAGATCAAGACAACTGGATTGTGTGTTGATCAAGGAAGAATCATGGCCATGCAATTGTCACAAGCAGGTACAAAGCCTTGGGGAAGAGATAACTTGCTCCCCAAAACATGGAAATTGCATACAAGGGCCTGATTTTGCAAAACAGCAGCTGAAATCAAGTTTCTAGTTGCTGATCAGCAAGTTTCACTTATTGACAGTTTTGGCCCCTGAGCTTGTTTCGTCGTGTATTGGCACTTCTAACACCCATCAAGCCCATTTTTAAGCTCCATAATGAAGTTAAAGTATGTTTAACTTGAATTTTGCTCAAAAATGTTAAGGATGTCGGTTCGTTTGGCTGTACGGTTGCGTTGTTCGGTTAATTATGACGAAAGTCGTAACGGACGCGAAAACGATCCAAATTAAGCGACGCATGGTATTTTTGCATGGCGATCACTAAAATAAAAATATTTTAGTGTGTAAAAAAAATTTGGGTGTCCAGATGTGGTCAGAACGTAAGATATGCGCGAAAATGCAAACTTACGTCGTTTTTGACACTTTTAGTCCCTGTAAGATCAAATAAGCATGTTTTCGCATACCGAACCCCTCAAAGCTTATTTCTAAGCTATGTTTAGGTTATTTATTGTATGTTTAGCTTATGATCAAGTTCCGGACTCTTTGATACCATACGAATCGGTATAGTTTCGCAGTTTGACACAAATAGTCCCTACGATCGAATAGACTTGTTTTCAACACACCAAACCATCCAAAACTTATTTCTAAGTTATGTGAAGGTTATTTAAGATATGTTAAGCCTATGTCACTATTCCAGAGTGTTTGTTGCATTAAACTGGCTGCGTTCATGCACCAGTTTGCGTATAACTTCCAAAAAGCGATTTAAAGCTTGAAATTGGAAGCGAATCAAATCGTAAAATCATCAAACACAAATACACATATAGTAACACCAAAACACATTGTTTTATTGATAATTAACGTTGTTTTGCATTGTTCATCGATTACAGAGCACAGTTGTCACACCTCGGTACCGGAATCAGAAAAGTTCTAAATGAAATGACAGCTCCGGTATTTATAGGGGTGGCATTTCGCATGGAATGGACAAGATCCATTTCGTGCTGAATGGTCCATCAACATTAGAACCCTATTATCTAGCCTACCGAGCTCCATTCTATCCAATCTAGACACAAGACTCGATACAAGACGAAGTTGATAGACATATGCACCAACAGACTCCCCCTTGGATGTTGATGAAGTCTTCGGTGTCGAGTCTTCAGTATGACACGTCTTCATTCTTGATCAGTCTTCGTGGTCTATCCAAAGTAACTGACAGTGTAAGCTTCCATCAAACTCTATCTTCTTCTCTCTCTCTCTCTCTTTTCCAGGATCTCAACCTGGCTTTTTACCATTCAAACTCCCCCTTGAATGTTGATCTTTTCAATCTCCAATCGTCTCTTTCTCTCACTCTTCAGCAACAGTAATTGGCCCGGATAGCAGGATTCGAAACTGGCTCTTCTATCTTCAGACTCCCCTTTGCTAGCAGACTCCCCCTTAAGTTGATCCGGGATCGTAATCTGTCATAGTATTTCCACATGTTCAGGTCGTCTCCTGACTCTTCGTAGCAATAGGATCTGTAATCTGGGTCAAACTCTGCTTAGCTATTAGAATCGAAACCTGGCTAACCTGCACAGTCTCTACCTCAAAATAAATTTCACAAATTTAATAATTTGAAAAATTTATAAACCACTTGCAGGTATCGATCAAAATGATTTAACATTTTAAAATCTTTGATGACCACTTGAAAGAATATCATTTTTCTTTTTTCAAACAAACTTTCCCAAACCAACTGTTCTTCATGTTTAACACTCAGAATTTTGAAAAACATCTTTTCATCATCAGTTGTCGAAAATAAAATGGACTAAAATCTTTTTGGATTTTTTCAAAAAAATTATGCTAAAGCACACTGAAAATCTTTTTGGATTTTTCTTTTAATGAAAAGCAGGAAAGAAATATTTACAGACAATATTTTTGTGAGTTTGTGTAAGAGGATCATATCAGTTTATGAGACACATCACAAGCACCGTTGAGCTTTAAACACTTTAAGTTCTAAACGATTCACTTAGATTGTCAGTATACTGATCCACTTAAAATTTTTACACAAAGTTCAACTGTTTCGAGATACGAGATTAGTGTTTTAAGCACTTAAACTCATTCGCGTGTACCACCTCAGAATATACTCCCGTATCCTGACTCATATATTCAGTCTTACAGGTGAATGTACACTAATGATATCTGTAAGGGGTTAAATGCGAGACCATGAGAGCTCAGGCTATTGCTTCCGCAAAATCAGAGAGATGATGGTTCGACTTTAGGTGGGTCCCCCTTGGGGATCTTCTTTACAACAACACATGATTAGCATTTTTCAATGTTTCATCATTTTTTATGCTGAGGGCGGGCTTTAAGATTAAAGCAATGCAAAGTATTATACAAGGACTAGGCTATTGCTCCCGCAAAATCAGAAGTCCAGGTATAATACCCTAGATATCATCACGCACAAAGACCTAGTATGTCAGAAATAGAAAGCCCTTCAAACAAGATTTCGGGGGTTACCCATATATCCAAGAGACGTTCCCCACGAGATAAGTAAGCGTGTGATATTTAGGTTTACATCTCGACAACAATCTACTAAGCGTGTAAAAACCTACTGGCACATCATCAGTGAGACCGTTTATCACATTTTGACTTCCCAATTCTTTAGCGTGCTGTGATAGTCCACTGATGTACTATCATTTCCTCTTTTTCTCAACAAAACTCATTTTGAATTTTTCCAATGTTTTTGGCTTTTCGATTTTATCATGTTTTGGGATTTTCAAATTGTAACACCTGTGTCTCCACGGCCATCAAACAAATACCAAGCCAATGAAATATTGTATTTCATAATTTGGACTTGTATAAATATGTGTATCTTTTGCACATATCAACTCTTGTTCGATTTCAAGCTCTAAATCGCTTTCTGGAAGGTTATACACGCTCTGATGCGTAAATATAACCAGTTTAATCCAACGAACACTCTGGAATAGTGAAATAGGCTTAACATACCTTAAATAACCTTTACATAACTTAGATATAAGTTTTGGAAGGTTTGGTATGGTGAAATCAAAGTTTAATCGCTTACAGGGACTAAAGTTGACAAACTGCGAAAGTATGTCAATTTGAACTGTAACGAACATTCCGGAACATAACCATAAGTTAAACACACCTTAAATATCCTTTACATAGCTTAGAAATAGGCTTTGAGGGGTTCGGTGTGCTAAAATAAACTTTTGTGTCATTCAGGGACTAAAAGTGTCAAAAAGTGCACAAGTTTGCATTTTCGCGCATAACTTACGTTCTGAATACATCCGGACATCCAAAAATTTATGTAAGCATGACTACATTATATTTTAGTGTTCGCCTTAAGAAAAATCCATTCGTTTCGTCATTTGGATCGTTTTTCGCGCTTATGCGCATTCCGTCGTAATTAAGCGAACATCGCGTTCGTACGACCAAACGAACTGATATCAGACATATTTTTGAGCATGTTTCATGTCCAAAATGTTTAGGCAACATTTTAGGGCCTTAAAGTTGGCTTTACGGGCCTTAGAAGTGTCGGAAATGGCCTTAAACACGTGCAGGGACTGAAACTGTCATTTTTCAAACATATGTGCAGATCAGAGGGCCCAAGCGGCCCGCATTGTGTTTGCATGAATCTAAAGCGGGCCGCATGGCACCTTCAGACCAGATTCAATGTTTGTTTTTGCAACTTGCAGCTGATTAAACCCCATCCACATGTTTTAAACTTGCCTAATCAGCAAGATAAGATCAAGATTTAGCCACCATAACATTTGGACAAGTGTACGGCCATGATCGTTTCCCCTTTTCCAAGAAACGATCTCAACGGTGGACCGAATACTATAAATACCCCACCCCCCTTTGTTCAAAATCACTAGAAATTCACTTTGAGAAACTCTAAGTTGAAACATTTGTTTCATACCTGAGATTTTCGAATTGAGTTTAGCATTCGGGGACCCTAGGTTAGTATTCTTTCGTTCTTTTCCTTATTTTTACTGCTTTTCGAGTCAGAAAGTCAAACTTTGTTTGACTTTCAGCGTTGACCAGTAATGGTCAATGCGAAGTTCGTTTGAACTTCGCAACGTGAGTGTAATCACGTTGGTCATAGTCCTTTGGGACTATGCCCACTGATTACCACGTTGTCTAGAGTCGTAGGGTAGGCGATCTAATAAATCGCCTATACCTTCGAACTCGACCCATTTGGTCGATCATTAGGATCCGACCAAATACATTAGGTGACCATAGTAGGTAGGGAATAACCTTCCGAGGTTATACCCTATGGTCACATCGTTTAAGTAGTTGTATGATAGGTAGTTTATATGCCTTAGGTAAATTACCAGAATACCCTTTTCATGCATAATTGGTAATTTAGCATATGTAACCTAAACTTTTGCCACATAACTGATTATGTAACATGTTTAGGCATATAACACTTGTCATAGGGCTGGTTAGGCGTTCCAAACGCGTTTTACGCGCACGATGCGTTAAAGTAGCATAAGCTACCTAAACGGATCGTAATGGGTCGATAAGACTTAGGTCAAGTTTCATTTAGCATGTAGGTTTTGTTAAACCATATCACATGAGTTCCTACACTCATTTGGTTTACAAACCCTAATGCTACCCAATCTTCCGACTTAGGTCCGGTTAATTAACATAGTTACCTATATTAGGTGCCGTTTGATTTCCGTGATCTCTAGCATTGTTTGGTTGTCACTCAAGGACTACTGAGCATTCTCAAGTGAGTACATAGACCCCTCTTTTACTGTTTTTCCAAACTGTTTTGGGGTGGAACACATGTGCCTACTTGTTACTTTCATGCTTTCCTGTTTTCACATCATATACCTGCTATGTTCGTTAGTACATTATAGTACATGATTTCATTACATTTTATGCTATGTATGTCCATTGTGTGCATACTTAGTACATTGTTTTACATTACATTTTGTTGCATATGCTCATCCAGTATATGAACACTTTGACATATTACCCAATACATTTGACAATTGATTTGACATAGACATTTCGGCATAGACATTTTAACATGATTGACATTTGATCATGCATTTTCCCACAAAACATAACTTTGATTTAAACCAAGTTTTACTTCAATACTTTGTTTTTGTGCATATGGTTCAGTTGAGACCTTTCACTTGCCATACATGACATATTTGACATAGACATTTGACATGGATATTTGACATAGACATTTGACATGGATATTTGACATAGACATTTGACATGGATATTTGACATAGACATTTTGACATGATTTACATCTTGACATGAACATTTTACATTGTTTGGTTTGGTTTGATTAAGTAACGATGCGTATGTAATATGATACAAGCATGGTGGATACGCCGCTGGTACTTCCTATATATAAGTGTTTGTATGGTATTACATGTCGTAACGTTATTTGAATCATTTCAGTTTGAGACATAGAACATTTTATACAAATAACATATTTTTCACAAGACATTGATTTACAAACAACTTATCTAATACAAACTCATTTTACATGGTTATTCATTTAACCATACATTATTTATACATATCATCTGATCTTATCGATTTTCAAATGATTTACAAAACAAAGCAAATAACAAGGTTCATGACTAAACATTTTCTCAAACATAAGTCATGAAACCTATTTTCACAAAACCTATGTATCTCACCGGCATTTTTATGCTGACGTACCTATTTTCACATGTGTTTTTCAGGAACTGTTGCATAAGATGATCAAGATACATATAGGCAGACTTGGGCTTTAGTGACAATAAAAGATGCAGACTAGTTAATTATGTTGTATTTCCATGTTTGTTTAGACATTGTAACACTTTTAATCAATAAAACGAAACTTTAATTTCCATGGTTGTGAAACATTAATTCTGTTACAACACTCCCCGATGTTTCCGCCACGTTTTGTATGTTCTACGTGGTCGGGGTGTGACAGAAAAGATGGTATCAGAGCTAATGGTTATAGGGAATTAGGTTATTAGTAATGCTTTGACCTAGTCTATAACCTTCTTAGGACCCTAACGGGAGTTTACTTGCGTTTAGTCATAAAACAATACCGTCACCTATCCTTAGACGACGACCACAACAAGAATATGAATTTCAAAACCGCTTTGAAAACTAATCATCTGTTCTAGGATGATTTATTACAAGGTTTTGAACCCTCTATTGTAAGGTTTTGAACCCCTTTGAATTTTCAAAATCTCGTCAAGGTTTTGGGTTTTAAATAATGTGAACATGTAACACCTGTGCCTTCACGGCCATCAAACAAATACCAAACCAATGAAATATTATATTTCATACTTGGGATTTGTAAAAATATGTGTATCATTTGCACATATCAATTCTCGTTCAATTTCAAGCTTTAAATCGCTTTCTGGAGGGTTATACGCGCTCTGATGAGTAGATATAACCAGTTTAATCCAATGAACACTCCGGAATAGTGAAATAGGCTTAACATACCTTAAATAACCTTTACATAACTTAGAAATAAGTTTTGAAGGCTTTGGTATGGCAAAATCAAGTTAAATCGCTTACAGGGACTAAAGTTGACAAACTGTGAAAGTATGCCAATTTGAACTGTAACAGACATTCCGGAACATGACCATAGGTTAAACATACCATAAATATCCTTTACATAGCTTAGAAATAGGCTTTGAGGGGTTCGGTGTGCTAAAATAAACTTTTGGGTCATTCAGGGACTAAAAGTGTCAAAAAGTGCACAAGTTTGCATTTTCGAGCATAACTCACGTTCTGAATACATTCGGACATCCAAAAATTTATGTAAGCATGACTATATTATTCTTTAGTGTTTGGCTTGCCAAAAATCCATTCGTCGCGTCATTTGGATCGTTTTTCGCGCTTATGCGCATTCCGTCGTAATTAACCGAACATCGCAACCGTACGGTTAAACGAACCGACATCCGAGATATTTTTGAGCACATTTTAAGTTCCCTATACTTTAACTTCATTTTAGAGCTTTGAAATGGGGTTAACGGGCCTTAAACGTGTCGAAAATGGCCTAAATACAGTTCAGGGACCAAATGTGTAAATCTGCCAAAATAAGGCCTAGCGGTGCGCTACACTTTTAGTGTAGCGGTGCGCTAGCCTGTTACAGACCAGATTGAGTGTTTTTAACAGCCTGTTTTCAGCTGGATTAACCACAACCACACATTCTCTAATGCCTAGTCAGATGATAAGAATGATATTTAGACACCACAACTTTACGACAAATGTACGGGCAAGATCATGGCACGTTTTCCTTGAAACGATCTTAACGGTGGACCGAATACTATAAATACCCCATTACCCCAACCACATTTTGCACTAGAATTCTGATTTTAGGAACTCTAAGTTGAAACCATTGTTTCATACCTGAGATTCTTGAATCGGGATTAGCATTCGGGGACCCTGGGTAAGTATTCTTTCGTTCTTTTCCTTTTTTTTACTGCTTTTCGAGTCCGAAAGTCAAACATAGTTTGACTTTCAGCGTTGACCAGTAATGGTCAATGCGAAGTTCGTTTGAACTTCGCAACGTGAGTGTAATCACGTTGGTCATAGTCCCTTGGGACTATGCCCACTGATTACCACGTTGTCTAGGGTCGTAGGGTAGGCGATCTGATAAATCGCCTATACCTTCGAACCCGACCCAGTTTGGTCGATCATTAGGATCCGACCAAATACATTAGGTGACCATAGTAGGTAGGGAATAACCTTCCGAGGTTATACCCTATGGTCACATCGTTTAAGTAGTTGTATGATAGGTAGTTTATATGCCTTAGGTAAATTACCAGAATACCCTTTTCATGTATAATTGGTAATTAAGCATATGTAACCTAAACCTTTGTCACATAACTGATTATGTAACATGTTTAGGCATATAACACTTGTCATAGGACTAGTTAGGCGGTCCGAACGCGTTTCACGCGAACGACGCGTTAAAGTAGCATAAGCTACCTTAATGGGTCGCGATGGGTCGATAATACTTAGGTTAAGTTTCATTTAGTATGTAGGCTTTGTTAAACCATATCATATGAGTTCCTACACTCATTTGGTTTACAAACCCTCCTGCTACCCAGTCTTCCGATTTAGGTCCGGGTTATTTATGTAGTTACCTATATTAGGTACCATTTGTTTTCCGGGACTCCTCTAGCTTACTTGGTAGTTGTTCAAGACTCCTAAGCACTCTCAGGCGAGTACATTATTCCCCTCTTTTACTGTTTTCAACTGTTTTGGGGTGACTCATATGTGCTAAATGTTTTAACAATGATTACAAGAACGATTACAATATTTTCAATAACAAATACAATGTGATTTCAAGAACGATAACAATGATTTCAAGAACGATAACAATGATTTCAAGAACGATAACAATGATTTCAAGAACGATAACAATGATTTCAAGAACGATAACAATGATTTCAAGAACGATAACAATGATTTCAAGAACGAATACAATGATTTCAAAAACTAAGAACGATTTCAAAAAGTGAACAAACTTGTTGGTTATAGTTACATAACAAATGACATTCATTAGCAATGATCAAGCCGACCAGTATTAGGTTATGGTACCATAGGATCTGACAAATCCCGTTATTTACTGCACCCATTGTTATGTGTGGGGGTTGTGGGTAGCGACTGAATCTGTAATTATTAACTTATCCTTTGGTAAGGGTTTGTTAAGAACGAGAACGAGAGCGAGTTGGAACGAGGAACGAGTCAAGAAGGTTTGAATGTTATTAGAGAATCGACCATAAAGTAGTTTCACAATTAAAATATTAACTTACCCTTTGGTAAGGGTTTGTTAAGAACGAGGACAGGTTTTAACGATTGGGTAAACATTTGTACATGATTTACATTTGATCATGCATTTCCACGAAACATAGTATTGATTTAAACCAAGTTTTACTTCAATACTTTGTTTTGTGCGTTTCACCTATGGTTTAGTTGATGCATTTCACTAGCCATACATATCATTTTTGGTTACACATTACATGATTTACATCTTGACATGAACAGTTTGATATATTATTTCAATACAATTGGCAGTTGGTTTAAACATAGACATCTTACATTGTTGGTTTGGTTTGAGTAAGTGATTAAGTAACGAAGCGTGTGTAATATGATACAAACATGGTGGATACGCCGCTGGTACTTCCTATATATAAGTGTTTGTATGGTATTACATATCGTAGCGTTATTTGAATCATTTCAGTTTGAGACATAGAACATTTTATACAAGTAACATACTTTTCACAAGACATTGATTTACAAACAACTTATCTTACACAAACTCATTTTACATGGTTATTCATTTAATCATGCATTATTCTTTATTTTATACATATCATCTAAACTTATTATTTTTCAAATGATTTACAAGACAAAGCAAATTACAAGGTTCATGACTAAACATTTTTCAAAAACAGAAGTCATGAATCTTATTTTCACAAAACCTATGTATCTCGCCAGCATTTCTTTGCTGACCTCGTTTTCACATATGTTTCAGGTATTGTTGAATAATATCGATTGGTAGGATGCTTGCTCACGTAGGATCTGGACGAGGCCTTAGTGACATAAAACAATATTAGTCGATATGTAACTTGTTTGTTCTATTTTAAGACAATGATAATGTTTGATATTCAATAAAACGAAACACTTTTGTATCCATGGTTATGAAACATTAATTCTGTTACAACACTCCCCGATGTTTCCGCCACGTTTGGTTGTTCTACGTGGTCGGGGTGTGACAGAAAAGATGGTATCAGAGCCGATGGTTATAGGGAATTAGGTTATTAGTAATTAGTAATGCTTTGACCTAGTCTATAACCTTCTTAGGACCCTAACGCGAGTTTACTTGCGTTTAGTCATAAAACAATACCGTCACCTATCCTTAGGCGACGACCACAACAAGAGCATAATTTTCGAAACCGCTTTGAAAACTAATCATCTGTTCTAGGATGATTAATTTCTAGGTTTTGTACCCTCTATTGTAAGGTTTTGAACCCTCTGTTATATGGTTTTGAACCCCTTTGAATTTTCAAAATCTCGTCAAGGTTTTGGGTTTTAAATAATGTGAACACGTGCAAACTGGAAGGGTGAATGCCTGTATTCTGGGTTTTCTGTCTAGGCAAGCACTTCGTATACATCTCATCAGACGCGAGACCAGTTGTGCTTACCTGGGAATTCTTGGGATGAGTGTTCACTTATAGGCGAGCATGTCTTCGTGATACATTATTTTTAACCTATTTACTTTGACTAAACACCAAGGTCGTTCGTTGCTTTGTAGTAACAAACAAATGACCACTATCCTTGCTTTCATCAGATTTGTTTCATCTCATTCTTTTCGTCTAAATTCTCTCACTCGTTTCCTTTCATGTTTCCTCTTTTAGACAATGCCTCCTCGACGCGAAAGCCAGATAGAGACTGCCGAGCTGGCAGAAATCATTGCGCAGCAAATGGCTGCTCAATTCCCAAACCTCTTTGCTCAATGGAACCAAGCCAACAACAACAACAATGTGCTATGCAAATACAAGGATTTCAACCAGGCTAAACCACTCAAGTTTAGTGGTTCTGAAGGAGCAACTGGGCTTCTTCAGTGGTTCGAAAGCATTGAGAATACTTTTCGCCACGTGCAGTGCCCGGATAATCGCAAGGTCGAGTTCTCCTCGAGCGTGTTTCAGAAGAGGGCTCTTACATGGTGGAATGGGGTAATGAGAGACCGAGGTGCGGAAGTTGCTCTCGCACAGACCTGGGCTGAAATTAGGGCTCTGATGATGAGGGAATTCTGTCCTCGTCATGAGCAGCGAGCTTTGGAGAAGGAATTTGATGAGTTGAAGCAAGATAGTGGTGAGCACAGGGCGTATACTGATAGGTTTGAGGAGCTGAGTCTGCTTTGCCCTACAATGGTTACCCCACTTGACATAGCTATCGAAAGGTACATCGACGGCCTACCTGACTCGGTACAAGACATCCTTACTGGTAGTAACCCTGCCACACTCCGTCAGGCGATCGAGTTATCAGCGACATTGACTGAGTCGCAGATTCGGAAGAACAAGTTACACAGGAAGGGTGACAAGGGCAAGAAACAGTCAGCTGACAAGGAGGATAGCAAGAAAGGCCAAAACAAGAAGGGTAAGGAAGGTGAGACGTCAAAGAAATCGAAGAAGCGGAAGGGTGCCCAGAACTTTGCTGTTACAGCACAGACTGCTCAGAACCCGCGGAACCAACCAGCTCAGCCACCTGCAAAGAAAGCATATGCCGGTACCGCACCTCATTGTGCACGCTGCAACGGTCATCACGCGTTACAACAAGTTTGCTGGCAATGCACGACGTGTGGTAAACTTGGGCATTTGGCCAAGGTTTGTCGTTTGGGACAAAATCAGGCTGCTCAGGTTCAAGCTCCTGTTCAAGGGAATGCTGTGAGATTTCCATTGGGTTCATGTTTCAATTGCGGAGAGATTGGTCACTTCCGCCACAACTGCCCAAGACTGGTGAATGCAAATGCTAACGCAAACCCGAACGTCAACGTCAATGTGAATCCAGCACGCGGTCAAGTGTTTAACATCAATGAGGCAATCGATGATGAAGGAGTGAACTTTTAGTATTTTGTATTTCCTCTGGTTGTTATCTTGTAACATTTAAAAACAATGCGGTTGTTATATAAATAAAAATTTCTGGTTTTTATTTTTAACTAATGCAATTGTATGAATGTTTGATCCAACCTTATGATGTCAACACAGAGACAAAACTACTCGTGTGGTTCTGTCATTTTTCTATGATCACTTGTGATCTCCCTAAGAACCTCAAACACTTGTTTCTTTTGAATCTAAAGTATCTTATCGTCTTGCACCGTTCGAGATGCAAGAATTATCAAAACAGCTTCAAGAATTGTCTGATAAAGGATTCATTCGTTCAAACTTTTCACCTTGGGGAAAACTCTTGCTCTCCTTGTGAAAAAGAAAGATGGATCTTTTCAAATTTTTTATCGATTAACATAAGCTTGATAAGCTTACCATCAAGAATCGATATCCCCTACCTTAAATCAATGATCTTTCCGATCATCTGCAGGGTACTTCATGTTTTTCCAAGATCGATTTGCGTTTTGGGTATCATCAACTTTGTATTCTCGAAGAAGATATTCCCAAAACGGTTTTCTGCACGAAGTATGGCCATTACGAGTATACAGTCATGCCTTTTAGGTTGACAAATACTCCAGCCATCTTCAAGGACTTAATAAATAGAGTCTGCAAGCCTTATTTGGATCAGTTCGTCATTGTTATTTATGACATCTTGATCTATTCATATCCCGAGCTGGTAACGATCAACACTTTCATTGACACTAGAACCCTTAAAGAGGGAACAAACTTTTCGCTAAATCCTCCAAGGGGAAATTTTGGCTTAAAGAAGTTCAGTTCTTGGGTCATGTAGTCAACAAGCAGGGTATTCATATGGATCAATCCAAATTACCGCAATTAAGGATTTGATCCCTAGTATGCTTTAAATACCCGTGTCCAACGATAACAAATTAAACAATTAAACAAATTGAACGATTATGCGATTATATGTTATGTGTTTGTGTGTTCTCTATTTTTTTTTGTGTGATACGATTTTCAAATCCTCATAGAATCTTCCATATCTTCATATGAGGGATTCATAGTAGGATATTCAAAAGGTACTACCTAAATCTTTATGGGCTTCTACGTTGTAGTTAAGACCCTTGGGTTATATGGTACCACTCCATGGTTCGATAAGAGACCCTTTTAGTGGTCTAGTCAAAAAGATTGATTCACAATTTGGTTAAAGAACGACATCTAGTGATGTAGCTGGACAGACTCCTTGATAGTCTATTTAGATCATTTATTGATTTAATTAAAAGGACTCTATGGCGGTCTAGTCACACTCATCATAAGAATGTTCATTTGGTTTTACCCTACACATTATAAAATAGACTGTGTGAACTGTGCAAGGAATTGTCTGATTATGGACGCGTACATAATTATGAAATTTAGTGCATAGAAACCCAGTAAGGTTTATTATGTGTAAGAACCGATAGTGACAACAATAACAAAATGAGAACGATGTAATGGAGGTACGGTGGACGCACCAATGACGCTTCATATACTTGTATATAAGTATCCCTCTTACATTGCAAACATGATGTTGTTAAAGTTACTAGAAGTTCAGAACCCTAACCAATGTTGTTTGATCTTTTCAACTTCATATTTTCAAGCTCTCACAAGTTTCCTCTAAATAAATTTCGGGACGAAATTTCCTAAAGTAGGGGAGACTGTAACACCTGTGCCTTCACGGCCATCAAACAAATACCAAACCAATGAAATATTATATTTCATACTTGGGATTTGTAAAAATATGTGTATCATTTGCACATATCAATTCTCGTTCAATTTCAAGCTTTAAATCGCTTTCTGGAGGGTTATACGCGCTCTGATGAGTAGATATAACCAGTTTAATCCAATGAACACTCCGGAATAGTGAAATAGGCTTAACATACCTTAAATAACCTTTACATAACTTAGAAATAAGTTTTGAAGGCTTTGGTATGGCAAAATCAAGTTAAATCGCTTACAGGGACTAAAGTTGACAAACTGTGAAAGTATGCCAATTTGAACTGTAACAGACATTCCGGAACATGACCATAGGTTAAACATACCATAAATATCCTTTACATATCTTAGAAATAGGCTTTGAGGGGTTCGGTGTGCTAAAATAAACTTTTGGGTCATTCAGGGACTAAAAGTGTCAAAAAGTGCACAAGTTTGCATTTTCGAGCATAACTCACGTTCTGAATACATTCGGACATCCAAAAATTTATGTAAGCATGACTATATTATTCTTTAGTGTTTGGCTTGCCAAAAATCCATTCGTCGCGTCATTTGGATCGTTTTTCGCGCTTATGCGCATTCCGTCGTAATTAACCGAACATCGCAACCGTACGGTTAAACGAACCGACATCCGAGATATTTTTGAGCACATTTTAAGTTCCCTATACTTTAACTTCATTTTAGAGCTTTGAAATGGGGTTAACGGGCCTTAAACGTGTCGAAAATGGCCTAAATACAGTTCAGGGACCAAATGTGTAAATCTGCCAAAATAAGGCCTAGCGGTGCGCTACACTTTTAGTGTAGCGGTGCGCTAGCCTGTTACAGACCAGATTCAGTGTTTTTAACAGCCTGTTTTCAGCTGGATTAACCACAACCACACATTCTCTAATGCCTAGTCAGATGATAAGAATGATATTTAGACACCACAACTTTACGACAAATGTACGGGCAAGATCATGGCACGTTTTCCTTGAAACGATCTTAATGGTGGACCGAATACTATAAATACCCCATTACCCCAACCACATTTTGCACTAGAATTCTGATTTTAGGAACTCTAAGTTGAAACCATTGTTTCATACCTGAGATTCTTGAATCGGGATTAGCATTCGGGGACCCTGGGTAAGTATTCTTTCGTTCTTTTCCTTTTTTTTACTGCTTTTCGAGTCCGAAAGTCAAACATAGTTTGACTTTCAGCGTTGACCAGTAATGGTCAATGCGAAGTTCGTTTGAACTTCGCAACGTGAGTGTAATCACGTTGGTCATAGTCCCTTGGGACTATGCCCACTGATTACCACGTTGTCTAGGGTCGTAGGGTAGGCGATCTGATAAATCGCCTATACCTTCGAACCCGACCCAGTTTGGTCGATCATTAGGATCCGACCAAATACATTAGGTGACCATAGTAGGTAGGGAATAACCTTCCGAGGTTATACCCTATGGTCACATCGTTTAAGTAGTTGTATGATAGGTAGTTTATATGCCTTAGGTAAATTACCAGAATACCCTTTTCATGTATAATTGGTAATTAAGCATATGTAACCTAAACCTTTGTCACATAACTGATTATGTAACATGTTTAGGCATATAACACTTGTCATAGGACTAGTTAGGCGGTCCGAACGCGTTTCACGCGAACGACGCGTTAAAGTAGCATAAGCTACCTTAATGGGTCGCGATGGGTCGATAATACTTAGGTTAAGTTTCATTTAGTATGTAGGCTTTGTTAAACCATATCATATGAGTTCCTACACTCATTTGGTTTACAAACCCTCCTGCTACCCAGTCTTCCGATTTAGGTCCGGGTTATTTATGTAGTTACCTATATTAGGTACCATTTGTTTTCCGGGACTCCTCTAGCTTACTTGGTAGTTGTTCAAGACTCCTAAGCACTCTCAGGCGAGTACATTATTCCCCTCTTTTACTGTTTTCAACTGTTTTGGGGTGACTCATATGTGCTAAATGTTTTAACAATGATTACAAGAACGATTACAATATTTTCAATAACAAATACAATGTGATTTCAAGAACGATAACAATGATTTCAAGAACGATAACAATGATTTCAAGAACGATAACAATGATTTCAAGAACGATAACAATGATTTCAAGAACGATAACAATGATTTCAAGAACGATAACAATGATTTCAAGAACGAATACAATGATTTCAAAAACTAAGAACGATTTCAAAAAGTGAACAAACTTGTTGGTTATAGTTACATAACAAATGACATTCATTAGCAATGATCAAGCCGACCAGTATTAGGTTATGGTACCATAGGATCTGACAAATCCCGTTATTTACTGCACCCATTGTTATGTGTGGGGGTTGTGGGTAGCGACTGAATCTGTAATTATTAACTTATCCTTTGGTAAGGGTTTGTTAAGAACGAGAACGAGAGCGAGTTGGAACGAGGAACGAGTCAAGAAGGTTTGAATGTTATTAGAGAATCGACCATAAAGTAGTTTCACAATTAAAATATTAACTTACCCTTTGGTAAGGGTTTGTTAAGAACGAGGACAGGTTTTAACGATTGGGTAAACATTTGTACATGATTTACATTTGATCATGCATTTCCACGAAACATAGTATTGATTTAAACCAAGTTTTACTTCAATACTTTGTTTTGTGCGTTTCACCTATGGTTTAGTTGATGCATTTCACTAGCCATACATATCATTTTTGGTTACACATTACATGATTTACATCTTGACATGAACAGTTTGATATATTATTTCAATACAATTGGCAGTTGGTTTAAACATAGACATCTTACATTGTTGGTTTGGTTTGAGTAAGTGATTAAGTAACGAAGCGTGTGTAATATGATACAAACATGGTGGATATGCCGCTGGTACTTCCTATATATAAGTGTTTGTATGGTATTACATATCGTAGCGTTATTTGAATCATTTCAGTTTGAGACATAGAACATTTTATACAAGTAACATACTTTTCACAAGACATTGATTTACAAACAACTTATCTTACACAAACTCATTTTACATGGTTATTCATTTAATCATGCATTATTCTTTATTTTATACATATCATCTAAACTTATTATTTTTCAAATGATTTACAAGACAAAGCAAATTACAAGGTTCATGACTAAACATTTTTCAAAAACAGAAGTCATGAATCTTATTTTCACAAAACCTATGTATCTCGCCAGCATTTCTTTGCTGACCTCGTTTTCACATATGTTTCAGGTATTGTTGAATAATATCGATTGGTAGGATGCTTGCTCACGTAGGATCTGGACGAGGCCTTAGTGACATAAAACAATATTAGTCGATATGTAACTTGTTTGTTCTATTTTAAGACAATGATAATGTTTGATATTCAATAAAACGAAACACTTTTGTATCCATGGTTATGAAACATTAATTCTGTTACAACACTCCCCGATGTTTCCGCCACGTTTGGTTGTTCTACGTGGTCGGGGTGTGACAGAACACGTGCAAACTGGAAGGGTGAATGCCTGTATTCTGGGTTTTCTGTCTAGGCAAGCACTTCGTATACATCTCATCAGACGCGAGACCAGTTGTGCTTACCTGGGAATTCTTGGGATGAGTGTTCACTTATAGGCGAGCATGTCTTCATGATACATTATTTTTGATTCATCTACTTTGATTTGTCACTGTGTGTCGTTTGTTGCTTTGTAGTAACAAAAAAAAATGACCACTATCCTTGCTTTCAGCAGATTTGTTCATCTCATTCTTTTCGTCTAGTTCTCTCACTCGTTTCTTTTCATGTTTCCTCTTTTAGAATGCCTCCTCGACGCGAGAACCAGATAGCGACTGCCGAACTGGCAGAAATCATTGCGCAGCAAATGGCTGCTCAATTCCCAAACCTCTTTGCTCAATGGAATCAAGCCAACAACAACAAGGTTACATGCAAATACAAGGATTTTAACCAGGCTAAACCACTCAAGTTTAGTGGTTCTGAAGGGGCGACTGGGCTTCTTCAATGGTTCGAGAGCATTGAGAATACTTTCCGCCATGTGCAATGTCCTGACAATCGCAAGGTCGAGTTTGCTTCGAGTGTGTTCCAGAAGAGAGCCCTTACGTGGTGGAACGGGGTTATGAGGGATCGTGGTGCAGAGGTTGCTCTAGCACAGACATGGGCCGAACTTAGGGCTCTCATGATGAAGGAGTTTTGTCCTCGTCACGAGATCAGGGCTTTGGAAAGGGAATTTGATGATCTTAAGCAAGATAGCGGTGAGCATCGAGCCTACACGGACCGTTATGAGGAGTTAAGTCTGTTATGCCCAAACATGGTCACGCCTTTGGATAAGGCAATTGAAAAGTACATTGATGGCCTTCCCGACTCAATACAAGACATTTTGACTGGTAGCAACCCTACTACTGTTAGGCAGGCCATTGAGCTATCTGCAACCTTGACTGAATCGCAGATCAGGAAACGTAAGCTTTTCCGTAAGGGTGACAAGAAACTGGTCGAGGAATCGAAACCAATCGAGGAATCAAAGACCATGGATGAACAGACTGGATCCTCTAAGAAGTCAAAGAAGCGAAAGGCTTCTCAGAACTTCGCCGTGGTCGCTCACAATGATCAAGCCATCCCCAACCAACCAGCTCAACCCTCTGCTAGAAAACCCTACAACGGAACTGCACCCTTGTGCAACCAATGTGGCCTACATCATCATGCTGGTGTAAAGTGCCGCATATGCCAAGTTTGCGGACTTATAGGTCATGCAGCGAGGGTTTGCCCAACAGCAGCAGCACCAAATCAGATTAACAACAATCCTGCTCAAGCTCGTTTTCCACCGGGGTCTTGCTACAACTGTGGCGAGATGGGCCATTTTAGTAGGAATTGCCCCAAGACTTGCTAATGCAAATCCAGCGCAGGGATGAGCATATGATCAACTAGAAGACAACATCGTTTAGAAATAATCACGTCTTATGTATTATTTTCTTTTGTTGTCACGATCCATGAAACGGTTGTTGTTATCATTGTTTATAAATAAATCTTTTATTTACATCGCAATGTATTTATGTGATTGTAAGTATAAACAACATATCCTCTACAATACCGACAATCAAGGAACCGCATTCCTTGAAGAGCAGACTACCCCCCAAATTTCTTCCCTTGTTTAATCTCTTGCGTTTCCACGAAAATCCTAAGTACCCGTTTCTTCCAAGAGAAACAAGGTACGAGGCGCCAAGTTTATAGCAATCAATAACAAGATGGTAACAATTAAACAATTATGTGGTTATGTGCTTATGTGTTTCCCTTTTATGTGTCATGTGATTCAAATTATGTTATCCAAACCCTCGTAAAATCTTACATATCCTTGTGCAAGAGATTCCTAGTAGGATACCCAAAGGTACTACTTAAAATCCTTAATGGACTTCTACGTAGTAGATAAGTCCCTTGGATTATAAAGTACTGCTTCATAATTAGATCCCTTGAGTGGTCTAGTTAAACTGGATGATACAAGCTGAAAGGACTCCTTGGTGGCCTAATTAAGAAGATCCTCTGTAGATCTAATTAAAAAGGACCCTATGGTAGTCTAGTCACCGTCATCACTAGTTCGACATCCTTCCCCACAACATTATAAAACAAACTGTGCGGACTGTGCAAGGAATTACGTAATTATGGATGCATACATAATTATGAAATTTAGTGCACGGAAATCACAGCAAGTTCTATCATGTATCTAGAGTTAACCCTATTCATTTCCAATTCTGATGAAGCATCCGTTGAGGAAAAATGAACTAGCTATTCATTTTTCACTTCTGAAGAATATCCGTTGAGGAAATGAATATCCGTTGTTTATCTTTTCATTTCCATTCTAAAGAATAACCGTTGAGAAAAATGAATTATCCATTCATTTTCATTCTGAAGAATATCCGTTGAGGAAATGAATATCCGTTGTTTATCTTTTCATTTCCATTCTAAAGAATAACCGTTGAGAAAAATGAATTATCCATTCATTTTCATTCTGAAGAATATCCGTTGAGGAAATGAATATCCGTTGTTTATTCCTTCATTTCCATTCTAAAGAATAACCGTTGAGAAAAAAATGAATTATCCATTCATTTTCATTCTGAAGAATATCCGTTGAGGAAATGAATACCCGTTGTTTATCTTTTCATTTCCATTCTGAAGAATAACCGTTGAGGAAAATGAATTGTCCATTCATTTTCGTTCTGAAGAATATCCGTTGAGGAAATGAATATCCGTTGTGTAGTCCTTCATTTCCAACTCTGAGGAAATAACCGTTGAAAATGACTCCGTTAGTTCATTTTCGTTTCTGAAGATTTATCCGTTGGGGAAATGAATATCCGTTTGTCTGTCCTTCATTTCCGTACCTAAGGAAACAACCGTTGAAAATGACTCCGTTATTTCATTTTCGTTTCTGAAGATTATCCGTTGAGGAAATGAATATCCGTTGATTTTTCTTTCATTTCAAATTCTGAAGAACAAACCGTAGAGAAAATGACCCCGTTTGTTCATTTTCGTTCTGAAGAATATCCGTTGAGGGAAATGAATATCCGTGGATTATTCCTTCATTCCCATTTCTGACGAAGAATCCGTTGAGAAAGAATGAATCATCCATTCATTCTCACTTCTGAAAAATATCCGTTGAGGAAAATAATCAGATTATGCTTTACATATCTTTGATGACTATTTGACACAAAGTCATAGACAGACTCCTACGAATAAATTTCGGGACGAAATTTCCTAAAGTAGGGGAGACTGTAACACCTGTGTCTCCACGGCCATCAAACAAATACCAAGCCAATGAAATATTGTATTTCATAATTTGGACTTGTATAAATATGTGTATCTTTTGCACATATCAACTCTTGTTCGATTTCAAGCTCTAAATCGCTTTCTGGAAGGTTATACACGCTCTGATGCGTAAATATAACCAGTTTAATCCAACGAACACTCTGGAATAGTGAAATAGGCTTAACATACCTTAAATAACCTTTACATAACTTAGATATAAGTTTTGGAAGGTTTGGTATGGTGAAATCAAAGTTTAATCGCTTACAGGGACTAAAGTTAACAAACTGCGAAAGTATGTCAATTTGAACTGTAACGAACATTCCGGAACATAACCATAAGTTAAACACACCTTAAATATCCTTTACATAGCTTAGAAATAGGCTTTGAGGGGTTCGGTGTGCTAAAATAAACTTTTGTGTCATTCAGGGACTAAAAGTGTCAAAAAGTGCACAAGTTTGCATTTTCGCGCATAACTTACGTTCTGAATACATCCGGACATCCAAAAATTTATGTAAGCATGACTACATTATATTTTAGTGTTCGCCTTAAGAAAAATCCATTCGTTTCGTCATTTGGATCGTTTTTCGCGCTTATGCGCATTCCGTCGTAATTAAGCGAACATCGCGTTCGTACGACCAAACGAACTGATATCAGACATATTTTTGAGCATGTTTCATGTCCAAAATGTTTAGGCAACATTTTAGGGCCTTAAAGTTGGCTTTACGGGCCTTAGAAGTGTCGGAAATGGCCTTAAACACGTGCAGGGACTGAAACTGTCATTTTTCAAACATATGTGCAGATCAGAGGGCCCAAGCGGCCCGCATTGTGTTTGCATGAATCTAAAGCGGGCCGCATGGCACCTTCAGACCAGATTCAATGTTTGTTTTTGCAACTTGCAGCTGATTAAACCCCATCCACATGTTTTAAACTTGCCTAATCAGCAAGATAAGATCAAGATTTAGCCACCATAACATTTGGACAAGTGTACGGCCATGATCGTTTCCCCTTTTCCAAGAAACGATCTCAACGGTGGACCGAATACTATAAATACCCCACCCCCCTTTGTTCAAAATCACTAGAAATTCACTTTGAGAAACTCTAAGTTGAAACATTTGTTTCATACCTGAGATTTTCGAATTGAGTTTAGCATTCGGGGACCCTGGGTTAGTATTCTTTCGTTCTTTTCCTCATTTTTACTGCTTTTCGAGTCAGAAAGTCAAACTTTGTTTGACTTTCAGCGTTGACCAGTAATGGTCAATGCGAAGTTCGTTTGAACTTCGCAACGTGAGTGTAATCACGTTGGTCATAGTCCTTTGGGACTATGCCCACTGATTACCACGTTGTCTAGAGTCGTAGGGTAGGCGATCTAATAAATCGCCTATACCTTCGAACTCGACCCATTTGGTCGATCATTAGGATCCGACCAAATACATTAGGTGACCATAGTAGGTAGGGAATAACCTTCCGAGGTTATACCCTATGGTCACATCGTTTAAGTAGTTGTATGATAGGTAGTTTATATGCCTTAGGTAAATTACCAGAATACCCTTTTCATGCATAATTGGTAATTTAGCATATGTAACCTAAACTTTTGCCACATAACTGATTATGTAACATGTTTAGGCATATAACACTTGTCATAGGGCTGGTTAGGCGTTCCAAAAGCGTTTTACGCGCACGATGCGTTAAAGTAGCATAAGCTACCTAAACGGATCGTAATGGGTCGATAAGACTTAGGTCAAGTTTCATTTAGCATGTAGGTTTTGTTAAACCATATCACATGAGTTCCTACACTCATTTGGTTTACAAACCCTAATGCTACCCAATCTTCCGACTTAGGTCCGGTTAATTAACATAGTTACCTATATTAGGTGCCGTTTGATTTCCGTGATCTCTAGCATTGTTTGGTTGTCACTCAAGGACTACTGAGCATTCTCAAGTGAGTACATAGACCCCTCTTTTACTGTTTTTCCAAACTGTTTTGGGGTGGAACACATGTGCCTACTTGTTACTTTCATGCTTTCCTGTTTTCACATCATATACCTGCTATGTTCGTTAGTACATTATAGTACATGATTTCATTACATTTTATGCTATGTATGTCCATTGTGTGCATACTTAGTACATTGTTTTACATTACATTTTGTTGCATATGCTCATCCAGTATATGAACACTTTGACATATTACCCAATACATTTGACAATTGATTTGACATAGACATTTCGGCATAGACATTTTAACATGATTGACATTTGATCATGCATTTTCCCACAAAACATAACTTTGATTTAAACCAAGTTTTACTTCAATACTTTGTTTTTGTGCATATGGTTCAGTTGAGACCTTTCACTTGCCATACATGACATATTTGACATAGACATTTGACATGGATATTTGACATAGACATTTGACATGGATATTTGACATAGACATTTGACATGGATATTTGACATAGACATTTTGACATGATTTACATCTTGACATGAACATTTTACATTGTTTGGTTTGGTTTGATTAAGTAACGATGCGTATGTAATATGATACAAGCATGGTGGATACGCCGCTGGTACTTCCTATATATAAGTGTTTGTATGGTATTACATGTCGTAACGTTATTTGAATCATTTCAGTTTGAGACATAGAACATTTTATACAAATAACATATTTTTCACAAGACATTGATTTACAAACAACTTATCTAATACAAACTCATTTTACATGGTTATTCATTTAACCATACATTATTTATACATATCATCTGATCTTATCGATTTTCAAATGATTTACAAAACAAAGCAAATAACAAGGTTCATGACTAAACATTTTCTCAAACATAAGTCATGAAACCTATTTTCACAAAACCTATGTATCTCACCGGCATTTTTATGCTGACGTACCTATTTTCACATGTGTTTTTCAGGAACTGTTGCATAAGATGATCAAGATACATATAGGCAGACTTGGGCTTTAGTGACAATAAAAGATGCAGACTAGTTAATTATGTTGTATTTCCATGTTTGTTTAGACATTGTAACACTTTTAATCAATAAAATGAAACTTTAATTTCCATGGTTGTGAAACATTAATTCTGTTACAACACTCCCCGATGTTTCCGCCACGTTTTGTATGTTCTACGTGGTCGGGGTGTGACACAAATTTTCAAAATTTCTAAAATTTTTTACTCCCCCTAAAATCAAAAATATGTTTCAATTTTTGATTTTATGGGAAAATTTGAAAATAAAAGCAGTAAACTGTACAAGGTAAAGTTACAAGCTGATATGAATTGCTTCAAATCGCCATCCACTTGGCGTAAACAATCAGAACTCCCACTGACAACAAACTATTTTCCCATTATGATTTAAAACACTTATGTTTGTTTTAATCAAATGGTTTTTCCGGAAAATTAGTTTTGTTGAATTCACACTTGTAGAATCAGGGATTCATCACATTGTTTATTCAATTACCACTTGTATGAAAGTTAAATCAAGTTCAACTTAATGACCTTGATTAACCACTTGTAGGTACTTATCACAATACCACTTGTAAATCGAAATATGACATTTTTCAATTTTTGAAAAAAATGCCGATTCATGTTCCACGATTACCAACTTGGGAACTCCGGCAAGTTAGGTTTTTTTAAGTAGAGAATATTGTCACCCAAGCCTGACCAGTCTTGGGTGTTCCCAAGTTCTTTTCACTCAGTGGGTGACTCCACCTCTTTGATTCATAAAATCTTTTGCTCCCTTTACCTTTCTGTCGACCATCTTCCCAAAAATATATTTCACATTTCCATTAAAAGCCTTTTCAACATCAAATTCTTCTTTACCAGGGATGAATTGATCTGAGATCTCAATCTTTCCAACTTTTAACTTCAAGTTTTCTTTTGACAATGGTGGAAAGTTTTCATCGTTCATTTCTGGAACGGAATTCTCATCATTTTTCACAACAAATGACTCCTCTGACTTTGACGAGTCAGATTCATTGTCAGAACTAGTTTCAGATTTAACAACCCATTTTTGTTTGTTCAAATCGACTCTTCTTTTGTAAAAACGTTTCGAACTTTCACCAACTTCAAAAGTCGAATTTTTGAACTTTTTAAACTTTTCTACTGGTTGTTCTGTTTTATCAACACATTTCTTTTTCAAATCTAAGTTAGAAGTAACTCCCTGTTTTGTATAAATGGACTTGGGGCAATTCCAAGCAATGTGTCCAACTTCTTGGCATTTGAAACAGGTTCTTCTGTCAACTCTTGGTGCAGATTTTTTCAAAACATTCTTTTTCTTTTCTGCGAGAAACTCTTGATTGGACTGTTTCCTCAACAGTTTCTCCTTCTCTTCCTCTGAACTTGTACCTAAAAGAGATTTAGTTTTTGGTTTATAAGTTTTCTCATTTTTATAATTTTCTGGGGAAATGAAACCTAATCCCTTCTTTTTGAAATTACTGTTATGGTTTGGTTTCTTTCGATAACCTGAACCAGAACTGTAACCCTTTTTCTTGTTTAACCTTTGTTGAACTCTTGAGGTGTAAGGTTTAGGTTTTTCAGCAAGATTTACACCTTTTATTTCAAAAATATTATTTTTTTTTTTTAATTTGAAAACCTTGTTTATCATTTCATTTTTGACACTTCTTATTGGAAATTCTTTATCAGAAAATAATTTGTCAGAATCATTCAAAGTATATGCTACTTTGAATGTTTCATCATTCAAATTATTCTTTGACATCAAAAATTCTTTATTGTAAATCCTTTTAACCGGTGAACTCGGACTCTTGTCTGATGAACTCGAACTTTCAGATTTAGACTCCGACTTTGACCCTTCATCCATATCCAACACCTGATCGACCACTTTCTTTAATAACTCAGACTCATGATCAGTGTCAGATGCTGTGAATATGACGTCAATGTTGTCTGGTAACTCATCAATGTTTTCAGACTTTAACTTTATGTTGACTGCCTTTTTTAATTGCTCCTCATTTGGTTTTCTGGGAGAATAACTTTCCCAGATCGGAGGCGGACACTTGTTATACTTGACACTTTGTTTCTTACCAGTATCCTCTTCCGTCTTTTTATCTTGAAAAGCTTCAAGACCTGCAACAGTAGGATAAACTCTATCAATCAAATAATCAGAAGATGTATAACTCATCAGCAATCGTCCGATTCTTTCATTCTCAATCCTTTCAGTCTCCAACTCCTGTTTCAGCTTTGCACAATCTTCAATATACTAATTGATGACCTTCTGCTTAGTCATTAATGTTGAACTCATCATCGTTCCAGCAACTCCCATTTCTAGGTTTATTTTGTTTAAACTATCAACCATTATGTTTAGCACATCATATGATTCTTTTACATACTTCACATCAAAAAATAATTTTTCTTTCAACTCTTCTAATTCACGATACTTCTTGTCTTTCTCCTCACAATCTTTGCATGGTTTCAAACATTTCAGACAAGGTTTTGTGATCTCAACGATCTTTTCAACTTCGATAATCTTTTCAACTTTGATTATTTTTTCAACTTTGACGATTTTTTCAACTTCAACAATTTTCTTAACTATTTTCTCAATCACCTTTTCACTCATCGGTTCTTCATCAAATTCTATTTTTACTTCACTTTCTTTAACTCCGGCTTTTTCTGTTGAATTTTCTTCAACTTTTGCCTTTTCAGCTTCCACCTGAACTTGAATATGTTCTTCAGCAATCCTTTTTGCTTCCAATTCTTTCTCCATTCTAGCAGCCTTTTTCTTATTCAATATCTCGATCTTATCTGCAAAAAACAAATTAAAACTAAATGAGTCCAAATTTTGTCTAGCTGTATTAATATACTCTTCCTCATCATCAGTATCTTCATCACATTCTGATGATCTGAAAATCTTCTCTCTTTTTGGCTTAGATTTGACTGCTTCTTCTTCCAAGATTTGAGCAACAAATGCTGAATCAGCCGGAACGTATTTATCCCAGCTAAATCCTTCTGCCAATTTTTCATCATCATGATTTACTAGATAAGCTTTCTTCTTTCCATCTTCAATAGCACGGGATGATGACGATTGTTGAGCAACATTATAATAAATTGCTTTTCGTTGGTAATCATTGTTTCCAAACGGATCTTGTCTTCCGGTTGCTTCTTTTGTACACTCTCGTTTAAAATGCCTCTTTTCTCGGCAACGAAAACAAGTAACCTTAGATTTATCAAACCCTAACGGAGATGTAGCAGCATCACGAAGATCATCTCTACAGGTGATTTGTTTGAATTTTTCTGATCTTCTAACAGCATTGGCTAAACACCACTTGAGGTCCATCAACTCAAGTTCTTCAGGATCGATCTGGTCATAATCCTCTTTAGTGAGCATTGGATTTCCAATTCTTCCAGAAACTAAGCTTTCATAAGATTCTAACATAGTAACAAGTGATGCCATGTGTTGCTTAGCCATTTCTGGAGAGAGATTTTGACCATTTTGTATGTTTAATGTCACATTGCATTGCAGATTTGTTGAACTCTGTCGTTGAGAACTTGGTGTTGAGAAATTCGGATCAAAACTTGAATACGATGACGAATATCCACCACTCTGAGTTGTAGTGCTAACATTTGTTCCGGAAGTACCATCAGCACTGAATGAAGTCTGAATTTTCGGACTCGGAGTAGTCTCAACTCTGCTTCCTCTATAGTATAAGTTATCATCTTGTTAAGCATTTGGATTATTCATGATAGCTGTTTTCTGAACATCCAATTCATGTTCTTCGATCTTCTGTATGAACTTACACAAATTTATGCTTTCAGATTTTCTCATATGTTTTAAAATCAACAGATAAGTTCCCCATTTGTCTTGTGGTAACACATCAGATAGCTTATCAACCCATTCATCATCTTCCTTTTTGATCTCTAATCTTTTCATTTCCTGGACAAGATGACAATATCTATCGATAGTCCTCTTAGTCGTTTCACCTTTATAAGCTGTAAACATATCAAAAGATTTCTTTAGTAATGCACATTTATTTTTTATCATATCAGCACTTCCCTTAAACTTTTGAATCAACGCCAACCAAATTGATCTAGCAGTGTCCTCATGTTGAAGCAAAACAAAGATATCTTCTTTTACCGCTTGTTGGAGAATGCTAATCATCATTTTTTCACTGGTGTATTTTAACTTCTCAGCCGCTGAATAATCACTTAAAGATTTTTCATTTCCACGGTCATATGTCGGTTTAACATAATCTTTGTCCAACAAAACCCATGCATCAAACTTATAAGCTTGCACCCAAGTTTCAAAATGGTTTTGCCATCCTTTAAAATCCTCGATATACATAAGCTTTGGAAGCTTTTGAGACGTTCCCGTTTCATTTTCAATTTCAAGAGTCTCGGCAACTGTAATTGGAGCAGCTGGAGTAGTAGCAAACGCGTTGTAAAACTCTTCTTCCATGTTTCGGTGTTGAAAGTTCACAAAAACACAATGTTCAAGCGAATTGGACTTTGATACGAAATGACTTTGGTGCGAAATGGATTTTGATGCGAAATGTCCCTTTTCATTATTAATTGTCTTTGAGACATAAAAGGGTATTAATGATTAAAATATTAATAATATCGATAATACTAAAATTGAACTTTGTAAAATTTTGTAGATGGCCACTAACAATATTACCCAAACTGTCCGTAACCTATCACTAATAATAATCCTTGAAAAGGATCGTCTCAATCATAACACTTCATGGATTAATATCGAAACTTAAGAATTGTTCTCAAGTAAGAAAAGATATCCTATGTGTTGAACGATCCTAATCCCGATGAATATCTTATGGAAGATAAGGATGTCTATGACGATTGGATTAAGTATATCGAGGATACTACACAAGCCTCTTGCCTCATGTTAGGAATTATGATTCCCGAGATTCAAAAGGATTTTGAACATCATGAGCATGGGACATGATTAACCAATTGTAGGAAATGTTCCTAAGGGTAGAACGCTTCGAAACAGTTCGAGCACTTCATGCTTGTCGAATGGAGGAAAACCAATCGGTCTCATCTTAAGTCTTTAAGATGAAAAGCCACATTGATCACCTCGAAAGGCTCAATATGGGTAAAAGGGCTTTTATCCGTTCTAATGATCAATGAGGATGGCAACAAGAAAGGGCATCATCCCGACACCAAAGCAAATGTTGCAAATGGTAACAGGAAATTCAAAGGGAAAAAGAAAAGAAAGACTAAAGCGAAACCACTAAAAGAAAAAGAAGGCAAAGGTTGCCATGAACAATCCATGCTTTGAGTATGGTGAGATAGGGTATTTGAAAAGGAATTGTCCAGCCTATCTCAAAGAGTTGAAAAACAAGAGGGATGCTAGGTAAACCTCAGGTACAATATTTATGAAACATATTGACCTTAATGTTATTTCTTCAAACACATGGGTGTTAGATACCAGATGTGGAACTCATGTTTGCAATTTGTTGCAAGAGAGAAAAGAAATAAGCATTACAAGAAGGGAGACATTAGTCTCTTCATGGGCAATGGAGCGAAAGTTCAAGTTGAAGTCCTAGGAGACTATGTTTTGAAACTTCCAAATGGTTTGGAAATTGTTTTAAAAATGTATTATGTGCTCCTATTTTGACTAGGAACATTGTTCAAGTTTCCCTTATAAGACAATATGGTCTTAATTTAAAGTTTGTAAACAATGACATTTATATTTTGATAAATGACATGTTTTACTTTAAAGCTATCCTTTCAAATGGTATTTATGAATGGGTTCATAATAATACATCATTTGATAGTTCAATGTACCATGCAGTCACCAATAAACTCAAAATGGATTTGAGTAAGAACTATCTTTGGCATTATCGCCTTGGTCATACAAACAAATGCCACATGTAAATACTTCGAAAGAATTGTCTTTTGGAAAAAAAATGAAATTGGTTCATTTGATACATGCGAATCTCGTTTACAAGGTAAAATGACCAAGTAATCCTTTAATGGAAAGGGAAAAAGATTCATTAGGTATCATACATTCGGATGTATGTGATCCTTTTAATCCAATGACTAGGAATGGTGAAAGATACTTCATTACTTTTACCGATAACTATAGTAGTTATGGTTATGTGTACTTGCTGAGACACAAAGTTGAAGTTTTGAAATGTTCAAATCTTCAAAAGTGAAGTACAAAATCAACTCTTTTAAAGTTCTTCGTTCCGATAGAGGAGGAATCGAACTCTATTTGGATATGGTTCGATCTATGATGGCTAGGAGCGCATTATCTCTATCATTTTAGGGTTACGCTTTTGCTCTCCGTGGCTCGTACATTCAATGTGGCCCAAACCAAGAAAGTGGATAAGACACCTTTTGAAATATGGCATGTAAGGGCTCCATCATTAATCATATTTGAAGGTATGGGATTGTGAAGCTTACGTGAAGCAACACACCCCAAATAAATTGGTAATACGATCCACTAAGTGTATCTTTGTAGGATATCCTAAAGATGGTATAGGATATTATTTCTACGATCCAACAGAGCAAAAGGTATTTGTTACTCGAAAGGCTGAGTTCTTGGAAGCTAAGTTCCTTGTGGAAGGAATTAGTAGAACAGTGGAACTTGATAAGGATCGAGAACCACAAGCCGATACACGTTTGGTTGATACTAGTATTCAACAAGAGGTTGTTGAAAACGATCAAGTGGTTGATCAAGACACACAAAACGTTCGCAAATCTGGTAGAATTAGTAGTCCACCTGAAAGATATGGATTTTTCATAGATGGATGCTACGTGGTATATTCAGGTGAACCTACCACATACCATGATCCAATGTCAAAATCCAGTTGTGACAAATGGCTTGAAGCCATGAACGTAGAGATGCAATCCATGTATAACAACCAAGTATGGGAATTGGTTGTAGCACCTCTTAGTTCCAAAGTGGTTGGAAATAAGTGGGTTTTCAGGAAGAAAACTGATATGCATGGAAAATTGGATACTTATAAAGGAAGACTTGTAGCAAAAGTTTTCACTCAAACTCAAAGAGTTGATTATGATGAGACCTTCTCGCCTGTGGCGATGCTAAAGTCAATTAGGTCCCGTTTTTCCGGTGAGGATCGATAACGAACACCTATCCTTGTTTATCACGAACACGGTAACGGGTGCGGAATCCCCGTGACGGTGCAAACCAAACAAAGTGTATAAAACACACAAGTAACCAAAGATTCAATATCTATTGATTAGGGATGAGTACAACCACAAACATATACAAACAATGTTTTAACAGACTCTCTCTAAGTCTCTCGGTGCTCATCTGTTTCACACAGAAACTGTGAGGGGTATTTATACTAGACACAGACACAGACATGACGAAACACATAAAGGCCACGACGAAACACTACAGTCGACGAAACACATTCTGTTTCGTCGACAAACATATTAATTCTAAACCTTATTTCGTCGAGTGTAGTTTGAGCCCAAATAAAGTTAAGGTCCAATGCTAGTCTTCGGCCCATGTGAGGAGGTTACGGCCCAGACTATTTTCTGTTGTAATATTTCACTAAGTTCACCACATGAGACAAATGTTGACATCATCATGACATCACAAAGGTGATGTCATGGTGATGTGTTTGCGGGAATTTGCTTGCGGCGTTCCGTGCCTCGCGTGTCGAACTCTGGGGCGCACGACGGAGGAATGTCGTGTCTTCGGGCTTGAGCCGGACCTAACCGAGTCGACCCGAACCGAATCTAACCGAGTCGAGTCGCGTCCACATAAAGTGTACCAACAATCTCCCCCTTGGACGCTACTCGTGAGGTTCGTCTTCCGTGTCTTTCATGTCGGAGGATCTTCAAAGTCTTCACGCGTCGTAAGTAGAAAGTGTATCAACAAACTCCCTTTTCATTTAGGTAGTGTGTTAACAAACTCCCCCTTAAAATGAACTCTCCAATGAGTTATGCTCGTGAATCTTTCGATCTGTCAATTCTTCAGATCCTTGTGGTGTTGATGAAGGGTCAGCGGCAACTCGATCATTTTATCCTTTGAGTGCCTCCACTTCGTGTCTTCATTCCAAAGCTTATCATCGAACATGTTCTCCTTGCCTTTAGCATCTGCACATGCAAGAAAGCTAAACGCATAATGAGAACAACCGCTTGGAATATAGTCAAATTAAACAAACGACACATATGAGATCAAATCTCAATCAAACACCGATCGACAACAGTTTGAAAGTTTAGAAAATGATCAATTTTAATCCTTTAACTTTTGAAACTTGTTAACTTCGACTGTTTATGAAGATGCAATTGTTTTCCAGCTTACGATCAGGATTTTGGGTAGGATAGACTCGAGTTCCAACATCAGTCAATCAAAAATAAACTAGAAGCAAAATCTTTTTGGATTTTATAAAGTTCATATGAAAACACACCTAAAATCTTTTTGGAATTTTTCATTTTTCAAATGTAAAGACGGAAAGCAATAAATAAATATATACAGAGATACAGAAACTGAAAGCAGTAAACAAATATTTACAGACATTATTTTTGTGAGTTTCGAGGGTAAGAGAATCATATCAGTGTACGGTCATGCCAAAACGCTCTTGTTGTTCAATTAGTTAACATTTAGATAAGCATCCTATAAAGCTTTTGTGCTCTTACTATAAGAAAATTGATGATAGATGTCTTTATGAAGAGCTTGTGTTAGAAAAGCAAACGCCTTCTTCTCTAGTTCATAGGCTTTCTTGTCTTCTTCAAGCATATGAGAAATACCAGCGGCAGTTGATGCTGCTACTTCTAGTTCCGGGCTACATTCAATAGTGAAACACGTCCAAAGTTCAACGTTTTGCCCTTGAATGTATGTATGAAAACAACCCTTCCATGATGGATAGTCGTTCATGTGATTTAGCTTTGGCGGGCGATTGTTGCTTCCCGTCTCACTCTCACTGAGCAATAGATTTTGAATGTTTTGATTTTGATTAGAAACCATTGCCCATTGACCTGCATTTATTGATTGTTGTTTTTGTGGCAATTGGTTCATTAAATCGGCAAGCGAAGGCTGATTTTCACTTGGTCTTGAGTCCGAACTCCAATCCCACAGACCTTTGCTACTCATGTTTGATATATAAATGATAATACCTGGTCAAACAGTTGAAAACAAACAATTAGAACACTTCTGCAAGTCCACTGTGTAAAATTGACACACACCCGACGAAACACTTTTCACAAAACAAACTTGTTTCGTCGAAATGAATGTTGACGAAACAGACTTGTTTTGTTGAAGATATTATGACGAAACAGATTTCTGTTTCGTCCAAGATATTTTTGACAAAACGGATTTGATTCATCGCCTACTTGTTTCGTCAAGGATAAGTCTCAGACAACTAGATATTTTTCTGACACAAGTGATGTTTGTAACACCGTTTTTTCAACGCAACATGCTTTTTCAGAAACTAATGATCACAATTTTACACTAAAGTCAATTTAATGTATAATATGTTATAACACTTAGGTTTCGACAATTTGAAGATCAAGTTCACAAATGTGATAAGAACAATTATGAAGATATGAAGAACACACTCAAGAACAATGAGTTTTCCGGTGACTGATAATTTTCCGAAACACGAAAATGCACAAGACTTTCACTAAAAACCCGATTTAAAGCATAAACAAACAATCTAAAAAGGTTTTTGATAAAACTCTTTAGCAAATAACAAGAAACCAACAGATTTTTATGAAAATTTTTCCAGAAATTATGAATTTTCAAGAACAATTTTTCAGAAAAACAATCACAGATACTTGATAAAAACCGAACAATGTTTGATTTTAAACAAGGATAAGAGCCAAGGCTCTGATACCAATTGTAGGTCCCGTTTTTCCGGTGAGGATCGATAACGAACACCTATCCTTGTTTATCACGAACACGGTAACGGGTGCGGAATCCCCGTGACGGTGCAAACCAAACAAAGTGTATAAAACACACAAGTAACCAAAGATTCAATATCTATTGATTAGGGATGAGTACAACCACAAACATATACAAACAATGTTTTAACAGACTCTCTCTAAGTCTCTCGGTGCTCATCTGTTTCACACAGAAACTGTGAGGGGTATTTATACTAGACACAGACACAGACATGACGAAACACATAAAGGCCACGACGAAACACTACAGTCGACGAAACACATTCTGTTTCGTCGACAAACATATTAATTCTAAACCTTGTTTCGTCAAGTGTAGTTTGAGCCCAAATAAAGTTAAGGTCCAATGCTAGTCTTCGGCCCATGTGAGGAGGTTACGGCCCAGACTATTTTCTGTTGTAATATTTCACTAAGTTCACCAGATGAGACAAATATTGACATCATCATGACATCACAAAGTGATGTCATGGTGATGTGTTTGCGGGAATTTGCTTGCGGCGTTCCGTGCCTCGCTTGTCGAACTCTGGGGCGCACGACGGAGGAATGTCGTGTATTCGGGCTTGAGCCGGACCTAACCGAGTCGACCCGAACCGAATCTAACCGAGTCGAGTCGCGTCCACATAAAGTGTACCAACAGTAATGCACTAGACCGGACATGTCATGCGCTTTAAGCATGACGAGAAGGTACCAGCGAAATCCAAGTAACGGTCATTGAATGACTATTAAAATGCATTGAAATACCTTAGAAGGACTAAGGATATATTTCTAATGTATGGATCTGGTGAAGAAGAACTCATTGTAAAGGGTTACAGGGATGCGAGTTTCGGAATTCGTTGTAAAGGGTTACATGGATACGAGTTTCCAATATGATCAAGATGATTCTTGATCACAATCAGGGTAGCATTGTCCACTACAGAATCAGAATACATCACCGCTTCATTGATTGAGATAATTCATGTGGATCTGCCACTTGAATTATTGCCAATCTAGGGGTAGTCCTTACCATTCAGGACCCCTAGAGATCTTTGTGATAACGATGGTGCGATTGATCAAATCAAGGAACCTCGTCCACATCTAAAGATTAGGCACAATAAGCGGAGTTTCAACTACATAAGGGATGAAGTTGAAAAAAATGGGAAAGATATGTATTCGCAAAGTTCACATTGATCAAAATATTACGGATCCACTCACGAAGCTCCTTGAAACAGGCAAAGCATGAAGGGTCATACTTGTGCCTTAGAACTTCGATATTTTAGTGATTAGATTTGATCTATTTTGTATTTGGATATTGGAACAACTGTTATTATAACTCTTTATGGTATTTTGAGTTATATTCCATTTTAGCATGTTTAAATCCGTGAATAAGTTGCTTATTCTAAATGTCCGTAGTCGATCATACTTGTGGGAACAAATATGAATGTAAGACTATTATGAACTTGGATTGGTGGATATTCATTAGGTACGAATATAGAGCAAAGTGTTGCTACCAAAGTTCATAGATATTTGTGGGATACAAATATTGGACTGACTCGCTCCCAAATCTTACTGCATGGAATCATTTGTAATTGATCATAAGTAAATTTGAGTTAAGGAGAATATCATAGTATCCTCTGACCTGAGATACATATTGGGTTTTGATATTCACCAAATATTATACCTTGACTTATTTCTTCGTTGTTAGTAAAATGAGAGTACATAAGGCTGAGCTCAGGTGTGGTACAAGATGATTGTGAGAGACGTATGTAGTCAAGAAGGGATTTGTTCCTCTTATTCGTTGAGAGTAAGATGTCTAAGTCCTGCTAAAGTTAAATCAACAGAGAGTGATCACTCTGTGTCTCTGGATTTGACATGACATCTGTAACAAAGGGATTAATGATAGATTCACCTAAATCATTTCAAGTAAGGGACTTGAAGGGGATGATGTTATTGAATGGGACATATAGTCATACGTATTAGGGGTAGTAAACTATAGTTAGGTGGTCTTTACTACTTGCATCAATCCTCTATGTATGCAAGTGGGAGATTGTTGGATTCTATATGCCCAAGACACATATTAAATTGATGTGGCTAGTACGTTATGATCCAAGTCGAGTCATACCCAAATATAAGCTAGACAAACACTTATAATATTTATTTGTGATATGATCAAACAAATAAATATTAACACTTATAATATTTAGAAATTAGTTTTCTAAATAATTGCACTTGAGAAACTAATAAATTATTTGGATAATTTATTTTGAAAGAATATTTTATCTTGTTATTTAATAGGTTAAATAACATTATAAAAGTTATAATTTGTTGCATGAAAGTCTTATAAATATATGGTATTATATTTATAAAAGTTATAAACATAAAACAAGACCAAAAATGCAAATAAAAGGAAAATTCTAATTGGTTGAATGTGGTGGCATGTTGGCCGCCCACTTTGGTGTATTCCAAGGTGGGTTTTCCACCAATGATATTACATGCAATACCTAGACAAAATCAATTAGGATTTACTTGTTTTTAAACAACTTCTTTCATACATTCATAGTGATAATTTTTGAGATAAGGAACTTGTTAAAAGCTCTCAAAAATTTCGGCTATGGTGGGTGATCCAAGAGTTTCAATTTTGCTTTTCCAAGTGTGAGACTTGTAAAACATACTCTCTAAAATCGCCCAACATAGTGTATCACAAGAAGGTTTTTCAAGGTTCAAAATCAAGTGCAAGAACTCTAAAAGGAGCCCTTATATTTTCGGCCAAGGTGGTTGTCAAGAGGGGTTTTCTAGTGAGTTCATAAGTGTAGAAATCCTAGCTAAACTTAAGGTGTTTGTTGGAAGGCTTGGGGTATACAAGCTTGTGGTCTTCTACACTTGAAGGCAACCGTTCAAGAAGCATCATCTTCTTCATATCCTTTACTCCTTGGAAGGTAGTATTCTAAACAACCTATGGTTGTGTTTTATTTTTGATAGCATGCATGTCCGTATATGGATCCGGGATTGTGTTTTACATATAAAATGGGTTTTATATCTTGAAAGTAAACATGTTTGAAATTATATTTTCTGCTGCGTTTTTTATTTTATACGGATAAAATAGCTTTGATAAACATGTGAAAAACCCATCAGATAGGGAATGTAAATAGGGATGAAGATAAGGATAAGGAAGACAAATAACTGAGATCATGAGATAACTCATGTTTGGGGCCCTAAGAAGGTTATAGTCTAGGTCAAAAGACATGATTTATGATTATCAATTAATATTATTCCATTCCCTCGGAATATTAGGTTCCCAATCCACCGGGAATACATGCTTTTAGTGATAGTGTGAACTCACCTTAGATTAGCTCGGAAGATTAAGTTATGCGAGCTAGTATGGTCAACCACGTCCTATTATGGTTACTAAGAACATTAGGGGTCGTTTATATAACTCACGCAAATCTTACACACATCTAACAATTTACATGCAAGCAAGTTGTCACAACTATGTTACCGAGTAGTTTTTAGGCACATATTCGTAACATACACTACGACGCGTAATACACCATTTATACAATCATTTAGCATGTACGAGTACCAAGAATAGAAGATTCGACACTTTATAAACTTACAAGCGTGAACAATTCATTTCACTAAAAATAGACTGTTTTGGGTGCCCGTTTACCGCCATTACGTGATTGCAAAAATAAAGATATTTACATGTGACGTGCCCCTCGGAGGGCTTGTTCTTGTGATAAATTTTTAGAGTTTAAATCTTAACCAAAAATTTATAAAATCATTTACTATACTGCAATCAGATTCGTCACTTTCTAACTGCAGCTCACGTAAAAATTCATTTATAAATCCTCGTCCATCCGACTAACGAAATTCCAGTTCAAGATTTGTGTAGACACTTAAGAGCATATACAGTATAAATTTTCTGGTCTAACTATAAGTATTCATCAAGTTATGACTCAAAAGATAACACGTAAAGTCTGTAGAAAAACACAGCTTTAAATGCCGAAAAGAAACAATTTATTTGAAATAGCAAACGACGTCCAAAAATCATGATTCTAGTGCCATTAGAAGCGTATTTCGAAATAGCACGTTATAGACTCAAGAAAATCCAATTTTCGTTAAGTTATGATCCCGTTACAGCCGATTAAAGTCAGTTGTAAGTGTCGGACATAGCCTGTTTTCGTTACCCGATCTTCCCAACCGAACAACTAACATACCCGCGACACGTAATCATTATTCATAGAAGGTTGTGCATTATATATATCAGATTTAACATGTTCAACATCAAAGCCATCAAGCATCTCAACACAAAACAAGATATCTCTATCCATACATGCCTAAAACTATTACTTAGCATAACACTTGATCTTTTTATGAACCCTAACACTATATGTGACAACTGTCACTTTTCCGTACATTCCGTACACTAATTGAACAATAATTTGTGCTTTAAATAACTGTGCATGATCTAGTTTACAAGACGAATGAAATTCTGAATACTGTTATATACATACAATGGCATTTCATGTTGCAAGACTTACTACATGCAACACAATATAGTTTTAATAATGCACAGAACAGAATTGGCACCATTATCAGACAAACTAAAATGCTGACGAAGTTCAGTACATAGACAGACAGTGTTTTGAGGCCCAGTATGAGCCAGAGACCAAGTGATACACTAGTATAGTGTGTAGGAAAGTAAGGAATACAAAACTGTTTTTCTAGGTGATAGATAAAGTGTCGGAAAGTGCCTAAAACTCACCCAAAGTGCAGAATTCTGCATAAATCAGCAAAATTCGGCATTTTAACAAGTTTATTACATGCAAAAATATGGCAAAGTGGTCCTGAATGCTTTTCTAAGTGTCGGGGATTAAAAGCATTACAAAAGGGTACATAAAGAACACTAAATGGAATAGTTTGACACATTAACGAACCGGTATCTAACCGAACAATCGGACATTACCCGAAACACAAAAAATTATACTAGAAGCACTGTTTTATTATTTCTGAGCTAGTTATGATCCCCGAACGCCCTAACACCCACTAAAAATATCAAGTAACTAACAATTATAATTAATACTTGGACTATGACTTTAATTTAACTAGATGTTAGAATTTACACTTAGACCCCCCCCCCCATATATAAATGGACGGTCATGTGGCCCCACCTTTGATCCACCAAGATTTTGCACAATCTTCCCATGATCTTCTCTAAGATGGTGCTTGATATTGTGGACAAAATATTAGAAGATATGATTATAAGTATGGCATGGGATTTTATAAGATCAACACTTCATCTCACCACATCCACCACACTTCTTCCTCTCCTCCCTCTTGTTCTCGGCCGAAGACCACCACAAGCACCACCATCATCATCCAACTTCATTCATCCAACCTCAAGTATTCAAAAGGTATAAGAAGGTGTCTAACGAAGTGTGAAGCTTGTGGATCATCAAGGACCCTTCTCATTAGCTTTTATCCATCACTTTTATCATCTTCTTCATCAAGTGTTCTTCCCTAGCTTAGTGCTAGTAGTAAGCCCCTTTAACCATGTTTTTACTTCTTATTTTGATGGTTAAAAGAATATGTAAAAGGTTAAACATGAAGATCATGAAGAAACAAGAAGATGAACTTTAACATAAAGCTAAATAACATAAGAAACTAAGTTGTTTTAGTGTATATGAGAATCTTGGTTGTTGATTTCTTGTGTTTATGATGTTGATCATCATAAGAAGCTTGCTAGATTGTGATTAAACACATGATCTAGCAAGTATGAGGATGACTCATGAGAAAATCATAATGATCATCCTTTATGTTAAACATGAACTTGAAAATAAACTTGTTTTAGTGTATAATGATTTGTGATACATGTTATAAGTCTGAAAATAAAGGATTTCAAAGATAATATTTTCAAGAGAACAAAGTTATTTACAAGATTTACAAGATCATGCTTTTTTAAAGAAACTAATCATATTTTTGGTGATAAAATAAGTGTAGAAACACTAGAGAGACAAGAAGATCCATAAAGAAATGATTTTGTAAAATATGTGTACAAGTTGTAAACACCTAAATTCTTTAAGAATGAGATTTCTAAAGAAATAAACACAGTTTAGACGATAACTAAATCTACTAAATACACTACCAAGTTACTACAGGTTTTTGTGAAAGATCAAGTTCATGTTGTTATGTAAGTTGTATAGTTTTTGCACTTGGTAAGTGTAATATTGTTTAGGGTTGATTGTTGATTATTGTGTGTTGATTTTGAAAAGAAAATGATATGCTTTAAGAGCATGGACACCTCCATTTTCAAGGGAAACTATGGCGAAATTTTTTAAAAATACAAACACTTAGAGAAATATTTCTAAACAAATATTACTAGTGTATTTTTACTATGGTTTCAATATAAACTTTGCCATAGACTTTTGTAACAAAAATACAAGTATTGGAGGATGATTTTTATAAATAAAAATGGATAAATATATATTTAGAATATATTTACATTAAGACACTTGTGTGAATATTTGTATACTTTGTGAAATAGTTATGTTATTTTAGGATAAAATAATGTAACTTAACAAAATACCATGAAGTTTACTATCCAAAATAATACCTAAAATCACAAAGGGATAAATATATAAGTTACGCACGTAATATTGAGAAATCAAACGCAAGAACGTAACTTACAAAATATTCCGGAAAATACCTTTATAAAGATATTTTTGGTAAATATTATTTTGGATACGGAAAATGAAAATATGATTTTTGTTATTATTACAAAGTATATCATATTTTCGACAAAGAGAAAATATATTATTTTTGGAAATAAAAATATATTTTCTTAGAATATTTAGAAGATATATGATTTTGAGAAAAATATATATTTTCTTGAAATACATTATTTTTGGACAAAATAAGTTATATATATTTTCTGAAGTGGGATTTGAAAATATATTATTTTGGGATTACAAATACATGAATACAAAAATACATGTATGAAATACTCCCATCCTTGGGAAGGAGATACGAAAATAAATACTTGAGAAGTATTATAACCTTGGATAATGTTAAAGGCACGACCCGCTCATCTAATAGACATTAGTACATTGTTTTCAGTTTTATAACTCTCGGGGGTGGAATACATGTTACGAATTCTTAAACGGTATGAATTGCCTATGAAATACTAGATCATGTGAGCATAGACTTAATATTGAAATGCCATTAATACTTAATTAGGGACGAGGGTTAGATCTAACGGGTACGGCCGAGCCCCACTCATGGTCCTCATGCGATCACTTGAGTGCTTCGGTGTCCCAGTCGAGGGAAATCGACATAGTCAAGGGAAATTGACATAGTCAAGGTAAATTGACATAGTCGAAGGGAAATTCGACATAGTCGAAGGGAAATTCAACATAGTCTAGGGAAATCGACATAGTCGAGGGAAAATCGACAAGGGTATAAGCTTCCTCATTACGAGTGCTCCTTATGTCCTCATATTTTTATGAATGAATGAACATCGTTTTGATCATGTAGTTGTTTATTACGATTGAATGCAATGATATTAAACCAGTCACACATCATACGCTTCCGCAAAAGTCAGGGTGTGACAGTTTGGTATCAGAGCTTCGATTGTAGTGAACTAGGATTCCTTCTCGAGTGTAGACTACAATCACTAGAGTTCTCTTACAAAAACATTTTACAAAAAGGTTTTTCATTGCATTCACGTAAGCGTCAATATCCATGAGTCAAACACTTTTAAAAAAAAGAGACAAGGCAAGGACATTAGTAGGGAATACCCTCAAGATAAGGTGCCAACTAAGGCATAGTCTACACGAGTTAGACTTGCCAAAGACAAAATGACCCCCCAAAGGATAAACGAGAGTTGTACGTGATATGATGCATCAAATTGCCTTCTTATGCTAAGTAACATACTTGTCTATTGATATATATACATACAAATAAGTGTACGGAATGATTATTGACGTGAATAAGATACTTTCGATTCCCTCCTATTATTGTACTTACCCGCACGATGAAGCTTTTGACCTCGCATTCATTGCAAAGCTCATGGCTGGAGTGATTACCAAACGAGATTCTGAGCTAGCTTCCGTAGAAAATGGCTGCTCTTATCTCTCAATCATGAAGGTGTCTGACTATGGTAATGACGACGAGGCAGAGGCGGCAACCTTGAACGAATTCTTAATCAGCGGGACGAGGTCCCTGCGGCTTTTGTGAAGCGAGATTGACGACATACTTGACCAGAAAAGGAAGATGAAGTATTCATCTTGAAGGTGCCCCTCCAACTACTAGGAATTCTCCTTATTCCTATTTCATTTAATCATCGTGCCTATTCGCGCGTAACGATAACGAGTGTTAGCGCGTGGACCACCGCAATGGTCCTTTCCATGTCAGAGGTATAAGGACAGTAGTGTCCCCTCCTTGGTTGATAATCTGCTTGGACGAGGGAAAATTGGGGTAACTGTGCAAGATAATTTATTATTACGGGGGCCCACGTAATAACAACTTGTAGTGCATAGAAATCCTGGTGGACTCTGCGGGTCAGGTTGATGATCACCATCCCTCCAAGAATAATCTATAGGTGTTTACACCTTCATCTTGTAGAACAATACATAGACCATTTCTTTAGCACTTTATAAAGTAGGAAACCTGTCTTTTCCTACTTCGTGTCGGACACTTCAACCCGTGTACGAGACGTTTGAGAACCGATATTTAAGCAAGTGAAGATGGATAACATTCGGAAAGATTCAGTGACATTACACTCTATACATGAACAACCCCGTCTCTGGGAAAATATACACATCAGTAAAGCTAAAGACCTAAGAAAACCAATGTAGCAGAAAATAACTGGAACTTGTGACCAAGGTAATGTAACCTCGGGTTCATTTGGTCACAAACAATAAGCCAAGTTGCCAAGCCTATGTGAAGGCTCAATAATTGTTTCCTCGCTCATACATTGTTGATTATATATGCATGTGATATTGGGTGATTACATGTTTTCTTATGGTGCTATGTACCTCATAAACAATTATGGAGTGTTGTCTAACCTACCTCATACCTTTTGACAGAAGAGAATGTCGACTAGACGAGACACAGACACTAGTATGTTACCAAGTACAGAAGCCGAGCTTCAAGAACGTTTCTCACAGGCAATTGCACGACATGAAGCCCTCCGCTCTAAACACAGCGGTGGCACTTCCGGAAATAACCCTCCAACTGGCTGCACCTATAAACAGTTCCTGGATGGCAAGCCATTCAACTTTGATGGCACAGGAGGTGCCGTTGCATTTGTCCGTTGGGCAGAAAAGACTGACTCCATTCTAAGAATGAGTAACTGTTCACCCCAGCAGAGTGTTACCTATATCTCAGGGTTGTTTTTGGATGGCACACTCTCCTAGTGGAACCTTCAGGTTCAGACCCTTGGTACAGATGCTGCTCATGCACTGAGCTAGGACGAGCTCAAGGAAATGGTGGAGAAGAAATACTGTTCTAGGGCTGAAATCCAGAAACTTGAGGTGGAGTTCTGGAATTTGAAAATGGGCGGGCCAAAGATTTCTGAGTACGTCCAGCGATTTCACGACTTGTCTAGGGTCGTCCCCTACTTAGTCAAGCCGGAATTCAAAAGGATTGAGCGATTCATTTGGGGACTTGCACCTCAAATTAGGAGCATGGTTACTACCTCAAAGCCCTCAACCATCGCAGAGGCTATCGATTTGAGTGTCAGTCTTACTGAAGAAGCTCTACGCATGGGAAAATTCTCGGAATCTGAGGATAACAAGAAAGAGACTCATGTGGAGTCATCAGGCCACAAGAAGAGGAAGTCTTCAAACCTAAAGTCAAGCACCCAAGTTAGCTATGGAAGCTCTAAGGCAAACAAAAGAAAGGAAGTGAACCCGCCGCATGGCAGGAAAGCTTATGGAGCCACTAATAAGGCTGGTGATAAGATATACTTGGGGAATAAGCCGAGATGCGAGGAATGCAATTTTTACCATGAAGGTCAATGTCTGAGGCCTAAGTGTGGGAAGTGTGGAAAGGAAGGGCACATCAAGGATGCTTGTTGGGCGAAGGATCCAGATGGGAGAGATAATGGTAAAGTACCAGGTTGCTACAGATGTGGTGAAGCAGGGCACTTTAGGAAGGATTGCCCTAGGAAGAAACAAGCAAGGAAGGGCTTTCACGACTGAAGCTTGTGAAGCACGCCAGGATCCAGATGCGGTTATGGGTATGTTCCCTATTAATCAACCCTATGCATCTATTTTTGATTAATACTGGCACCAACTTTAACCTTGCATGCTTAGAACTTAAGAAACTGCTTGGCCTAGTTTTGAGTAAAATAGACGTCCCGTACTCTTTAGAAATGGGCATATAGAAGGCTAGTTAAGCAGACGAGGCAATTAAGGATTATATTATGGGGATTCAGAAGGCCAGAACCTTCTGTTACCGTTGACTTGGGAAGTCATGATATGGTAGTCAACATGGATTGGATATCCAAGTAAAGAGCTGGAGCTAGAAGACAACCCCGTGGTGGAGGAAGTTCCAGTAGCCTTTTCTGAAGACTTGTCAAGAATACCTCCACAGCAACAAGAGGAGTTTAGGATGAACCTAGTGCCAGGAGCGGCACCAGTGCCGAATGTCGCCATACCTACTAGCTTCGTTCGCAAAGCATGAGTCTCCGATATAACTGCAAGAGCTGCTAGACAGAAGGAATCAAGGACATGACATCCTTAGTTAAGGACACAAGAAAAAGTTGGCAGTTTCCACTTTGCATCAATTCCAGAGAGTTGGATATCAAGGATCGGTATCCTTTACCAAGGATTGATGACATGAACAGACCAATCGTAAGGTTCTAGTTACCACTCAAAGATCGACTTGAGGACATGATGTCCTCAACTGTGAATACAAGAAGGAAATATCCCTAAAATGACCTTTAGGACTCGCTTCGAGCATTATGAGTTCCTTGCCGTACCATTTGGCTTAACACATGCATCGATAATATTCTTGGACCTCATGAATCGAACGTGTAAGCCATACCTGGATAGATCATGATTATATTTATTGACTACATTCTTTTATGGCTAACGACCAAGGAAGGTCGTGAGCAACAGCTGCAATTTACCTTGCAACTCTTAGAGAAAGAACAGCTATGTGCTAAGATGTCGAAAAGCGAATTTCGAATTCGTGAGGTAAGAACTTTAGGGTACATGGTGGATAAAAACGAGATTCATGCCAACCCTGCAATCAAGAGCTAAGGAGTTAGAGTTGCAATTATGTGACGCTTCTCGACAAAGTCTCGATTGCGCGTCAATGCAACGAGACCACGGCATTGCATACGTGTCACGTTGATTAAAAGACCATGGGAAGAAAACATGATCTAGATACAGTGATTGAGCGCCGCAAATTTGACAACATTACTTGTAAGAAAACGCTGCACGACCTTTACTGATCACAAGGGTTGCAGCACACCGTTGATCGTAAGAACTTGAATATTAACGTAGATGGACTAAGCTACTGAACGATGCAAACTGTATGGACATGTTACGTGCTTGTGTGATAAACTTTGATGAAAAGTTGGAACACTCACTTGCCCTTAGTGGAGTTTTCCTACAACAGCATTTATCACACCGCTGTTTAAACCGCTTAGTGTGAAGCTTTAGATGGAACATAATAAGTCGACCCCCGTCGTGTTAAACAGAGACCGGAGATAAACAATCTACTGGCCCGAGTTCGTTCAGGAAAAATTAGAGGCAAGATCGTTCAGATATGTGATCATATCAAGACAGCCCGTGGAATACAGAAAGATTGCGCCGATGAGCGGCGGAAATCGTAGGACTTTGAAATAAGAAGTATGGCTTTAATGGGAGCCTCGCATAGAGAAGGCGTGATGCGATTTGGAAAACGTGAAAGGTTGGATCCACAGTATATTAGGCCTTTCGAGGTCCTGGTAGGGATTGGAACCATTGCTCACAAACTGAAACTACCAGAAAAGATCAGTAGTGATCGCGACACATTCCATGTGTCTAGTCTTTAAAGGAGTCTGACTCAAGGAACAATCGTTGTTCCCACAAATAAGATCACGTCAACGAATTTACTATAGAACCTGTTAAGGTTACGGACCAAGATTCCACAAAACACAGAAAAGATGTAATTGATTTACTTGAGTACAATAGAATTCATATCATGACCCAGAGTTACATGGGAACTCGAAGACAAATTTTAAACCTAAGTAGCCACATTTGATTCACAACTCCCCTGCGACCGATGGCATCGCTTGAATTTCGGGACGAAATTCTTTTAACGGGGGGAGTCTGTGACAACTGTCACGTTTCCGTACATTACGTACACTAATTGAACAGTAATTTGTGCTTTAAATAACTGTGCATGATCTAGTTTACAAGAAGAATGAAATTCTGAATACTGTTATATACATACAATGGCATTTCATGTTGCAAGACTTACTACATGCAACACAATATAGTTTTAATAATGCACAGAACAGAATTGGCACCATTATCAGACAAACTAAAATGCTGACGAAGTTCAGTACATAGACAGACAGTGTTTTGAGGCCCAGTATGAGCCAGAGAACAAGGGATACACTAGTATAGTGTGTAGGAAAGTAAGGAATATAAAACTGCTTTTCTAGGTGATAGATAAAGTGCCGGAAAGTGCCTAAAACTCACCCAAAGTGCAGAATTCTGCATAAATCAGCAAAATTCAGCATTTTAACAAGTTTATTACGTGCAAAAATATGGCAAAATGGTCCTGAATGCTTTTCTAAGTGTCGGGGATTAAAAGCGTTACAAAAGGGTACATAAAGAACACTAAATGGAATAGTTTGACACATTAACGAACCGGTATCTAACCGAACTACCGGACATTACCCGAAACACAAAAATTATACTAGAATCACTGTTTTATTATTTCTGAGCTAGTTATGATCCCCGAACACCCTGACACCCACTAAAAATATCAAGTAACTAACACTTATAACTAATACTTGGATTTGGACTTCAATTTAACTAGATGTTAGAATTTACACTTAGACCCCCCCCCCCCCCATATATAAATGGACGGCCATGTGGCCCCACCTTTGATCCACCAAGATTTTGCACAATCTTCCTATGATCTTCTCTAAGATATTGCTTGATATTGTGGACAAAATATTAGAAGATATGATTATAAGTATGGCATGGGATTTCATAAGATCAACACTTCATCTCACCACATCCACCACACTTCTTCCTCTCCTCCCTCTTGTTCTCGGCCGAAGACCACCACAAGCACCACCATCATCATCCAACTTCATTCATCCAACCTCAAGTATTCACAAAGTATAAGAAGGTCTCTAACGAAGTGTGAAGCTTGTGGATCATCAAGGACCCTTCTCATTAGCTTTTATCCATCACTTTTATCATCTTCTTCATCAAGTGTTCTTTCCTAGCTTAGTGCTAGTAGTAAGCCCCTTTAACCATGTTTTTACTTCTTATTTTGATGGTTAAAAGAATATGTAAAAGGTTAAACATGAAGATCATGAAGAAACAAGAAGATGAACTTTAACATAAAGCTAAATAACATAAGAAACAAAGTTGTTTTAGTGTATATGAAAATCTTGGTTGTTGATTTCTTGTGTTTATGATGTTGATCATCATAAGAAGCTTGCTAGATTGTGATTAAACACATGATCTAGCAAGTATGAGGATGACTCATGAGAAAATCATAATGATCATCCTTTATGTTAAACATGAACTTGAAAATAAACTTGTTTTAGTGTATAATGATTTGTGATACATGTTATAAGTCTGAAAATAAAGGATTTCAAAGATAATATTTTCAAGAGAACAAAGTTATTTACAAGATTTACAAGATCATGCTTTTTTAAAGAAACTAATCATATTTTTGGTGATAAAATAAGTGTAGAAACACTAGAGAGACAAGAAGATCCATAAAGAAATGATTTTGTAAAATATGTGTACAAGTTGTAAACACCTAAATTCTTTAAGAATGAGATTTCTAAAGAAATAAACACACTTTAGAGGATAACTAAATCTACTAAATACACTACCAAGTTACTACGGGTTTTTGTGAAAGATCAAGTTCATGTTGTTATGTAAGTTGTATTGTTTTTGCACTTGGTAAGTGGAATATTGTTTAGGGTTGATTGTTGATTATTGTGTGTTGATTTTGAAAAGAAAATGATATGCTTTAATAGCATGGACACCTCCATTTTCAAGGGAAACTATGGCGAAATTTTCTAAAAATACAAACACTTAGAGAAATATTTTCTAAACAAATATTACTAGTGTATTTTAACTATGGTTTCAATATAAACTTTGCCATAGACTTTTGTAACAAAAATACAAGTATTGGAGGATGATTTTTATAAATAAAAATGGATAAATATATATTTAGAATATATTTACATTAAGACACTTGTGTGAATATTTGTATACTTTGTGAAATAGTTATGTTATTTTAGGATAAAATAATGTAACTTAACAAAATACCATGAAGTTTACTATCCAAAATAATACCAAAAATCACACAGGGATAAATATATAAGTTACGCACTTAATATTGAGAAATCAAACGCAAGAACGTAACTTACAAAATATTCCGGAAAATACCATTATAAAGATATTTTTGGTAAATGTTATTTTGGATACGGAAAATGAAAATATGATTTTCGTTATTATTACAAAATACATCATATTTTCGACAAAGAGAAAATATATTATTTTTGGAAGTAAAAATATATTTTCTTAGAATATTTAGAAGATATATGATTTTGAGAAAAATATATATTTTCTTGAAATACATTATTTTTTGACAAAATAAGTTATATATATTTTCTGAAGTGGGATTTGAAAATATATTATTTTGGGATTACAAATACATGAATAAAAAAATACATGTATGAAATACTCCCATCCTTGGGAAGGAGATACGAAAATAAATACTTGAGAAGTATTATAACCTTGGATACTGTTAAAGACATAAAAGAAACGTAACTCTAAACATAAATACTAAGGCAAGACACGACCCGCTCGTCTAATAGACATTAGTACATTATAGGGAATCGTGTTTGCTAAGGAGATTTGATTTACGAGTATCGAAGACGCAAAACAGTGAGTTCATGCTCCCCCTTTTCTTTGAACTGTTTTTGGTTTTATAACTCTCGGTGGTGGAATACATGTTACGAATGCTTAAACGGTATGAATTGCCTATGAAATACTAGATCATGTGAGCATAGACTTAATATTGAAATGCTATTAATACTTAATTAGGGACGAGGGTTAGATCTAACGGGTACGGCCGAGCCCCACTCATGGTCCTCATGTGATCACTTGAGTGCTTCGGTGTCCCAGTCGAGGGAAATCGACATAGTCAAGGGAAATTGACATAGTCAAGGGAAATTGACATAGTCAAGGTAAATTGACATAGTTTTAGGGAAATTCGACATAGTCTAGGGAAATCGACATAGTCGAGGGAAAATCGACAAGGGTATAAGCTTACTCATTACGAGTGCTCCCTATGTCCTCACATGCCTTAAAGTCCTTGTAAAACAATTATGTTCATACACGCTTTTCATACTTGTTTACAAAGGAGTCTCTCAAAGATTTACAAGATTACAGTACTCATACAAAACGCATGAACTCGCTCAACTTTTGTTGATGTTTTCCAAAATTACATGTATTTCAGGTGAAATGATGGATCTTGGGCGTGGGTGTCGTAACTAGAAGTAGACTTCAAGTTTAGATGTCATCCACTTTTGTTGGTTTGTAACCTAGTCGAATGTTGTGTTTTAAAACTTCAATAACCGGTGTTTGTAATACTCAAATTTTATGAATGAATGAACATCGTTTTGACCATTCCCTTAACCCCCGACCAGGTAGCCAACACATCTCTATTTAGACCGTAGAGATATGAATGGTGTAAATCTTTTATTTTATATAGACAGTATAATAACGCCATGACACCACGGACAAATGATAAGGAAGTTTCACCTTTAACATAAGAAACTAGTTATTAAATTCATTATTACAAAACCAAATAAAAAGTGTGAAAAGATTAAAAATCAAAAGTATTACATTAAATGCTTGTCTTCACCAAGTGACGTAAGAGACTTAGGCAAACATGGCCTTTGATTGTCAAGAACTCTTACTATCAATCTTGGATCCCGAGACTACTACACACACTCTAAGGTGGATGATGGATGATGGTGGTGGATGTGGGTGTTGTGGTGATGGTGGAGTGTGGGTGAAGTGGGAGAGAGGTGGTTTGCCAAGGGATGCCTTTGAAGTGAACCAAGCACCCCTATTTATAGCCTGCACAGAAGCCCGGACACGGCCCCGTGTCCATCCGCTTTCTCTTTCTTCATTAATTGCAATTGTCTGCATTAGCTCTACACGCCCCCGTGTTCGTTGGGCACGGCCCCATATGCAGAAGTGTATCTGTACTATCAAGATTTGCTGGATTCTGCGAATCTTAGTGTTGACCACGGCCTGTGTTGAGCTGGGCATGCCCCCGTGTTGGGAATAGAAGTTTTGATAGCTTTGTATTTTCTGCAGACATCTGGCCACGCCCCCCGTGTCCGCTGGGCACGAGGCCATGGTCAGCCTTCTGTTTCTTTGTTTTTGCTTGGGAAGATTCTGTCGAGGGGTCGGGCATGCCACGTTTGTTCCTTTTCTTTGTATTTATGTTAGATTTTGCTTCGTATTTGTTCCTTTTGTTCAATTAAGCTCATTTGGTCCTGAAACTACAAAAGGAAGACAAAAGCATACTTTTTCCAACATTAGTACTAAAAAAGGGTTAGTTTTATGCCTCTTTTGATGTATTTTATATGTTGCATTTTACACAAATCAAATACCCCCACACTTGAATCTTTTGCTTGTCCTCAAGCAAAACTCTTTATAATGTGGCTTTACACACCCAAATGGAATGGGTATAAGAGAAGTTTTTGGGCTTGTCTTGAGTGTCGGGAATCCAAGATCTTTATTGGGTTTTATTTTTATGCTATTTACAATCTTATTCGTTATGATTTATTTAGAACATTTCATAAGAGAAATTACTTATTTGGGCATAACATGCCTTTTTAAAATTCCATTTATATACAAGTTCACATACCTCACGGGAGATCACTCAACACTCGGCCAAAGATGTATTTTTGTGAAACACTCAAGACCGGCATGGAGCTTATTTCTACCATAAGCTTGCCAAGCATTCAATCCTCCTCCTTTTTAACTATAAACCTTTGTAAATATTAAGAGGACTTTGGGGAAGGGTTAGGCTTGGGTTAAAGATAGGTGGTTTTGGGTTAGTGGTTAGTAAAAAGGGCTAAAAGCGTAAAAAGCGTCAGCCGTCGTAAAACTTTTTGTTTTTGTGACTTTTATTCAAACTAAACACTCTCAAACAAAGTTTCTTTGATAAACTTGTTTGTTTATTGCTAGACATCATTTTTTTATAAGGAATCGTCACAAGAAAACCGAGCTTTTCACTAAAATAAAGGGTTTAAAAGAAAAAGGGTTTGGTGGGTGAAGGGTGTTTGTTTTGTGGGTTTAGAAACAAAAAGGTTTAGGCTCAAAGGGGTTAACTAGGGGGATTTTTGGGTAGGTTGAAAGAAAAAGAAAAATAATGGTGTTGAAAAGAAAATGGGTTAGTCCTAATGCCTCCATCATTTACTTACTTGGGTTTAAGTTGGTAAGGACAGGGAATGTATCGTCGTGGCAAGTTCTAGAGTCGTAAGAAACCAAGCGGCTATTCACACAAGAAACGAAAAATGAGCATTTAATTTAAAGATGTATGCGTGTATGCTCAATAAAGGCTCAAAACTTACTTTTTGTGGGAATGGGTTTTAATGTGATCAAGTATATATAATCGAATTTTAACTAGATTTGTCATGCGGTTTCATAATTTTCTTATGTTGGTTCTTTTATCACGACGCTATCGGTTGTAAATTTGTAGAAATATAACCTTTTTAGAACTTGTTATTCCCAAATTAAACCAAGACAAGTAAAAAAATGAAAAGTTTTTGAAAAAAAATTGGGGTGATTAGCGGTTCCAATAGAGTTTTGTGTAAGGCTTGTTATTAGGACTTGCAAAATTCAAGGTTTAGCATCCCCCCACACTTAAATTACACATTGTCCGCAAAGTGTCCCAAAAATAAGTTTTAGGTCGATTGAATGTGTAAAAAGGTGTTTAAAAACAAAATTTTATGTTACTGGGCGTCTGGGCACGTGCCCGTGTTGGTCTGGGCATGGCCCCGTATTCAGATCGATAGTATCATTTTTTAACAGAAGGTTGGGCACGGGGGCGTGTCCAGTGAACACGGCCCCATGTCCAGTTACCTGAACTGGGCGTTTTCTACAGAACCTTGGGCACGGGGCGTGTTGGGCTGAGCACCGCCCCGTGCTGAACTTGTTGTAATGAAGAAAAAGTATCGAGAGGCTCTGTTTTTGTGTATGGGGTATGGGTTCAAGTTTCCCTCAGTAACCTCCACCATTTCGAGTGTGTTTTATTCCTGAAAAGTAAAACTAAACTAGAAAACATAAAAGTTAATCTAAACTAAAACTAAGGATAGTTCCGCGGTGTAACATCTGTGCTTGTAATCATTGTGAACAGTTCAGTTATCAATAAAATAGTGTTATTTGATCCCAATGTTTGTTTGGTTATGTTTTACATTTTTCATGTTTTGACTTTTATTCTATTTCAAACTCTATATCGCTTTCTGGAGAGTTATACGCAAACTGGTGCGTAAACGTAATCAGTTTAATGCGACAAATACTCCGGAACATCGACATATACTTAACATACCTTAAATAACCTTTACATAACTTAGAAATAAGTTTTAAAGGCTTTGGTATGGCAAAAACAAGTTAATTCGCCTACAGGGACTAAATTTGACAAACTGTTAAAGTATGCCAATTTGAACTGTAACAGACATTCCAGAACATGAACATAAGTTAAACATACCATAAATATCCTTTACATAGCTTAGAAATAGGCTTTGAGGGGTTCGGTGTGCTAAAATAAACTTTTGGGTCATTCAGGGACTAAAAGCGTCAAAAAGTGCACAAGTTTGCACTTTCGCGCATAACTTACGTTCTGAATACATCCGGACATCCAAAAATTTATGTAAGCACTAAAATATTTTATTTTAGTGTTTGGCATAAGAAAAATCCATTCGTCACGCAATTTGGATTGTTTTTCGCGCTTATGCGCATTCCGTCGTAATTAAGCGAACATCGTGATCGTACGGCCAAACGAACCAACATCCGACATATTTTTGAGCATGTTTCATGTCCACAATGTTTAGGCATCATTTTAGATCCTTAAAGTTGGCTTAACGGGCCTTAAACATGTCGGAAATGGCCTTAAAACACAACAGGGACCAAAACTGTCATTTTTGAAAGTTTGTTTCTGACCAGAAGGGCCAGGTGGCCCGCGTAAACCCTTGGAGTATCCTTACGCGGCCCATGTCAACTCCCCAGATCAGAATAATCAGTTTTAACAGCTGATTACAGCTGTTACCCCCTCCTAATCCCTTTGCACTTGCCTCTTCAGTATAATGAGGGGCCAATTTGGTGTTCCATGGGTATTTCAACATGTGTATGGACAAGATCAAAGCACGTTATTCGATAAACGATCCTAACGGTTCTACCACATCTATAAATACCCATCAAGTTCACTTGCAAAACCCACTTGAAATCTGAGAATTCTCTAAGTTGGGGTGTTCTATCACTTCATACCTGAGAAATACTTGGAAGTTCAATCTTGCGGGGACCCTTTGTAAGTGTTCTTTCATTCTTTTCATCCGTTTTAGCGTTAAATTCAAACCTTGTTTGACTTTCTGCGTTGACCAGTTTATGGTCAATGTGAAGTTCGTTTGAACTTCATAACGTGAGCGTGATCACGATGGTTATAGTCCCTATTGACTATACCTACTAATTACCACGTTATCTAGGCTCAGTGACGAGTCGTAGTTTCGGCCAAAACGCGCATTCGTGCGTATTTTGTAACCAAACTACCCTTGGGTATCAAAAGCGTTTGTTTTGATACCAAACCTGTTTTCTAAACTTAGTTAAGCATGTTTTAACATGCTTAGCTCGTCACTTTTAGTTTAGTGCTTATATAGGGTCGTAAGGTAAGCGATCTAAACAATCGCTTATACTTTCGAACCCGACCCGTTTGGTCGATCATTAGGATCCGACCAAACAAATTAGGTGACCATAGTTGTATAGGGAATAACCTTCCGAGGTTATACCTTATGGTCACATCGTTTGAGTAGTTGTATGATAGGTAGTTTATATGCCTTAGGTAAATTACCAAAATGCCCTTTTTACGCCAAAATTCATTTTAAGCATATGTAACATAACTTTTAACATCTAAACTGATTTGGCAACAATATTAGACATGTTAAGGCATATTTTACTTGTCATAGGACTAGTTAGGCAGTCCGAACGTGTTTCACGCGAACGACGCGTTAAAGTAGCATAAGCTACCTAAACGGGTCGTAATGGGTCGTAAGCACTTAGGTTAGGTTTCATTTTAGTATGTAGGCTTTGTTAAACCATATTACACGAGTCTCCATACTCGTATGGTTTACGAACCCTCATTCTATCCAATCCTCCGATTTAGGTCCGGTATATTAACATAGTTACCTATATTAGGTGCCGTTTGATATCCGTGATCTCTAGCATTGTTTGGTTGTTACTCAAGGACTACTAAGCAATCTCAAGTGAGTACATAGACCCCTCTTTTACTGTTTTTCAAACATTTTGGGGTGAAACACATGTGCCTACTTGTTACTTTCCTGCCTTTCATGCTTTCATATCATATGCTTGTTATGTTCATTAGTACATTATAGTACATGATTTCATTACATTTTACGCTATGTATGTCCATTGTGTGCATACTTAGTACATCGTTTTACATTACATTTTATGCTATGTATGTCTATTGTGTGCATACTTAGTACAGCGTTTTACATTACATTTCATGCTATGTTTGTCCATTGTGTGCATACTTAGTACATTGTTTTACATTACATTTCACGCTATGTATGTTCATTTGATTACATACTTAGTGCATTGTTTTCACATGCTTACATTTTGGTATGACATTTGGTTTGTTCAAATGGGATAATATACATTCATTAACATTGATCACGCCGCTAGTTAGTAGGTAATGGTACCATAGGACTTGACAACTCCCATTCCTGAACCCTAGGTTTGTTTGGGTGGAAGGAATGACCGAATTCGATAAACATAACACAGATAAACCTTTAATTTGTTTAAAGGTCTATCACCACAGTCACAAGGCTTGGATGTATGCATTTTCACAATACCGCATAGATGTTTGTATCAGTATAGCATGCATTTGTTCCACAAAACATAACTTTGACTTAAACTATGTTTAATTCAATACCCTGTTTTTGTGCATTTTACCTATGGTTTAGTTGATATATTTCACATGCCGTACATGATATTTTTGGATACACATTATATGATTTACATTAATCATAAACATTTTGACATTGATATACACATTTGGTGATTTACATTAGACATGGACATTTTGATATGGTTTACACAATAACACTTGACAATTGATTTATACATGAACAATTTACATAGGTGGTTGGTTTGGGTAAATGATTTGAGTAACGAGGCGACGTGTAATACGATAAAAACATGGTGGATACGCCGGCTGGTACTTCCTATATATAAGTGCTTTTATGGTATTACATATCGTAGCGTTATTTAAACCATTTCAGTTTATACATATTACATCTACAATACAATCTTCACATAAACATCGTTTTACAGATAACTTAACTTATACAAACTCATTTTATTTGGTTATTTCATTAACCATACACCTTTCTTTTATATAATCTGATTTCTTATCGAGTTTTCATATGATTTTATAAAAGAAAACATTTAACAAGATTCATGACTAATTTTTATTAAATCTTTCTTTTAAAACCCAAGTCATGAATCCTATTTTCACAAAACCTATGTATCTCACAGGCATTTTTATGCTGACGTACCTATTTTCACATGTGTTTTCAGGAGCTGTTGCTTAGGATGATGATCGTGACACTAGGGCGGACCTGTGCCTTAGAGACTTAAAATAAAGATAGAACTAGTTTAATTATGTTCTGAACTCTTTATTTCCTGTTTAAGAAAATGTAACTCTTATGTTGATAAATAAAATACAACTTTGAATGCCATGGTTATGAAACAATTAATTCTATTACAACACTCCCCGACGTTTTCCGCCACGTTTTGTATGTTATACGTGGTCGGGGTGTGACACGCGGAATGCCTCCGTGGTGCGCCACGTTTATAAGGGTCCTTGGCTAGACCCAAAGTCAGTCATATGTTGCCCAAGTGGATGTTTTGCATCCCATGTTGCACCGTCGGAGAGCATCATCCAAGCTTGAGTCTATGACATTCATATAGCTGACCGGGTCGTCGTCTTCTACTCTTTTCCCAGACCCGAACTCCATCTCTTTGTCCCCAACCCTCAATGTTAATTTCCCACCATTCATGTCCACCATTGCGTGAGCAGTGGCTTGGAATGGTCTTCCTAAGATGAGTGGTACTTCGGTATCTTCCTCCATATCTAGTATGACAAAGTCGGCCGGGAAGACAAAGTCTCCGACTTTTACCAATAGATTTTCGGCGACACCTTGTGGATACTTAATATACCTATCGGTGAGTTGTATGCTAGTCTTTGTGGGGCTTGTTTTACCTAGTCCGAGTCGGTCAAACATTGATGCGGGCATGAGATTTATGCTAGCCCCAAGATCGGCTAGTGCATTGCGTATGGGTGATCCCCCAATGGAATAAGGGATGGTGAAGCTTCCAGGGTCGATTTTCTTTTATGGGAGTTTGTTAAGTAGTACGACGGAGCATTCTTCACTTAAATTACCTAATTGCAATGCTTCGATTTTCCTTTTGTGAGTGAGAAGGTCTCTCATGAATTTTGAATATTTAGGCATTTGGGTGAGGACTTCCACAAATGGAAGATTGATGTGCAATTGTTTTAGTAAATTTACGAATTTTGTGAATTGCTCATCGGTCTTTTGGCGAAGTAACAGACCGGGGTAAGGCACCAGGAGGTTCTTGGTAGGCTCTTGATTTGGCGGATGAGTCGTCTCTTTTTGGTGTTGGTGAAGTTGCGGTTTGGTTAGACGGACTCTTTTCAGACGGAGGTAGTGGAGCCTCCTCAGGACCTACGGTACGGTTTCTCAACGTGATGAGGTGCATTTGCGCCTTTGGGTTGGTTTCGGTATTGCTGGGTAACGCGCCTTGTGGTCTCTCGGAGAAATTTTGAGCTAATTGATTTAGTTGTTTTTCAATGTTTTGAATACTAGCCTGTTGATTTCTAAAGTTTGATTCCATTTGTTGGAATCGATCCGAGTTTTTCTTTTCGGTGTCGGAAATGAGGCGTGAGATAGTATCTTCAAACCTCTCTCGTCCCCTTGTTGTTGTTGAGAGAAACTTTGTGACTCATTTATTGGTTGTTGAAAGTTTGTTCGTTGATTTTGGTTTTGTTGGTTACTACTATTATCGGGTTCTCTCCAACCAAGGTTAGGGTGGTTACGCCATCCTTGGTTGTAGGTACCCGTTGGAGGACCTGACGACCTAGGTCTTTTATCAATGTAGTTTACCGTTTCCGTTTGATTATCCATTTCTTTCATACAACTCCAATTTTCATGTGGCCCACCGCACCCTTCACAAGCCATGACCGAGGCCGTTTTTTGCCATTTCTAACTTTTTTATTTTCGAAGAGAGGGCCTCGATTTGGGCTTGTAAAGAAGTGCTTTCGTCTACCTTATGGGCGCCTGGGGCAAAAGATTTTGTGCCTCAGGGAGTGTGCCACTGAAAATTGTTTTGAGCAATTTCCTCAATTTGATTATAAATTTCATTTGGGCGACGATTACCTAGATGTCCCCGGAGCTAGAGTCAAGTGTTTGTCTTGTGTGTGGCAACAACCCATTATAGAAAGTGGATACTTGTTGCCACACCGCAAGACCATGATGTGGACACTTTCTCAATAGCTCCTTTAATCTTTCCCAAGTTTCGTATAAGGATTCCCCGTCCTCTTGTGCGTATGTATTAATTTTAGTCATTAATTTAGCCGTTTTAGAAGGAGGGAAATACTTATACAAAAAATTTTGGGCTAGTTCATCCCAAGTGTTTACCGAACCCACTTGGAGGGTGTTAAGCCAAGCCTTAGCTCGGTCTTTTAGTGAAAATGGAAACATTCGGAGGCTGATGGCGTCGTTTGATGCTCCATTGATGCAAAAAGTATCACATATTTCCAAGAAGTTGGTAATATGTAAGTGAGGATCTTCGTCCGCAAGCCCATGGAAAGTTGCAGAATTTTAGAGCATTTGAATCAAATGCGGCCGAAGTTCAAAGTTGTTGGCATCGACATTCGGTGCATTAATAGCGGCGCCAAGATTACCTACCGTGGGACGTAGGTAATCCATTAGGGTACGTTGATCCGCCATTGGAAGTGGGTTCCCCGAAACTTTCTCTTGCATTTTTGCTTTAAGTCTTTTTCTTAGAAAGCGTTCGGGTTCGTCTAGAGCTTCTTTTATGTCTTTATTGGAACTGGAGCTCATACACTGCGTAGGAAGTTCTGGTGCGGCACCTGGGTTCCAAGTCCTGCGATAAAAACAAATTGATTGTTGGTCAGAAGTCTCACCACGGCCCCGTGCTCAGCTGAACACAGCCCCGTGGTTGTCATTACAGTGATTGTTTTCCGGATCCCTATTACTGGAGAGTTCAACACGGCCCCGTGCTGCACCAACACGGCCCCGTGCTCAGCTTTCTGTAACTCAGAAAATAAAAACTGCCAGTAAGGATGTTGGGCACTATGACATCTGTGTATTTTAACCCTTGTACTGTTCTGAACAACTTTGTATTTAATAAAATAGGGTGTTTTAATTTCAATATGTGTTTAATTATTTGTGACATTAGTATGTTTTCAATCATTGTTCAATTCCGAACTCTCAAACATGTTCTGGAAGTGAAATCATAAACTGTTACGTAAACATAATCAGTTTAACGCGACGTACACTTCGGAACTACGACATAAGCCAGACATACCCTAAATACTCTTTACATAACTTAGAAATAAGTTTCGAAGGATTCGGTATGGCAAAAACATGTTTATTCGAACTTTAGAACTATTTACGACAAAACTGCGAAACGAACGTTGGTGACCGCCCGGATAATATTTAAATCCTAAAAATATTCTGTTATGATTAAAAAAAAAATTTAATCAGGTTCGTGTTGAAAAATAAATTAAAACGCTTAAAAACGTTATTTTTCAAGTTTAAGCGCGTACCGCGTGTTACTGATCAACACAGTGCTTATACTGCAAAACGCAGACAACACGGCCAGTCTCGGCAACTGAAATTTATTTCAGTAATATTTTGGCAAGTTTGTTTTTATAAAATAATAAAAATAATTTAGAACGCCATAAACCGGGATTTAAACGCTAGATAAAATACCCGGTCTCCAGTTAAATACCAGTTTTTATCTAATTTACCAAACAAAATTACATTTAACCCCCTCCCCCCCCCCCCCTTCTCAAACTTACGGTCACCATGGACCCCACCAAAAATTTTGCCAAGATTCTACATGATCTTTCTTAGATATGATTTAGATATTATAGATCTTGAATATCCTATAAATCCACCATACTTCTCACTTCACTCAACACTCCATCTCCTTCTCTCCTCTCTCCCAAAACCGTAAGCATCACAACCACACCCATCTTCATCTTCTTCAACTTTGTTCTTCATAATCAAGCTCCATTTCAAGCATATTTCAAGTTGGTGTGAAGATACAAAGGAGTTTTCAAGGTGTTTTCAAGTGATTTCAAGCTCCATATCATCAAAATCTCATCAACAACTTACTTGAATCTTGAAGGTATAAAGTTTATGTTTAAATCATACTCTTGATTCTTGGTTGTTCTTGATGATTTGAAGTTTCTCTTGAATCTTGGATTTTTTCACAAACTTGAAATCTAAAAAGAAATGGGTCTTGATACAAAATAAAAATGGTGATGTATATGTGTGTATATAATCGTATATATACATGTGTATGTGTATGAGATTTGAGCTTGATCTTTGGTAAATACTTGTTTAAGTTGTTGCTTGTTCTTGAATAATAGTTAAAATGCAAGTGTTTGATGATTTGTGCAAGATTTGATAAATCAATTAAATCAGCAAATAAACATAAATAAATCACACGTTTGATGCATCTAAACTCATATGAAATGATGATAATATGATAGTGTGCTTTAGACACTTGTACATAAGAATACATGTTGATTTAAAGCTCAAGAAATGATAATAAAATGATTGTATAACAAAAATGTTTTAGAACAGATTATAAACACTAAAAATAACATTATTTGGTATATTATAATGGCATGAAACTTTGACATAGGTTTGATAGCTTTGCATGTTGTACATATAGCTTAAAAAGTGGTAAAATATGTGAAATTTGCATGATTTATGTGCTTTATGTGAGACCTGCACTATCATGAGTATAACCACTATTTTATTCAGTAAATAACATGGGTTATGTTAAAATATCAAGTCATTTCGATTTGGGATGGTTAGGGTAACGTTTGATGCAAAACTATGCGGTAAAACGGATAAAAATCGGCTTTTCGGAGGATTTTTATAAAACTGCTTTAGATCAGTAAGTAAACTGATATTTTTGATATAAAAATAAGTATTTTAACTTATATTAAGTTTACTTGGTGTTTGAATAGTCATGCGTGACTTCCGGCGCCCAAAAACGTTACCGAATCGCTAAAAAAAACGTGCTTTTCAACATACACTATAATGAGTTGTTCATAGGTAAATTTTATGTGTTACAACGTGTTATGTGTTTTATAATATGTGTATGATGACATGTTTATAGTTGACAAGATTATGTGTGTTACGATATTTATATTATGTCACAAAAAGTATATATTACGACGCGCAAATCGTAGATATATTGCTATTAACATGATGAGGGTCACAAATAAAATCGTTCAAGTCGCAAAGCTATTTAAAATATATATGAACTAATATATATATATATATATATATACACCAATATAATCAAAAATAATAACTTTTCGAGAAATCTCAAAGTTATGTGAAAATTCTGAGTATCGGAGAAACTTATGTATTTTTGTGGGTTTTTTATTATTAAATCATTCTTATTTAATTTAGGATGAATAAACAATTTGAGGGATTGTGTTAACATATAAAAACTCACCCAAAGGTGAGCACATAGACCCCCCTCTTTTTATATGTTTTATGGTAACTATGTGAGTACATAGTTCCCCTAATTTACTGTTTTCGAATGTTTTGGGGTGATTCATATGTATCAAAATGATTTCGATATTTTAACGATGATTTCAAAAACGATTAAGATGGTTTATACTAAATTAATAACGATTTCGATAATGTGAACGACCTTGTTGGTTGCAGTTACATAACGAATGCCATTCATTAATTTTGGCCGAACCGACCAGTTTTAGGTTATGGTACCATAGGATCCGACGAATCCCGTTATCAGACTGCACCCATGGTTATCTGTGGGTTAGGTGGGTAACGACTGAATCTGTGATTGTTAACTTACCCTTTGGTGGTTTGTTAATACGAGTTGAACGATGGACGAGTTACGAAGGTTTGAATGTCATAAGCGAGACTACCAAAAGTTAGTTTTCACAATTAAAACGAGAACGATTTTGAACGATTGAACGATTATGAACGATTTAAACAAATGAATGATGATCTATAACGAGAACGAGTTAAACGATGTCACACAACGATGTTTACGAAACTTTATAAACCATACGAGTTTTATTACGAGAACGATTTATGATTTGGTTTACATAAAAAAATGTTTTGGGTTAAGATTCATGGCATCGAGGTTTATAAATTATAACCAATCTGTTTTGACTTGGTTATTCATTTTACAATACAAACATTTTACAAAACAAGGTTTCTAATATCGATTAACGAAGTGGTACGAGATATTTCAACATGTAAACGAGCCATGAATCTGACACTCACACAAAACCTATGTGCTCGCCAGCATTTCTTTGCTGACTTTGTTTTTACATATGTTTAAGGTGATGTTGATTGCTAGGATGCATGAGTCACATAGGATCTGGGCGAGGCCCTAGTGACATAATAACAATGATAGTCGATATATAACTTGTTTGTTTCATGCTAAAACAATGTAAATTACTTAATGAATAAATAAAACGAAACTCTTTGTATCCATGGTTGCGAAACAATAATTCTGTTACTACACTCCCCGACGTTTCCGCCACGATTTGTTGTTTTATGTGGTCGGGGTGTGACAGAAGAGTTGGTATCAGAGTCAATGGTTATAGGGAATTAGGTTATTAGTAATGCTTTAACCTAGACTATAACTTTCTAGGACCCCAACGCAAGTTGAATTGCGTTTAGATTTTTTAAAACAAAACCATCACCTACCTTTAAGGTGATAACCACAACGAGGACACAAAATCCGAATCTGCTTCGAAAAATAATCATCCGTTCTAGGATGATTGATTACTAGGTTTTGAACCCTCTGTTGTAAGGTTTTGAACCCTTCCAGTTTGACTCATTTTTGGCTTAGTGCCTTTTGAGTTTTCAAAATCTCGTCAAAAGTTTGGGTCTAAATAATGTGAACACATGCAAATTGGAAGAGTGAATGCCTGTACCCTGAGTTTTTTACCTAAGGTTAGAGTGTTCGTACAAATCCACATAATCGGACCAGTCACTCTTACCTGGGAACTCTTGGGGTGAGTGTTCACTTATAGGCGAGCATGTCTTCGCGATACATTATTTTGACTCATTACTTTGATTAGTCACTGCGTGTCGTTTGTTTGTTCGAGGTAACGAACAAATGATCGGCTTCCTTATGTTTCGTCGATATTTTCAATACCTCTTTTGTTTTTCCAAATTATCGACCACACTCGTTTCTCATATTTCCTTGTTAGACAATGCCTCCTCGACGTGATGCATAATCTATTACTGCTGAAGAAGTCGCAGCCCTTGTCTCTCAGCAAATGGCTGCTGTGCTTCCAGGCGTTGTGACCCAAATCCACGAGCTGTACAACAACAATAATAATAACAATGCACAATGTAATTTCAAGAATTTCAATTCTGCTAAGCCGCTAAAGTTTTCTGGGTCACAAGGAGCAACTGCGCTCCTTCAATGGTTCGAAAGTATCGAGAGCACATTCAGACATGTGCAATGTCTGGATGGGCGTAAGGTTGAATTTGCATCAAGTGTGTTTGAGAAGCGTGCTCTTACATGGTGGAACGGAGTGATGCGCGATGTGACAACTGCCACTTTCGGGTAATTTACTTACATTTAAAACGGTGATTTACATTATACAAGTATGTGTTTTGAATATTCGGACTGCATGATTACATGATATACATCTTAGAAAACTCATGGAATATTCGTTTATTATTACACATGATTCACTTTTATTGGGTACATTTGAAATAGTGCAAACAATTCACCGAAACAACTAGAGTAGTGCCTAGTGAACTAGAGTGCTGACGAAAACTCCGGATCCGCAGAAAACATCTAAAATGACATCTTTAGGACTCGGATGAGAGTCCAATATTAATTATATATTAAACCCTATATGGGAATACAAGAGTTTGGTTAATATTTTACCAATGCCCGGTAGCACTAAAAACTGTCCGAAATGCGCTAAAAGTGACCATTTCATGAATTTTCCGCAAAATTCAGCAATTGTATTTTATTACAAGATGCAAAAATTGATGTTTAGGCACCAATTTCATATAAGAATACTTATGGAATATCAATTATACGCATAACTGGAATCTTTCCTACAACTTCCATAAGCGTACCTTTCGACTATTTACTTACGAAACGAGCGCTAAACATCTAGCCGAACTATATTTTGGCACATGTAGCGAACTAGTGGTTATTATTTTTGGTCTTGTAAAGCTAGTTTATGGTCTTTGCAAGTCAAGAAACATCTCGGAAAATTGCAAACCCTAAACACCAAAATACTTACATCTTATATTTCATTTGAAACCTTAAAAATAACTAAGTCATTTTTACCATACAAGACCCCCCCCCCCCACCTTATAACCGTGAACAAGGGGTCCCACCCCCTTGTTTATTTATGGTTAATATCTAGATATTTTTTTAACAAGTGGATGTGTAAGGTGATTAATTTCTACACTTACTCACTAAGTTACTACACTTTATTCTTTCATCTTTCTTTACCAACCAAGAACACTCTCATCATCTTCATCTTCTTCACAAGAACACCTTCAAAAACCCACATATTTTTATTACCTCCTTCATGATCAACATGGATTTCCAAGTAACATAAGGTGATCTAAAGCTTTTGGAAGTAAAAGGAAGGGTTTTCATCCATACTAAAGTGTTCTACCATCAAGATTATCATCTTCTTAGTTCTTAATAATCTTCTAAGATCATCCCTAGCCTAGTGCTAGAAGTAAGCTTCTATATCTAATTTTTTTTTATACAAATGTATTGAGTTTATGATTGTTATTATTGCTAATAATAACCAAGAGATCATACATATTAAACATGAGAAAAATACAAAGAAGCAAAGATAAAAATCATGATATATTTATGTTTGGTTATATTGTGATCTAAGACTTGTTATATGCATATTTAGTCTTGTTATGATGATGGTGATACAAATAAATTGTTAGAAGATGTTTTAAGATATGATCTAAAAATTATGCATATTTATGTTAAAGGGTTTTTAACATAAAGGATTAAATGGATGATCATAACTATTGATCTTGTGAAAATATATAGGGTTTTTGGTTAAAAACAATACTCTCACAAGATTATAAAAAGTAACATACAACTAGAGATTTTTATAAAAGTTGTTAAAACTAAAATTAAACTTGGTTTTTGAACTTGTTAGGATATGAAATAATCATGGTTAAAACCCTACATGATTTGGATATCATCTTGATAATTTCATGTTATAAAAGTCTCATATGTTTAGTTAAGATGTAGAGTAAATTGGTGGTGATTTGATAAAGAAAATGATATGTTTATAAAACATGGTTAGAATAAAATACAAAGGTTATATAGCCATTTTTCATAAAAACTTTATTTTATAAAGTAACAACATTTTTGGTTGATTTTAGACAAGAGAAATATATATATTTTTTTTGAAAATATATATTTGGTTATTTTTGACAATTTTTGTGACATGTATTACTTGATGTATTAGTTACATATATCAAAGTAGGAAACTTGTATCTAATGTCACATTTAAACTCAAAACACCTCATAACGAAAGTCCTACAAGACTTCACATAATAACGCCTTAAAACGAGTTACGGACGATTCTAATAATCGGACACCAATTATGGTCAAAATGAACGACGGACGACTACATAAGTGAATTGCCAATCCGAAGAGTTACTACGACGTTTAGACGATTTTCCGACACGAAATATAAGTATCCTTTCGATAACAAATTTCGGATGTTTATAAACTTATAAAAACTAGTATGTTTTTATTTACTAACAAGTATACTTAGTAAATTTTTATAAAAAGGTTTTTATAAAAATAAATGGGCTTATTATACTAGTGGGCTATTTTTATAACAAATGGGCTTATATTACTTAATGGGCTATTTTTATAACAAATGGGCTTATATTACTTAATGGGCTATTTTTCCTTAATGGGCTTATCTTCATAATGGGCTTAACATAAATTCATGGGCTAAGCCCAAATACTAAACATATGGGCCAAAGCCCAACACTTTTCAAGCCCAACACTATTCAAGCCCAACACTATTCAAGCCCAACACTATTCAAGCCCAACACTATTCAAGCCCAACACTATTTGAGGCCCAACACTATTTGAGGCCCAACACTATTGAGGCCCAACACTATTTAAGGCCCAGCACTATTTAAGCCCAATAACTTGAAAACATGGGCTTGGCCCAATGATACCATTTTTGTGAACACAACTATACAATGGATACATATAAGACACGAAATTCAGCGGACTAGATCCGACTATACAACTCACAAGATAAAAGATAACATTTATATATATATATATTTGGTGGAAAATATATATAGAACATTTGAACAACTCATTCATCGAATACACAGTTAACGAACAGTAAAGACATACAAGTCTTACACATATTGAAGACACAAGACTTGTACTCAAGTTCTTTACAAAGACCGAAGTGTCTAACAAAAATAAGAACATTTGTAGGTCGCAACGCTATTCAGGACGACCGCACGTGAGATCTTATTTACATCTATTCACAGGACGCGATACTGTGAGTTCATGTTCCCCTATTCATTTAAATGTTTTACAAACTTTACAACTATCGGGGAAGATACATGTTCAATCGTATGTTAAAGTTAGGGAATGAAACACCTTAGATCATGTGCGAATTAGGGTTATACATATAAGCACCATTAATCCAGTTTGGACCTAGGTACAAGGGGTTAGATCTAATGGGTTTTGGCGAGCCCCACTCTTGGTCGTGGACCCATACAGAAGAGTGCGTTTGTGTCCCAGTCGATAGGAATCGACATAAAATCGTCTAGGGTTGGATTGCTTCCTTTTTCGTCACACATATTAATGTCCTTGCAAAACATTAATGATCAACGATTTCATTGACGCTTTACATACTACAACTCACATTTTAAATACATCGTTTACAACTAAATTGCATGAATTCACCAACTTTTGTTGATGTTTTCCAAACTTAACATGTATTTCAGGGAATTAAAGGACCATGTCGGATTTCCCAGTCAAGATAACAAGTACAAGAACTCCATGCCATCTTTTGGAGGGTTTAACTATTATATTCCGCCTCTTTGAGGAAATATGATGGCTTAACCTTTAGTAGTTTATTTCATGTTAATGTATGAAACAATAACACTTTACTTTTATGTTAATGGTTTGTAACCGACACACTAAACTTATGTTGTAATCTTTTGAAACCCTTATGTAATGGCAATGGAGTATGTTTTATTCATATAGTTTGTTCATGTACATCGATATTTATGCAATGAAAATCAGACAGATCACACCTTGCGTTTCCGCTACTAGCGGGTGTGACACGCGATAGGGGTGCCGATGTGGCGTTGGCACAAACATGGGAAGAGCTTCGAGCGCTCATGATGAAAGAGTTTTGTCCCCGTCATGAAATTCGAGCTTTGGAACGAGAGTTTGACGATCTAAAACAAGATGGGGGAGAACACCGTGCGTATACGGATCGATTTGAGGAACTCAGTCTTTTGTGTGCTACTATGGTTACCCCGTTGGAGAAAGCGATAGAGAGGTATATCGATGGTTTACCCGATTCCATACATGATATTGTGACTGGCGTTAATCCTACTACTGTTCGTCACGCGATCGAGTTATCCGCTACCCTGACTGAGTCTCAAGTCAGGAAGGGTAAACATACCTGCAAGGGTGATAAGAAGAAGTCGCCCAAATCTGTCAAGGAAAAGGGTAAGGGAAAGAAAGGTGAGTCGTCGAAGAAGTCGAGAAAGCGAAAGGGTGCTCAGAACTTTGAAGTTACTGCTCAGAACCCTCAGAACCCACCAGCTCAACCGCCTGCGAAGAAAGCGTATGCTGGTACCGCACCTCGTTATGCTCGCTGCAACGGTCATCATGTTGCACAACAAGCTTGTAAGCAATGCACAACGTGTGGTAAGCTTGGGTATCTGGCCAACATCTGTCGTTTGGGTCAGAATCAGATTGTTCAGAATCAAGCTCTAGTTCAGGGGAATGCTGCTAGATTCCCACCGGGTTCATGTTTCAATTGTGGAGAATTTGGTCACTTCCGCAACAACTGTCCGAGGCTGGTGAATGCAAATGAAAATCCGAATGTGAATGTCAACGCGAATGCAAATCCCGCTCGGGGACGAGCATTCAATCTGAATGCAAACGAGGCTCGAGCTGACAACCTCGTTGTCAATGGTACGTTTCTTGTTAACAATCGACCTGCATCTATTCTTTTTGATTCTGGTGCCGATAGAAGTTTTGTTTCATTATCTTTTGAGCCTTTGCTTGCGATACCTAGAACTAAACTGAGGAAACCCTTATCTGTCGAAGTTGCTACTGGTAAACCTCTTGTTCTCGATTCTGTTATTCGTGATTGTCAGTTAAACCTTGATAACCATCTTTTTCCCATTGACCACACGCCGATGCAACTTGGAAGTTTCGATATTATCGTGGGGATGGATTGGTTAACCAAACATCATGCTAAGGTGGTTTGTTTCGATAAGATTGTTCGTATTCCTCTTTCGTCTGGTGAAGTTCTAGAAGTTCGTGGTGAAAAACCATCAGATGGTTTGAAGCTTATGTCGTGTACAAAGGCCCAAAGTTATTTGCGAAAAGGATATGTTGCTTGCCTGGCACATGTCACCGAGGAGAAAGGCAAGAGCAAGAGTATTTATGATATTCCGATTGTTCAGGATTATCCAGAGGTGTTTCCCGATGAACTGCCTGGTTTGCCTCCAGTTCGTCAAGTCGAGTTTCATATTGACCTTGTACCCAATGCCAACCCGATTGCAAAAGCACCTTATCATCTTGCACCGTCAGAGATGCAAGAGTTATCGAAACAACTTCAAGAATTGTCTGATAAAGGATTCATCCGTCCGAGCTTTTCACCTTGGGGAGCTCCTGTCCTCTTTGTGAAAAAGAAAGATGGATCTTTTCGAATGTGTATCGATTATCGTGAGCTTAATAAGCTTACCATCAAGAATCGATATCCACTACCTCGAATTGATGATCTCTTCGACCAGCTGCAAGGTGCTTCATGCTTTTCCAAGATCGATCTGCGATCTGGGTATCATCAACTTCGTGTACTCAAAGAAGATATTCCCAAAACTGCATTCTGTACGAGATATGGGCACTATGAGTTCACTGTCATGCCTTTTGGTTTGACAAATGCCCCAGCTATCTTCATGGACTTAATGAATAGGGTTTGTAAACCTTATTTAGATAAGTTCATCATTGTGTTCATCGACGATATTCTCATTTATTCAAAGTCTCGAGCCGACCACGAGCAACACCTTCGTTTGACCTTGGAACTTCTGAAGAAGGAACAACTTTTTGCTAAATTCTCCAAGTGTGAATTTTGGCTTAGAGAAGTTCAGTTTTTGGGTCATATAGTCAACGAGCAGGGTATTCATGTAGATCCATCCAAGATAGCTGCTATTAAGGATTGGAATACACCAACGACACCTACAGAGATTCGATCATTTCTTGGTCTTGCTGGTTATTATCGTCAATTCATTTCTAATTTCTCAAAGATCGCGGTTCCACTCACTGCTTTGACTCAGAAAAATAAGCCTTTTGAGAGGGGACCTAAGCAAGAAGAAGCGTTCCAAACGCTGAAACTGAAGCTCTGTGATGCTCCTGTTTTATCTCTACCTGAGGGAAACGATGATTTTGTTGTCTATTGTGACGCGTTGAATCTAGGACTTGGTTATGTTCTTATGCAACGAGGTAAAGTCATAGCTTATGCGTCTAGACAGCTGAAAATTCACGAGAAGAACTATACGACTCATGATCTTGAATTAGGAGCTGTGGTTTTCGCACTTAAAATCTAGAGACACTACCTCTATGGAACGAAGTGTGTGGTTTTCACAGACCACAAAAGTCTCCAGCATATTCTCAATCAGAAGGAGCTGAACATGAGGCAACGACGTTGGTTTGAACTCTTAAACGATTATGATTGCGAGATCCGCTACCATCCTGGTAAGGCGAATGTCGTAGCCGATGCGCTTAGTCGAAAGGAACGAGTCAAGCTTCATTCTGTTCGAACTCTATCCGTGACATCTGTGCTTGTAATCATTGTAAACGGTTCAGTTATCAATGAAATAAATTTATTTGATCCCAATGTTTGTTTGTTGTTTTACATTTTTCATGTTTTGACTTTTATTCAATTTCAAACTCTATATCGCTTTCTGGAGAGTTATACGCAAACTGGTGCGTGAACGTAGTCAGTTTAACGTGAAAAATACTCCGGAACACCAACATATGCTTAACATACCTTAAATAACCTTTACATAACTTAGAAATAAGTTATGAAGGCTTTGGTATGGCAAAATCTAGTCTATTCGCTTACAGGGACTAAATTCGACAAACTACGAAAGTATGCCGATTTGAACTGTAATGGACATTCCGGAACATGTCCATAAGTTAAATACACCCTAAATATCCTTTACATAGCTTAGAAATAGGCATTGAGGGGTTCGGTGTGTTAAAATAAACTTTATGCTCATTCAGGGACTAAAAGCGTCAAAAAAGTGCATAAGTTTGCATTTTCGCGCATAACTTACGCTCTGAATACATCCGGACATCCAAAAATTTATGTAAGCACTAAAATATTTTATTTTAGTGTTTGGAATAAGAAAAATCCATTCGTCGCGCAATTTGGATCGTTTTTCGCGCTTATGCGCATTCCGTCGTAATTAAGCAAACATCGCGATCGTACGACTAAACGAACCGACATCCGGAATACTTTTGAGCATGTTTAGGCATCATTTTAGGGCCTTAAGGTTGGCTTAACGGGCCTTAGAAGTGTCGGAAATGGCTTTAAACACCAACAGGAACTGAAACTGTCATTTTGAAAACTTGTTTCTGATTTGTACTACTCAGGCGGCCCGCGTAGACTTCCTCAACCTCTTAAGCGGCCCGCGTGGCCCTCCTAGATATTCAGAATTGTTGAAAATAGCATGTTCCAGCTGTTATACCTTCATTCTCCACTTGCAAACGGTTTTTGCAACACCATGGGCCATTTCTATGGGCTCTAATGGTTTTGTAAAACAAGGGGCACACTTGGACGGCCTAGATCGAAGCTCGTTTCCCAATAAACGATCCTAACGGTTCTAGCTTTCCTATAAATACCCCTCAACCATTTCACTCATTCCCTCACATTTGATCTGAGTTTTTCTCTAAGTGGTTGTGTTTATACACTTCCTACCTGAGATTACTTTGAATCAAAAACTTACGGGGACCCTTTGTAAGTGTTCCTTCGTTCTTTTTAGGCGTTTTTATGCTTGAAAGTCAAACTGCGTTTGACTTTCTGCATTGACCAGTTTATGGTCAATACGAAGTTCGTTTGAACTTCATAACGTGAGCGTAATCACGATGGTCATAGTCCCTAGTGACTATACCTACTGATTACCACGTTATCTAGGCTCAGTGACGAGTCGTAGTTTCGGGCAAAATGCGTGTTCTTGCGTATTTTATAACCAAACTACTCTAGGGTATCAAAACCGTTTGTTTTGATATCAAAACCTGTTTTCTAACTTGACTAAACATCTTCTAGCATGTTTAGCTCGTCACTTTTAGATTTGTGCTTGTTTAGGGTCGTAAGAGTAAGCGATCTAATCAATCGCTTATGCTTTCGAACCCGACCCATTTGGTCGATAATTAGGATCCGACCAAACATTTTGGGTGACCATAGTTGTATAGGGAATAACCTTCCAAGGTTATACCTTATGGTCACATCGTTTAAGTAGTTGTATGATAGGTAGTGTATATGCCTTAGATAAATTACCAAAATGCCCTTTTTACGTTAAAATTCATTTTAAGCCTATGTAACATAACTTTTGCCATCTAAACTGAATTAACAACAATATTAAACATGTTAAGGCATATCTTACTTGTCATAGGGCTAGTTAGGCGGTCCGAACGCGTTTTACGTGAACGACGCGTTAAAGTAGCATAAGCTACCTAAACGGGTCATAACGGGTCAAAAGCACTTAGGCTAGGTTTCGTTTTAGTATGTAGGCTTTGTTAAACCATATTACATGAGTTCCTACACTCATATGGTTTACGAACCATCGTACTACCCGATCCTCCGAATAGGTCCGTTTATTAATGTAGTTACCTATATTAGGTGCCGTTTGATTCCGTAATCTTCTAGCTTTGCTTGGTGGATATCCAAAGTCTATTGAGCAATCTCAAGTGAGTACATAGACCCCTCTTTTACTGTTTTCCAAACATTTTGGGGTGAAACACATGTGCCTACTTGTTATTTTCATGTTTTCCATGTTTTCATATCATATACTTACTATGTTCAATAGTACACTTTTAGTACATAATTTCATTTTCTTTTGCTATGTATGTTTACTTAACATATTTAGCACATTGATTTACAATACATCTTTTTCTGCTTTATATGTTAACTAAGCATATTTAGCACATTGATTTACATGACTTTTCTACTTTGTATGTTAACTTAGCATACTTAGTACATTACTTTCATCACATGTTTACAATTTGATATGACATTTGGTTTGTTCAACGGGTCTAAACTACATTCATTAACATTAGCTACGCCGCTCGGTAGTAAGTAATGGTACCATAGGACTTGACAAATCTCGTTCCTGACATCCTAGGTTTGTTTGGGTGTAATGAATGACTGAATCCGAAAACATTTTACTTTGATAATCTTTACTCTAAGGTTATCCTGTTGTCTCAAGGCTTGAATGTAATGCATTAACTTACCACATAAGTGTTTGTATCAGTAAAACATGTATTTATCTTACAAAACATAACTTTTGATTTATTCAAAATACTTTGTTTTGTACATTTTTACTTGTGGTTTAAGTAGTCTCATTTTACTTACCATACATAACTTTTGTTTACTCATTACATGACTTATATTCAACTTGGTTTATACTATGACATTTGACTATTAGACTAAGACATGGATATTTTAAATTATTGGTTTGTTTGAGTGACTTAAATAACGAGGCATTTGTAATATGATACAAACATGGTGGATACGCCGCTGGTACTTCCTATATATAAGTGTTTGTATGATATTACATATCGTAGTGTCATTTAAACCACTTCAGTTTAAACATATTACATTTTACAACACTTTTTCACTTAAACATTGTTTTACAAATAACTTGATTTATTCAAACTCTTTTTACTTGGTTATTCTTATAACCATACACTATCCTTTTACATATATACATATCATCTGATTTTGCTATCGTTTTTCAAATGATTTATAAAGCAAAACATTTAACAAGGTTCATGACTGATTTTCATTAAACATTTCTCTAAACTCAAGTCATGAATCCTATTTTCATAAAACCTATGTATCTCACAGGCATTTTTATGCTGACGTACCTATTTTCACATGTGTTTTCAGGAGCTGCTGCTTAGGATGATCGTGACACACTAGGGCGGACATGTGCCTTAGAGACTTAAAATAAATATAGAACTAGTTTAATTATGTGATGTACTCTTTGTTTCAGTTATCTTAAGACAATGCAACTCTTTGTTGAATGAATAAAACATAACTTTTAAATGCCATGGTTGTGAAACAATAATTCTGTTACAACACTCCCCGACGTTTCCGCCACGATTTGATGTTTTACGTGGTCGGGGTGTGACACTATCTGATATTCAATCTCATGTCCTTCAAGCTCAACGATCTTGTGTGATCAAAGACTTATTGAAATATGAGCTACCGCTTCAACTCGAACTTAAACTCGAAGCGAAGGACGATGGGTTGCTATATTTCAAGGATCGTTTGTGGATTCCGAAACAAGACGATCTTCGCACCTTGGTAATGGACGAATCTCACAAGTCTCGATATTCTATCCATCCTGGTGCTGATAAAATGTACAAGGATCTTCGTACTCAGTTCTGGTGGCCTGGTATGAAGAAGGATGTTGCCTTGTATGTATCGAAATGCCTAACTTGTCTCAAAGTCAAGGCTGAACATCAACGACCTTCTGGTTTGCTAGTACAACCAGAGATACCCGTTTGGAAGTGGGAGAACATTGCAATGGATCTCAACACTAAGTTACCGCATACGTCTAAAGGTCACGATGCTATTTGGGTTGTTATCGATCGATTAACGAAATCAGCTCATTTTATACCGATTCGCGAGGATCTATCTGCTGATATACTTGCAAAGATTTATGTTGATGAGATTGTATCACGGCATGGTGTTCCTTTGGATATCATTTCCGATCGTGATGCTCGGTTTTCATCTCATTTTTGGAAGACCATGCAATCTGCGTTGGGAACCCAACTAAATCTAAGCATTGCTTATTATCCCCAAACAGATGGACAATCTGAGAGAACGATTCAAACTTTGGAGGATATGCTTAGGGCATGCGTGATAGACTTTGGTGGTAATTGGGATTCTTATCTTCCACTGATCGAGTTCTCTTACAACAACAGTTATCATGCTAGTATTAATATGGCACCATTCGAAGCTCTCTACGGTCGAAAATGTCGTTCACCTGTCTGTTGGAATGAGATCGGTGAAGCTCAGCTTACTGGACCTGAGCTCATTCTGGAAACAACAGAAAAAATCAAGAAAATCCGCGATAATCTTGTGACAGCTCGTCAAAAGAGTTACGCGGATAGACGACGCAAGCCTATGGAATTCCAAGTTGGTGATCTTGTCTTACTCAAGGTATCCCCTTGGAAAGGTGTAATCAGATTTGGGAAGAAAGGAAAACTTGCACCATGATATGTTGGACCATTTAAGATTGTTGAAAGAATTGGAAAGGTTGTCTATCGACTAGAGCTACCTCCAGAGCTTGGAAATATTCATCCGACTTTTCACGTGTCCAATTTGCGAAAGTGTTTAGCTGATGCTGATCTTCACATTCCTCTCGACGAGATTCAAATCAATGAAACGATGCACATTGTCGAGAAACCGGTGGAGATAGTGGACCATACATTCAAACAGTTGAAGAACAAACGGATTCGATTGGTCAAAGTTCGCTGGGAATCCAAACATGGCCCCGAGTTTACTTGGTAACGTGAGGACCAGATGAAGACGAAATATCCGCATTTGTTTTCACAAGTTTCCTCTAAGTAAAAATTTCGGGACGAAATTTCCTAAAGTAGGGGAGACTGTGACATCTGTGTATTTTAATCCTTGTACTGTTCCGAACAACTTTGTATTTAATAAAATAGGGTGTTTTAATTTCAATATGTGTTTAATTATTTGTGACATTAGTACGTTTTCAATCATTGTTCAATTCCGAACTCTCAAACCTGTTCTGGAAATGAAATCATAAACCGTTACGTAAACATAATCAGTTTAACACGACGTACACTCCGGAACTACGACATAAGCCAGACATACCCTAAATACTCTTTACATAACTTAGAAATAAGTTTCGAAGGATTCGGTATCGCAAAAACATGTTTATACGAACTTTAGAACTATTTACGACAAAACTGCGAAACGAACGTTGGTGACCGCCCGGATAATATTTAAATCCTAAAAATATTCTGTTATGATTAAAATTTTATTTTTAATCAGGTTCGTGTTGAAAAATAAATTAAAACGCTTAAAAACGTTATTTTTCAAGTTTAAACGCGTACCGCGTGTTACTGGTCAACACAGTGCTTATACTGCAAAACGCAGACAACACAGCCAGTCTCGGCAACTGAAATTTATTTCAGTAATATTTTGGCAAGTTTATTTTTATAAAATAATAAAAATAATTTAGAACACCATAAACCAGGATTTAAATGCTAGATAAAATACCCGGTATCCAGTTAAATACCTGTTTTTATCTAATTTACCAAACAAAATTACATTTAACCCCCCCCCCTTCTCAAACTTACGGTCACCATGGACCCCACCAAAAATTTTGCCAAGATTCTACATGATCTTCCTTGATATCATTTGATTTAACATGATCTTTCTTAGATATGATTTAGATATTATAGATCTTGCATATCCTATAAATCCACCATACTTCTCACTTCACTCAACACTCCATCTCCTTCTCTCCTCTCTCCCAAAACCGTAAGCATCACCACCACACCCATCTTCATCTTCCTCAACTTTGTTCTTCATAATCAAGCTCCATTTCAAGCATATTTCAAGTTGGTGTGAAGATACAAAGGAATTTCCAAGGTGTTTTCAAGTGATTTCAAGCTCCATATCATCAAAATCTCATCAACAACTTACTTGAATCTTGAAGGTATAAAGTTTATGTTTAAATCATACTCTTGATTCTTGGTTGTTCTTGATGATTTGAAGTTTCTCTTGAATCTTGGAATTTTTCACAAACTTGAAATCTAAAAAAAATGGGTCTTGATACAAAATAAAAATGGTGATGTATATGTGTGTATATAACTGTATATATACATGTGTATGTGTATGAGATTTGAGCTTGATCTTTGGTAAATACTTGTTTAAGTTGTTGCTTGTTCTTGAATAATAGTTAAAATGCAAGTGTTTGATGATTTGTGCAAGATATGATAAATGATCAATTAAATCAGCAAATAAACATGAATAAATCACATGTTTGATGCATCTAAACTCATATGAAATGATGATAATATGATAGTGTGCGTTAGACACTTGTACATAAGAATAGATGTTGATTTAAAGCTCAAGAAATGATAATAAAATGATTGTATGACAAAAATGTTTTAGAACAGATTATAAACACTAAAAATAACATTATTTGGTATATTATAATGGCATGAAACTTTGACATAGGTTTGATAGCTTTGCATGTTGTACATATAGCTTAAAAAGTGGTAAAATATGTGAAATTTGCATGATTTATGTGCTTTATGTGAGACACGCACTATCATGAGTATAACCACTATTTTATTTAGTAAATAACATGGGTTATGTTAAAATATCAAGTTATTTCGATTTGGGATGGTTAGGGTAACGTTTGATGCAAAACTATGCGGTAAAATGGTTAAAAATTGGCTTTTCGGAGGATTTTTATAAAACTGTTTTAGATCAGTAAGTAAACTGATATTTTTGATATAAAAATAAGTACTTTAACTTATATTAAGTTTACTTGGTGTTTGGATAGTCATACGTGACTTCCGGCGCCCAAAAACGTTATCGAATCGCTAAAAAAAACGTGTTTTTCAACATACACTATAATGAGTTGTTCATAGGTTAATTTTATGTGTTACAATGTGTTATGTGTTTTATAATTTGTGTATGATGACATGTTTATAGTTGACAAGATTATGTGTGTTATGATATTTATATTATGTCACAAAAAGTATATATTACGACGCGCAAATCGTAGATATATTGTTATTAACATGATGAGGGTCACAAAAAAAATCGTTCAAGTCGCAAAGCTATTTAAAATATATATGAGCTCATATATATATATATATACACCAATATAATAAAAAATAATAACTTTTCGAGAAATCTCAAAGTTATGTGAAAATTCTAAGTATCGGAGAAACTTATGTATTTTTGTGGGTTTTTGATTATTAAATCATTCTTATTTAATTTAGGACAAATAAACAATTTGAGGGATTGTGTTAACATATAAAAACGCACCTAAAGGTGAGTACATAGACCCTCCCTCTTTTTATATGTTTTGTGGTAACTATGTGAGTACATAGTTCCCCTAATTTACTGTTTTCGATTGTTTTGGGGTGATTCATATGTATCAAAGCGATTTCGATATTTTAATGATGATTTCAAAAACGATTAAGATGGTTTATACTAAATTAATAATGATTTCGATAATGTGAACGAACTTGTTGGTTGTAGTTACATAACGAATGACATTCATTAATTTTTGCCGAACCGACCAGTATTAGGTTATGGTACCATATGATCCGACGAATCCCGTTATCAGACTGCACCCATGGTTATGTGTGGGTTAGGTGGGTAACAACTGAATCTGTGATTGTTAACTTACCCTTTGGTGGTTTGTTAATACAAGTTGAACGATGGGCGAGTTACGAAGGTTTGAATGTTATAAGCGAGATGACCAAAAGTTAGTTTTCACAATTAAAACGAGAACGATTTTGAACGATTGAACGATTATGAACGATTTAAACAAATGAATGATGATCTATAGTGAGAACGAGTTAAACGATGTCACACAACGATGTTTATGAAACTTTATAAACCATACGAGTTTTATTACGAGAACGATTTATGATTTGGTTTACATAAACAAATGTTTTGGGTTAAGAATCATGACAACGAGGTTTATAAATTATAACCAATCTGTTTTGACTTGGTTATTCATTTTATAATACAAACATTTTACAAAACAAGGTTTCTAATATCGATTAACGAAGTGGTACGAGATATTTCAACATGTAAACGAGCCATGAATCTGACACTCACACAAAAACTGTGTGCTCGCCAGCATTTCTTTGCTGACTTTGTTTTTACATATGTTTCAGGTGATGTTGCTTGACGTTGATTGCTAGGATGCATGAGTCACATAGGATCTGGGCGAGGCCCTAGTGACATAATAACAATGATAGTCGATATATAACTTGTTTGTTTCATGCTAAAACAATGTAAATTACTTAATGAATAAATAAAACGAAACTCTTTTGTATCCATGGTTGCGAAACAATAATTCTGTTACAACACTCCCCAACGTTTCCGCCACAATTTGTTGTTTTACGTGGTCGGGGTGTGACAGGCATGGCCTGTCACACCCCCAAAATCCACACGCGGAGTACCACCGCTTGGAGGCGTGACATGACCAGGATCAAGCCACCAATCATATAGAACAATGTATAAAGTAAAAGTAAATGCAATTTAACCCAACCAATCTATATGAAAGGTGTTCCAAAACATAAATATGTTATCACTGTATAGCGGAAGCGTATAATTAAACCCATCATAATAAAGTATGAAATGTCATAATGTCTAATCAAGTATTCACGATCCTTGTCCACAACGACCGTGCCTCCCGTGCAAGCTCCATAAGTACCTAAGGTCCTGCAAGGCATGTAACAGAGAGTCAACAACTAGTTGAGCGAGTTCACAGTGAGTTTGTTTAGTTATAGTGTTCATAATGTAGTTCGTATGTTCATTTAGTAATCATGTATCGTATGTATCGTATCGCGGCCCTCTAGGCATGTTTGCGAAGTATAGTGGTGATTTCCCATGTTTGCTAGACTAGGTATAGTAGTATCGCGGCCCTCCCTGGCATGTTTGCGAAGATTAGAGTATATAGTTCACGGCCTTTTCTAGGCATGTGTGCGAAGATTGTCATAATATCGCGGCCGACCCTTGGCGTGTGTGCGAAGATCGTTTAAATTAGTATAACCAGTCTAGTCTGTTCTTATCCATAATCCTTCCTCTACCGGGAATCATATATCTAAGTTCCATAAACTGAACGAATAAATAATCCAACCCATTCCCATCCTGGGAATCCCATGCCTTGGCTGTGTGAACTCACCTTGGTTTGCTCGGTATGCTAAGTGTATGCTCGCAAGTAATCAATCACGTCCTAAAGTATGCACGTATGTGAGATCAGTTTGTGTTCAAGTTGTGCACGTATAAACATGTAGCACGTAATCACAATCATATACAAGATGGTTACACTTAACAGCAGTTAAATATTCCAGTTAACACTTAACAGAATTAACCCATGTTACTGTGCAGATTACTGTTCGGCGAAACACACATTATGGCGAAACACACTTCCGGCGAATCACAATATTGGCGAAACACATTATTGACGAAACACCTTCAGTTTCGTCGTGGCCTTGTTCGGCGAAACAGGATTCTGATTCGTCGACGACTCATGGCGAAACACATTCTGTTTCGCCGAGATTCCTGTTTCGTCGAATGTCGGATTCGTAGACACAGTTACAGCAGTTACGAAACTACACAGAAACCCTAATCATGTTAGCAGCCGACATCAATAACATCGATCATGCAGAAATCATTCAACACAGAATCATTGTAACATCATCATAACATAATCATCGGACCACTTTAGCGTCTAGCATGAACCCTAGCTTACATATACAACATATCGATTACAACATCACATCATCAACCCTATCAAGATGCTAACTTGCATTCAGAATCATATCATAATAACAACATCCAGTACCGAGTATTCAATCATATTAAGTTTCGCATAAAACCATTTATATCCGACTACAATATTCATATCGAAATCCATATCATCATCATCATAACAAGAACCCTAATATCTAACATGTATCGATTGCAATTATACATCAACATAGCAGAATCACATGACACAGGAACACGTTCACGGATGAAAGATCAATCAAGACACATAGGTTTACTAACCGAGATGAGGGTTTGATCGCACAAAGGTTTCCGGTGGTTTCTAGTTCGCCGTCACAGTGAGAGAGCTCTAGGGTTTCGGTTGTGTTGATAGAAAGTGTAAAATGATGATGTTTTACGTAAAAATACGCAGAATAACGTTCTGGGCCCAAGCTGGGCTTCGGCAGATCTGGGCTCGGCGAAACAGCTTGTTTCGTCGAGTCGTATACGGCGAAACATATCCTGTTTCGTCGGGAATGGTTATGGCGAAACACACTTGTGTTTCGTCGGGTTCTATCTTATGTTAAGCAGTTTATGTTTCACGACATGTTATACAATCAAACACATAATCAAGCAAACACAATGCATTTATCATATCACAACTATTTAGTCAAAGTCAACGTGCATTTAATGCGAATAAAGAATGTCGGAAATTCGAGTTGTCACATTATCCCCAACTTGAAAGAAATTTCGTCCCGAAATTTAGCATGCAGTTACTGAGGAAAGCTAATGGTGTGACGTTGTTTACCTGAATTGTATCGCGGCTCCCCTGAGCATGTTTGCGAAGATTACTGGTTTTCTTGGGGTGTCACATTATCCCCCCGTTGATTTGGAATTTCGTCCCGAAATTCTGCATTGGTAGCTTCAGCCTCAGTAGTAGTTGCATTGGTTCCGAATAACTGGGGATATTTGAGTTCCATTTGATCTTCGCGCTCCCAGGTGAACTCTGGGCCGCGGCGGGAGTTCCAACGAACTCGTACAAGAGGGATTCTCGTGTTCTTGAGGACCTTAACATCCCGGTCCGTGATTTCAACAGGTTCCTCGACGAAGTGCAACCGCTCGTCGATAGTGAGTTCCTTCAAAGGAACTATGTGGGTCTCATCTGACGTACACTTCTTCAGATTCGATACGTGAAAGACGTTGTGAACTGCACTGAGTTCAGGTGGTAAGTTCAGTCTGTAGGCCACTTTGCCTATTTTCTCAATAACTTCGAAAGGTCCAACATATCGTGGATTTAGTTTGCCGCGTTTGCCAAAACGAACCACACCCTTCCAGGGTGAAACTTTAAGTAGCGCTCGATCCCCAACCTGGAATTCGAGTAGTTTTCTATCTAAATCAGCGTATGCTTTCTGACGGTCGCGAGCTGCCGCCATGCGTTGTCGTATTTGTGCAATCTTTTCAGTAGTATCAACTACCATTTCTGGACCTGTGATCTGACTTTCCCCCACCTCTGCCCAACAAAGAGGTGATCGGCATTTACGCCCGTACAATGCCTCGAATGGAGCAGCTTTGATGCTTGTGTGGTAGCTGTTATTGTATGAAAATTCCACAAGTGGCAAATGTCTTTCCCAACCATTGCCAAAGTCTATTACGCACGCCCGAAGCATGTCTTCTAGAGTTTGAATAGTGCGCTCAGACTGCCCATCTGTCTGAGGGTGATAAGCTGTGCTCATGTCTAATCGAGAGCCAAAAGATTTGTGCATTGCTTGCCATAGTTCTGAAGTAAAACGTGCATCTCGATCAGAGATGATAGAGGTTGGCACACCGTGCCTGGAGACCACTTCTTTCAAGTAAATGTCTGCCAAGGTAGAGAACTTGTCTGTTTCTTTGATGGCCAAGAAGTGAGCAGACTTTGTGAGTCGATCCACGATCACCCAAATAGTATCATTTCCGCGCTGAGATTTAGGTAGGCCAGTAACAAAATCCATGGAAATTTGCTCCCATTTCCATTGTGGTATCTCAGGTTGTTGTAGTGGTCCTGACGGTTTCTGATATTCTGCCTTGACTCTCGCACAAGTCAAGCATTTACTAACGTATGTGGCTATGTGGGCCTTCATGCTAGGCCACCAATATGTAGTTTTGATGTCGTGGTACATTTTATCCGAACCTGGATGTACCGAGTAGCGAGACTTGTGAGCTTCATCCATTACTAGCTCGCGTAAGTTGCCGTACAGTGGAACCCAAATGCGTCCTGTTACGTAATAAGCGCCGTCTGCCCTTTGTTCTAATCGTTGCCTTGAGCCGCGTAGGGCTTCAGCCCTGACGTTGTCTGGTTTCAATGCTTCTATCTGAGCATCTCGTATCTGGGAAGGAAGGCTAGACTGTATGGTGAGTTGTAAGGCTCGAACACGCTTAGGCGCAGTGTCTTTTCGACTGAGGGCGTCAGCCACAACATTGGCTTTGCCTGGATGGTACCTGATTGAGCATTCGTAGTCGTTTAGCAGTTCGACCCATCGTCGCTGTCGCATATTCAGTTCCTTCTGTTTGAATATATGTTCGAGGCTCCTGTGGTCAGTGTAGATAGCACATTTAGTGCCGTACAAGTAGTGTCGCCATATCTTAAGTGCAAAGACGACTGCTCCCAGCTCTAAGTCGTGTGTAGTGTAGTTTCGTTCGTGGATCTTAAGCTGGCGCGAAGCATAAGCTATAACTTTATCCCTCTGCATCAATACACATCCAAGACCTTGGATAGATGCGTCGCAGTAGACTACGAAATCGTCCGTGCCTTCAGGCAATGAGAGGATAGGTGCACTACAGAGTCTATCCTTTAAGTGTTGAAACGCTGTTTCCTGTGCATTACCCCAACGATAAACAATACCCTTCTGTGTCAGTAGCGTAAGCGGTTGAGCAATCTTTGAGAAATCTTTGATGAACCTTCTGTAATAACCCGCCAAACCTAAGAATTGGCGTATTTCTGTTGGTGTACGAGGCGCAGGCCAGTTCTTGATCGAATCTACCTTGGATGGATCGACATGAATCCCATCCTTGTTTACCACGTGGCCTAAAAAGTGGACTTCACGAAGCCAGAAGTCACATTTAGAAAACTTAGCGTATAGCTGTTCCGTTCGTAGAAGTTCCAGTATAAGTCGTAGATGATGCTCGTGCTCCTCCTGACTCTTCGAATAAATCAGTATGTCGTCGATGAAAACAATGACGAACTTGTCGAGATAGGGTTTGCACACCCTGTTCATAAGATCCATAAATACGCCAGGCGCGTTCGTTAGCCCGAATGGCATGACCATAAACTCGTAGTGGCCGTAGCGTGTTCTGAACGCTGTTTTGGAGACGTCTTCATCCCGGACTCTCAGCTGGTGGTATCCTGACCTTAAGTCTATCTTGGAGTAGTAGCTCGACCCTTGCAGCTGGTCGAATAGATCATCTATGCGCGGAAGAGGATAACGATTCTTGATCGTCACCTTGTTGAGTTCACGGTAGTCTATACACATCCTGAACGTACCGTCTTTCTTCTTTACGAATAACACTGGAGCTCCCCAAGGCGAAGAGCTAGGACGTATAAAACCCTTTTCCAAGAGTTCTTGTAGTTGCTTTGACAGTTCTTCTAATTCAGTTGGAGCTAGACGATAAGGTGCTCGAGCTATGGGTGCTGCTCCTGGAGCGAGCTCGATCTGGAATTCGACTTGACGATGAGGCGGTAACCCAGGTAATTCCTCAGGAAACACTTGAGGAAAGTCACGTACTACAGGAATATCTTCAATCTTTTTCCCTTTCTTCGAGGTATCAGTGACGAGAGCTAGAACAGCTGTGTGACCCTTGCGCAGACACTTCTGAGCCTTCAAAAAGGAAATGATGCCACTCACGACACCACTCTTGTCGCCTTGAACTTCGAGAGGTTCCTTGCCCGACCGAGGAATACGAATAACTTTTTCTTTGCATAAAATCTCCGCCTGTTGTTGAGATAACCAATCCATACCAATGACGACGTCAAAGCTACCCAAGGTTATAGGAATGAGATCAATGGAGAAAGTCTGACCAGCGAGGATAAGATTACACCCTTTAACTATGTGTGTGGCCTCTAGGCTTTTACCGTTAGCTAACTCTACAACATGTTTGGTGTTTAAGGGAGTTGGTGCACGTTTTAACATTTCACTAGCTTTTAGGGACATGTAACTTGTATCCGCACCCGAATCAAATAATACAGTAACATAAAAGTCGTCAAGAAGGAACTTACCCATAACCACGTTGGGATCATTCCTGGCATCACCCTGACCGATCACAAACATACGGCCTCTAGCACCATTGTTGTTATTGTTCCCACCGTTGTTGTTGTTCCCGTTGCCCTGATTGTTGTTGTTGTTATTGTTCTGGTTCTGGTTTAACTGAGGGCAATCCCGCTTGTAATGACCTTCAGCCCCACACTGGTAGCATCCCCTATTTCCATGCTGCTGCTGCTGTGGCTGGTTTCGTGGAACAGGTGGCTGTTGTTGCTGGTTCTGATTCGCAGGTCGTGAACTCCTGCAATCTTTAGCTTCGTGCCCGTTTTTGAGACATCTCTGACAGTAGGCCTTGCGACACTGCCCACTGTGATGTTTGTAGCACCTGTTACACAGTGGATGATTTCCCCGATAACCACTCTGTCTCTGCCCACCAGAAGTTTGCTGACTTGGGCTCTGGTAGTCATTAGTCTTGCGTTGCTGAGCCTGGGACTGAACTATGGCTGAACCTTTGCTGGAATCTCCATCCCATTTCCGCTTGTTGTCACTGGGAGTAGCAGGAGTGACCGGAGTAGTAGCGGTAGTAGTAGTGCTGATGCGTTCAGGCAACTTGTTCTGCTCCACCGCCTGATCCGTGAGACGGTGAGCCAGCTGTACAACCTGCTGATAAGTGGCGAGATTTGCTGAAGTGACGTGACTCTGGATCTCTGGCACTAGACCCTTGAGGAACAGTTCGATTCGCTTGATTGGAGGGTCCACCATCGTAGGACACAATAGAGCAAGTTCATTAGATCTTTTGGTGTATGCCTCAATCTCTGACCCCTTCATCTTGAGATTGAAAAACTCGACCTCCAGCTTATGAATATCATCCCTGCTGCAATATTCCTCTTTGATCATTTCCTTAAAGTTGTTCCATGGGGTAGCGTTAGCAGCAACCAACCCCAGCATTTGCACCTGAGCTTTCCACCATGTGAGAGCTAAACCCTCTAGGGTACCGGTGGCATACTTCACCCTGCGTGCCTCAGGGCATTCACACATTTCGAATACAGTCTCGATCTTTTCAAACCAGTGGAGGAGTCCGACTGCTCCCTCCGTGCCGCTGAAAGTACTGGGACGACAGTCCATGAACGTTTTGAAAGTGCAAACAGGTGCTTGACCTGTTGTGTGCGTAAGAGTAAACAAAAATTTTAGCACAAGAGTTGGTTTAGGAATGTAGGATCTAAGGACCCTAGTGTGAGTTTCAACTGCAGGGTATACCTCCTGCTTGTGCGGCTGCAACTGCCGCAGTAACTTGTTCAGCGATGAGAGCCGTCAATTGGGCTTGTGTCATGTTGATACGTCCAGACATGATCTTCATAGTAAAGATAGCATAAGTCAGAGAGGATCGCGAATCGTGCGATGACAGAAGAGTGTGAGCATATAAGCGTTCTCAAGCAGTAACGAATAGTAAACAATGTAATCTAAGCATACCACGAGCAAAGTTCTATGTAATTCTAGCAAGTAGGCAATAAACATAAACCTTATTACCTAGGATGTTGAGTCTTGCACGTGGAGCGAGGTGTCGTTGTGGATCGTTGAGCACTGTACTGGTTATAGTCTGGTTTCAATAAAAACGTTTTTCCCTTATTAAAACCGAGTTCTCTATAACCAATGGCTCTGATACCAATCTGTCACACCCCCAAAATCCACACGCGGAGTACCACCGCTTGGAGGCGTGACATGACCAGGATCAAGCCACCAATCATATAGAACAATGTATAAAGTAAAAGTAAATGCAATTTAACCCAACCAATCTATATGAAAGGTGTTCCAAAACATAAATATGTTATCACTGTATAGCGGAAGCGTATAATTAAACCCATCATAATAAAGTATGAAATGTCATAATGTCTAATCAAGTATTCACGATCCTTGTCCACAACGACCGTGCCTCCCGTGCAAGCTCCATAAGTACCTAAGGTCCTACAAGGCATGTAACAGAGAGTCAACAACTAGTTGAGCGAGTTCACAGTGAGTTTGTTTAGTTATAGTGTTCATAATGTAGTTCGTATGTTCATTTAGTAATCATGTATCGTATGTATCGTATCGCGGCCCTCTAGGCATGTTTGCGAAGTATAGTGGGGATTTCCCATGTTTGCTAGACTAGGTATAGTAGTATCGCGGCCCTCCCTGGCATGTTTGCGAAGATTAGAGTATATAGTTCGCGGCCTTTTCTAGGCATGTGTGCGAAGATTGTCATAATATCGTGGCCGACCCTTGGCGTGTGTGCGAAGATCGTTTAAATTAGTATAACCAGTCTAGTCTGTTCTTATCCATAATCCTTCCTCTACCGGGAATCATATATCTAAGTTCCATAAACTGAACGAATAAATAATCCAACCCATTCCCATCCTGGGAATCCCATGCCTTGGCTGTGTGAACTCACCTTGGTTTGCTCGGTATGCTAAGTGTATGCTCGCAAGTAATCAATCACGTCCTAAAGTATGCACGTATGTGAGATCAGTTTGTGTTCAAGTTGTGCACGTATAAACATGTAGCACGTAATCACAATCATATACAAGATGGTTACACTTAACAGCAGTTAAATATTCCAGTTAACACTTAACAGAATTAACCCATGTTACTGTGCAGATTACTGTTCGGCGAAACACACATTATGGCGAAACACACTTCCGGCGAATCACAATATTGGCGAAACACATTATTGACGAAACACCTTCAGTTTCGTCGTGGCCTTGTTCGGCGAAACAGGATTCTGATTCGTCGACGACTCATGGCGAAACACATTCTGTTTCGCCGAGATTCCTGTTTCGTCGAATGTCGGATTCGTAGACACAGTTACAGCAGTTACGAAAATACACAGAAACCCTAATCATGTTAGCAGCCGACATCAATAACATCGATCATGCAGAAATCATTCAACACAGAATCATTGTAACATCATCATAACATAATCATCGGACCACTTTAGCGTCTAGCATGAACCCTAGCTTACATATACAACATATCGATTACAACATCACATCATCAACCCTATCAAGATGCTAACTTGCATTCAGAATCATATCATAATAACAACATCCAGTACCGAGTATTCAATCATATTAAGTTTCGCATAAAACCATTTATATCCGACTACAATATTCATATCGAAATCCATATCATCATCATCATAACAAGAACCCTAATATCTAACATGTATCGATTGCAATTATACATCAACATAGCAGAATCACATGACACAGGAACACGTTCACGGATGAAAGATCAATCAAGACACATAGGTTTACTAACCGAGATGAGGGTTTGATCGCACAAAGGTTTCCGGTGGTTTCTAGTTCGCCGTCACAGTGAGAGAGCTCTAGGGTTTCGGTTGTGTTGATAGAAAGTGTAAAATGATGATGTTTTACGTAAAAATACGCAGAATAACGTTCTGGGCCCAAGCTGGGCTTCGGCAGATCTGGGCTCGGCGAAACAGCTTGTTTCGTCGAGTCGTATACGGCGAAACATATCCTGTTTCGTCGGGAATGGTTATGGCGAAACACACTTGTGTTTCGTCGGGTTCTATCTTATGTTAAGCAGTTTATGTTTCACGACATGTTATACAATCAAACACAATGCATTTATCATATCACAACTATTTAGTCAAAGTCAACGTGCATTTAATGCGAATAAAGAATGTCGGAAATTCGAGTTGTCACGTGGCCCGTGTCCGACCAGGCACGGCCCCGTGCTGCAGTCTGCAGAAACTGAAAAATTTAGAAAAATCCTAAAAAAATAAGAAAAATGATTAGGCCGTTGATTCTTAACTTTCTTAAAATCCTTGTGTCCCCGGAAACGGTGCCAAAAAACTTGATGCGTGTCGAGTGTGATATATTTTTGTCTATATTTTAAGCCCTTTTTAACACTTTAGTTAAGTTTTAAATTTATAAAACACGATATTCTACTAACACTAAACACACATATGGGCAAGTGCACCCATTGTGAGCATAGTATAGCGTTGGTAAGATACCGAGGTCGTCCAAGGACACAAGAGGTTTTAATACCGGTTTATCCTCAACGTCTAATCAAATCAAAAGTTTTAGAAAAGGTTTTAAACATGAAAATAAAAACTAAAAATGCTAAAAAATAAAATAAAAATAAAAACAGATAGACAAGATGAATCACTTGGATCCGACTCGCCGTTAATGTAACCTTTGATGATTTCCGCACTTTTGCCCTTTTTAAGAGATTATCTTAATTATAGTAGTAGGCCCCTCTTTTGAAGGTGACGTTACCCTCAACAAGTGGTTTGAGTCAGCAAGGATACAGTCCTAAAGGGTTGGAATATTGAAAGACAATTAATTAAGTTATTAATGGGTAATGTGGTAGGCCCCTCTTTTGAAGGTGACGTTACCCTCGGCTAAGTGGTTTGAATCAGTAGGGATACAATCCCAAGTAGCCGGGTTAATATATTAATAGTAGTTTACATATGAGGGGATCAAGCCATTCGCACCCCCGCCATCAAACACCAGTGGGTATTGAAGGAGGTCCTAGTAAGCTTGACCCAGGTCCTTGCAGGATCTATACACTGAACAAGGCAAGAACCTTACCAAACCATTCCCCTAACCCCTGACCAGGTAGCCAACATATCTCTATATAGACCGTAGAGATATGAATGGTGTAAATCTTTTATTTTATATAGATAGTAAAATAACGCCAAGACACAACGGACAAATGATAAGGAAGTTTCACCTTTAACATAAGAAACTAGTTATTAAAGTCATTGATACAAAACCAAATAAAAAGTGCGAAAAGATTAAAAATCAAAAGTATTACATTAAATGCTTGTCTTCACCAAGTGATGTAAGAGACTTAGGCAAACATGGCCTTTGATTGTCAAGAACTCTTACTATCAATCTTAGATCCCGAGACTACTACACACACTCTAAGGTGGATGATGGATGATGGTGGTGGATGTAGGTGTTGTAGTGGTGGTGTAGTGTGGGTGAAGTAGGAGAGATGTGGTTTGCCAAGGGATGCCTTTGAAGTGAACCAAGCACCCTTATTTATAGCCTGCACAGAAGCCCGGACACGGCCCGGTGTCCATTGGGCACGGCCCCGTGTCCATCCACTTTCTCTTTCTTCATTAATTGCAATTGTCTACATTAGCTCCACACGCCCCCGTGTTCGCTAGGCACGGCCTCGTGTGTAGAAGCGTATCTGTACTATCAAGATTTGATGGATTCTGCAAATCTTAGCATTGACCACGGCCCGTGTTGAGCTGGGCACGCCCCCGTGTTGGGAATAGTAGCTTCTATAACTTTGTCTTTTCTGCAGACATCTGGCCACGCCCCCGTGTCCGCTGGGCACGGGACCGTGGTCAGCCTTCTGTTTCTTTGTTTTTGCTTGGGAAGATGCTGTCGAGGGGTCGGGCATGCCACGTTTGTTCCTTTTCTTTGTATTCATGTTAGATTTTGCTGCATATTTGTTCCTTTTGTTCAATTAAGCTAATTTGGTCCTAAAAATACAAAAGGAAGACAAAAGCACACTTTTTCCAACATTAGTACTAAAAAAGGGTTAGTTTTATGCCTCTTTTGATGTATTTTATATGTTGCATTTTACACACATCACTTTTTTTTGCATTTATGTTGGTTTTGGCTGTGTATTTGTTCCTTTTGTTCGTTTAAGTTCATTTGGTCCTGTAAATTCAAAAGAAAGACAAAAACAAGCTTTTTCCAAAATTAGTACTAAAAAGGGTTACTTTTATGCCTCATTTGATGTAATTTATATGTTACATTTTGCACACATCACTAAGAAATTAAGGTACAATAAAAACACAAAAAAAATGCTAAAACTTGGAAACAATACAACTAAAACACTAAGAAATTATGCCTCATTTGATCTTTTATTGGGTTTTATTTTTATTTTATTTACAATTCTATTTGTCATGATTTATTTTGAACATTTTATAAGAAAAAATACTTATTTGGGCATAACATGCCTCTTTAAAATTCCATTTATATACAAGTTCCATACCTCATGGGAGATCACTCAACACTCGGCCGAAGATGTATTTTTGTGAAACACTCGAGACCGGCATGGAACTTACTTCTACCATATGCTTGCCAAGCGATCAATCCTCCTCCTTTTTAACTTTAAACCTTCGTAATTATCAAAAGGACTTGGGGAAGGGTTAGGCTTGGGCTAAGGGTAGGTGGTTTTGGTTAGTGGTTAGTAAAAATGGTGAAAAGCGTAAAAAGCGTCGGTCGTCGTAAAACTTTTTTGTTTTTGTGACTTTTATTCAAACTAAGCACATTCAAACAAAGTTTCTTTAAGGAACTTGTTTGTTTAAATTTTTTTTTTTTTTTGTAAAGGGTTTACCCCGGTGAATTTTATTACCAATCAACAATAAAAACAAGTGAGAGTCCGAAACGACCCTCAATTCTCAAGTATGACATGCCATACCAGAGTAACCAATCAACAACAAGCAAAAGCAAACAAAGTCACTAGACAAACAACTTAATCAAGCATACAAATAAAAACCACCACCCTTAGCCGCAGTCATCTTCAACCATGAGCAGACCCCGCGGCAGGCTCTAGTCTTGAAGAATACCCTCAACCTGAATGGACGACCTAAATCGCATCGTATGAAGCTTCAATCGAACCGTTGATAACAGGACTTCTATAAGCTGGTCTGTGGTTCATTTCTTATTTGAGAACAATCTTTGATTCCTCGCTTGCCACACAAAATAAGCCGCTGCCCCAATAATTAACTTACGAACAAAGTGAAGAGCCTTTTTGGATTTCGAACGTTGTACCAAGTAGTCCAGGATTTCATCCAAAGAATTTTGCACATTCCCCATATTCGCCTTCCCCTTGACGCCATTCCATATCTGCGTAGCATATGAGCACTCGAAGAACAAATGCTCATGAGAGTCGGGACCTGCCGTGCATAACGAACAACATAGGAGATTAAAATTAGCGTTACCCGAAGCGGACCATCTACTCATAACATCCTGTGTCTTCAATTTTCTACCGACAAGGAGCCACATAAAAAATGAGTGCCGAGGTATCGATTGAGGAAACCAAACCATACCAGTCCACGGAACCTCATCCTGGACCATACGGATGTCGTCCCACACTATAGAAGCACAATAGTCAGTGAGTTTTCCAGATCTCGTCCTCCACATCACGTTATCCTGACTGGCCGAATTAAGACTAACGTTCTGCACGTTTAGGAGAGCCAGAAACCTTTGAACCCAAGAACTGGGCCACCGCCACACCCCTTGATCGCACATTTCCGCAACCATCATGTTTCTCGTGAATCCTGCATTGGCAATCATTCTTGGGGTAATGAAAGAATTCAGGGGACAAACATTATCCCATTTGTCAAACCATACTAACGTTTTTGAACCATCACCAAGTTTGATCCAAATATGATGTTGAATAATCGGTCTGAGATGCAACATTTTCCTCCAACTCCATGTGACATTACCTCTTAACGAAAGTTCCCAAAAGCTTCTATCCGGGATACGATAACCATGCATCCATTTTACCCACAGAGATTCCCTTAGCGTTAGAAGGCTCCAGATATGAGCAACCATAAGAGCATTGTTCATGTCTAAAACCTGTCGAACACCCAAACCACCTTCACCCTTCGGCATACACACCCTACTCCACTTCTCCTTCACCTTTCCTTGAATGTTATTTCCTTGAGCCCAAAGAAACCTCCTCATTTTCTCTTCAAGGTCAGAAATAATCCTTTTCGGTAAAATAAAGACCGAAGCCCAATAAATATGCATAGAGGAAAGAACTGACTGAATGAGTTGAAGTCTACCAGCAAAGGACAAGCATTTAGTCTTCCAATCTGTAATTCTAGATTCCAAATTTTCCACAAGCCTTTTACAATCACTATACAAAAGACGGGATGAAATAAGCGACACACCCAAATAACGAACATACAAAACACCTTCTTCAAACGGGATAATACCCCTAATGCGATCCTTAATAGCGTTGGAGACATTTCCAAAGAAAACTGTACTCTTATTCATACTCGGAACAAGACCTGACATGCTCTTGAATGAGTTGATAGCTTATAAAATAACATTCGCCGACTTATGATCTCCCCGAGCAAACAAAAACAAGTCATCCGCAAAATAAAGGTTTATAATTCGCTGCTTCTCACACTTATGATGGAATCTAAAATCTGCAGACAAAGAAACCTGATGCTGCAAAATCAATGTAAGAACCTCCATGACCAACGTGAACAAATATGGCGACATTGGGTCACCCTGACGCAGCCCACGCTTCCCTCTAAAATATCCGTATAAGTTCCCATTAATGGCTAACGAGAAAGACGTGGAGGTGACACATGCCATAACCCATTTAATCATTTTTGGTCAAACCGAAACCCCATCAAAACATGCTCTAGGAACCTCCAATCAAATGTATCATAAGCCTTTTGAATATCCACCTTGAAAGGACATCTAGGAGGGCCATGATTACGATGATAATTATGCATAAGCTCCTGAGTTAATAAAATATTGTCTGAAATTCATCTCCCTAGAACAAACGCTGACTGATTAATACTCACAATATCAGGTAAACCATCCTTAATTCGGTTGGTAATGATTTTGCTAATACACTTATATAAAGTGTTGCAGCAAGAAATCAGTCTGTAATATGTAATCGCAGAAGGAGTACTTACCTTAGGTATTAGCGAAATGACCGTATGGTTTAACTGCTGGAGAAGCTCACCATTATCAAAATAATCCCAAACGGCATGAAAAACATCATTACCAACAATATCCCAAGGCTTTTTAAAAAAGACTGATGTATAACCATCCGGACCAGGAGATTTATTACCAGCTATGGAAAACATGGCCAGTTTAATCTCTTCATCAGTAACCTGCCTAACCATATTAGAAGCTTTGTTGTGACACCTGTGTCACTTCAACCATCAAACAAATGCCAAACCAATGAAATATTGTATTTCATACTTGGGATTTGTAAAAATATGTGTATCGTTTGCACATATCAACTCTTGTTCGATTTTAAGCTTTAAATCGCTTTCTGGAGGGTTATACGCGCTCTGATGCGTAAATATAACCAGTTTAATCCAACGAACACTCCGGAATAGTGAAATAGGCTTAACATACCTTAAATAACCGTTACATAACTAAGAAATAAGTTTTGAAGGCTTTGGTATGGCAAAAACAAGTTAATTCGCTTACAGGGACTAAACTTGACAAACTGCGAAAGTATGCCAATTAGAACTGTAACAAACATTCCAGAACATGACCATAAGTTAAACATACCATAAATATCCTTCACATAGCTTAGAAATAGGCTTTGAGGGGTTCGGTGTGCTAAAATAAACTTTTGGGTCATTCAGGGACTAAAAGCGTCAAAAAGTGCATAAGTTTGCACTTTCGCGCATAACTTACGTTCTGAATACCTCCGGACATCCATAAATTTATGTAAGCACTAAAATATTTTATTTTAGTGTTTGGAATAAGAAAAATCCATTCGTCACGCATTTTGGATCGTTTTTCGCGCTTATGCGCATTCCGTCGTAATTAAGCGAACATCGCGATCGTACGACCAAACGAACCAACATCCGGCATATTTTTGAGCATGTTTCATATCCACAATGTTTAGGCATCATTTTAGGGCCTTAAAGTTGGCTTGACGGGCCTTAGAAGTTTCGGAAATGGCCTTAAACACCTACAGGGACTGAAACTGTCATTTTGCAAAGTTGTTGTCTGATCAGGACCTTCAGGCGGCCCGCGTAAAACCAGGCCTATACTTTACGCGGCCCGCATCAGTGTCCCAGATCAGATAAGATCGATTAGTCAGCAGATTACAGTTGTTAAACACACAACCACAAACCCACACTTGCCCTTTCAATCCATGAGGGGCCATTTTTAGTCACCACAACATTCCAACAAGTGTACGCACGAGATTCGATCACGTTATTCAAGAAACGATCTTAACGGTTCGGGAAATACTATAAATACCCCACTCCCATTTGCTTCAAACTCACAAGAATCTGATCTAATGTGCTCTAAGTTGAAACCTTTGTTTCATACCTGAGCTATTTTGATCTAGATTAGCATTCGGGGACCCTTCGTAAGTATTCCTTCGTTCTTTTATTGCTTTTTGAGTCCGAAAGTCAAACTTTGTTTGACTTTCTGCATTGACCAGTTTATGGTCAATGCGAAGTTCGTTTGAACTTCGCAACGTGATTGTAATCACGATGGTTATAGTCCCTTGTGACTATGCCTACTGATTACCACGTTGTCTAGGGTCGTAAGGGTAAGCGATCTAATAAATCGCTTATACCTTCGAACCCGACCCATTTGGTCGATCATTAGGATTCGACCAAACATATTAGGTGACCATAGTATATAGGGAATAACCTTCCGAGGTTATACCTTATGGTCGCTTCGTTTAAGTAGTTGTATGATAGGTAGTTTATATGCCTTAGGTAAATTACCAAAATACCCCTTTAATGCCAAAATTCGTTATAAACATATGTGACATAACTTTTGACATCTAAACTGATTTGGTGACAATATTAGGCATGTTAAGGCATATTCTACTTGTCATAGGACTAGTTAGGCGGTCTGAACGCGTTTCACGCGAACGACGCGTTAAAGTAGAATAAGCTACCTAAACGGGTCGTAATGGGTCGTAAGCACTTAGGTTAGGTTCATTTTAGTATGTGGGCTTTGTTAAACCATATTATACGAGTCTCCATACTCGTTTGGTCTACGAACCCTCATTCTATCCGATCCTCCGATTTAGGTCCGGTTTATTAACGTAGTTACCTATATTAGGTACCGTTTGATTTCCGTGATCTCTAGCATTGTTTGGTTGTTACTCAAGGACTACTGAGCAATCTCAAGTGAGTACATAGACCCCTCTTTTACTGTTTTCAAACTGTTTTGGGGTGAAGCATGTGTACCTATCTGTTATTTTCATGTTTTCCAAAAGTATAATTGATTATACATGTTAGTACTTATCTGTTGACAAACTGAATGACTATCTATGGTTTAAACACTGATTTTTCAAAGACTATAACATTAATTGTTGAATTGTACTTATTTTGTTCACCAGACCGGTTGTTAGTATGATATAGCGCTATAGGATTTGACACCCCATTCCTGTTGTCATGGAATGTCTGAAACCAATTTGTTTCTCCATCCAAATAGGGATTGCCTTTATGGTATCCTTATAGTCTCAAAGGTGTATTTTGATGCACTAGGTCTGAATGAATTCTTAAATCACACTTTTAAAGTATAGTTTAATATACTCTCATGTGTGGTATTGTACAAAACCAATATATATTTTGTTAATCATCCAAAGCATATTTTGATATGTTATTTACAAAACCAAAACATAGTTTAATATGTTATTTATCACATCCAAAGCATATTTTGATATATTATTTATGAAACCAAAACATAGTTTAATATGTTACTTACAAATCCAAAGTATACTTTTGATATGCTACTATAAGGTTATTCGTTTAACCTTATTTATTTTACAGAGCGTATCTTTTGATTCATTCAACCACTTTGTTTTGTACATTTTTACTTATGGTTTAAGTAGTCTCATTTTACTTACCATACATAACTTTTGTTTACACATTACATGGATTAAACATGAACATTCTATATTGGTGGTTTGGTTTGAGTAAGTGACTTGAGTAATGAGGCGTATGTAATATGATACAAGCATGGTGGATACGCCTCTGGTACTTCCTATATATAAGTGTTTGTATGGTATTACATATCGTAGCGTTATTTGAATCATTCAATTTGAACTTATACATTTTACACAAGTAACACGATTCTCTTACAAGACTTTGATTTACGAACAATTTACCTTATACAACTCATTTTACTTGGTTATACATTTAACCATACATTATTCTCTTATTTATACGTATCATCTGAACTTTTTGTTTTTCAAGCGATTTACAAAACAAATCAATTTACAAGGATCATGACTGACTTTTGTTAAACAACATTTTCTAAACTTATAAGTCATGAATCCTATATTCACAAAACCTATGTATCTCACAGGCATTTTTATGTTGACGTACCTATTTTTACATATGTTTCAGGTGCTGTCTTATGATGATTGTTGATACACGCTACGTTTAGGATGGACTCGTGCCTTAGCGACTTTAAAACTTGGAAGATCATAGTTGTACTTATTTGATTGTATTAAAACAATGAGTTCATTTATTAAATAAAACAAAATTATTTATGCCATGGTTATGAAACAATAATTCTGTTACAACACTCCCCGACGTTTCCACCACGTCTAGTTGCTTTACGTGGTCGGGGTGTGACATTTGTCGACCAATAAGACATTACGGAATAAATCCGGAGCCGGTTGCAAACTACTACTCCCAACACTACCAAAGAAGTTTGTATAATGATCCATCAAAACTTGCGGCACTGTACCACCTTCGTGAAGATTGCCGCCCCCACCTCTAATAGAAAAAATCTTACTACGATGATTCTTAGCTTTGTTGACATTATGGAAATACTTAGAGTTCGAGTCACCTAATGAAAGCCACTCCACTTTAGACTTCTGTTTCAGAAATAACCCTTCATCCTTCACCGCATCTTTGTAAGCCTGCAATAACCGATCATGTTGCTCTTTTAATTCAACGTTTGAAGGATCAACATCCATAGCCGTTTGACAATCATCCAAAGCTTTCCTGGTCACCTTAACTTTCTCATGTAAATTCCCTTGTTGAAAGAAAAGTTTTTGTAACGGAGTTTTAAGCAACCTAAGCTTCTTTACCACTTGGAACATACGGTGCCCTCGAATATTACTACTCCAAACACTAGCTACTTCATCCAGAAAACCCCTTTTATCCGAGACCAAATTAACAAATTTGAACGGCTTTGGTTTATCTCTCGCCACATTTGGTAACTTAAGAATGCAAGGACTATGATCCGATATCCGATACGGGAGAAAATAAGCGGAAGCTGCTGGAAAGACATCGATCAAGCAGGCATTCCCCAAGACCTATCCAGCTTCTTCAGAATTGCAGCTCGGTTCCGCTAATTATTCGTCCAAGTAAATTGTAACCCCGATCTATTAACGTCAAACACTTCTATTTCATGAACACACTCCTTAAATTCCCTTGTCCCTACACCTAGTAGACGACCTAGCTAGCGTATCATCATGAAATAGCGATTCATTAAAGTCTCCCATGATTATCCAAGGCTTGTCATGCATAAACGAATGATGAGTACATAAATTCCGCCACAGCTCCCTCCTATCCTTATAATAGTTATGAGCATAGACAAAAGAACAAAATAACGATTTCTGGTCCAGTTTAAAAGCAATCTGGATGTGAATAACCTGATCCGAATGAGACAATATCATCACATCCACCACATTTGGATCCTACCCTACCATGATTCGAGTTCCTTTAGCACAGCAATCTTCATTCGTTGCCCAGCTCCAGCTTCGACACACTTTTTTACAAACATTAGCCACATTAGACGAGTCAACATGGGTCTCCATAATCGCACAAACCTGCACATGATTATCCACCAACATTTGTCGAACCTCCTTCTGTTTTAGGGAGCGGTTCAACCCCATTATGTTCCAAGAAGCGACACTACACATGGACACCAGCTTGACCAGGTGTGCTTGCACCCTCATAATTTTCAGTTTTTTTATCCATGAATTTTGGTATATCCGCAAGAAGTTCCTCTACCTCTACATCATCCGCAATGATATCTTCCAAATTATCCGGTTTCCTTCTAGCTGATTCCGTAAGAATTTTCTCCACTCTACCCACAGTAATTCCTCCCTGGCCTCCATCATCTTCCTTAAGGACATCAAACGTATTGGACGTTGACACCTGGTTATTCGTCGGGCTCCTCGCAGATGATTTTGGTTTAAGTTTAACCACTGGTCTATAAAAAAAACTTAGGCTTTTGATTTTTCATATGAAGGCCTTGGTTATTACCTTTCTTATTCTTGGCACCCACTTCCTGGAAGTCATCTTTATTCTTTTCGGCTTCCGCATTCAAAACTACTTGAGGGTTATTCGGGCACGAGCTATCACCATGACCAAAAACACAGCAAGAAGAACACCTTAATGGTTCCCAATCATATTCAATTTTTACCTCCACTTTTGAATGGCCATTACCGTCCAACGCTGGGATTGCAACCGTCACACACTTCTTTAAATCAGCCTCCACGCGAACTTCAATGAGTGCTCTTGCAAAGCTACTTCTGCCCCAAGATTCTGCACACATCGTTGCGGTATAAGAATCCAACATCTTTGGAACCCCAATTTTAGATGCTACCAAGCTAAGACCATCCTCAGTAAATGCCGCTAACGGCACATCATGCATCTTAACCCAAACCGGTATAGCTTTTATATCCTTTTTTCCACCGTGACCAAGGGCGACCACTCCTTCAAAATTATCGGGCCATTTCTTATCATCCACGGTCCCTCCTCTAACATTTAATCCATCCCTTCTTTAGTTTTGAACTTATAGAAAAAGAAGCCCTTTGCGTTCATCATTAGTCTAGTAAGATCAAACTTAACCCAGTTGTTCTTTGTAAAATAATCCACAACAGGAAATGCAAGTCGCTTGCCGAGAAAATACCCATACAAAGTGTTGGCATACCTGTCAGTAACTTGTTTGACCTGTAGGATCGATATTCGACCTGTATGAGTCGGTCTGAGTCAAATCTAAGTCACTAGAGAGGCGGAAACAATCTAGTAACTGAGAATCGGTGTTAGAATGTGAGTAGAAGCAGAGAAATACACTTTAAACTGGTTTTCCATTGATTTTAGACGTTAATACACGCAGAGAATTTGACAGCACTTCGTGACAACTTTCACCGAACCATACCAAATGGAAAACCCAACACCCATATATATAGGGCATCTCTTCCGCACGAAATGGTAAGATCCATTTCGCACGAAATGGCAAAGTCCATTTCGTGCGAAATGACATTTCATCATCCATTTCGTACGAAATGGTACAAACACAAAATAACTTTAACTTTTACACTTTACACCCCTACTACAAGCTACTTGACACGACCTAGACTGTTGACGTAGGCGATAGACATTGTGTACCAACAAACTCCCCCTTGGATATTGCCGGAGTCTTCAGTCAGGCTTTCTTCAAAACTTCTTCACAGAGATTTGAACTTTTCTTCTTTCTGTTTCGGCTTTCTCTTCAACAAACTCTTCAGTCTTTCATTTTCTTTAGCAGCTTTCAGTTTTTCTTCAGCTTGCATCTTCATCCATTTACCTCGAAGCAGTTTATCTTTTTCTTCACGATCTTTCCTCTTCTTTTCTACTTTCAGAGCTTCCTCTTTCTCAATCTTCCTCCACTTAGACGACCATGCATTTTCAAAATTGATTCCTTTCTGAAAACATATAGTTGCATCTTTCTGAAACTGCAATGCTTGATCTTTATCTTCATCTTTGTAACCGATCTTGTTTACGAACAAACACTCTAAATCTTTTGCAGAGCAGTTCACAATCCACAACGGATCATACAAATGAATATATCTGATTTCATTCTCCACTCTGTACGTGATTACTGCTTCAGTAGACATGCAGCTGTATACCCAACATAAGAACCCTTTGTGAAAATCTTGCTCCATTTTCGGCAGTGGAATATTCTTTATCACCCTAGGCTTCTTAATCTGCAAGATTGTTTCTTCTATGCCTATGACTGGATCCACCCTCTTCACTTTCTTCGGTTGATGTGGCTTCCAGTGCTTAAAATCTTTAAATGCTTCAAACTTCATTAAACCCCATGTCAGCATATCACGCTCTCTGACAGGATAAGACAAAGTTCTGACCTTGGGAAGTTCTTCTACACCCCACCAGGGCAAAGACATTATGTCTTGAATATACGCAAAGTACTGAATGCCGAACTCTCTTTGAATTGCATATGCATTCACCTGCGGCAGATATCCCCAACTAATTATGTCTCCAAGAGAAATTTCTCTGTCTCTCTTGTAGTACTTCAGCGGTCTCTTGAACTTTCTTTCGGAATCTTTTCTGAACCATTTCTTCCATTCTTCGCGTCTTTCTTCCTTTGACATTTCATCAAAACTTTTATTCTTAACACATTCTTTAACTTTCCTTCTTAACTCATCTTCATTTGCTTGACTGAAGAATTCTGCAAGCGTTGGAAAGTTAGAAGTATCAACATGAACACTTTTAGACTGTTCTTCGTCACTACAGTCTTCCACTTCAACTCTGTCATAATTATCAGCATCTTCAACGTATTTATACTGATACTCAGGCTGCTGATTAATATCAAACTAGTTTAGCTCTTCTTCAAAATCAAATTTGAAATTAATATCTTCAACATGCGTCATCTTTATGATTTCATCCATAGTATAAGTATGCATGATTTCTCCTTCCTCTACGTTGTGCTCAAGACGAAGAATCAATCTTGACACATGATCATCACTTTCATCAACATTCTTTGTATCATCATGCTCCCCCTCACTTTCAGCATTCTCATGTTCTTCATTAGCATCATCATGAAGATATTAATCAATATTCTCTTCATTAAATTCTTCAGTTACTTTGATGCCAGTAGAACCTTGATCATTGTCATCATCATCATGATCACTATTTGCATAATAAACTTCGTCTGCATCATCTTTCATAACCTCATCATCATCTTCTTCTTCTTCATCTTCATCATCGTCATTTTCTACATCATCATCTTCTACATCATCATCAAATACACCAGAAACTGAAGATATAGGATAAGGATTAAGAATAGATATTTCTGGATCTATTGTTGGCTCAGACACAACAATTTCCCTTTCACTCACTTCAGCAACACTTTCAATTTGAACTCCTTTGCCTTTGTTTTTCATTTCAGCTTCTATCTCAGCCTTATGTCTAGCTCGAACTTCTTCAAGTTGGATTTCTTCAAATCTTTGTTCAACAGGCTTTCCGATCAAATTCTCCAAAACTTTATTCATCATATACATTTCATGTTCTTTCTTTGCATTGTTAGCCTCTAACTTTTTGTTTTTTAGCTTGAAGTATTCATTTTGCTCATCTCTTCGAGCTTTTTCTTCTTCCAACTCTGCGATACGAACTTTCATAATATCAATCTCAGCTTGATCGGCTTCAACTTTTTTCAACAACGATGAATTTTTAGCTTCAACAGTCTTTACACGCTTTTCTAACTTCTTTACAACATCATTAGTTACAAAGTTAAAATCTCCAATATCTTCAAGAGGTATATTCTGTTGGTGCACTGAATGTCTGTTAACTACGTCAAAATCGAGTCTTAGGTCTAGATAGGTTAGATTGGAGTTTGGAATTGAAAAAGTGACTTAATGTTGTAATTCCGCTCGAAATGACATTTATGTCATTTCAAGCGAAATCAGGAAATCATGTGATTCCGCTCGAGATGTAAATAGGTGATTCCGCTCGAACAGATATTATAGGGGTTCCGCTTGAGTTGTTCCAAGCGGAATCAGGTGCTCTATAAATAGGTGATAGCTGTGTTCATTTGTATCAGTTGGAGCGGAATCTGGTCATTGTGTAAGTGTCCAATTGCTGTCAAAATTCAGTCAGAAACACGTGTAAAGACTTGGAAAAGCAGTAATAGAAAGAAGTTAAAAGGATACAAGCTGTGTGACTTTGTTTACTTTGATTCCACCTTAGTAAATGAAGATGAACTGCCTTTACTAACTGTTTAGGGTCACAAACACGGTCCAACAAGTGGTATCAGAGCTCAGGACGAGGAGTTCATACCATAACAGCTTGATTCTACTGGATTTTCTCATTTCTACTCACTTCTTCTCATACTTTTCTGATTTGAACTAGTTCTAGCGGTTGAAATGGTCTGATTTTCACGTATATTGTGTAAAACATAGTATTAACAAACCCTAGAAAGAATCAGATTAAAATTCGGATTAAAACTGGTAAAAATGACCTAAAAACTTGATTCCGCTTGAAAAATTGTTCGGTGATTTCGCTTGTAAAAACATATTATCAGATTCCGCTTGAGATTATCGTTCTTATTTCGCTCGAATTATTGATCCCGCTTGAAATACTTTTGTATTTTCAAGCGAAATCAGAACAAGTCAGATTCCGCTTGAAAGTTATCATCTGTTTCCGCTCGAAATCAGATATCATTCGTATTTCGCTTCAAAAAGTCCGTGTGATTTCGCTCGAAAGCTGATTCCGCTTGAATTAGCTGTTTTTCAAAATTTCAGAAATTTTTCTAAGTGTTTGCTGATTTTTCAGGTACGTGCAAGATGGATGATCTATTCATGAACCCGTTTAGCGATATGTATGCTTTTGCTGGAAATTCTGGAGACGATATTTCTTCGAACAACACCAATGAGAACACGCCTAGTACGAAGAAAATCATATCGGATGCCTTGGGTGTGGAGAGTACTTTTGGAACGTATAACAAACCCCCGAAGTTAATGGCTATCGAAGAGGACAGTCGATGGGCCAAGAAGTTTGAAGAATGGTTGAAAGCCTTTGCTTATCCAAGCTAGAAAACTCTAAAGAACGGATACACTGATGGAGGCAAAACTGGTGAAAGCTTGACATCAACTGAAGAAATAGAATCGTTTGTTGCTGAGCAAAAATGCATCGCACTGCTATTTCAATCTGTTCGAGAAGATATAATATCTTTGATCGATTACAAAAGTTCTAAAGATCTTTGGGAAAAATTGAAAGCTAAATGTTTGGGAAGTGCAGAAATAGTGAAAAACAAAAATAAACTGCTTAGAAAAGAATTTGATTTATTTGGTAGTTTAAAGAATGAATCAGTTTGTAAAATGATTGAGAGGTTTGGGCATCTAAAGCTGGAACTGGCGAGACATGAAATTTTCTATTCTCAAGAAGAACTGGTCGACAAATTGTTTGATTCATTGCCAGATGAGATGGATTGGCAGTACTATGCCTTGATGCTGAAGAATACAATCAAGCTGCCCGAAGTGTTGACTGTAGATTTGCTGATTGAGAGACTAGAAAGTCATGAGCTGGAGTTAAAGAAAACACACAAAATCAATCACTCAGCATACCAGCAGAACTTGGATTTGTATTATCCAAAAAGCATGATGCCAAAGAATACATCTCCCAAGACAGCTTTTTCTGCTGAGAATTCCAACATTTCAAACAAAGAAAGTCAAAGCAGTGGATTTCACAGTGGTTCTTCGTCACATTCAAACCAATCAGATGCAAAGAACCTATTTCAATGCAACATCGTTGTAGATTTAAAGAACGCTCAAAACTTCAGCGAGGAATCGGCAAAGCAACACATGGTTTTTCTAGCTTCTGTGCTAGAATCATATGAAAGCCTTGTGGCAGGGAAGATTGGCAATACCAACCTGACGAAGGAAGATTATGATCAGATAGATCCTGAAGAGATGGAACTGATCGACATAAGGTGGTGTATGGCCAGTGCAGTTCGTCGGGCACAGCGTTTCATGGAGATAACCGGAAGAAAGTCTATTGGTGGACCATCTACCAAGTTGGGCTTTGACAAGTCTAAAGTAACATACTTCAAGTGTAAACAGAAAGGTCACTTTAAGCGTGAATGCCGAAATGCGTATGCTGATGAGTCTGAAAACCCGTTCAGAGAAGATTACTACAAGAAGGCGATTTATCATCAGAATAAATCAGAACCGCCAAGGATGAAGCAGCTTGAGGAAAACAAAGAGAAATCTAGAGCTCTTGCGGTGATTCATGACGATGAAGGTTTCGACTGGAGCGAGTTGTTACCTGAGGAGGATGTGGTTGGATATGCATTCATGGCAAAATCTGAACATGTTCCTTGGAAAGACACCAGACCTGAAGAACAGAGGTATGCTTACAGGAAGATGATAGCTCAAGAAAGAATGATCAGAATATCTGGTATCTATCTTAAAGCAAAAAGAGCGAGGAGATGGGATCCAGACAGAGAATGTTATCTTGAACCTAATGGAAATATAGCCATTGATCATAACACTCTTGATATGGAAACCATAATTAAAGAAATGAAAGAAGAAGATGATTATTGGCAAAGGAAATGGTGGGGAAGCGGTGAAGAGAAAGAGAAAGAAGAGAAGGAGAAAGGAGAAAGTAGAAAAAGAGAAGTCAAAGAAGGTTGATAATGGAATCATTGACACGACTCAAGAGTTGAATGCTGAAAACATGGGAAAGATGGCTGACAAGGTGCTGGCTGCTAAGGCACTTCAGGTAGACTCTAAATCTGTCTCTGAGTCTAAAAGCCAGGTCAGTTCAAACGCGTCAACAACTGAGTCAGGTAAGAAAGTCAGTGGTGATGTTGACTGCAAAAATTGCATCAAAGAATGCAAAGTTTGTAGTACAAACACTTATCTCAAAGGTAAGAAGATTGATGATCTGACTGCTAGAGTCTGAAGTGTTGAGGATCAGATCCTTAACCGTGATAAAATGTTGAAAGCTTCGAATGACAGAGTAAAAGAATTAACTAACAAAATTGAAAATGATAAAATTGATCAAGAAAAGGTTAGGAAAGAAAATGAGAGGTTAATTCTTGAAAATTGTCAGATTACTGAAAATTTTGAGAAGCTTAAAAGCACGGTTAAAGATAATGATGATAGAAACGGTAAAACATACAAAGAAAATTGTCATTTGCAAAGTGTTTTGAGGGTTAAAGAAGAATTAATCAACAAACAATTGGATGAGATTGCTAAATTGAAGCTTCAATTTGAAGAAGCTAAGATTGAGAATGAGCGTATCAATTTGAAATTGAACATTTACAGCTCTGCAAGATTTGTTTTGCAACATATTGTTCCCAAACCCATCGGGAAAAACAAAGCAGGCGAAGATGTATACTGTGACGGAACTGGGGTTGGGTTTCATCAAGTTCCACCACCAGTTTTAGACAATTATTCGAAAAAGCAATCTGGGTTGGTTAATCTTGAAGATGAAAATGAAGTGAAACTTCCTGATTCAATTGATGTTACATTTTCTTCTTCCTCATCTAATGATAGTGTTCAGACAGAGATTGTTAAAAGCACAGCAGAAAGTGTTTTGATGTCTGAAAGTGATTCAGCTGAAGATGATGGATGTTTCTTGGACATTTACATTCTGAAACAAAAGTCCAAAAACAACTTAAATGATGAACCTAATCTTGTCATGTACAAGATGTTGGGGTCTGATAAGTTGTATTCGGATTCTGAGTTTCCTCTGGAGAATGTAAATGTTTCAAAATTGACAAATGTGTTTAAAATGGTTGAAATCGATTTGTCTGAAGTAAAGAGTTTAAAACAAACAAAAAGGCAAATGAATTTTGAGAAAGATAAAGCTTACTACAAGAAACCTGTAGTTCCACCACATTTTTATAACAACAATCGAAACAAATGGTCGGGTGGATATCAGGGTGGTAAGAACTATCAAAGAAAGAATGTTCAAAACAAGAAATTTGTTGAGAAGAAAGTGTTTGTGAATAGTTCAAGTTCACTTTCTGATGAAGAGAAAAAGATTTTTTCGAAATCAAATGAAGAGTTCTTTGAGAAGAGGGCCTCACAACTTCAGTCTGAAGGCACAAGTCGGGTAGTTGATACTCGTACATGTTTTAGATGCAACAAAGTTGGTCACATTGCAAGAAATTGCACCAACTTCAAGCCTAAGACTGAAGTTGTTGAGAGTCATAAGAACAAGGTTGATGCTAAAGGAAAAGCTCCAATGGTTGTTGAGAAAATTTTGAAAATGAGAAAACAAAAGTCAGAATTGAACCTGTTAAGAAATTGGTAACTAAAAATGACAAATTCTATAAACGGGTTGCTTCATCTCAAGAAACATGGAAGCCAACAGTTGTTGAAAAACCAAAGGTTTCAGAGTCAGAAAAACAATCGTCTTCTACCACTCCGGTAAAGATGAATGTTCCTTTGGATTATTATGAAAAGTTGGAGAAACAATCTTCTACTCAACCAGAGAAGAAGAATGTTCAAAAGAAAAATCAACCAACCGGTCAACTTAAGATAGATGAGTTTTTCTTATACAAAAAGGTTGAGGTTGGATCTGAGGAAAGCTTAAAGATGAATGATAAAAATTTTCCGCCACTTTACACTACAAAATCTCACATTAAAGTCCAGTTACCTGAGTCGAAAGAGGCTTGGGTAGCATCAAAATCTCACTAAAAATTTTGGACTTGCCGGAGCTTCCTAGTTGGTAATTGTGAAGCATGAATTGGCATCTTTATTGAAATGTGTTTTTAAATCAATTTGTGATATGTGCAGGAACTTCCGAGAGCTATTTCACGATGGATTATGGTTAGTGGAGCGTCTCGACATATGACAGGGAAGACTGCATTGTTGTACGATGTTAGAAATTTCAATGGTGGTTATGTAGGATTCGCAGGAAATCAAGGTGGTAGAATTATTGGTGAAGGAACGTTATCCAATGGGATTGTTACGTTTGAAAGAGTTAACTACATTGCTGAGCTGGAGAATAATCTGCTGAGTATCTCACAGATTTGTGACAGGATGTATACCACTCACTTCACAGACAAAGAATGTTTGATCTTGAAACCAGGATTTGTTATCCCTGAAGAATGGATTATTATGAGGGCACCAAGAGTCAATGATCTGTACGTGTTGGACATGAGCATAGCTACTACAACCACGGGTCAGGCTCATTGTTTTGTGTCTAGAGCAACGGAGAAAGAATCGCAGTTGTGGCATCGCAAGATGGGCCATATTCACTTGAGAAAAATGAATCATCTGGTGCATAATGATTTAGTTATGGGTGTTCAAATTAAAGGTTTTCATCTGGAAAGGGAGTGCATTAGTTGCATCAAAGGCAAACAGAAGAAAAAGTCACACCCTAAAAAGCAAGTCAATTCAGTTTCCAGACCTTTAGAGAGATTACATATGGATCTGTTTGGTCCAGTAAACGTCAAAAGTATTACAGGAGATCTCTACTGTCTTGTGGTTACTGATGATTATTCCAGATTTTCGTGGGTATCATTCTTGAAGTCGAAAGATGAAACGTTTGATAGTTTGATGGCGTTGTTCAGAAAGATTGAAAATCTGTACCAAAGGCGTATCAAAAGAATTAGAAGTGATAATGGTACTGAATTCAAGAACAACAAGATGGAAGAATTTTGTGATGAAAGAGGTATATTGCATGAGTTTAGTGCTCCGTACACTCCGCAGCAGAATGGAGTAGCTGAAAGAAAGAATATGACACTAATCGAAACGGCCAGAACAATGCTTGCTGATTCAAAGCTACCGATAATTTTTTGGACAGAAGCAGTTTCCGCCGCATGCTATACGCTCAACAGAGTTCTCACTGTCAAGAAATTCAACAAAACATGCTTTGAGTTGATCAATAATCGCAAACCAAATCTGAAGTATCTTGAACCGTTTGGGCCACCTTGTATGGAATTCAATGCACAGAAACCACAGCAAATTTTGTCATGTGTTAAGACCTATAGTGATGAGAATAACGAAACGGGAACAATGTAAAAAGGGGCATGGTGGATACGTCGTTGGTACTTCCTATATATAAGTGTTCCTTATTACATTGCGAACATAGCGTTATTTAAGTTACTAGAAGTCCTGGACCTTGACCAATGTCATTTTATTTTACACTCTCCGACTCTGATTTCGAGCATACACAAGTTTCCTATGATAAGTCTTCATGAGAAACGTTCTTCTGTCCGTAGTTCGAAACTCCATGTTTTGTTACTACAAGGACTTCACTTTAACGGTTGACAATTTTGCTAAGAATCCAAACATGGCCCAGATTTTTACTTAGGGTTCGAGGGATTCATTCGAAAGCGAAACCATCACAGCTGTCTTCACAAGTTTCCTCTAAAATTAAATTTCGGGGCGAAATTTCCTAAAGTAGGGGAGACTGTGACACCTGTGTCACTTCAACCATCATACGAATACCAAACCAATGAAATATTGTATTTCATACTTGGAATTTGTATAAATATGTGTATCATTTGCACATATCAATTCTTGTTAGATTTCGAGCTTTAAATCGCTTCTGGAAGATTATACGCGATCTGATGCGTAAATATAATCAGTTTAATGCAACAAACACTCCAGAACTGTGACATAGGCTTAACATACCTTAAATAACCTTTAAATAACTTAGAAATAAGTTTTGGATGGTTTGGTGTGTCGAAATCAAGTTTATTCGCTTACAGGGACTAATTTCGACAAACTGCGAAAGTATGCCGATTCGTACTGTAACGAACATTCCGGAACTTGATCATAAGTTAAACATACCCTAAATATCCTTTACATAACTTATAAATAGGCTTTGAGGGGTTCGGTATGGTAAAATAAACTTATTTGATCAATAGAGACTAAAAGCGTCAAAAGTGCACAAGTTTGCATTTTCGCGCATATCTTACGTTCTGAATATACCCGGACATCCAAAAATTTATGTAATTATTAAAATATTTTATTTTAGTGATTGGCATGATAAAATTCCATTCGTCGCGTAATTTGGATCGTTTTTGCGTTCGTTACGATTTTCGTCGTAATTAACCGAACAACGCAACCGTACGACCAAACGAACCGACATCCGAGATGTTTTTGAGCATATTTTAAGTTCCCTATACTTTAACTTTATTTTAGAAGCTTGAAATGGGGTTAACGGGGCTTAAAAGTGCAAAAAAATCAAATTTTACAAGTGCAGGGACCATTTTTGAAATTTCTGGCAGATACATTGAACTTGGTCCATTTTTGAGATTTTGATGGTTATAACCCATGGTTTTGCACTCTATGGGCTGGTATTTGATGGTTTTACATGTTCCCATGGTATTATAAAACCTTGGGGCCAAGTGTAAGGCCATGATTAAAGCACGGTTCTCGATAAACGATCTTAACGGTGGACCGAATCCTATATATACCCACCTCATTTTCATTCTTTCCTCACACATGATCTAATTTTCTCTAAGTTGAAGCTCAAATGCTTCATACCTGAGAATTTATAGATCATATCCTCCATTTCTTGGACCCGTTGTAAGTATTCTTTCGTTCTTTTATGCGTTTTTAAGCTTAAAAGTCAAATAGTGTTTGACTTTCTGCTTTGACCAGTCTATGGTCAACACGAAGTTCGTTTGAACTTCATAACGTGAGCATAATCACGATGGTTATAGTCTCTTGTGACTATACCTACTGATTACCACGTTATTTAGGCGTAGTGACGAGTCATAGTTTCGGTCAAAATGCGTATTTTTGCGTATTTTGCAACCAAACTATTCTTGGGTATCAAGACCCTTTGTCTTGATATCAAACTTGTTTTTAAACTTTGTTAAACATGTTTAACTCGTCACTTTTAGATTAGTGCTTATATAGGGTCGTAAGATAAGCGGTCTAAACAACCGCTTAGACTTTCGAACCCGACGCGTTTGGTCGATCATTAGGATCCGACCAAGCACATTAGGTGACCATAGTTGCATAGGGAATAACCTTCCGAGGTTATACCTTATGGTCACTTCGTTTAGTTAGTTGTATAATAGGTAGTTTATATGCCTTAGGAAAATGACCAAAATGCCATTTTTATGCATAATTGATATTTAAGCATATGTAACCCAAACTTTTGTCATTTAACTGATTATGCAACATAATTAAACATGTTTAGGCATATAATACTTGTCATAGGACTAGTTAGGCGTTCCGAACGCGTTTTACGCGAACGACGCGTTAAAGTAGCGTAAGCTACCTAAACTGGTCGAAATGGGTCGTAAGCACTTAGGTTAGGTTTCATTTTAGTATGTAGGCTTTGTTAAACCATATCATATGAGTTCCCACACTCATTTGGTTTACGAAACCTCATTCTATCCGATCTTCCGATTTAGGTCCGGTTTATTTACTTAGTTACCTATATTAGGTGTCGTTTGCTTCCATGATCCCTCTAGCTGGCTTGGTAGTTGTTCAAGACTTCTAAGCACTCTCAAGTGAGTACATAGTCCCCTCTTTTACTGTTTTCATATGTTTTGGGGTGAAATATGTGTACCTATTTGTTATGTTCATGATTTCAAAAGTATAATTGATTATACATATTAGTACTTATCTTTTGACAAACTGAATGATTTTTTTATGGTTTAAACACTAATTTTTTCATAGAATATAAAATTAAATTGTTGGATAGTACTTATTTTATGTTCACCAGACCGGTTGGTAGTATGATATAGCGCTATAGGATTTGACACCCCATTCCTGTTGTCATGGAATGTCAGAAACCGATATTTTATCCAAATAGGGATTGCCTTTGTGGTATTTCTATAGTCTCAAAGGTGTATTTTGATGCACTCAGGTCTGAATGAATTCTTAAATCACATTTTTATTGTATATTTAGTTATACTCCCAAAATTATAGTTTGATATGCTCTCATGTGTGATATTGTACAAAACCAACATATATTTTGTTAATTACTAAAACATAGTTTAATATGTTATTTTATAAAACCAAAACATAGCTTAATATGTTATTTATAAAACCAAAACATAGCTTAATATGTTATTTATAAAACCAAAACATAGTTTAATATGTTATTTATAAAACCAAAGCATAGTTTAATATGTTATTAATAAAACCAAAGTATACTTTTGATATACTACTGAAAATTATTATTTTAACGACTAAAGTATATTTAATATACTATTTGTTTAACGATTTTGGAACTGAAATATATTTTAATATATTACTTATTCGCTTTCTTAAAACCAAAGTATATTTTTATATATATTACAAACCTTTTTATCAAAATGTTGTTTTACAAACAACATATTTTATATAAACTCATTTTACTTAGTTATTTATTTACCTTTGTATTATTCTGTTATATCATCTGATTTCTTATAAATTTTAGTATGATTTATAAAAGAAAATATTTTTAAGGTTCATGAATATTTTTTATTAAATATATATTTTTTTAAACTTATAAGTCATGAATCCTATTATAATAAAACATATGTATCTCACAGGCATTTTTATGCTAACGTACCTATTTTTACACATGTTTCAGGTGCTGTTAGGTGCTGTTATGTGATGGTTGTTGATGCATACTAAACATATGATGGACTCGTGCGTTAGCGACTTTAAAACTAGAAAGATAATATTTGTATTTATCTGATTTATAATAAAACAATGAGTTCAATAATTCAATAAAACGAAATTATTTAATCCATGGTTGTGAAACAATGATTCTGTTACGACACTCCCCGACGTTTCCGCCATGATTTGTTGTTTTACGTGATCGGGGTGTGACATTAACCAAAAAGATCACAAAATTAATTATAATCTAGCAAGAATCTATTCCGTGATATAGACACTCACCAAAATTCACATGAAGCAATAAACGACGATTAAATAATTCTAAGCATGCAAACACATTAAACCGATAAACCAAGCCGACTACTTTTATAAAAATCCATCAATAATTAATTAAACATAATAAAAATCAAAGCTTCATAAATCCATCATCATAGTCTAGGCAGTAACAGAAATTTAGCCAATCATAACGAAAGTTAAACACAAAACAAGAGTATTATCAAGAAAACAAAACATGGTTTATAATCAAAAGTGAAGAACAAGTAAACCCGGAAGATTAAATCACAAGCCACGCGATCTGAGCACTTCTAATCTTCAACTGATGCTTCTTCTCCTTCGAAAACGCTCCAAAAGCTTCAGAATTTTCGTCCAAGTTGCTCCCAATTCGTCTAGGGTTGTCTGGGATTGATTAGGGTTAAGTATGGGGCTTAAATAGGGTCAAATAACGAAGTTTTAGGCGCTGATAAGGTCACACGTCGTGTCACGCGACGAATTATGGGAAGAGCTTTGCGTAGCGCCAAGGCCCTACGAACAGAGAAAACTGTTTTGGCCATAACTTCTTCGTTTCAACTCTGTTTTCTTCACCGTTTTCGCCTACGGGTTCGTAATTCAATTCTTTATCTTCTCATCTTATCAAATATCCATTTTCATTCCATGAGAATCCTTCACTAAGCCCAAACCTCCTCCCGGGTGCTCGTTTCTTCAACGTTTCAGCTCGTTTTCACCCCCGGTACCATGCGAAGCACACAAGACACCATAATATACAAAATCAATGATAAACTGACACAAAAAAAAACCTCAAATTATTATACAAACTATATATGGAAACATATGTAATTTGCATTACATCACTCGTCGATCTGAACTAATATACAACAGTTTAGATCCGAACTCGTAGACCTTGAAGGCAGTTTAGATCCGAACTCGTAGACCTTGAAGACGATCCTTCACCATCACCGTTGATCTTTAACCATCACCGTCATCCCGTAGTTTCAATTTGGTGAGTAGAGGTGTGTCTAGTTAAAGGGTGGTTTATAGAATGGGTTAAATGGGAGACAATATAAGAAAAGAGAGATAAATGAGATTGCCATGTGATATCTAGATCTAAAAAAATAGAGAGGTTTTGTTCATATTTTGTGAGTGAGCTAAAAGACTATATTGCCCCTGGGTTAAATGATAAGAGTATGAGGTGTCAACATTTCATTGGCTAGTAGGGGTTCTTAAGTTCCCGTAACTTTAACTTTAACTTTAACTGGAGAAAAATCTCACTTGAAGTCTATCATATATATAGCGATACTACACCGTTACCACGTTTCTGACCAAATAACACAGGTAGCGGTATTAGTACAATCAAAACCAAACCTATATTTGTTTTAATGATTTTCGATAGATGTAAAACACGTCTCAATATCCTCTTAGGCATATCTCTTTATGATGTGTTGTTATCGTACCGAACCAAATTCCACCAGTTGTAAAATAATTTTCTGTAGAGCAATTTTGATCTCTCAAAATTAGAATTTTAATGAAATGGATGCGGCTAACATTTTCCACGTATCATATATTATTATAATTATTATTGGTATATGTACAAACACAATGTGTTTCACAAAGCATAAGTAACATCATAAGCATGAATATTCATACAATACAAATAGTAATCTTCTTCACAGAAACAAAATTACAAACGAGATAACAAATATTACAAAAGGATAACAAACAGGATACAACAGGTTTCTGGACATTAGCAAATTTTAACTTAAATCCATTTCACAAAAATGGATCATCATACCTTAATGGCTCAGGCCTAGTTGGCTAGTTTGCAACTGCTTCAAACAAGCATCTGCATGCGTATCTTCATGTGAAGCCAAAATACTACTCTTGACAAATTGTTATCGTAATGTGTTGTTACTGATCAAATTTCACCATCATCATGACCATCACCATCACCATCACCATCTTCATCTTCATCTTTCCATTTTAAAGTTAACCAGTTTCAGAACATCACATATGGAGTATCGTCTTCCCATTTTAAAGTTAACCAGCTTCTGAACATAACATTTTTAAAATACAATCATCAACTTCACCTTAAAAAACTTCAGCAACTTCAGAACATAACATATTCAAAATTCCATGAACGTTTCTGCACAACAACTTCACCAGTTTCAGAATATAAGACCTCATCTACATCTTCCCCTATAAAACTTCAGAAGTATCTTCTACCCCGGTTTGAATTCAAAATCTGATCATTTTAAACTTCACCAGTTTCATGGGGATACTGACTGATTTGTGTAGCCAAAAGTAAACCTTCCATCCAATGCTATAGCAGTACAAAAGGTGTCCCAGCTTACAGATTCCATCATCTAAACCCATCTTCATGTGTTACAAGCAGTCTCTTGTCAAACACGTTGATCCATTATAGGACAGATGGATGTATAATACATCATCTCCCAATCGATTTGATTGTTGGCTATCTATGTCCAGGTATGCGCGATGGGATAGAAAATAAAGAAGGGTAAACATTCCCCGATAGATCTATATGTTTCTTAAAAAACCCCAACAGAAACTCTCTATACAACCTAAAGAAAATTTGTTTCATCACATTTGATCTCGATCTTGTCAAACATACTTGTTGAATTACTGACAAGAGACCAAGGGAAAATTATAAAAGAAAAAAAAAAAAAAAAAAACACACACAATTGGTCAACCCAACGCACCTAGTGGCCCACGATAGACCATTAAATTTTATATTGATGCCAGGTGACCTGTCCTTCTAATCATGAGCAACCTAAGTGAATTCCTCTAACCTAAAACTACTTACAGCCATTTTGTAATTTGAAGTGGGGCGGTTGGTTACCAATCGGAGTCCGAGTTGGTCTCCGGCAGAGTAATATTAACTGGTTGCCATCCAGATGGATGATGTGTGATCCACTTCTTTCCACTGATTGCCAGGTGCAAAATCTGAAGTACGTCACCCAAAGCAGTATCTTTTAGACATGTATTCTTTATAATAGTTGCTGCCTCGTACCTAAATAATAACATGTGTCAGACACGTCACGTAAACTTGATGATCAACAGGTCAAGTGGATTGTCACAATTTATATTATTACAATAATATTCCAATTATTTCCAAATACTTTAAATAAATGAACTTTGGAAGTTTTACAGATTAAAAAATACTTTAGATAACTTTCAACGAGTTTGACATGTTAGATATAATTTAATCCGAAGCGAGGCATTCCAGGCAAAAACTGCCACCTGTAAGATAAATTACCTGCACTGGGAAGCCGTTATAGCAGAACGACCAGCAGGAGTTGACAAAAAGTTTTGGAGTTCATCCCAAGTTGCTTTTGAGTGATCCTTGATATTATTCCCTATAGGGTTGACACAATTCCATAGTTTTTCATTCTTACCAACATAGAACGGTAATGAACCAAGGGTCTGTTTGACTACCAGCTGCTGCTTAACAGCACTATCTAGGGCCTTTTTAACATCAATATTCTGTTGCTTAGAATTCCCATAACGAATGCATTTAGTTATGTTCGCTTCAGTAGGCATTATCTTTTCATTTTTCAGGGTGCTCAAGGCAAGTAGAATCACCCCTATAAGACCTTGGACATACTCTGAAGGTTTTGGGCATCCAGGTGTCCCCCACACACCACTAGTATCCAATGCTGAGGAAGATGATGGTTGAAAGTCAGGATTATTAACCAACGGTGGATGTTTGTTCATAGCATCCTTGTGAAACTTGGGCATACCATGTCCTTTTTGCGGACCGTTTGTGTAAGAGTCCGCAGAATTTTGTTTCTGTAATCCTTTATTCATTTGAGGATTGTGAGAAAGGTTAAGCTTATTAAATGCTGCAACATCAGGAACAAAATCAGGCCTCTGAGGTGGCATATAATGAGTAGGAGGACGGTTAGGCGGAAAGAAATTTATAGGGGCAAGGGGAGGAGTCCCTGGCGGTAGATGAACTTGGGGCTTTGCTGACTGCGGGTGATGACCTTGGTAACTATTTCCATTGTTCCATGAATAATCAGGAGGAATGTGATTAGGGTTTGATCCGGTAGGATGGTGCATATTATATCCCGGTTGATCAAACGGCGGAGTTGATAAAACTGGCTGACTAAAGTTTTTCCTTATTGGCTTTCCTTTTGGTTTAGAGTCCGTTGTTCTTGAGGATTTCTGCAATGCGTTTCCATACCCATTGTCTACCATTTGAAGTGGTTCAGGTACTGATTCAGTGATGTCTGTTAGTGGTGGTCCACCAGCCAAAAGACTAGTCCATTGCCACACAGTCTTTGCTGCTGCAAGGAGGGAAACCGATGCTTTCTGAGGCTGTGCTAAAAGAATATTATATTTCCTCATTCTCAATTGATGAAGGGCATTCGAAAAATCTCTATCACCAGAAATTAATAGATAATTGCCCGGGGCAGGGTTATCAACAGCCCAAAATAACATGTCCACCAATATTTTTTTGTCACTTGCGTCTTTCACACCTATTCACAACAAAAACAGAGATACATAATTTTACTAATTAATGAACCACAAAGAAAGAAGAAAGACATCATACATAAGCTACCAACATGAGTGAATTACAAATTTAACCATCATAACTAAACAATTGAATACACTGATAAACACCCCTTAATAATGAAGAAAGTTTCCACTCCATTCAGAATGAAACAAGTATGATAATTGTTTAGCAATAAAAAGTTAGGGAAACAGTAAAAAATGCAAGGTTGGGACATGTAAAGTTAAACTTGTTGGATATATTGTTCAATTGTCGATTAAAATTCAACGTTACCGTCAAGGTACGACCCAAAGAGTTACACTTTGGGCAACGAACATGCAACGGTGTTTAAATCGTTAATCACCGGATCACGAAATAATAAGCGTAATGAAAGAAACAGGTAACTCTCAATTGTAATATATACATGTGGTTTTCGTTCCATCCAAGATGAAGGGTTTTTGAAGCTTTCAAAAGCAAAAGAAACAACAAATACACTTACAGGACTTGGAAGAGTCGATAAAGAAATTTATTGGGCGTCGCAAAAAGAAAAAAAAAAGGGGGAGCAATAATTTATGAAGTTCTAATTGGCTATTATAAACAAACCTTCTTGTTTCTTCGTTTACGCAAAAAGGTAAGTAAAGTTTTTGAACTTTATTTTTCTTTATTTTAAAGGTTTCGTTTGAAATCGTTGAACAAATATGATTTCGTGGTCAACGAACTCTGAGATCGTTCGTTGAACCAAGGTGTCTTTCTTGGATGGCACGATTCTTTATTTTATTTTAACCTATTTTGATTGTAATGAGATCACTGGTGGAAACGGTTTAGAACCAAACCTCGTGTACATGTTTTCCGCTGCGTTCAGTTTGTTTGACAAATTGATAAAAATTATTTTCCTAAAAGTTACACGGAAACTCCAACAGTGGTATCAGAGCCACCTTACAAATCAAAGTAGGTTATTTTATAAAAGTGTTTATAGTTTGATAAAATAGCTCATAGAATTGCATGCTTAAAATCGAGTAGATTTGGCATAGGAACCTTTCGCGTATAATAGTTATAGGCTAGTTTTTATTAAGGCCATGAACATTTGTCAAAGTCCTCTTTGACAAAATACTTGGCCTTAACCTATTTCAATTTTGCAAGGTTAATGAGTTATTTTACACGACAATTGTAGTCTGATGATAGAAATTCTAGATCAATCATATGTTGGTAGAAATAAGTATAATTAGAAAACATACAGAAATTAAGCCCAACTATGACAAATCAAAGATATGACCTGAAGCCTAAATTAGCATCTATAACAATGAAATTAATAAAGAATAGAAATTAACAGATCCGGCTTCCAATCTGGATAGAAAGTATGTGTGAAGAGAGATCTATGGTGTTAGGGTGAGGTGAAAAGAGATAGAGGTAGAGGTTGTACCGGCAGGCACGTGATTCAAGGCGATGCCAGTACTGTTGAGACCTTGCTGGACGGAGGCAGGGATCCGATTGGTGTCGCCGTAAGCAGAAATGGATACAGGCCCACAGTAGTTCATGTTGACCAAAGCAGAACTTATATTCTGCGCGATCGAGTGAGGCTCGCACCCTTTTGGTACCTGACAGTTCTCGATGTCCCACCACACCGATATCTTCGCCTTCGCGTACTGCTGCTCCGCTACTCCTCCGGCCATCTTAATTGCAGATCGGAATAATGCAGATGGCGCACGATAGCCGACCGACGGACTTTTTTTTCTTTTTCTTTTTCTTTTTCTTTTCTTTGAGTGGGTGGATGAGAAAGCTTTGCTTCTTCTTCTGTGTGGAAGTGGATTATTATAGTTTTTAAAAGTAAAACCCAGGCTAGGGCCGCCTGGTGTGGGAAATTACGTAAATGACCCCAGTACTTTTGTTTGCTTTCAAGCTATCGTTGGGATCAATGCTCTTGTCACGCCACACTAGTTGCAATTACTGAAATAACCTTCCTCAGTGGACCTTACTCCTACTCAGTCCTCCTTTGAAGGAGTCCTCCTTTACTAGCTACGACGAGACTTCATTTTAGAAATATTTGTTAAAGTTTTTAAATAGATTTTTTTGGTTAACTCGGGGAGTTAGTGTACAATAGGTTGAAAGTGTAAAAGACCATTAAAAATCTGTCAAATGTCCTTCATGTAAATATTATGTCCAATTTACGCAATGTTACGCGTTATACTTTTTCAGAGTAAAATGCATACTAAGTAATTAAGTACTAGTACATTAATTCCATAACGTTGTACAAAAATATGTAAACACATAACATGTAATATAACAAATTTTAAAAATTACAAACTATAGCAATAACCTATTCAAATTAAAGAGAATACAATATTCGTTTTCATAGTGTAATTTAAAAAATGTATATATTAACATATGAAAAGTTAAGGGTGTTTAAAAAGCGTAGATGACGTAGGTTTAAAAGTCAACAATAGTGATTTTTCTTATTTTGTCATTTTCTCACTTGATTTTTAATGTGATTTAATTATTTTGAAACCACCTAAATCTCAACTATTGAATTATTAGATCAATAACAAATATTGTCTTCTATACTTTCTACCACTACAATGTTTGATCGTCACGGATGAGAAGATTACTCCCGCATGTGATGCACAAAGACAGTTAAATCCGAACATGCGGGAAGGTAGTGAAGCAAGAAGTATTGAAGTGGCTAGATGCGGCTATCATTTACCCCATCTCGGATAGCCAATGGGTGAGCCTGACGCAAACCGTCCCCAAGAAGGAAGGTATTCAGGCCGTTAAGAACGACCCCGGTGAGGAGGTAGCTACTCAGCTGGTAACCGGGTGACGGATTTGTATTGATTATAGGAAGTTGAGTTCCGCAACTTTCAAAGATCACTTTACCTCACCTTTCATTGACCAATTTGTATAAAAATTATCGAGTCAAAAATTTTATTGTATCTTGGATGGTTATTCCAGATACAATCAAATTGCTATTCATCTGGAAGACCAAGCAAATACTACATTTACATGTCCGTATGGCACATTCGCATTTAGGCAAATGCCATTTGGACTATGTAACGCCCCCGCCACCTTTCAAAGTTGCATAATGAGTATCTTCTCATATATGGTAGAGGAGTCTTTGGAGATTTTCAAGGATGATTTCACTATTTTTTGGTTCATCTTTTGAAACCTGTATAGATCAACTGGAAAAACTTTTAAAAAGATGTGTAGAAACCAATTTGGTCTTGAGTTGGGAAAAAAAACAATTTATGGTTCAAGAGGAACTTATGTTGGGACATGTGGTGTCAAGTCATAGGATAAGGGTAGACCATGCAAAAGCGCAAGTTATATATACTTGACCATATCCCACGAGTGTTAAGGGCAGACATGCGGGTTTTTATAGAAGGTTTATTAAGGGATTTAGTGATATCACAAAACCATTATGTAACCTGTTGTTAAAAGATCAAACCTATGTTTTTTTTATAAACAGTGTGAAAATGCTTTTAGTATTTTGAAAAGTAAGTTGGTTGAGGCCCTAATCTTGCAATCACCAAGTTGGTCATTACCGTTTGAAATTATGTATGATGCAAGTGACTACGTGGTTGCGGCCGTGTTGGGTCAACGGGTAGACAAAAATCCGGTTGCCATTTACTACGTGAGAAAAACTCTCTCGGATGCAAAACTTAATTATACAACAATCGAGAAAGAGTTGCTCGCGGTGGTTTATGCATTGGATAAATTTCGGGCTTAGATATGGGGTAACAAAATGATTATTTATTATGTATACAGTGTTGTCACGTACCTCATGGAAAAGAAGGATGCTAAGCCACGGTTGATCCGATGAGTGCTTTTGTTACAAGAGTTTGCCTTGGAGACCCGAGATAAAAAAAAACAGTGAAAATGAGGTGGCTGACCACTTGTCCCAGTAGAAAGTGGAAGAGGGTTCTACATCCGTAGATATCAACAGACTTTTTTGGATGAGCCTATTTTACTTGTATCAACTGAAACCATGGTTGGCTAATATTGTGAATTATTTGGTAACAGGTGAACTAACGGCTCATTGGCATTGGAGGAAGCGAGTGCACGTTCTCAAAGTTCTATAAACGGGAGGAACTTCAAAGTTTGTCTGTGGGGGCATTTTAGTGGTCAAAAGACAGGGCACAAAGTGTTAATTAGTGGTCTTTATTGGCCAACTATTTTTAGAGATGCTTATGAGTTTTCTAAGAACTGTGTTGAGTGTCAAAAGTTAGGGAGTATTGCTAAACGGGATGAGATGCCCATGCAACCGATCCTCATCATATATGTTTTTGATGTGTGGGGGAGCAATTTCATGGGCACATTCCCGAATTCTCATGGAAATTTGTATGTTTCGGTACGACCGATTATGTTTGCTAATGGGTCGAAGCGATTGCCACCAAGACAACCGACCATACCATTGTTTGTAGTTTTGTCCAAACTCACATTATTTAAAGGTTTGGGATTCCTCGGGTCATCATTAGTAATGCAGGATCCCATTTCAAAAACTTTAAGTTTGGAAAAGTATTAAAACGGTATGATGTTGACCATCAAATTGCTACTCCCTATCATCTATAGACGAGCGGTCAAGTGGAGGTGTCAAATACGCACATCAAAGAGATTTTGCAAAAGACCGTTAGGCCAGATCATAATGATTGGACAATGAAGTTAAATGATGCCTTATAGGCCTACCGAACGGCTCACAAAATCCCTATTGGCACTACACCTTACCGTTTGGTTTACTGTAATGACTGCCACTTACCTATGGGACTTGTACATCGTGTCACACCCCAACTGATGGCGGAATCATCGGGGTGCGGCATTAGGCGAATCAGATTGTCCAAGAGAATCCATAACGACTATTATATGACAATATTTTTAAAGGTTCATTATCCCATACTAACGAACAAATATTCATAGAACAATCAAAACGAATTACATGTCTCTCAAACAATCAAAATCCGACAACCTAGATTTTTATTAGATGAGTTTCTAGACTTCATATCCTTTTTGCAGCATAACAATCCATCAAACTGTCACATATGTTAAAATAAAAGTCAATACAAAATGTAAAGGTGAGTACACAAGTTTAGCATAAGTATAGTATAAAAGTGTTTACGCATAACCAGCATTTAAGACGTAACAGGCGAATCAAGTAACTATCAACAATGATACAAGCTAACCACATGACTGCGGGTAGAGTATGCGCGACACATGTTCACCGAAGCGAACACGTGAAGTAAAGTATGTGATCCTTAACAACCACTGAATAAATAGGTGCTAAGTCCAAACTATAGTACTATCGTTGCTAAGGGTGGTCGGTCATGTCATCACTGTGTAACATAACAACAAGTATTCAACTAATCACGTATATCATGCGAGTGAGGTTAGCGTTTATTAAGCGTTTAAGTGTTGTGTTTTTTTATAGAGAACGTATATAACACCCAAGAGTACGTTAAACGAAAAAGGGTTCGAGTATACTCACAGTGCGTGTCTAACAAGTAAACACGATCTGAAATAGATTGAAGGGAGCGCCGGATCAGCCTGCGTACGGGAACAAAAGCGTAAGTCCTCCAAAGTGCTGAAACGGTCGAAAATCGGAGTGTCGGTGGGAAAACAGAGGCTTCGCACGAAGCCAGTGCCTTCATACGAAGGGAGACTTCGCACGAGTGATGCTTCTGTTGTCCAAAATTGAGTGTTCTTCGCGTCTTCCATCGGGAAATGGAGTGTGCATCCCTCCAGCCTTAAGCTACTTACTAAACTTAGAGCCGGAGAGGTCTTGTGAGCGTTCGGGTCACATTCAGGAACAATAGGTTGGGCTGTACGAAGCTGGTGCCTTCGTACGAAGCCTGGCTTCGCACAAACCAACTTGTTTCGCGTATGTGGCTGTTTTTGACGTTCGAAGCTGTGTTTTTGCCTGAATCGGATGTATTTTCGAGTCCTATTCATGACGGTTTCGACACTACTTCGTCCCACTGGATAGTGTAAAAATCAAGTTTAAAAGGGTTTTCACTTAAATCTAACACTTGGTGAGTGCGAAATCTGTAGATCTCTAACCTGGGAAGTCGGAGCTAGGCCCAATACACTCGGTTAAGTGTAGATCCGTTGTAAAACAAGAAGATTTTATGAAAAAGATGATGGTTTTTTATGAAAATACAGAAGTTTAGACGAAAAAGATAAAGTTTGGATCAGAAAGATGAAGTTTAGTTGAAAACAAAGAAGTTTTTGATGAAATCGGGGTGAATCTTGTGGAAGATCGTAGTGGAAAACGTTGTGCAATCATGTAAAAATGATAAATCTTACTTGAAAACAATTGGACAGCAATTTGGTCCGTTTTTATGTAAAAATCAAGTTTAAAAGGGTTTTCACTTAGATCTAACACTTGGTGAGTACGAAATCTGTAGATCTCTAACCTGGAAAGCAGGAGCTAGGCCCAATACACTCGGTTAAGTGTAGATCCGTTGTAAAACAAAAAGATTTTATGAAAAAGATGAAGGTTTTTTGTGAAAATAGAGAAGTTTAGATGAAAAAGATAAAGTTTGGGTGAGAAAGATGAAGTTTAGTTGAAAACAAAGAAGTTTTTGATGAAATCGGGGTGAATCTTGTGGAAGATCGTAGTGGAAAACGTTGTGTAATCATGTAAAAATGATAAATCTTACTTGAAAACAGTTGGACAGCAATTCGGCAACGTTTCGGAGTAAAAGGCGGCAAGTTAGAATGGATGAGGAGGGCTTGCCTATTTATAGAGGAGGTGGGTTCGCACAAGAGGCTTCGTTCGAAGCTGGCTGCCTTCGTACGAAGGCAGTGCCTTCGTACGAGGCCTGTGACAACTGTCAAAATTCCAGGTATCCGTACAACTATTAAACTATGATTAGTGCTTAATGACTGTGCTGGATTACAATTAATTACTTGAATTGCTTTCTAATTATTGCCATATACATACATGTGCATCACATATTTCTTAATGTCATATCATTATTGCATGGGAACTTTATTGACTCAAATGATGCACGAAACACAGTTAGCACAGTTATCAGATAAATCAGTAAAATGCTGACGGAGTTCAGTACATAGACAGATGTTGTATTGAGACACAGAATGAGCCAAAAACCAAGTATTACACTAGTATAGTGTGTAGGAAAGTAAGGATCATAAAACTGCCTTCCTAGTGTTAGTTTTAGTGCCGGAAAGTGCCTAAAACTCACATAAACTGCAGAATTCTGCAGAAAATCAGGAAATTCAAAATTTAAACACACTTATATCATGCAGAAATATGGTTAAATGCTCCTGAATGCTTTCCTAAGTGTCGGGAATCAAAAGTGTCACAAAAGGTAACATAAAGCACACTAAACTGCAAAGTTTAGCACCTTAACGAACCGGTAACCAACCGAACAACCGGACACTACCCGAAACACCAAATTTACACTAGAAGCACTGTTTTAACATTACCAAGCTAGTTATGGTCCCCAAACATCATAACACACTATAAATCATACAAATAACTAAATCTCTAACCAAATACTTGATTTCTAACTATTAACTAACTATTTGGTTAAACCTAGAACTATACCCCCCCCCCCCACCTAGTAATCGGCCCAACAAGGACCCCACCATGGAGATTTTATTTTGATTAAATATTGGATCATGTCTCACTTTGTAGAACACTAAAACCATTGGAAATTACTTGATTTTGGATATAAGTATAATCTCCTAGTAACATGCCCTTCATTCATCAACAGTACACTTCAACACACTCTTCTCCTTCCTTTCTTTCTTGTTCACGGCCGAGAGCAACAACAAGCACCACCACCATCATCAATCATCTTCATACAATTCTACATATACTCAAGGGTGTTAGAAGGTGCACAAGGAAGCTAGGAGCTTTCGGAAGTTGAAGAACCTTCTGCATTTGCTTTTATCCACTTCATTTCTTCTCTTGATCATCCCTAGCCTTGAGCTAGTGGTAAGAACACTAATCTCTTCATTTTACATCTTATTTAAGTGGTTAAAAGATGATACATGATGATAATCTTGAAGAACACTAAGAATCAAGAGAATGAAACATGAACATAAGCTTAAAATCATAAGAAATCTTGATGTTTATGTGTTGTTATACTTGTTGGCTGTTGTTTACTTATGTAAATGATGTAGATCATCATATGATCTTGCTAGATCTTGATTAGAAACATAATCTAGCAAGATGAAAGGATGAAAGTGTTAAAGATTCATAGATCATCCTCACATAAACCATGAACTTGGAAGAATAAGTTGATTTCTTGTAAAATGATGATTAAAGGGAGATGTAAGTCTTGTAAATCTAATATTTCAAGAATGATTTCTCAAGAAACCAAGTTAAAAATACAAAGTTTACTTAATCTTGGTTCTTAAATAAATAAACCACATTTTTAAAGGTTAAACAAGTGTAGAAACACATATGTAACAAGAGAAATCCAAGAAGAAACATTTTTAGAAAATGTGACCACAAGTTGTAAAGAACTATTTTCTTTAAAAATGATGTTTTTAAAGAATCAACCACACTTTAAAGGGTAACAAGACTTACTAAACACACTAGTAAGTTACTACAAATTTTTGTAAATTTCCAAGTTCATGAAGTGGTAGTTTATGCTTGATTTTGGCAAAATTGGTAAGTATAGATTGTTTATTGTTGATTGATTGTGTTGATTTACAAAAGAAAATGATATGCCTTGAAGGCATGGAAACCTCCATTTTTAGGGGAAACTATGGCAAAATTTTTCAAAAAATTAAATACTTAGAAAAATATTTCTAAACAAATATTTACAAGTATATTTCAAACCATGGATTTTCACATAAAGTTTGCCATAAATTTTGTTACAAAGTTTATAAATATTGGAGGTTGTTTTTTATAAATAAAAGTGACTAAATATGTATTTAGGGAAATATATATTTAGATTTCACCATGTGTGTGATTATTTGTATATTATGTATATTAGTTATATTATTTTAAGAGTTGAAATAATATAACTCGTCATAATACCAAAAATTACAATCCAAAATATTAGCAAAATCCCAAGAATATGAATATACAAAGAATACCCAAAATATTGGGAAACCGAACAAAGGAATATAACTTACAAAATATTCCGGAAATTTATTCATAAATATATTTTGGAAACTAATATTTTGGACACCAAGTGAATGAAAATATGATTTTTACAATTGTTACAAATATATCATATTTTTGACAAGGAGAAAATATATTATTTTTGGTAAGTAAAAATATATATTTTCTTGGAATTCTTAGAAGATATATCATTTTTGGGAAGAAGTGTATATTTTCTCAAACAAACATTAAATACATTATTTTTGGGACGAAATTTATTTTTAAATAAACTTGAAATATATTATATTTGGGACAAAAATAACTTTATATATATTTTCCAAGTTAGACTTGAAAATATATTATTTTTGGAACTTGTATGGAATTTACAAATATTTTTGCCAAAGGAGAAATTATAAATATTTTTTCTAAGTAATATTTCTTAAAATATATATTTTGGAAATATATATTGATGTATTTTTATTAAAGATATTATTCCAGAAAAGTTAATACAAAATTAAGTATAAGATTACTTAACAATTACAAGAAAATACGTATTTTCGTACGTATAAATACACTCCGGAATACGACACCGATACATGGCAAAAATATACAAGTATAAGAATACGAATACAAATACACTCATCCTTGGGAAGGATGTACATGTGTAAATACTTGAAAAGTAAAAAGTTAAAATATATTATTTTAACTATTATTCCAAAATTTAATAAATATAATTTAAGTTAAAATATTTATTAAAATATTTATTATTTTAACAAATAATCATATAACTTGGAATAATATTGAAGACACAAAGAAGCGTAACTCAAAGACACTAATTAATACAAAGTCAAGGCACGACCCGCTCGTCTAATAGACCTTAGTACGTTGTAGGTAGTCGTGTACATCCGAAGGAGCTTTGAGTTATTGTGATTACGAAGAACGCAAGACTGTGAGTTCATGTCCCCCTTTTTTCTTAACTGTTTTCGGTTTTATAACTTCGGGGGTGAAGTACATGTTACAAACTGTTTACAAACGTTTATATGTGGTATGGTTAGCTAAGGAAAGGTACTGGTAGATCATGTGACTGGTGGGTATAACGCTTAAAACTATTAATCCTCGTTGTAGGACCAAGGTACATGAGTGATATATCTATTTGGGTGTAGCGAGCCCCGCCCATGTGGACCAGGGTTTGGCCCATGAGGTGACTATGTCTTACAGCCGGAAGCCCAGTGCAAAATCTGCTAGGTTTGAGCCTTCCTGCATCACGTCACACATATTAACGGCCTTGCAAACCATTAATGATTCATACCAGGGTTTACAAACATACATACATACTTACAATGATTTCAAAGGTTTATTCGTGCACACTCACAAACACATGAACTCGCTCAACTTTTGTTGATGTTTTTAAACTACATGTATTTCAGGGAATTAAATGTGGATCTGGCGGGCGTTTGGAGGTTTCAAGTAATGTTGAGAATAAAAGATGTCATCCGTAGTCTAAGGGTTTGGATAATGCTTCTTATCCTTGATAAGACACATCTTTCAAAGCCTGGTTTTATTTAATGTCTTTTGTCGAGTCCTGATGGAACTCTAAAACAATTTGCATGGTTTGTAATATGGATTCAAAGTCTGTGTTGGGATTTCAAAACAATGATGTTTGTGGTATTTAAACTTATTAATGGATGATCATCTTTAGTTTATCATATAGATGTTTGTTATGGTTGAATGCAATGATATTAAGCAAGTCACACATAATCACGCTTCCGCAAAAGTCAGGGTATGACAGTTTGGTATCAGAGCTTCGATTGTAGCAAACTAGGATTCCTTCTCGAGTCTAGACTACAATCATTAGGGCTCTCACGAAAATATTTTTACAACATGTTTTCATTGCATACACGAAACGCCCAGATCCAGGGAAACAAACATTTTTACAAACGGAAAGACAAGAAGCACGATTGCAAGGTTTACATTTGTGGTTTAGTCTGGGAGACTAGGTGGTTTAGTCTGGGAGACTGGGAAAGATAGAGAGGGTTCGTGAGGAATCACGAGGATACATGATTTCATGATACATTGACTTTAATTGCATATTAAATGATAGTGAATAATATATGTGCATATGTTGTGATTGTTCTGTTACAGACACTATGTCTTCATCCGAGAGCGGATTGTCCGATACTGATGACCCTATGGCTATTGTGTCCGATGACGAGATCGCACCAGAGCCAGAGATCTTTACCTCAGATACTGACAGCGACCCAGATATGCTATCAGACGACGACGACTTCCAGTCGTTTGCGTTGCCTGATTTTGGAGACGACTTACCGCTTGCTGATGGTATCCCAGACGAGGATCCTTTTGTTATTCCCATTCCAGTCCACGATCATCTTATCATCGGGCATCCCGATGGTGAGCATATTGTGGCACCGATCCTCGCTCCTGTTCCTTTCGTGGTCATCCCTCATGTGGATTGGCCTTTTGATGATCTGTTTGATGATGATGTTGACCTGTTTGTTGATGGTACCCCTGATGATGCCCATGGCGATGGAGAGTTAGATGAGGACGTTGTTGCTATTCCACTTCTCAAGGTTCCCGTTATTGAGATTTCCTCTGACACTAGTTTACACTCTGTCTCAGATTCCTTTGAGTCTGTGACATCTTCCGCCTTGCAGGCAGTTGGATTGCAACGTTATGCCACTGATTCTGATGATGATACAGCCATGTCAGCTGCACCATCCCCTCCACACGATCCCGAGCTTGATCTTGAGCTAGACTTTGTTCCTGTTGATCAGCCTGACAATGCACCTGCTGATCCTGAGCCCTTGCCTAATCATGACCCGATTCCTTTTGGCTTACCTGACATTGCACCCCTCATACCTGACCCAGTTCCTGCACCAGCTGACCCTCCTGTTATTGAGCCATTCGTTCCTCCACCTGCACCCGCACCCGCTGATGTTGCTCCTTTTCACCCTGTGGAGTCTGATGTCCATCGTGTCGATCTACCTATCGTTTTCTTGCAGGACATACCCGCACCCCGTCCAGGGGAAGGCACTTCAGTCCAGCAGCCTATTCATGACCCTCATGTTTCAGCAGCTTTTCCACACATTCCCCAGTCTGCACCTTTTGCTCCTTTTACTTCTTCACCACTTGATGAGCCACTCAGATGGTTCCCACCGTATACCATGCCGATTTCGAATCCCTGCCATCCCTCACAGTTTGTTGGTTATACATGGGATGAGTTACTCTTATCATTGTAGCTCCAATACGAGATTATGAGTCACAAGATTTTGGAGCTTGAGATGACACCGCGTCCTTTACCATGTCCTTGTCAGCCTGCTTTTGTTCCCCCTCATTCATCACCGTCTCCGTTTTCACATCCACCTGCACCTCTCACTCCATTTCCAGATTTCGATGCTCGATTTCTCACTGTCGAGCAGCAGATCAGTTATCTGCTGCGTCATGTTTATGAGCTTGAGGAGGAGCTTGCGCATGTGCGCAGCTTGTTTTTCTTTCCTCCACCACCATCAGCATAGTTGGTTTTTGGTTTTATGTAGGTTGCTTTGCTTTTGATGAGAGCACCACTATTGAGCTGAGTTTGTGAAGCCTTTTGGAGACCACCTTTTGATTGTATGACTTTTGTAGACTGATAGACTTGTTGGACAAGGGTAGTGTGACCCTGTGTTCCTTTTGATATGGTACATTTTGTAAAACATGTAACAATATTTGTGGTCGATGATTAATGAAAGCTCAATCGTCATGTTCTCATTAAATACGTTGTTAATTTACATGTTTGTAATTTGATTGTGATGCTAAATGACACGCTTGCTATGATGAACACTATTATATATACGTACTACTTATTATACAAATAAGACCTGACCTATCCAATCTTCTTTTAGAAGATGCCTCCTCGAAGGAACACTCAGTTGCCCACAACAGAGGCAGAACTGCAAGAACGAATTTCACAGGAAATCGCACAACATGAGGCCCTACGCTCTTAACACAGCGGAGGTACCTCAGGAAATAACCCACCTCGCGGTAATGTTTAATGTCACACCCCGACCACGTATAACATACAAAACGTGGCGGAAAACATCGGGGAGTGTTGTAACAGAATTAATTGTTTCATAACCATGGCATTCAAAGTTGTATTTTATTTATAAACATAAGAGTTACATTGTCTTAAACAGGAAATAAAGAGTTCAGAACATAATTAAACTAAGTCTATCTTCATTTTATGTCTCTAAGGCACAGGTCCGCCCTAGTGTCACGATCATCATCCTACGGAAAAGCTCCTGAAAACACATGTGAAAATAGGTACGTCAGCATAAAAATGCCTGTGAGATACATAGGTTTTGTGAAAATAGGATTCACGACTTATAAGTTTAGGAAAAAATTGTTTAATAACAGTCAGTCATGAACCTTGTAAGTTGTTTTGTTTGGTAAATCATTAAAAAGCAATGATATGTATAAATAAGAGAATAATGTAAGGTTAAATGAATAACCAAGTAAAAATGAGTTTGTATAAGATAAGTTGTTTTGTAAATCAATGTCTTGTGAAAATAATTTGTTTATGTAAAATGTAATATGTCAAATATTGAAATGATTTAAGTAACGCTACGACATGTAATATCATACAAACACTTGTTTATAGGAAGTACCAGCGGCGTATCCACCATGCTTGTATCATATTACACACGCCTCGTTACTCAAATCACTTACTCAAATCAACCACCAATGTAAATTGTTTATGTATAAATGAATTGTCATGTGTTAATGTGTAAACCATATCGAAATGTCTATGTTCAATGTAAACCACCAAATGTGTATATCAATGTCAAAATGTTTATGTTTAATGTAGATCATGTAATGTGTACCCAAAAATATCATGTATGGTAAGTGAAATAAATCAACTAAACCATATGTAAAATGCACAAAAACAAGGTATTGATGTAAAACATAGTTTAAATCAAAGTTATGTTTTGTGGAACAAATGCATGCTATACTGATACAAACATCTATGCGGTATTGTGAAAATGCATACATCCAAGCCTTGAGACGGTGGCGATAAACCCTTAAACAAATTAAAGGTTTATCTAAGTTATGTATATCGAATTCGGTCATTCCTTCCAATCCAAACAAACCCAGGATTTCAGGAACGGGAGTTGTCAATTCCTATGGTACCACTACCTACTAACGAACGGCGTAGCTAATGTTAATGAATGTATTGTTCCATTGTAAACAACCCAAATGTCATAACAAAATGTAAGCATGTGCTGAAAACAACTGTACTAAGTATGCACACAATGGACATACATAGCATGAAATGTAATGTGAAACAATGTACTAAGTATGCACACAATGGGCATACATAGCATGAAATGTAATGTAAAACAATGTACTAAGTACGCACACAATGGGCATACATAGCATGAAATGTAATGAAATCATGTACTATAATGTACTAACGAACATAGCAGGCATATGATATAAAAACATGGAAAGCATGAAAGTAACAAGTAGGCACATGTGTTTCACCCCAAAATGTTTGGAAAACAGTAAAAGAGGGGTCTATGTACTCACTTGAGATTGCTCAGAAGTCCTAAGATAACCACCAAGCAATGCTAGAGATCACGGAATCAAACGGCACCTAATATAGGTAACTATGTTAATATACCGGACCTAAATCGGAAGATCGGATAGAATGCGGGTTCGTAAACCAAACGAGTATGGAGACTCGTGTAATATGGTTTAACAAAGCCTACATACTAAATGAAACCTAACATAAGTGCTTACGACCCATTACGACCCGTTTAGGTAGCTTATGCTACTTTAACGCGTCGCTCGCTTGAAACGCGTTCGAACCGCCTAACTAGTCCTATGACAAGTAAAATATGCCTTAACATATCTAATATTGTTACCAAAACAGTTTAGATACCAAAATTTATGTTACATATGCTTAAAACGAATTTTGGCGTCAAAAGGGCATTTTGGTAATTTACCTAAGGCATATAAACTACCTATCATACAACTACCTAAACGAAGCGACCATAAGGTATAACCTCGGACGGGGTATTCCCTATATACTATGGTCACCTAATGTGTTTGGTCGGATCCTAATGATCGACCAAATGGGTCGGGTTCGAAGGTATAAGCGATTTATTAGATCACTTACCCTTACGACCCTAGACAACGTGGTAATCAGTAGGCATAGTCACAAAGGACTATAACCATCGTGATTACAATCACGTTGCGAAGTTCAAACGAACTTCGCATTGACCATAAACTGGTCAATGCAGAAAGTCAAACAAAGTTTGACTTTCGGACTCGAAAAGCAATAAAAGAACGAAGGAACACTTACGAAGGGTCCCCGAATGGTAATCTAGATCAAAATAGCTCAGGTATGAAACAAAGGTTTCAACTTAGAGCACATTAGATCAGATTCTTGTGAGGAAAAGTGAAGGGTGGAGGTGGGTATTTATAGTTTTTGGTTCACCGTTAGGATCATTTCTTGGAAAAGGGGGCACGATCTAAGCCGTACACTTGTTGGAAAGTTGTGGTAACTCATTTGCCATCCACCATAAGAGTTTGACACTTGGCACTTGGCCTTTGGAGAGTGTTAAGGGCTGTTAACAGCTGAAAAAAAACATTTTGCTGCATCTGGCCCCTACTTACGGACCTAGTTTGGCAGATTTACAGTTTCAGTCCCTGTAACCTCAAAACTTGGTTTTCGATGCGTTTTTTTTGATATGTTTAAGCCCCGTTAACCCCATTTCAAAGCTCTAGAATGAAGTTAAAGTATAGGGAACTTAAAATGTGTTCAAAAATATCTCGGGTGTCGGTTCGTTTAGCCGTACGGTTACGTTGTTCGGTTAATTACGACGGAATGCGCATAAGCGCGAAAAATGATCCAAATGGCGTGACGAATGGATTTTTCTTATGCCAAACACTAAAATAAAATATTTTAGTGCTTACATAAATTTTTGGATGTCCGGATGTATTCAGAACGTAAGTTATGCGCGAAAATGCTAACTTGTGTACTTTTTGACGCTTTTAGTCCCTGAATGACCCCAAAAGTTTATTTTAGCATACCAAACCCCTCAAAGCCTATTTCTAAGCTATGTAAAGGATATTTATGGTATGTTTAACTTATGGTCATGTTCCGGAATGTTCGTTACAGTTCAAATTGGCATACTTTCGCAGTTTGTCAAGTTTAGTCCCTGTAAGCGAATTAACTTGTTTTTGCCATACCAAAGCCTTCAAAACTTATTTCTAAGTTATGTAAGGGTTATTTAAGGTATGTTAAGTATATGTTGATGTTCCGGAGTATTTGTCGCATTAAACTGGCTACGTTTACGCACCAGTTTGCGTATAACTCTCTTGAAAGTGATATAGAGTTTGAAATTGAATAAAAGTCAAAACATGAAAAATGTAAAACACAACCAAACAAACATTGGGATCAAATAACATTGTTTTATTGATAACAGAATTGTTCACAATGATTACAAGCACAAATGTTACAGTCTCCCCTACTTGTGGAAATTTCGTCCCGAAATTTATTTAGAGGAAACTCGTGGGAAAAGATGCGGATATTTCGCCTTCATTTGATCTTCGCGTTCCCAAGTAAACTCAGGTCCACGTTTAGCTTCCCATCGAACTTTGACCAAAGGAATGCGCTTGCGTTTAAGCCATATGACTTCACGTTCCATGATTTCCACTGGCTTCTCAACAAATTTCAGTGTTTTACCAACACGAATTTCGTCAAGTGGTATGTGGAGGTTCTCATCAGCTAAACACCTCTTGAGATTGGACACGTGAAAGGTTGGATGAACATTTCCAAGTTCAGGAGGTAACTCAAGTCTGTAGGCTACCTTACCGATTCTTTCGACGATCTTGAATGGTCCAACGTATCTAGGTGCAAGTTTTCCTTTCTTTCCAAATCTGATCACACCTTTCCAAGGTGAGACCTTAAGTAATACTCGATCACCGACTTGAAATTCCAAGGCTTTGCGTTTTGGGTCCGCGTAACTCTTTTGACGGCTTCTTGCTGTCTGAAGGTTATCACGAACTTTCTTAATCTTGTCAGTTGATTCTAAAATGAGAGCAGGTCCAGTAAGCTGAGCCTCGCCGATCTCACTCCAGCAGACTGGTGAACGACATTTTCGACCATAGAGAGCCTCGAAAGGAGCCATTTTGATGCTGGTGTGATAACTATTGTTGTAGGAGAATTCAATTAACGGAAGATGTGAATCCCAACTACCACCAAAGTCGATCACACAAGCTCTAAGCATATCCTCCAGAGTCTGGATTGTTCTTTCAGATTGACCATCCGTTTGCGGATGATAAGCTGTGCTCAGATTAAGTTGGGTCCCCATAGCAGATTGCATGGTTCTCCAAAAATGAGAAGTGAAACGAGCATCTCTGTCAGAAATGATGTTCAAAGGAACACCATGTTGAGCTACAATTTCATCCACATAGATTTTTGCAAGTCTGTCAGCAGGAAAGTCCTCACGGATTGGCAAGAAATGTGCTGACTTAGTAAGACGATCAACGACTACCCAGATGGCATCATGACCTTTCTTTGTGCGGGGAAGTTTGGTAACAAGATCCATAGTAATGTTTTCCCATTTCCAAACTGGGATCTCTGGTTGCACCAATAAGCCAGAAGGACGTTGATGTTCAGCCTTAACCTTGAGACAAGTAAGGCATTTTGATACATATAAGGCAATGTCTTTCTTCATACCAGGCCACCAATAGTGAATACGAAGATCCTTATACATCTTATCTGAGCCAGGATGAATAGAATAACGTGATTTATGGGCTTCATCCATAAGCAAGGTGCGAAGGTTATCTTGGCTTGGGACCCACAAACGGTCCATGAAGTAATATGATCCATTGTCCTTCAGTTCCAGAGCAGGTGTTATGTGATAGGGAAATTCCTTATCCATTAAACCATGTGAAACACAAGATTGTTGAGCCTGAGAAATGCGGGCTTGGATATCGGATCGAGCTTGTATAACAGATTGAACACGTACACAAAGAAGTTTAGTACGTTCCTTACGACTCAATGCATCGGCTACGACATTCGCCTTACCAGGATGGTAGCGAATTTCGCAGTCATAGTTGTTTAAAAGCTCAACCCAACGTCGTTGCCTCATGTTGAGTTCTTTCTGGTTGAAGATATGCTGAAGACTTTTGTGGTCCGTGAAAACCACACATTTTGTACCGTACAAATAGTGTCTCTAGATCTTTAGAGCGAAAACAACTGCACCCAACTCAAGATCATGAGTGGTGTAGTTCTTCTCATGTATCTTCAACTGCCTCGATGCATATGCTATGACTTTGTTCCTTTGCATCAGAACACAGCCAAGACCCAGTTTAGATGCATCGCAATAAACGACGAAATCATCATTGCCCTCAGGAAAAGTCAGAACAGGCGCGTCGCAAAGCTTCTGCTTCAAGTTTTGAAAAGCTTCCTCTTGTTTGTATCCCCAATCAAAGGGCTTGTTCTTCTGAGTTAAAGCAGTTAGAGGAACTGCAATTTTCGAGAAATTTTCAATGAAGCGGCGGTAATAACCCGCTAGACCAAGAAAAGAACGAACCTCAGTGGGAGTAGTAGGCGTATCCCAATCCTTAATCGCACTGATCTTGGAGGGATCTACATGAATACCTTGTTCGTTGATGATATATCCTAAGAATTGAACTTCTTTAAGCCAGAATTCACACTTGGAGAATTTGGCGAAAAGTTGCTCTTTCTTTAGGAGTTCCAGAGTAAGACGAAGATGTTGCTCGTGATTAGCTCACTTCTTAGAGTAAATCAAGATGTCGTCAATAAAAACAATGACGAACTGATCCAAATAAGGTTTGCAGACCCTATTCATTAAGTCCATGAAAACAGTAGGAGCATTAGTCAAACCGAATGGCATGACTGTGAACTCATAATGCCCATAACGAGTACGGAACGCCGTCTTGGGAATATCTTCTTCATGCACACGAAGTTGATGATATCCGGAACGTAGATCAATCTTCGAAAAATAAGAAGCGCCCTGTAACTGATCAAAGAGATCATCTATGCGAGGTAGGGGATATCGATTCTTGATGGTAAGCTTGTTAAGCTCACGATAATCGATACACATCCTAAAGGATCCATCCTTCTTCTTGACAAAAAGAACGGGAGCACCCCAAGGTGAAAAGCTGGGACGGATGAAGCCTTTGTCAGAGAGCTCCTGAAGCTGCTTAGACAACTCTTGCATCTCAGACGGTGCAAGACGATATGGAGCTCTGGCAATGGGATTTGCACCAGGTACGAGATCAATGCGGAACTCGACTTGGCGTGCTGGGGGTAGACCAGGTAACTCTTCAGGGAATACTTCAGAATAATCCCGAACGACAGGAATATCTGAAATAGACTTACCCTTGCCTTTATCTGCTGTAACATGTGCTAAGAAAGCCACATAGTTCTTTCGCAGATACTTCCGAGCTTTAAAACAAGACATGAGCTTAAGACCACCAGACGGTTTCTCATCTTGAACCTGTAGGATCTCGCCTGTCGAAAGCGGCACACGAACTATCTTCTCGAAACAAACTACCTCCGCGTGATGCTTGGATAACCAATCCATTCCCACAATAACGTCGAAGCTTCCAAGTTGCATAGGCGTGAGGTCGATAGAAAAAGATGGTCGTTAAGATCCAACTGGCAGTTGCGTAGAACAGAATCAAGAACAATGGGTTCACCACTAGCAACTTCTACTGTCAAGGGTTTTCCTAGTTTCGTTCTAGACACGCGAAGCATTGGCTCAAAAGACAATGACACAAAACTCTTGTCGGCACCCGAATAAAAAAGAATAGATGCAGGCTGATTATTAATAAAGAACGTACCGTTCACCACATTATCGTCCGCTTGCACCTCTTGGGCATTCATGTTGAAGACTCGCCCTCGAGCCTGAGCCTGATTCTGATTTGGATTCTGATTCTGGTTAGCTAGCCTTGGGCACTGGTTTCTGTAGTGGGTCAAATCCCCACAGTTATAACAAGCACCTGGTGGGTAGTGTGGTCGTGCAGCTTGACCCTGTTGCTGAGCAGGAGGCTGAGCAACTTGTTGAGCCGGGTTCTGAACTGCCCGATTCTGAGCAAACCGACAAACATCGGCAAGATGACCTGACTTCCCACAATTAGTACAGAAACGGCACTGATGTTGCGGCTGATGGTGACTATTGCATCTATTGCACAAAGGTGCATCCCCTAAATAAGGCTTCTTCGCTGGAGGCTGTGCGGGTTGGTTGGGAGCTGCCTGGTTAGCTTGGGCAGTGACAGCATGGTTTTGGGAAGCCTTACGCTTCCTTGCCCTTTTCGATGAACCAGAATCCTTTCCATTCTTGTTTTGACCTTTCTTGCTATCTTCTTTGTCAGATGTCTATTTCTTGCCCTTGTCACCCTTCCTGTGTAACTTATTCTTCCGAATCTGCGACTCAGTCAATGTCGCTGATAACTCGATAGCCTGACGGAGTGTGGCAGGGTTACTACCAGTAATGATGTCTTGCACTGAGTCAGGTAGGCCGTCGATGTACCTTTCGATAGCCTTGTCGAGTGGGGTAACCATTGTTGGGCATAGCAGACTCAACTCCTCAAACCTATCAGTATATGCCCTGTGCTCGCCACTATCTTGCTTCAAGTCATCAAACTCTTTCTCCAACGCTCGCTGTTCATGGCGAGGACAGAATTCCCTCATCATAAGGGCCCTAAGTTCAGCCCAAGTTTGTGCTAGAGCAACTTCTGCACCTCGGTCTCTCATTACCCCATTCCACCATGTAAGAGCCCTCTTCTGAAACACGCTCGAAGAAAACTCGACCTTGCGATTATCCGGACACTGAACATGAAGGAAAGTATTCTCAATGCTCTCGAACCATTGAAGAAGCCCAGTCGCTCCTTCAGAACCACTAAACTTGAGTGGTTTAGCCGAGTTAAAATCCTTGTATTTGCATGGAGCATTGTTGTTGTTGTTGGCTTGGTTCCATTGAGCAAAGAGATTTGGGAATTGAGCTGCCATCTGCTGCGCAATGATTTCTACCAGTTCGGCAGTCGCTATCTGGTTTTCGCGTCGAGGAGGCATTCTAAAAGAGGAAAACATGAAAGGGAACGAGTGAGATGATTGGATGAAGAGAATGAGATGAAACAAAATTAACAAAAGCAAAGATGGTGGTCATTCGTCCGCATTACCAAGCTAACAAACGACACACAGTGACTAATCAAAGTAAATGGATCAAAAATAATGTATCGCGAAGACATGCTCGCCTATAAGTGAACACTCATCCCAAGAATTCCCAGGTAAGCACAACTTGTCACACCCCGACCACGTAGAACATACAAAACGTGGCGGAAACATCGGGGAGTGTTGTAACAGAATTAATTGTTTCAAATCCATGGCAATTTAAGTTTCGTTTTATTGATTAAAAGTGTTACAATGTCTTAACAAACAAGGAAATACAACATAATTAACTAGTCTTGCATCTTTTATTGTCACTAAAGCCCAAGTCTGCCTATGTGTATCTTGATCATCTTATGCAACAGCTCCTGAAAAACACATGTGAAAATAGGTACGTCAGCATAAAAATGCCTGTGAGATACATAGGTTTTGTGAAAATAGGTTTCATGACTTATGTTTGAGAAAATGTTTAGTCATGAACCTTGTAATTTGCTTTGTTTTGTAAATCATTTGAAAAACGATAAGATCAGATGATATGTATAAATAAGAGAATAATGTATGGTTAAATGAATAACCATTGTAAAATGAGTTTGTATAAGATAAGTTGTTTGTAAATCAATGTCTTGTGAAAAGTATGTTATTTGTATAAAATGTTATATGTCTCAAACTGAAATGATTCAAATAACGCTACAATATGTAATACCATACAAACACTTATATATAGGAAGTACCAGCGGCGTATCCACCATGCTTGTATCATATTACACACGCATCGTTACTTAATCATTTAATCAAACCAAACCACCAAAGTAATGTTTAACAATAGTAGAAATGTTTATGTATGGTCAAATACGGTTCACACGGTTCACAGATACAAACGGTTCACAGATACAAACGGTTCACAGATACAAACGGTTCACAGATACAAATGGTTCACAGATACAAACGGTTCACAGATACAAACGGTTCACAGATATAAACGGTTCACAGATACAAACGGTTCACAGATACAAACGGTTCACAGATACAAATGATTACAACGGTTCACATAGTCAAATAGTTATAAATGGTTCAAAATGTAGTATAATGTGTTCATATACTGGATGAGCATATGCAACAAAATGTAATGTAAAACAATGTACTAAGTATGCACACAATGGACATACATAGCATAAAATGTAATGAAATCATGTACTATAATGTACTAACGAACATAGCAGGTATATGATGTGAAACCGGGAAAGCATGAATGTAATAAGTAGGCACATGTGTTTCACCCCAAAACAGTTTGGAAAACAGTAAAAGAGGGGTCTATGTACTCACTTGAGATTGCTTAGTAGTCCTTGAGTAATGACCAAACAATGCTAGAGATCACGGATATCAAACGGCACCTAATATAGGTAACTATGTTAATAACCGGACCTAAATCGGATGATTGGATAGAATGAGGGTTCGTAAACCAAATGAGTATAGAGACTCGTGTCATATGGTTTAACAAAGCCTATATACTAAATGAAACCTTACATAAGTGCTTACGACCCATTACGACTCGTTTAGGTAGCTTATGCTACTTTAACGCGTCGTTCGCGTGAAACGCGTTCGGACCGCCTAACTAGCCCTATGACAAGTGTTATATGCCTAAACATGTTACATGGTCAGTTATGTGACAAAAGTTTAGGTTACATATGCTTAATTACCAATTATACATGAAAAGGGTATTCTGGTAATTTACCTAAGGCATATAAACTACCTATCATACAACTACTCAAACGATGTGACCATAGGGTATAACCTCGGAAGGTTATTCCCTACCTACTATGGTCACCTAATGTATTTGGTCGGATCCTAATGATCGACCAAATGGGTCGGGTTCGAGGTATAAGCGATTTATTAGATCGCTTACCCTACGACCCTAGACAACGTGGTAATCAGTAGGCATAGTCCCAAGGGACTATAACCAACGTGATTACACTCACGTTGCGAAGTTCAAACGAACTTCGCATTGACCATAACTGGTCAACGTAGAAAGTCAAACAAAGTTTGACTTTCAGACTTGAAAGACTCGAAAAGCAATAAAAGAACGAAAGAATACTTACGAAGGGTCCCCGAATGCTAATCCCGATCCAAGTAACTCAGGTATGAAACAATGGTTTCAACTTAGAGCTTCTAGGATCAGAATTCTAGTGGGTTTTGAAGTTGTGTGGGTTGGGTATTTATAGGAATACCCGAACCGTTAAGATCGTTTGTCGAATATCGTGCCTTAATCGTATCCGTACAAGTGTCGGAAAGTTGTGGTGGCTAAAAATGGGTCTAAATGAGCTGAATGTGCAGTTGAGAATGTGTGGATGTGAATAAAACAGTTGGAATCTGCTGACTGTTCGATATTATCTGATCAGAGAGGCTGACGCGGGCCGCCTAAGATTTAAGCTTGGGCTCACGCGGGCCGCCTAGCTCTTCAGATCAGAAAACAAGTTTCAGAATCTACAGTTTTGGTCCCTGCACGTGTTTAAACCCATTTCCGGCACTTCTAAGGCCCATAAAGCCAACTTTAAGGCCCTAAAATGATGCCTAAACATTGTGGACATGAAACATGCTCAAAAATATGCCGGACATTGGTTCGTTTGGCCGTACGAACGCGTTGTTCGCTTAATTACGACGGAATGCGCATAAGCGCGAAAAACGATCCAAATGACGCGACGAATGGATTTTTGGCAAGCCAAACACTAAAGCATAATATAGTCATGCTTACATAAATTTTTGGATGTCCGGATGTATTCAGAACGTAAGTTATGCGCAAAAGTGCAAACTTGTGCACTTTTTGACACTTTTAGTCCCTGAATGACCCAAAAGTTTATTTTATCATACCGAATCCCTCAAAGCCTATTTCTAAGCTATGTAAAGGATATTTATGGTATGTTTAACTTATTGTCATGTTCTGGAATGTCTGTTACAGTTCAAATTGGCATACTTTCGCAGTTTGTCAAATTTTGTCCCTGTAAGCGAATAAACTAGATTTTGCCATACCAAAGCCTTCAAAACTTATTTCTAAGTTATGTAATGGTTACTTAAGGTATGTTAAGCCTATTTCACTATTCCGGAGTGTTCGTTGCATTAAACTGGTTATATTTACGTGTCACACCCCGACCGCGTAAAACAACAAATCGCGGCGGAAACATCGGGGCGTGTTGCGACAGAATTAATTGTTTCATAACCATGGCATACAAAGTTGTATTTTATTTATAAACAAAGGTGTTACATTGTTTCAAACAGGAAATTTAAGAGTTCAGAACATAATTAAACATAGTCTATCTTCTTTTAAAGTCTCTAAGGCACAGGTCCGCCCTAGTATCATAATCAACATCCTATGGAAAAGCACCTGAAAACACATGTGAAAATAGGTACGTCAGCATAAAAATGCCTGTGAGATACATAGGTTTGTGAAAATAGGATTCATGACTTGTATTTGAGAAAATGTTTAGTCATGAACCTTGTTATTTGCTTTGTCATGTAAATCATTTGAAAACAACAAGATCAGATGATATGTATAAGTAAATGTCAGGTTAAATAGATAACCATGTAAAAAAATGTGTTTGTATAAGATAAGTTGTTTGTAAATCAATGTCTTGTGAAAAGTATGTTATTTGTATAAAATGTTCTATGTATCAAACTGAAATGATTCAAATAACGTTACGCCATGTAATACCATACAAACACTTATATATAGGAAGTACCAGCGGCGTATCCACCATGCTTGTATCATATTACACACGCATCGTTAACTTAATCACTTAATCAAACCAAACCAACCAATGTAAGAAGTCTATGTTTAACCAAATTGTCAAATGTATTGAATAATATGTCAAAGTGTTTATGTCAAGATGTAAATCATGTCAAATGTCTATGTCAAATATCCATGTCAAATGTCTATGTCAAATATCCATGTCAAATGTCTATGTCAAAATATCCATGTCAAATGTCTATGTCAAATATCCATGTCAAATGTCTATGTTAAAATGTCATGTATGGCAAGTGAAATGTCTCAACTAAACCATATGCACAAAAACAAAGTATTGAAGTAAAACTTGGTTTAAATCAAAGCTATGTCTTGTGTAAATGCATGCAACTATTTAATATGAACATTTATGCGGTATTGTGAAAATGCATACATCCAAGCCTGGCGACTGTGGTGATAAACCCTTTAAACAAATTAAAGGTCTATCTGTCTTATGTCAACGAATTCGGTCATTCCTTTCTGTCCCCTTACCCTGGGATGTCCGGAACGGGAGTTGTCAATTCCTATGGTACCACTACCTACTAACGAACGGCGTAGCTAATGTTAATGAATGTATTGTCCCATGTAAACAAACCAAATGTCATACCAAAATGTAAACATGTGAAAACAATGCACTAAGTATGTAATCAAATGAACATACATAGCGTGAAATGTCATGTAAAACGATGTACTAAGTAATGCACACAATGGGCACACCTAGCATGAAATGTCATGTAAAACGATGTACTAAGTAATGCACACAATGGGCACACCTAGCATGAAATGTCATGTAAAACGATGTACTAAGTAATGCACACAATGGGCACACCTAGCATGAAATGTCATGTAAAACGATGTACTAAGTAATGCACACAATGGGCACACCTAGCATGAAATGTCATGAAATCATGTACTGTAGTGTACTAACGAACATAGCAGGTATATGATGTGAAAACATGAAAGCATGAAAGTAACAAGTAGGCACATGTGTTCCACCCCAAAACAGTTTGGAAAACAGTAAAAGAGGGGTCTATGTACTCACTTGAGATTGCTCAGATGTCTAAAGATAATCACCAAGTAATGCTAGAGATCTCGGAATCAAACGGCACCTAATATAGGTAACTATGTTAATAAACCGGACCTATATCGGAAGACTGGGTAGCATTAGGGTTTGTAAACCAAATGAGTGTAGGAACTCATATGATATGGTTTAACAAAGCCTACATACTAATTGAAACCTAACATAATTGTTTACGACCCATTACGACTTGTTTAGGAAGCTTATGCTACTTTAACGCGTCGTGCGCGTGAAACGCGTTCGGACCGCCTAACTAGTCCTATGACAAGTATTATATGCCTAAACATGTTACATAATCAGTTACGTGACAAAAGTTTAGGTTACATATGCTAAATTACCAATTATGTATGAAGAGGGTATTCTGGTAATTTACCTAAGGCATATAAACTACCTATCATACAACTATTCAAACGATGTGACCATAGGGTATAACCTCGGAAGGTTATTCCCTACACTATGGTCACCTAATGTATTTGGTCGGATCCTAATGATCGACCAAACTGGGTCGGGTTCGAAGGTATAAGCGATTGATCATATCGCTTACCCTACGACCCTAGACAACGTGGTAATCAGTAGGCATAGTCCCAAGGGACTATGACCATCGTGATCACAATCACGTTGCGAAGTTCAAACGAACTTCGCATTAACCATTACTGGTCAACACTGAAAGTCAAACAAAGTTTGACTTTCTGACTCGAAAAGCAATAAAATAAGGAAAAGAACGAAAGAATACTTACGAAGGGTCCCCGAATGCTAATCTAGATCAATATAGTTCAGGTATGAAACAAAGGTTTCAACTTAGAACACAATTAATCAGATTCTAGTGAGAAATAAGGTTGGGGGTAATGGGGTATTTATAGTTTTCGGTGAACCGTTGAGATCGTTTCATGGAAAAGGAGGCACGATCAATACCGTACACTTGTCGGAATGTTATGGTGACTAATTTGGCCACTCACCATAAGGTATCAACACTTGGCAAGGGAAATGGGAGTGGAAACCAGCTGCAAACAGGCTGTTCTAAACATTGAATCTGGTCTGCAGACCCCTAGCGCACCGTTACACTTATATTGTAGCGGTGCGCTAGCACCTAGTTTGGCAGAATTGCATTTTCAGTCCCTGCACCTTGTTTTAGCCATTTCCGACACGTTTAAGGCCCGTTAACCCCATTTCAAAGCTCTAAAATGAAGTTAAAGTATAGGGAACTTAAAATGTGTTCAAAAATATCTCGGATGTCGGTTCGTTTGGCCGTACGGTCGCGATGTTCGGTTAATTACGACGGAATGCGCACAAGCGCGAAAAACGATCCAAATGGCGCGACGAATGGATTTTTCTTATGTCGAACACTAAAATATAATATATTCATGCTTACATAAATTTTTGGATGTCCGGATGTATTCAGAACGTAAGTTATGCGCGAAAATGCAAACTTGTGCACTTTTTGACACTTTTAGTCCCTGAATGATCCAAAAGTTTATTTTAGCACACCGAACCCCTCAAAGCCTATTTCTAAGCTATGTAAAGGATATTTAAGGTGTGTTTAACTTATGGTCATGTTCCGGAATGTTCGTCACAGTTCAAATTGACATACTTTCGCAGTTTGTCATATTTAGTCCCTGTAAGCGAATTAACTTGTTTTTGCCATACCAAAGCCTTCAAAACTTATTTCTAAGTTATGTAAAGGTTATTTAAGGTATGTTGAGTATATGTTGATGTTCTGGAGTATTTTTCGCGTTAAACTGAGTACGTTTTCGCACCAGTTTGCGTATAACTCTCCAGAAATTGATATAGAGTTTGGAATTGGAGAAAAGTCAAAACATGAAAAATGTAAAACATAATAAAACAACCATTGTGATCAAATAACATTGTTTTATTGATAACAGAACTGTTCATAGTGATTACAAGCACAGTTGTTACAGTCTCCCCTACTTGTGGAAATTTCGTCCCGAAATTTATTTAGAGGAAACTCGTGGAAAAAGATGCGGATATTTCGCTTTCATTTGATCTTCGCGTTCCCAAGTAAACTCGGGTCCACGTTTAGCTTCCCAGTGAACTTTGACCAAAGGAATGCGCTTGCGTTTAAGCCACTTGACTTCACGTTCCATGATTTCCACTGGTTTCTCAACAAATTTCAGTGTTGTGCCAACACGAATTTCGTCAAGCGGTATGGAGAAATTCTCATCAGCTGTACACTTCTTGAGATTAGACACGTGAAAAGTTGGATGAACATTTCCCAGTTCAGGAGGTAACTCAAGTCTGTAGGCTACCTTTCCGATTCTTTCGACGATCTTGAATGGTCCAACGTATCTAGGTGCAAGTTTTCCTTTCTTTCCAAATCTGATCACACCTTTCCAAGGTGAGACCTTAAGTAATACTCGATCACCGACTTGAAATTCCAAGGCTTTGCGTTTTGGGTCCGCGTAAATCTTCTGACGGCTTCTAGCTTCCTGAAGGTTATCACGAACTTTCTTGACCTTGTCAGTTGTCTCTAAAACGAGGGCAGGTCCAGTAAGTTGAGCCTCGCCAATCTCATTCCAGCAGACTGGTGAACGACATTTTCGACCATAGAGAGCTTCGAAAGGAGCCATTTTGATGCTAGTGTGATAACTGTTGTTGTAGGAGAATTCAATCAATTTAAGATGTGAATCCCAGCTACCACCAAAATCGATCACACAAGCTCTTAGCATATCCTCCAGAGTCTGGATTGTTCTCTCAGATTGACCATCCGTTTGCGGATCATAAGCTGTGCTCAGATTAAGTTGGGTCCCCATGGCAGATTGCATGGTTCTCCAAAAATGAGAAGTGAAACGAGCATCTCTGTCAGAAATGATGTTCAACGGAACACCATGTCGAGCTACAATTTCATCCACATAGATTTGTGCAAGTCTGTCAGCAGGAAAATCCTCACGGATTGGAAAGAAATGTGCTGACTTAGTAAGACGATCAACGACTACCCAGATGGCATCATGACCCTTCTTTGTGCGTGGAAGTTTGGTAACGAGATCCATAGTAATGTTTTCCCATTTCCAAACTGGGATCTCTGGTTGCACCAATAAACCAGAAGGACGTTGATGTTCAGCCTTAACCTTAAGACAAGTAAGGCATTTTGACACGTATAAGGCAATGTCTTTCTTCATACCAGGCCACCAATAGTGAATACGAAGATCCTTATACATTTTATCTGAGCCCGGATGAATAGAATAACGAGACTTATGGGCTTCATCCATAAGCAAGGTACGAAGATCATCTAGGCTTGGGACCCACAAACGGTCCATGAAGTAATATGATCCATTGTCCTTCAGTTCCAGAGCAGGTGTTATGTGATAGGGAAATTCCTTATCCATTAAACCTTGTGAAACACAAGATTGTTGAGCCTGAGAAATGCGGGCTTGAATATCAGATCGAGCTTGAATAACAGATTGAACACGTACACAATGAAGCTTAGTACGTTCCTTGCGACTCAATGCATCAGCTACGACATTCGCCTTACCAGGATGGTAGCGAATTTCGCAGTCATAGTCGTTTAAAAGCTCAACCCAACGTCGTTGTCTCATGTTGAGTTCTTTCTGGTTGAAGATATGCTGAAGACTTTTGTGGTCAGTGAAAACCACACATTTTGTACCGTACAAATAGTGTCTCCAGATCTTTAGAGCAAAGACTACTGCACCCAACTCAAGATCATGAGTGGTGTAGTTCTTCTCATGTATCTTCAATTGCCTCGATGCATAGGCTATGACTTTGTTCCTTTGCATCAGAACACAGCCAAGACCCAATTTAGATGCATCACAATACACGACAAAATCATCATCACCCTCAGGTAATGATAGAACAGGCGCATCGCAAAGCTTCTGCTTCAGGTGTTGAAAAGCTTCCTCTTGTCTGAATCCCCAGTAAAAGGGCATTTTCTTCTGAGTTAGAGCAGTTAGAGGAACTGCAATCTTAGAGAAGTTTTCAATGAAGCGGCGATAATAACCCGCTAGACCAAGAAATGAGCGAACTTCAGTAGGAGTAGTAGGCGTATCCCAATCCTTAATCGCACTGATCTTGGAGGGATCTACATGAACACCTCGTTCGTTGATAATGTGTCCCAAAAATTGAACTTCTTTAAGCCAAAATTCGCACTTGGAGAATTTGGCGAAAAGTTGCTCTTTCTTCAGGAGTTCCAAAGTAAGACGAAGATGCTGCTCGTGATCAGCTCGCGTCTTAGAGTAAATCAAGATGTCATCGATAAAAACAATGACGAACTGATCCAAATAAGGTTTGCAGACCCTATTCATTAAGTCCATGAAAACAGCAGGAGCATTAGTCAAACCGAATGGCATGACTGTGAATTCATAATGCCCATAACGAGTACGGAACGCTGTCTTCGGAATATCTTCTTCTTGCACCCGAAGTTGATGATATCCAGATCGCAGATCAATCTTCGAAAAATAAGAAGCACCCTGTAACTGATCAAAGAGATCATCGATGCGAGGTAGGGGATATCGATTCTTGATGGTAAGCTTGTTAAGCTCACGATAATCGATACACATTCTAAAGGATCCATCCTTCTTCTTGACAAAAAGAACGGGAGCACCCCAAGGTGAAAAACTGGGACGGATAAAGCCTTTGTCAGAGAGCTCCTGAAGCTGCTTAGACAACTCTTGCATCTCAGACGGTGCAAGACGATATGGAGCTCTGGCAATGGGATTTGCACCAGGTATGAGATCAATGCGAAACTCGACTTGGCGTGCTGGAGGTAGACCAGGTAAATCTTCAGGGAACACTTCAGAATAATCCCGAACGACAGGAATATCTGAAATAGACTTACCCTTGCCTTTATCTTCTGTAACATGTGCTAAGAAAGCCACATAGTTCTTCCGCAGATACTTCCGAGCTTTAAAACAAGACATGAGTTTGAGACCACCAATAGGCTTCTCACCTTGAACCTGCAGAATCTCGCCTGTCGAAAGCGGCACACGAACAATCTTCTCAGAACAAACTATCTCTGCGTGATGCTTAGATAACCAATCCATTCCCACAATAACGTCGAAGCTTCCAAGTTGCATACGCGTGAGGTCGATAGGAAAAAGATGGTCGTTAAGATTCAACTGGCAGTTGCGAAGAACAGAATCAAGAATAATGGGTTCACCACTAGCAACTTCTACTGTCAAAGATTTACTTAGTTTTGTTCTAGACACTCGAAGCATTGGCTCAAAAGACAATGACACAAAACTCTTGTCGGCACCCGAATCAAAGAGAACGTATGTAGGCTGGTTATTAATAAAGAACGTACCGTTCACCACGTTATCGTCTGCCTGCGCCTCTTGGGCATTCATGTTAAAAACTCGGCCTCGAGCCGGAGCCTGATTCTGGTTCTGGTTCTGGTTCGCCAGTCTTGGGCACCGATTCCTATAGTGGGTCAGATCCCCACAATTGTAACAAGCACCTGGTGGGTATTGTGGTCGTGCAGCTTGACCCTGTTGCGGAGCAGGAGGCTGAGCAACTTGTTGAGCCGGGTTCTGAACCGCGGGATTCTGAGCAGATCGACAAACATTGGCGAGATGGCCTGATTTCCCACAGTTAGTACAGAAACGGCATGGAAGTTGTGGCTGGTGGTGACTGTTGCATCTATTGCACAAAGGTGCATTCCCTGAGTAGGGTTTCTTCGTTGGAGGCTGTGCAGGTTGGTTGGGAGCTACCTGGTTAGCTTGAGCAGTGATAGCAAAATTTTGGGAAGCCTTACGCTTCTTTGCCCTCTTCGAAGAACTAGAGTTCTTTCCATTCCCGTTTTGACCTTTCTTGCTATCCATCTTGTCAGCCGATTGTTCCTTGCCCTTGTCACCCTTCCGGTGTAACTTGTTCTTCCGGATCTGCGACTCAGTCAATGTTGCAGATAACTCGATCGCCTGACGAAGTGTGGCAGGGTTACTACCAGTAAGAATGTCTTGTACCGAGTCAGGTAGGCCATCGATGTATCTTTCGATAGCCTTGTCAAGTGGGGTAACCATTGTCGGGCAAAGCAAACTCAACTCTTCAAACCGATCAGTATAAGCCCTGTGCTCACCACTATCTTGCTTCAAAACATCAAATTCTTTCTCCAACGCTCGCTGCTCATGGCGAGGACAGAATTCCCTCATCATAAGGGCTCTAAGTTCAGCCCATGTCTGTGCGAGAGCAACTTCTGCACCTCTGTCTCTCATAACCCCGTTCCACCATGTCAAAGCCCTCTTCTGAAATACGCTCGAAGCAAACTCGACTTTGCGATTAGCCGGACACTGCACATGGCGAAAAGTATTCTCTATGCTCTCAAACCACTGAAGAAGCCCAGTCGCTCCTTCAGAACCACTAAACTTGGGTGGTTTAGCCGAGTTAAAATCCTTGTATTTACACGGACCATTGTTGTTGTTGTTGGCTTGTTGCCATTGAGCAAAGAGATTTGGGAATTGAGCAGCCATCTGCTGCGCAATAATTTCTGCCAGCTCGGCAGTGGCTATCTGGTTCTCGCGTCGAGGAGGCATTCTAAAATAGGAAAACATGAAAAGAAACGAGTGAGATGATTGGATGAAGAGAATGAGATGAAACAAAATCAACAAGAGCAAAGATGGTGGTCATTCGTTCGTATCACAAAGCAAACAAACGACACACAGTGACTAATCAAAGTAAATGGGTCAAAAATAATGTATTAGCGAAGACATGCTCGCCTATAAGTGAACACTCACTCCAAGAATTCCCAGGTAAGCACAACTGGTCTCGCGTCTGGTTGAGATGTATACGAAGTGCTTGCCTAGACAGAAAACCCAGAATACAGGCATTCACCCTTCCAGTTTGCACATGTTCACATTATTTAAAACCCAAAACGTTTGACGGGATTTTGAAAATTTGAAGGCACAAGGCCAAAAACCAATACTGAAAAGGGTTCAAAACCATATAACAGAGGGTTCAAAACCTTACAATTGAGGGTTCAAAACCTTGTAAAAATTTATTCAAAAACAGATGATTGTTTTTCAAAAATCGTTTCGGAAAAATTTTGGTTCCTTGTTTTGTTAATCACCTAAGGATAGGTGATGTACGTGTTTTAAGATCTAAACACAAGATAACTTGTGTTAGGGTCCTAGAAAAGTTATAGTCTAGGTCAAAGCATTACTAATAACCTAATTCCCTATAACCATTGGCTCTGATACCAACTCTTCTGTCACACCCCGACCGCGTAAAACAACAAATCGCGGCGGAAACATCGGGGCGTGTTGCGACAGAATTAATTGTTTCATAACCATGGCATACAAAGTTGTATTTTATTTATAAACAAAGGTGTTACATTGTTTCAAACAGGAAATTTAAGAGTTCAGAACATAATTAAACATAGTCTATCTTCTTTTAAAGTCTCTAAGGCACAGGTCCGCCCTAGTATCATAATCAACATCCTATGGAAAAGCACCTGAAAACACATGTGAAAATAGGTACGTCAGCATAAAAATGCCTGTGAGATACATAGGTTTGTGAAAATAGGATTCATGACTTGTATTTGAGAAAATGTTTAGTCATGAACCTTGTTATTTGCTTTGTCATGTAAATCATTTGAAAACAACAAGATCAGATGATATGTATAAGTAAATGTCAGGTTAAATAGATAACCATGTAAAAAAATGTGTTTGTATAAGATAAGTTGTTTGTAAATCAATGTCTTGTGAAAAGTATGTTATTTGTATAAAATGTTCTATGTCTCAAACTGAAATGATTCAAATAACGTTACGCCATGTAATACCATACAAACACTTATATATAGGAAGTACCAGCGGCGTATCCACCATGCTTGTATCATATTACACACGCATCGTTAACTTAATCACTTAATCAAACCAAACCAACCAATGTAAGAAGTCTATGTTTAACCAAATTGTCAAATGTATTGAATAATATGTCAAAGTGTTTATGTCAAGATGTAAATCATGTCAAATGTCTATGTCAAATATCCATGTCAAATGTCTATGTCAAATATCCATGTCAAATGTCTATGTCAAAATATCCATGTCAAATGTCTATGTCAAATATCCATGTCAAATGTCTATGTTAAAATGTCATGTATGGCAAGTGAAATGTCTCAACTAAACCATATGCACAAAAACAAAGTATTGAAGTAAAACTTGGTTTAAATCAAAGCTATGTCTTGTGTAAATGCATGCAACTATTTAATATGAACATTTATGCGGTATTGTGAAAATGCATACATCCAAGCCTGGCGACTGTGGTGATAAACCCTTTAAACAAATTAAAGGTCTATCTGTCTTATGTCAACGAATTCGGTCATTCCTTTCTGTCCCCTTACCCTGGGATGTCCGGAACGGGAGTTGTCAATTCCTATGGTACCACTACCTACTAACGAACGGCGTAGCTAATGTTAATGAATGTATTGTCCCATGTAAACAAACCAAATGTCATACCAAAATGTAAACATGTGAAAACAATGCACTAAGTATGTAATCAAATGAACATACATAGCGTGAAATGTCATGTAAAACGATGTACTAAGTAATGCACACAATGGGCACACCTAGCATGAAATGTCATGTAAAACGATGTACTAAGTAATGCACACAATGGGCACACCTAGCATGAAATGTCATGTAAAACGATGTACTAAGTAATGCACACAATGGGCACACCTAGCATGAAATGTCATGTAAAACGATGTACTAAGTAATTCACACAATGGGCACACCTAGCATGAAATGTCATGTAAAACGATGTACTAAGTAATGCACACAATGGGCACACCTAGCATGAAATGTCATGTAAAACGATGTACTAAGTAATGCACACAATGGGCACACCTAGCATGAAATGTCATGAAATCATGTACTATAGTGTACTAACGAACATAGCAGGTATATGATGTGAAAACATGAAAGCATGAAAGTAACAAGTAGGCACATGTGTTCCACCCCAAAACAGTTTGGAAAACAGTAAAAGAGGGGTCTATGTACTCACTTGAGATTGCTCAGATGTCTAAAGATAATCACCAAGTAATGCTAGAGATCTCGGAATCAAACGGCACCTAATATAGGTAACTATGTTAATAAACCGGACCTATATCGGAAGACTGGGTAGCATTAGGGTTTGTAAACCAAATGAGTGTAGGAACTCATATGATATGGTTTAACAAAGCCTACATACTAATTGAAACCTAACATAATTGTTTACGACCCATTACGACTTGTTTAGGAAGCTTATGCTACTTTAACACGTCGTGCGCGTGAAACGCGTTCGGACCGCCTAACTAGTCCTATGACAAGTATTATATGCCTAAACATGTTACATAATCAGTTACGTGACAAAAGTTTAGGTTACATATGCTAAATTACCAATTATGTATGAAGAGGGTATTCTGGTAATTTACCTAAGGCATATAAACTACCTATCATACAACTATTCAAACGATGTGACCATAGGGTATAACCTCGGAAGGTTATTCCCTACACTATGGTCACCTAATGTATTTGGTCGGATCCTAATGATCGACCAAACTGGGTCGGGTTCGAAGGTATAAGCGATTGATCATATCGCTTACCCTACGACCCTAGACAACGTGGTAATCAGTAGGCATAGTCCCAAGGGACTATGACCATCGTGATCACAATCACGTTGCGAAGTTCAAACGAACTTCGCATTAACCATTACTGGTCAACGCTGAAAGTCAAACAAAGTTTGACTTTCTGACTCGAAAAGCAATAAAATAAGGAAAAGAACGAAAGAATACTTACGAAGGGTCCCCGAATGCTAATCTAGATCAATATAGTTCAGGTATGAAACAAAGGTTTCAACTTAGAACACAATTAATCAGATTCTAGTGAGAAATAAGGTTGGGGGTAATGGGGTATTTATAGTTTTCGGTGAACCGTTGAGATCGTTTCATGGAAAAGGAGGCACGATCAATACCGTACACTTGTCGGAATGTTATGGTGACTAATTTGGCCACTCACCATAAGGTATCAACACTTGGCAAGGGAAATGGGAGTGGAAACCAGCTGCAAACAGGCTGTTCTAAACATTGAATCTGGTCTGCAGACCCCTAGCGCACCGTTACACTTATATTGTAGCGGTGCGCTAGCACCTAGTTTGGCAGAATTGCATTTTCAGTCCCTGCACCTTGTTTTAGCCATTTCCGACACGTTTAAGGCCCGTTAACCCCATTTCAAAGCTCTAAAATGAAGTTAAAGTATAGGGAACTTAAAATGTGTTAAAAAATATCTCGGATGTCGGTTCGTTTGGCCGTACGGTCGCGATGTTCGGTTAATTACGACGGAATGCGCACAAGCGCGAAAAACGATCCAAATGGCGCGACGAATGGATTTTTCTTATGGAGAACACTAAAATATAATATAGTCATGCTTACATAAATTTTTGGATGTCCGGATGTATTCAGAACGTAAGTTATGCGCGGAAATGCAAACTTGTGCACTTTTTGACACTTTTAGTCCCTGAATGATCCAAAAGTTTATTTTAGCACACCGAACCCCTCAAAGCCTATTTCTAAGATATGTAAAGGATATTTAAGGTGTGTTTAACTTATGGTCATGTTCCGGAATGTTCGTCACAGTTCAAATTGACATACTTTCGCAGTTTGTCATATTTAGTCCCTGTAAGCGAATTAACTTGTTTTTGCCATACCAAAGCCTTCAAAACTTATTTCTAAGTTATGTAAAGGTTATTTAAGGTATGTTGAGTATATGTTGATGTTCTGGAGTATTTGTCGCGTTAAAATGAGTACGTTTTCGCACCAGTTTGCGTATAACTCTCCAGAAATTGATATAGAGTTTGGAATTGGATAAAAGTCAAAACATGAAAAATGTAAAACATAATAAAACAACCATTGTGATAAAATAACATTGTTTTATTGATAACAGAACTGTTCATAGTGATTACAAGCACAGTTGTTACATTACGTATCAGTGCGCGTATAACCTTCCAGAAAGCGATTTAGAGCTTGAAATCGAACAAGAATTGATATGTGCAAATGATACACATATTTATACAGATCCCAAGTATGAAATACAATATTTCATTGGCTTGGCAGTTGTTTGATGGTTGAAGTGACACAGGTGTCACAGTCTCCCCTACTTTAGGAAATTTCGTCCCGAAATTTATTCGTAGGAGTCTATTTGTGACTTTGTGTCAAATAACCACCAGAGATATGTAAGGCATAATCCTGTCATTTCCTTAACGGACATTCTTCAGAACGAAAATGAACAGGCGGAGTCATTTTCCTCAACGAGTATTCTTCAGAAGCGGAAATGAAGGAAAAAACAAACGGGGATTCATTTCCTCAACGGGCAATCTTCCGAAACGTAAAATGAACTTACGGAGTCATTTTCAACTGGTGCTTCATCAGAAATGGACTTGAAAAGGAGAAACAAACGGATATTCATTTCCTCAACGAAAAAATCTTCAGAAACGAAAATGAACAAACAGAGTCATCTTCAACGGGTGCTTCCTCAGAAATGGAAATGAATATGATAGACAAACGGATATTCATTTCCTCAACGGACAAATCTCCAGAAACGAAAATGAACAAACAGAGTCATTTTCAACGGGTGCTTCCTCGGAAATGGAAATGAAAATGATAGACAAACGGATATTCATTTCCTCAACGGACAAATCTTCAGAAACGAAAATGAACAAACGGAGTCATTTTCAACGGGTGCTTCCTCGGAAATGGAAATGAAAATGATAGACAAACGGATATTCATTTCCTCAACGGACAAATCTTCAGAAACGAAAATGAACAAACGGAGTCATTTTCAACGGGTGCTTCCTCGGAAATGGAAATGAAAATGATAGACAAACGGATATTCATTTCCTCAACGGACAAATCTTTAGAAACGAAAATGAACAAACGGAGTCATTTTCAACGGGTGCTTCCTCAGAAATGGAAATGAATAGAGTTAACTTCTAGGCACATAACAAAGCTCGCTGTGGTTTCTGAGCACTAAATTCCATAATTATGTATGCATCCATAATTACGTAATTCCTTGCACAGTCCACACAGTTTGTCTTGTAATGTTCATAAGCACATAATCACATAGTTGTTTAACTTGGTTATTAATTTGTTATAAATTTGTTATCGATTGAGAACGGATATGGAAATCAGTCGATGAACTTCAATGTCCTCTGGGATCTATCTGAAGAGACAGGAAGATCTCCCAAAATTTCGATTTTGTTTTCAGAGAAACGTAATAGTCGAATTTAAGGAACACAACAATTTTAGGATTCACGGAAATACCCTTAGGTACCCTATCAAGGATTTATAGTGGTACTTTGTGTAACACCTGTGCCTTCACGGCCATCAAACAAATACCGAACCAATGAAATATTATATTTCATACTTGGGATTTGTAAAAATATGTGTATCATTTGCACATATCAAAATTTTGTTCAATTCCAAACTCTAAATCGCTTTCTGGAAGGTTATACGCGCACCGATGCGTAAATATAACCAGTTTAATGCAACAAACACTCCGGAATAGTGAAATAGGCTTAACATACCTTAGATAACCTTTACATAACTTAGAAATAAGTTTTGAAGGCTTGGGTATGGCAAAATCAAGTTAAATCGCTTACAGGGACTAAAGTTGACAAACTGCGAAAGTATGCCAATTTGAACTGTAACAGACATTCCGGAACATGACCATAAGTTAAACATACCATAAATATCCTTTATATAGCTTAGAAATAGGCTTTGAGGGGTTCGGTGTGCTAAAATAAACTTTTGGGTCATTCAGGGACTAAAAGTGTCAAAAAGTGCACAAGTTTGCATTTTCGCGCATAACTTACGTTCTGAATACATCCGGACATCCAAAAATTTATGTAAGCATGACTACATTATGTTTTAGTGTTCGCCTTAAGAAAAATCCATTCGTCACGTCATTTGGTTCGTTTTTCGCGCTTATGCGCATTCCGTCGTAATTAACCGAACATCGCGTTCGTACGGCCAAATGAACCGACATCCATCATATTTTTGAACATATTTTAAGTTCCCTATACTTTAACTTCATTTTAGAGCTTTGAAATGGGGTTAACGGGCCTTAAACGTGTCGAAAATGGCCTAAATACAGTTCAGGGACCAAAAGTGTAATTCTGCCAAAATAGTGCCTAGCGGTGCGCTACACTTTAAGCGTAGCGGTGCGCTAGGGGTCTGCAGACCAGATGCAGAGTACCAAACAGCCTGTTTGCAGCAGTTTAACCCACAACCACAAGTTCCTAATTGCTTAGTCATGAAGATAAGGATCACTTTTAGGCACCATAAGGTTCCGACAAGTGTACGGCCTTGATCATTTCCCCTTTTCCAAGAAACGATCTCAACGGTTACCCGAATACTATAAATACCCCACCCCCATATGCTTTAAAACTTACAAGAATTCTGATTTGAGAGCTCTAAGTTGAAACCATTGTTTCATACCTGAGTTCTTGGATCGGGATTAGCATTCGGGGACCCTGGGTTAGTATTCTTTCGTTCTTTTCCTTATTTTTACTGCTTTTCGAGTCCGAAAGTCAAACTTTGTTTGACTTTCAGCGTTGACCAGTAATGGTCAATGCGAAGTTCGTTTGAACTTCGCAACGTGAGTGTAATCACGTTGGTCATGGTCCCTTGGGACTATGCCCACTGATTACCACGTTGTCAAGGGTCGTAGGGTAGGCGATCTAATAAATCGCCTATACCTTCGAACTCGACCCATTTGGTCGATCATTAGGATCCGACCAAATACATTAGGTGACCATAGTAGGTAGGGAATAACCTTCCGAGGTTATACCCTATGGTCACATCGTTTAAGTAGTTGTATGATAGGTAGTTTATATGCCTTAGGTAAATTACCAGAATACCCTTTTCATGTATAATTGGTAATTAAGCATATGTAACCTAAACCTTTGTCACATAACTGATTATGTAACATGTTTAGGCATATAACACTTGTCATAGGACTAGTTAGGCGGTCCGAACGCGTTTCACGCGAACGACGCGTTAAAGTAGCATAATACTTAGGTTAAGTTTCATTTAGTATGTAGGCTTTGTTAAACCATATCATATGAGTTCCTACACTCATTTGGTTTACAAACCCTCCTGCTACCCAGTCTTCCGATTTAGGTCCGGGTTATTTATGTAGTTACCTATATTAGGTACCATTTGTTTTCCGGGACTCCTCTAGCTTACTTGGTAGTTGTTCAAGACTCCTAAGCACTCTCAGGCGAGTACATTATTCCCCTCTTTTACTGTTTTCAACTGTTTTGGGGTGACTCATATGTGCTAAATGTTTTATCAATGATTACAAGGACGATTACAATGATTTTCAATAACAATTACAATATGATTTCAAGAACGATAACAATGATTACAAGAACGATTACAATGATTTTCAATAACAATTACAATGTGGTTTCAAGAACGATAACAATGATTTCAAGAACGAATACAATGATTTCAAAAACTAAGAACGATTTCAAAAAGTGAACAAACTTGTTGGTTGTAGTTTACATAACCGATGACATTCATTAGCAATGATCAAGCCGACCAGTATTAGGTTATGGTACCATAGGATCTGACAAATCCCGTTATTTACTGCACCCATTGTTATGTGTGGGGGTTGTGGGTAGCGACTGAATCTGTAATTATTAACTTATCCTTTGGTAAGGGTTTGTTAAGAACGAGAGCGAGAGCGAGATGGAACGAGGAACGCGTCAAGAAGGTTTGAATGTTATTAGAGAATCGACCATAAAGTAGTTTCACAATTAAAATATTAACTTACCCTTTGGTAAGGGTTTGTTAAGAACGAGGACAGGTTTTAACGATTGGGTAAACATTTGTACATGATTTACATTTGATCATGCATTTCCACGAAACATAGTATTGATTTAAACCAAGTTTTACTTCAATACTTTGTTTTGTGCGTTTCACCTATGGTTTAGTTGATGCATTTCACTAGCCATACATATCATTTTTGGTTACACATTACATGATTTACATCTTGACATGAACAGTTTGATATATTATTTCAATACAATTGGCAGTTGGTTTAAACATAGACATCTTACATTGTTGGTTTGGTTTGAGTAAGTGATTAAGTAACGAAGCGTGTGTAATATGATACAAACATGGTGGATACGCCGCTGGTACTTCCTATATATAAGTGTTTGTATGGTATTACATATCGTAGCGTTATTTGAATCATTTCAGTTTGAGACATAGAACATTTTATACAAGTAACATACTTTTCACAAGACATTGATTTACAAACAACTTATCTTACACAAACTCATTTTACATGGTTATTCATTTAATCATGCATTACTCTCTTATTTATACATATCATCTAAACTTATTATTTTTCAAATGATTTACAAAGACAAAGCAAATTACAAGGTTCATGACTAAACATTTTCTCAAACAGAAGTCATGAATCTTATTTTCAACAAAACTAATGTATTCGCCAGCATTTCTTTGCTGACCTCGTTTTCACATATGTTTCAGGTATTGTTGGATGATATCGATTGATAAGATGCATGCTCACATAAGACCGGACAAGGCCTTAGTGACTCAATAACAATGATAGACTATGTTTAAATAGTGTAATTAGATTTCCAGACGATGTAATTACTGAATGTTTAATAAAACGAAACACTCTTTGGTATCCATGGTTATGAAACATTAATTCTGTTGCAACACGCCTCGATGTTTCCGCCGCGAATTGTTGTTTTACGCGGTCGGGGTGTGACAGAAAAGATGGTATCAGAGCCGATGGTTATAGGGAATTAGGTTATTAGTAATTAGTAATGCTTTGACCTAGTCTATAACCTTCTTAGGACCCTAACGCGAGTTTACTTGCGTTTAGTCATAAAACAATACCGTCACCTATCCTTAGGCGACGACCACAACAAGAGCATAATTTTCGAAACCGCTTTGAAAACTAATCATCTGTTCTAGGATGATTAATTTCTAGGTTTTGTACCCTCTATTGTAAGGTTTTGAACCCTCTGTTATATGGTTTTGAACCCCTTTGAATTTTCAAAATCTCGTCAAGGTTTTGGGTTTTAAATAATGTGAACACGTGCAAACTGGAAGGGTGAATGCCTGTATTCTGGGTTTTCTGTCTAGGCAAGCACTTCGTATACATCTCATCAGACGCGAGACCAGTTGTGCTTACCTGGGAATTCTTGGGATGAGTGTTCACTTATAGGCGAGCATGTCTTCGTGATACATTATTTTTAACCTATTTACTTTGACTAAACACCAAGGTCGTTCGTTGCTTTGTAGTAACAAACAAATGACCACTATCCTTGCTTTCATCAGATTTGTTTCATCTCATTCTTTTCGTCTAAATTCTCTCACTCGTTTCCTTTCATGTTTCCTCTTTTAGACAATGCCTCCTCGACGCGAAAGCCAGATAGAGACTGCCGAGCTGGCAGAAATCATTGCGCAGCAAATGGCTGCTCAATTCCCAAACCTCTTTGCTCAATGGAACCAAGCCAACAACAACAACAATGTGCTATGCAAATACAAGGATTTCAACCAGGCTAAACCACTCAAGTTTAGTGGTTCTGAAGGAGCAACTGGGCTTCTTCAGTGGTTCGAAAGCATTGAGAATACTTTTCGCCACGTGCAGTGCCCGGATAATCGCAAGGTCGAGTTCTCCTCGAGCGTGTTTCAGAAGAGGGCTCTTACATGGTGGAATGGGGTAATGAGAGACCGAGGTGCGGAAGTTGCTCTCGCACAGACCTGGGCTGAACTTAGGGCTCTGATGATGAGGGAATTCTGTCCTCGTCATGAGCAGCGAGCTTTGGAGAAGGAATTTGATGAGTTGAAGCAAGATAGTGGTGAGCACAGGGCGTATACTGATAGGTTTGAGGAGCTGAGTCTGCTTTGCCCTACAATGGTTACCCCACTTGACATAGCTATCGAAAGGTACATCGACGGCCTACCTGACTCGGTACAAGACATCCTTACTGGTAGTAACCCTGCCACACTCCGTCAGGCGATCGAGTTATCAGCGACATTGACTGAGTCGCAGATTCGGAAGAACAAGTTACACAGGAAGGGTGACAAGGGCAAGAAACAGTCAGCTGACAAGGAGGATAGCAAGAAAGGCCAAAACAAGAAGGGTAAGGAAGGTGAGACGTCAAAGAAATCGAAGAAGCGGAAGGGTGCCCAGAACTTTGCTGTTACAGCACAGACTGCTCAGAACCCGCGGAACCAACCAGCTCAGCCACCTGCAAAGAAAGCATATGCCGGTACCGCACCTCATTGTGCACGCTGCAACGGTCATCACGCGTTACAACAAGTTTGCTGGCAATGCACGACGTGTGGTAAACTTGGGCATTTGGCCAAGGTTTGTCGTTTGGGACAAAATCAGGCTGCTCAGGTTCAAGCTCCTGTTCAAGGGAATGCTGTGAGATTTCCATTGGGTTCATGCTTCAATTGCGGAGAGATTGGTCACTTCCGCCACAACTGCCCAAGACTGGTGAATGCAAATGCTAACGCAAACCCGAACGTCAACGTCAATGTGAATCCAGCACGCGGTCGAGTGTTTAACATCAATGAGGCAATCGATGATGAAGGAGTGAACTTTTAGTATTTTGTATTTCCTCTGGTTGTTATCTTGTAACATTTAAAAACAATGCGGTTGTTATATAAATAAAAATTTCTGGTTTTTATTTTTAACTAATGCAATTGTATGAATGTTTGATCCAACCTTATGATGTCAACACAGAGACAAAACTACTCGTGTGGTTCTGTCATTTTTCTATGATCACTTGTGATCTCCCTAAGAACCTCAAACACTTGTTTCTTTTGAATCTAAAGTATCTTATCGTCTTGCACCGTTCGAGATGCAAGAATTATCAAAACAGCTTCAAGAATTGTCTGATAAAGGATTCATTCGTTCAAACTTTTCACCTTGGGGAAAACTCTTGCTCTCCTTGTGAAAAAGAAAGATGGATCTTTTCAAATTTTTTATCGATTAACGTAAGCTTGATAAGCTTACCATCAAGAATCGATATCCCCTACCTTAAATCAATGATCTTTCCGATCATCTGCAGGGTACTTCATGTTTTTCCAAGATCGATTTGCGTTTTGGGTATCATCAACTTTGTATTCTCGAAGAAGATATTCCCAAAACGGTTTTCTGCACGAAGTATGGCCATTACGAGTATACAGTCATGCCTTTTGGATTGACAAATGCTCCAGCCATCTACATGGACTTAATAAATAGAGTCTGCAAGTCTTATTTGGATCAGTTTGTCATTGTTATTATTGATGACATCTTGATCTATTCATATCCCGAGCCGATCACGATCAACACCTTCGTTGACATTGAACCCCTAAAGAAGGAACAAACTTTTCGCTAAATCCTCTAAGAGGAAATTTTGGCTTAAAGAAGTTCAGTTTTTGGGTCATGTAGTCAACAAGCAGGGTATTCATTTGGATCCATCCAAATTACTGCAATTAAGGATTGGATTCCTTGTATGCTTTAAATACCCGTGTCCAAAGATAACAAATTAAACAATAATGCAAGTGTACGATTATGCAATTATGTGATATGTGTTTATGTGTTCTCCTCTATGTTTTTGTGTGATTCGATTTTCAAATCCTCATAGAATTTTTCATATCTATATATGAAGGATTCATAGTAGGATATTCAAAAGGTACTACCTTAAATCCTTATGGGCTTCTACGTGTTAGTTAAGACCCTTGGGTTATATAGTACCATTCCATAATTCATGAGAGACCCTTTAGTGGTCTAATCAAAAAGATTGATTCACAATTTGGTTAAAGAACGAAATCTAATGATGTAGCTGGACAGACTCCTTGATAGTCTATTTAGATCATTTATTGATTTAAGTAAAAGGACTCTATGGCGGTCTAGTCACGCTCATCACAGGATTGTTCATTTGGTTTTCCCCTACACATTATAAAATAGACTGTGTGAACTGTGCAAGGAATTCTCTAATTATGGATGCGCACATAATTATGAAATTTAGTGCACAGAAATCCAGTAAGATTTATTATGTGTAAGAACCGATAGTGACAACAATAACAAAATGATAACGATGTAATGGAGGCATGGTGGACGCACCAATGACGCTTCATATACTTGTATATAAGTGTCCCTCTTACATTGAAAGCATAATGTTATTAAGGTTACTAGAAGTTCAGAACCTTAACCAATGTTGTTCGATCTTTTCATCTTCATGTTTTAAACTCTCACAAGTTTCCTCTAAATAAATTTCGGGACGAAATTTCCTAAAGTAGGGGAGACTGTAACACCTGTGCCTTCACGGCCATCAAACAAATACCGAACCAATGAAATATTATATTTCATACTTGGGATTTGTAAAAATATGTGTATCATTTGCACATATCAAAATTTTGTTCAATTCCAAACTCTAAATCGCTTTCTGGAAGGTTATACGCGCACCGATGCGTAAATATAACCAGTTTAATGCAACAAACACTCCGGAATAGTGAAATAGGCTTAACATACCTTAGATAACCTTTACATAACTTAGAAATAAGTTTTGAAGGCTTGGGTATGGCAAAATCAAGTTAAATCGCTTACAGGGACTAAAGTTGACAAACTGCGAAAGTATGCCAATTTGAACTGTAACAGACATTCCGGAACATGACCATAAGTTAAACATACCATAAATATCCTTTATATAGCTTAGAAATAGGCTTTGAGGGGTTCGGTGTGCTAAAATAAACTTTTGGGTCATTCAGGGACTAAAAGTGTCAAAAAGTGCACAAGTTTGCATTTTCGCGCATAACTTACGTTCTGAATACATCCGGACATCCAAAAATTTATGTAAGCATGACTACATTATGTTTTAGTGTTCGCCTTAAGAAAAATCCATTCGTCACGTCATTTGGTTCGTTTTTCGCGCTTATGCGCATTCCGTCGTAATTAACCGAACATCGCGTTCGTACGGCCAAACGAACCGACATCCATCATATTTTTGAACATATTTTAAGTTCCCTATACTTTAACTTCATTTTAGAGCTTTGAAATGGGGTTAACGGGCCTTAAACGTGTCGAAAATGGCCTAAATACAGTTCAGGGACCAAAAGTGTAATTCTGCCAAAATAGTGCCTAGCGGTGCGCTACACTTTAAGCGTAGCGGTGCGCTAGGGGTCTGCAGACCAGATGCAGAGTACCAAACAGCCTGTTTGCAGCAGTTTAACCCACAACCACAAGTTCCTAATTGCTTAGTCATGAAGATAAGGATCACTTTTAGGCACCATAAGGTTCCGACAAGTGTACGGCCTTGATCGTTTCCCCTTTTCCAAGAAACGATCTCAACGGTTACCCGAATACTATAAATACCCCACCCCCATATGCTTTAAAACTTACAAGAATTCTGATTTGAGAGCTCTAAGTTGAAACCATTGTTTCATACCTGAGTTCTTGGATCGGGATTAGCATTCGGGGACCCTGGGTTAGTATTCTTTCGTTCTTTTCCTTATTTTTACTGCTTTTCGAGTCCGAAAGTCAAACTTTGTTTGACTTTCAGCGTTGACCAGTAATGGTCAATGCGAAGTTCGTTTGAACTTCGCAACGTGAGTGTAATCACGTTGGTCATGGTCCCTTGGGACTATGCCCACTGATTACCACGTTGTCAAGGGTCGTAGGGTAGGCGATCTAATAAATCGCCTATACCTTCGAACTCGACCCATTTGGTCGATCATTAGGATCCGACCAAATACATTAGGTGACCATAGTAGGTAGGGAATAACCTTCCGAGGTTATACCCTATGGTCACATCGTTTAAGTAGTTGTATGATAGGTAGTTTATATGCCTTAGGTAAATTACCAGAATACCCTTTTCATGTATAATTGGTAATTAAGCATATGTAACCTAAACCTTTGTCACATAACTGATTATGTAACATGTTTAGGCATATAACACTTGTCATAGGACTAGTTAGGCGGTCCGAACGCGTTTCACGCGAACGACGCGTTAAAGTAGCATAATACTTAGGTTAAGTTTCATTTAGTATGTAGGCTTTGTTAAACCATATCATATGAGTTCCTACACTCATTTGGTTTACAAACCCTCCTGCTACCCAGTCTTCCGATTTAGGTCCGGGTTATTTATGTAGTTACCTATATTAGGTACCATTTGTTTTCCGGGACTCCTCTAGCTTACTTGGTAGTTGTTCAAGACTCCTAAGCACTCTCAGGCGAGTACATTATTCCCCTCTTTTACTGTTTTCAACTGTTTTGGGGTGACTCATATGTGCTAAATGTTTTATCAATGATTACAAGGACGATTACAATGATTTTCAATAACAATTACAATATGATTTCAAGAACGATAACAATGATTACAAGAACGATTACAATGATTTTCAATAACAATTACAATGTGGTTTCAAGAACGATAACAATGATTTCAAGAACGAATACAATGATTTCAAAAACTAAGAACGATTTCAAAAAGTGAACAAACTTGTTGGTTGTAGTTTACATAACCGATGACATTCATTAGCAATGATCAAGCCGACCAGTATTAGGTTATGGTACCATAGGATCTGACAAATCCCGTTATTTACTGCACCCATTGTTATGTGTGGGGGTTGTGGGTAGCGACTGAATCTGTAATTATTAACTTATCCTTTGGTAAGGGTTTGTTAAGAACGAGAGCGAGAGCGAGATGGAACGAGGAACGCGTCAAGAAGGTTTGAATGTTATTAGAGAATCGACCATAAAGTAGTTTCACAATTAAAATATTAACTTACCCTTTGGTAAGGGTTTGTTAAGAACGAGGACAGGTTTTAACGATTGGGTAAACATTTGTACATGATTTACATTTGATCATGCATTTCCACGAAACATAGTATTGATTTAAACCAAGTTTTACTTCAATACTTTGTTTTGTGCGTTTCACCTATGGTTTAGTTGATGCATTTCACTAGCCATACATATCATTTTTGGTTACACATTACATGATTTACATCTTGACATGAACAGTTTGATATATTATTTCAATACAATTGGCAGTTGGTTTAAACATAGACATCTTACATTGTTGGTTTGGTTTGAGTAAGTGATTAAGTAACGAAGCGTGTGTAATATGATACAAACATGGTGGATACGCCGCTGGTACTTCCTATATATAAGTGTTTGTATGGTATTACATATCGTAGCGTTATTTGAATCATTTCAGTTTGAGACATAGAACATTTTATACAAGTAACATACTTTTCACAAGACATTGATTTACAAACAACTTATCTTACACAAACTCATTTTACATGGTTATTCATTTAATCATGCATTACTCTCTTATTTATACATATCATCTAAACTTATTATTTTTCAAATGATTTACAAAGACAAAGCAAATTACAAGGTTCATGACTAAACATTTTCTCAAACAGAAGTCATGAATCTTATTTTCAACAAAACTAATGTATTCGCCAGCATTTCTTTGCTGACCTCGTTTTCACATATGTTTCAGGTATTGTTGGATGATATCGATTGATAAGATGCATGCTCACATAAGACCGGACAAGGCCTTAGTGACTCAATAACAATGATAGACTATGTTTAAATAGTGTAATTAGATTTCCAGACGATGTAATTACTGAATGTTTAATAAAACGAAACACTCTTTGGTATCCATGGTTATGAAACATTAATTCTGTTGCAACACGCCTCGATGTTTCCGCCGCGAATTGTTGTTTTACGCGGTCGGGGTGTGACACTTTGGGTATTCGTTCAGTGTTGTAACTTGTGCCTTGTACTTCGTTTCCTTCGAATAAACGGGTACTTAGGAATTTCGTGGAAACGCAAGAGATCATAGAATGGAAGAAAGTTTGGGGGTAGTCTGTCTTTCAAGGAATACGGTTCCTTGATTGTCGGTATTGTAAGAGATATGTTGTTTATACATACAACCACATAAATACATTGCAATGTATATAAAAGATTTATTTATAAACAACGATGACAACTATTTCTTGGACCTTGACAACTAAAGAAAATAATACATATGACGTGATTATTTCTAAACGATGTTGTCGGTCAGATGCTCATCCCTGTGCTGGATTTGCATTAGCAAGCTTTGGGCAATTTCTTCGGAAATGACCCATCTCGCCACAGTTGAAGCAAGAACCTGGTAGAAAACGGCCTTGAGCGGTATTGTTGCCAGCTTGGTTTGGTGCAGCTGTAGCTGGGCAGACTCTTGCTGTATGGCCTATAAGCCCACAAGTTTGGCATTTGCAGCACTTTACATTGGTATGATGATGGAGGCTACATTGGTTGCACAAGGGTGCAGTTCCATTGTATGGCTTCCTAGCAGGGGGTTGAGCTGGTTGGTTGGGGACGGCTTGATCGTTGTGAGTAACCATGGCGAAGTTCTGAGAAGCCTTTCGCTTCTTTGACTTTTTAGGGGATCCAGTCTGTTCATCCATGGTCTTTGATTCCTCGACCGGCTTCTTGTCACCTTTTCGGAAAAGTTTACCTTTCCTGATCTTTGATTCAGTCAAGGTTGCAGATAGCTCAATGGCCTGTCTAACTGTAGTAGGGTTGCTGCCAGTCACAATGTCTTGTATTGAGTCAGGGAGGCCATCAATGTACTTTTCTATTGCCTTATCCAAAGGCGTGACCATGTTTGGGCATAACAGACTCAACTCCTCATAACGGTCCGTGTAGGCTCGATGCTCACCGCTGTCTTGCTCAAGATTGTCGAATTCCCTTTCCAAGGCCCTGATCTCGTGACGAGGACAGAATTCCTTCATCATAAGGGCCCTAAGTTCAGCCCATGTCTGTGCTAGAGCAACTTCTGCACCTCGATCTCTCATAACCCCGTTCCACCACGTAAGGGCTCTCTTCTGGAACACACTCGAAGCAAACTCGACCTTGCGATTGTCAGGACACTGCACATGGCGGAAAGTATTCTCAATGCTCTCGAACCATTGAAGAAGCCCAGTCGCTCCCTCAGAACCACTAAACTTGAGTGGTTTCGCCGAGTTAAAACTCTTGAAATTGCATGGACCATTGTTGTTGTTGGCTTGATTCCATTGAGCAAAGAGGTTTGGGAATTGAGCAGCCATTTGCTGCGCAATGATTTCTGCCAGTTCGGCAGTCGCTATCTGGTTTTCGCGTCGAGGAGGCATTCTAAAAGAGGAAACATGAAAGGAAACGAGTGAGAGAATTAGACGAAAAGAATGAGATGAAACAAATCTGATGAAAGCAAGGATAGTGGTCATTTGTTTGTTACTACAAAGCAACAAATGACCTCGGTGATTAATCAAAGTAAATAGGTCAAAAATTGTCACACCCTGGCTTTGCGGAAGCGTGGTTATTTTGGTGTGACTTCTTAATACCATAGCTTAACCATAACAAAGCTATATGAAGTAAAATCATGCAAGATCATCCATTCGATTAAGTTTTAAAACCAGAGTAACACAACATTGTCTTAGAGACTTACAACCTCATAACATAAAACATTGTCTTGAATAACATAAACACCGACATGAAATAAACGCAGTTTAAGATTTGTGACTTGTCCAGGAAAGAGTCACATTTCCTAAACTGGGATGACCTTGGAACCCTTATGCAGCGGGAAAACATAACATACCGCGCCAGATCTTTAATTTCCTGAAATACATGTAAGTTGAAAAATCAACAATAATGTTGAGCGAGTTCATGTGTAAGTGAGTAAGTAAACCTTTGTGAGTATAAAAATAGTCTTGGTATGTAGCAAATAAGGAAAAGAGATCACCAATGGTTTGCAAGGCCATTGATATATGTGAAGTGCAAGTAGGAAGACTCAAACCTAGCAGATTTAGCGTTGGGTACAAAGTCACTCCAAGGTCTGTTCTGTTGGGCCTCTCTGAGGTCCGTTCTGTTGGTCCTAGAGTTGGGCTCGCTACACCCAGATAGATCTACCGCTTACGTCCCTCGGTCCTACAATGAGGATTAATGGCCTCCAGTTTCTGCCTACCCACTCACATGATCTAAGTAGTAAACCTCCTTACGCTAACCATACCATGTATAAAGTACTTGTAATCAAAGTAACATGTATTTCACCCCCGCAGTTTAGAAAACTGAAAACAGTTAAGAGAAAAGGGGGACATGAACTCACAGTGGTGCGTCTCTACCAAGTATGCCTCCAAATCAATCAGCTGTATGACGACCTACACGTACTAACTCTATTAGACGGACGGCCGTGCCTTAGCTTTATGGTTTAAGTTTTTGGGAAATAGTTAGGCAACTATTTCGTGTTTATATTTTGTATATACTTGGTAGTTATTCTCCTTCCCAAGGATGGGGGATTTAATACATGTGTGTTCGTATAATTCAGATTTCACTATTAAGTCTCACTTAATATATTTTATTTCCAACTCCAAAATATAAATATTCTTCCCAAAAATATTATATTTTAATACATGTGATTTTCCCAAAATAATACTTAGTAATATTATTTTTACTCTAAAAATAATATTTACGTAGTTCACAAAATAATCATAAACACTTATACAAGTGATGTTGTGAAAGAAGAATATATACTAAATATATATATGTATCACGTTTTATTTTGTGAAATCCCACCTCCGATGTTTTGTAAATATAGTCGTGGCGAAACTTATATTTTGAAAACAAGTCAAAATGTATTTCTAACACTTATAGTGAAAATATTTCTAAGTGTTAGGCTTTTTGGAAAAATTTCGCCAGAGTTTCCTCTGTAACTGGAGGTGGCCACGCTTTTAAGCGTATCATTTTCTTTTATAAATCAAACCAACAATCTTCTTATCCAATCAAAACCATGTTCAAATCACAACTAGTAAAAAATATGTATATAAATCGCATAAATTTCATGAACTTGTGATTTATCCAAACTGTGAAGTAAATCTCATTACTTTTAGTGGATCTATATATAAAACAATCCGATTTTGTAAAAACCTCGTTTTTATGGAAGTTCCGTCTTTACAACTTCTCGCCAACTTTTACAAAAATAGTTATTTTGTCGAAACTTTGTGTTACACAAGTGTTTACACACTTGTGTGTTCTAAAAACCATTCTTGTTAGTGTAAGATCCATTTTTAGAAAGCATGATTTCTTTAACGCTTGGTCCTTTGAAAATACCACTTGCAGATACGTAGATCTGCTAGTTTTAAACATTATTCCACAAGTAAAACATTTTTACACAAGTTCATGACTCGTGTGTGGTAGAGTTTCACCCTTTAACCCTTGTTCTATTCAAAACAACCTTATGTCATGATTCGTGATCATGACCAAACCGGGTTAAGTGATGATCCGAGCTACCACAACATAGATCGGGTCTAAATAATCACAAATTTTAATTACTACAACATTTACACAACATATGAGCTTTTATCCAACACTTATAGCATTTTTAGTAGACTTTAAAGTATCATCTTGTAAGATTTCGAGTTTTAACCGTTACAAATCGTATTAACCACTTTAGAATAGTTCAAGAAGGTGATTTAAGTAACATACCACTAGCTCGAGGCTAGGGAAGAATCTTGACGAAAATGGCGTGGATAAAAGCAAGATAAAGAGGTCCTTCGCGTTCCGTTTGCTCCAAGACTCCTTGTATACGACCCTTAACACTTGTAGGTGATTGGAATGGCTAGAACAAAATCGAAAATGGATGGGTGGGGGTGGGTTGTTCTCGGCCGTAAGCTCCAAGAGAGGGAGAGAGTAGTGTTGTGTAGTGTTGAGTGAAATGTGTAGAATGATAAGTGTGCAAGAGTTTGATCTTATAGGCAAAACTTGTGATTATGGACCAAAGGTTACTATGTCTATTAGATATTAGACATAAGTGAATATAATAATCAAGATTAGGACAAGAGTGGGGTCACCTAGTGACCGATTCGGTTGGGGGGGGGGTCCCTTGGTTCGATTTCAACTAGACACTAAGTATTAGTTAGGTTAAACCAAGTTAGTTAAGTGTTTAACCCAGTTATTAGTGTGTCACGCGTTACAGTGGGTGTTAGGGTATTCAGGGACCCTAACTGGCTCAGAAGAAGATAAATAATGAAAATAACAATATTTTCATGTTCCGGGTATAATCTGGTTGTTTGGTTGGATAGTAATCCGTTAAAGTGCTTAACAAAGCTTAAAGTGTCATTAATACCCTTTTTAGTGACACAACTCATTTCTGACACTTTGGAAAGTGTCTAGTAATATTTTTCTCATGTTATGGCACTTTATTAGGTAGCTAAAAGCTGAATTATTATGTAAAGTGCTGACTTTTGTACTTAGAGTACGTTTTAGGCACATCCAGTCAATGTGACTTATTCCTAGCGACGCAGTTCTACAACCCTTATATCCCTACACTCACCACTAGTGTAGCAAAATATTTCTGGCTCATACAGGCCTTAGAGGCAGTGTCTGCCTGATGCTGGCTTTATCAGCATGTTCAATAGGTTATCCGTCATAGTGCTACTGTGCTTTTTGTGCATCATGTTTGTCACTAAGGTTCAGTCATGTAAATAATGTAGTGACAGCAAGTAAAGTATGATGCAAGTAAGTACATGTATCAGTGTTCAAGTAGCAGTTTATTCACAAGTTCAAGCAAGCACAGTAATTAAGCAATAATTAATTATTAATCAAGTTGTACGGATACCTGGTTTAGTGAGGGTTGTCACATTCTCCCCCCGTTAAATAAATTTCGTCCCGAAATTTAAGTTCTGCTTGTAGATGCAGGGTTCTTAGGAAAAAGGTGGGGGTATTTCTCTTTCATCCGGTCCTCACGCTCCCAGGTGTACTCAGGACCGTGTCTGGCATTCCAACGAACTTTGACGAGCTTGACACTGCTCCGGCGGGTCTTATTTATTTTCCAATCCGTAACCTCAACCGGTTCTTCAACGAAATGGAGCGTGTCGTCAACATGAATCTCGTCGATGGGAATGGCAATGTTATCTTGAGTTGGACTTTTCTTCAGGTTGGATACATGAAATGTATCGTGAACTGAATGGAGTTCAACAGGTAGGTCCAACTTGTATGCTACTAGTCCTATTCTTTCCAAAACTCTGAAAGGACCAATGTAGCGCGGATTTAACTTCCCACGCTTTCCGAAGCGTGCCACACCCTTCCAGGGTGAAACTTTCAATAACACCATTTCTCCAACTTGGAATTCCACATGTTTCCGGTTTGGATCCGCATAGGCTTTCTGTCTGTGGCGAGCTGCTTCGATGCGTTTAAGAATCTGCGCAATCTTGTCTGTCGTCTCTTGGACGATTTCGGGACCAGCAAGTTGCCTATCACCTGCGTCAGCCCAACATAAGGGTGATCGGCACTTGCGTCCGTAAAGGGCTTCAAATGGCGCGACACCAATACTGGTGTGGTAGCTGTTGTTGTACGAAAATTATACCAAAGGCAAATGCTTGTCCCAGCTACCGCCCAAATCCATAACACACGCTCTCAGCATGTCTTCCAAAGTCTGTATCGTTCGCTCGCTCTGACCGTCAGTTTGCGGATGAAACGCAGTGCTCAGATTCAATTGTGAGCCAAAGGCTTCTTGGAAGGATTGCCATATCCTTGACACAAACCTTCCGTCTCTATCAGAGATGATTGAGAGAGGTACTCCATGGCGCGCGACGATCTCTCTCATGTAAATTTCAGCCAATTTGCTCGTATTATCCTTCTCTCTGATAGGTAAGAAGTGTGCTGACTTCATTAATCGATCCACTATTACCCAAATAGTGTCATGGCCTCTCGGCGTTCTTGGCAACTTTGTTATAAAATCCATGGAGATTTGTTCCCATTTCCACTTGGGAATCTCAGGTTGTTGCAGAAGTCCTGAAGGCTTCTGGTATTCGGCCTTAACCTTGGCGCATGTTAAACATTTGCTCACATACACAGCAACATCGCCTTTCATCCTAGGCCACCAATAATAATCTTTGAGATCTTGGTACATCTTATCCGCTCCTGGATGGATAGAGTACCGCGACTTGTGAGCTTCATCGAAAATAACCTTCCTTAAATCTCCAAACAAAGGAACCCAAATCCTTTTCTCAAAGCATAACGTTCCTTCCTCGTTTGGTACCAGTAGCTTCTCCATCCCACGGAGATATTCTTCTTCAAGGTTTCCTTCCTTGAGAGCTTCTTTCTGCGCGGCACGAATGCGCAAGGAAAGATCGGTCTGGATAATCATTTCTAAAGCCCTAACCCTTATGGGCTTGATCCTCTCCTTCCGACTTAGGGCATCGGCGACCACATTCGCCTTCCCTGGATGATACTTTATCTCGCAGTCGTAATCGTTTAGCAACTCAACCCATCGTCTCTGTCTCATATTCAGCTCCTTCTGGTTGAATATGTGCTGTAGGCTCTTGTGATCCGTAAAGACTGTACACTTTGTACCATAAAGGTAGTGTCTCCAGCTCTTCAATGCAAAAACCACTGCGCCAAGCTCCAAATCATGTGTGGTATAATTCTTTTCGTGCACTTTCAGTTGACGCGATGCGTAAGCAATAACCTTTTGGCGTTGCATCAACACACAACCTAATCCTTGACGCGAAGCGTCACAGTATACCACGAAATTATCTGTACCTTCTGGTAGTGCTAAGATTGGCGCGTTGCAGAGCTTATCCTTCAATATCTGGAATGCTTCCTCCTGTTTGATTTCCCAATCAAACTTCTTATCTTTCTGCGTGAGGAGCGTCAATGGTTGAGCGATTTTTGAAAAATTCTCAATGAATCTTCGATAGTAGCCAGCCAAACCCAAGAATTCTCGAATCTCGGTTGGCGTCTTTGGCGTTTCCCAATTCTTGATTGCTTCGATCTAGGTTGGATCCACATGGATTCCATCTCCATTCACCACGTGTCCAAGAAATTGTACTTCACGTAGCCAAAACTCGCACTTAGAGAACTTGGCATACAACTGTTCTTTCTTCAGCAGCTCCAAAATAGCTCTTAGATGCTGTTCGTGCTCAGCCTTTGTTCTTGAATAAATCAAGATGTCGTCGATAAACACAATCACGAACTTGTCCAAGTACGGCTTGCAAACTCTATTCATCAAGTCCATAAAGACTGCAGGTGCGTTTGTCAAACCAAACGGCATAACAAGGAACTCGTAGTGTCCATAACGAGTTCTGAAGGCTGGCTTCGGGATACTTTCCTCTTGTATCCTTAACTGATGGTATCCAGATCGAAGATCGATCTTTGAATAAAAGCTTGAGCCTTGCAGTTGATCAAACAGATCATCGATTCTTGGCAGAGGATATCTATTCTTGATCGTCAGCTTGTTCAACTCTCTGTAGTCGATGCACATACGAAAACTACCGTCCTTCTTCTTGACAAACAGGACTGGAGCTCCCCAAGGCGAGAAGCTTGGTCGGATAAATCCCTTGTCTAACAACTCTTGAAGTTGTGTCGACAGTTCCTGCATTTCAGACGGAGCAAGTCTATAAGGTGCTTTAGCCACAGGCGCGGCGCCTGGAACTAAATCGATGCGGAACTCTACTTGCCTCTGAGGTGGCAGTCTAGGTAAGTCTTCTGGGAAGACTTCTGGGTATTCCCTCACGACAGGGATGTCTTCGATTCTTGGCTCAGCAGCCTTCTTATCCACAATGTGTGCCAGGAAGGCAACACATCCCTTCTGCAAACACTTTCGCGCTTTCAGGCAGCTGATAATTCTTAACGGCGTATCACGCTTCTCTCCGTGAACCACAATTGTTTCGCCATCTTCGGTTGGGATACGAACGATCTTTTCGTGACAAACTATCTCAGCCTTGTTGCCTGATAACCAATCCATTCCTACTACTACGTCAAAGCTTCCCAACTGAACTGGTAGTAGGTCCAAAGCAAACTCACGCTCTCCTAATTCGATCACACAACCTCTGATGACTTCGTTGGCTTCTACTAACTTCCCATTAGCCAATTCGATCGAGTAGGGAATATCTAACTTATTAGCGGCTAACCCAAGCATATTCTTAAATTCTAGCGACACGAAGCTATAATCGGAACCAGTATCAAATAAAACGGATGCATAGCGTTGATTTACAGGGAACGTACTGGTAACGACATTGGGGTCCTGGCGCGCTTCCCTTGCTTCGATTTGGAACACTCTTCCACGGGCTTGGTTCAACTCTGGGCAGTTCTTCTTAAAATGCCCGATATCACCGCAGTTAAAGCATCCAAGTCTTTGCCCGTTTCCACCAGCTCGATCATTCCTCTGATTACGATTCACGGCGCCCGCTTGGTTAGCATTGTTGCCTCGATTCTCGTTACCTCCATAGTTTCCTTGTGGGCGATTTCCATTCCCACCCCGGTTGTAATTTCTGTTTCCGAATCCTCCCTGGCCTCCCTGACCAGCAGTGACCTAACAAGTGTCCTTCGAGTGGCCACGTTTCCCACATGCTTCGCATACTTTCGGCCCGCAACGACCAGAATGGTAGCGTTGGCAGTCGTTGCACTTGGGTTGGGTGCCCATGTATCCTTTTCCTTTTTTCCCTCTACCAGCTGTAACCTGAGCTGGCGTGTCTGATCCTCCTTTCTTAACCACCACACTGGCGCCCTGCTTGAAGTTCGAGAACTTCCGTTTGTTACCTCCTGACGACTCGACGTGAGTCTCTGCCTTCTTCGTCTTGATCTCATCAAACTTGTTCAGGCGAATAGCCTCCTCAGTGAGAGCTACGCTCAAATCGATCGCCTCAGTAATGGTCGCAGGCTTGGATGAGGTTACCATGCTTATGATTTGAGGAGCTAATCCCCAAATGAAACGTTCAATCCTCTTGAACTCCGGAGTGACCATGTAGGGTACCACATGTGATAAGTCATGGAACACGTTCAAAGGTTTCAGGGGTAAAGCAGATGAAGGCATCTTCTAAAAGATGTGTTTACGTCGGTCAGGCCATAGTTATAATACATAAGTCAGGTCATAATTTAGCGTATGCATATAACGATAGTAATAGTACATAACATCTCATGTTATAATCATATCAATCACACAACATCCCATGTCCTAAAATACAAATAACCAAATCAAGCATCAAATATGATGAGAATACTGCGATTGCCATATATCGAGACCACATGGTAAGCGTACAAGTACATCACAGTGTCATACAACATCAGTCGACTAAGGGCTACATCACCCTAGTCCAAAAATCATATCGAATCAGTGTCAATACACCAAATATATGTCAACAAAAGTCAGAATCATAATGTAGTCTCCAAAAATGCTGTGCAGTCAAAAGCATTCGCCGCCTTCTCACCAATGTCTACCTATACGGTACTGAAGAGCTCTACACGGATGGCGGTGGAGGAGGGGGAAAGTGAGTGTAAAACAAGCGGCGCAAATGGAGCCAGTCCTCCTCCATGGCTCTCTGGGTGCGTAAGAATGAAGCAACCTGCTGCTCCAGGGCAAAAAGACGTGCAGCATAGTCTGGTGGTACAGGTCGAGAGGGCTGCAACGGAGAGTGGGTCTGACCCTGGCACGGACACGGCGGCGTCTGAGCTCTCTCAAGCTCCTGAATGCGCTGTGTGTGTGCCTCGTGCTGAGCGACAAAAGACATCAAAACGTCCTCGATAGTATACCCCATGTGGAAAGAATGGTAGGGGTCAGTAGGTGGCATAGCAGAGTGTGGTGCCCAAAGGAACGGCTCACTGGTGGGATCAAAAGGTGCCACATGAAATGGAGAAACAGTGGGAAAAGTAGCGGATGGTGGTATAGCAGGGATAGATACTGGTACATGCCCAAAAGGGTGTGCCGAAGAACCCTCTCCAGGTCGTGCTGGAGGTGTAAACCGAGGAAATGAAAAAGAGGTATCAATGTGACGTGTATCAGGGATCTGAGGAGGAATAGGTGGAACCTCGTCATCAGCCGGAATCCACCCACACTGGGCGTGCTCGTCTCGGGGGTCGATCCGTGCCTCAAAAAGCGCACGATCAAACTGGGCTGGCATGGGATCATGGTGAGGTACAACAAGAGGGTCAACTGGTGCATCAGCAAAAAGTGGGGGATCAACGTGATCAGCAACAAGGACATGATCGCCCTCCAATAATGGAGCATCTATAGGATGATCATCAATAGGTGGGTCAGCAATGACAGGCTCAATAATAGGTGCGTCGGCATGAACTGGGTCATGCTCAAGTACTGGGTCAGGAGCAGGGTCTAGTGGCTGCTCGGGCTCATCAAAGGCCATCTCAAAATCAAACTCGGGATCGATGGGATCAACTGGGTCGACTGGATCCTCCATAGGCTGATCCATGGGTATATACTCTATATCCTCATCTGGGTCGAATCCTGGGGGAAAGACAGGATCGGAATCCTCCATATCATCATGGTCGAAAGTAAAACTAGGGATAGGGGCAACAGAGGATGCCTGGTCAGGATCTGATCCATGAGAAAAGTGCTGCGCACTCTGAGTATGTGAAGGTGCGGAGGCCACAGACTCGAAAGAGTCTGGGACCGGAGAGTGAGCAAGAGACTCCTCGGCGGGGAGCATCTGCGATCATCAAAAGATCACCAGCAGCAAGAAGGGCCTCGCCCTGAACCTCATCCTCCAAAGGCTCGTCATCAAAAAGATCGACGTCGTCATCATCGTCGGCGTCGGGAAGCAAATCAAAAGCAGGATAAACAGCTAAGGGTATGGGAGCAGGGATCTCCACTAACGGTAGGTCCCCGGCCAAAGGGCCATCAGCGAGCTCATCAGCACCATCAGGTAAGGCAAAGGGCTGGAAATCATCCTCGTCCGTGCTCGTAACGTCGGATGTGTGAACCTCACGCTCAGAGGACTCTAGGTCGTCCGATACTATAGGTCTAGGTCCTGTGGTGTCTGAATCACCAGTGCCAGAGGTGTCCATAATGTCTGTAACATAAACACAACATGCACAAACAGTCAATCATACAATCAAATAATCACATAAGTCACCAAGTAAGCATTCAAATCATTCTCCTAGTCCCACTAGCCAATTTCTCCCAGTCTCTAAGACTGCTCTATCATCTACCTCGACCTCTCAGATCGAGCCTCGGTCTCCAATACCGAGCCTCAGCTTCCAAGACTGAGCCTACTCTTCCTAGTCCAACTAGCCAACTACCTCGATCTCTCAGACCGAGCCTCGGTCTCCAATACCGAGCCTCAGCCTCCAAGACTGAGCCTACTCTTCCTAGTCCAACTAGCCAACTACCTCGATCTCTCAGACCGAGCCTCGGCCTCTCAGACCGAGCCTCAGCCCTTCTAGACTGAGCCTATAAATAATAAAATGTGCTCAACATTTGTTTGTAAAAAGTTTTGGATCTGGACTTAAGTGGTATGCAGAAAAATGTTTTCGTGAGAGCCCTAGTGATCATAGTCTAGACTCGAGAAAGAATCCTAGTTCGCTATGATCAGAGCTCTGATACCAAGCTGTCACACCCTGGCTTTGCGGAAGCGTGGTTATTTTGGTGTGACTTCTTAATACCATAGCTTAACCATAACAAAGCTATATGAAGTAAAATCATGCAAGATCATCCATTCGATTAAGTTTTAAAACCAGAGTAACACAACATTGTCTTAGAGACTTACAACCTCATAACATAAAACATTGTCTTGAATAACATAAACACCGACATGAAATAAACGCAGTTTAAGATTTGTGACTTGTCCAGGAAAGAGTCACATTTCCTAAACTGGGATGACCTTGGAACCCTTATGCAGCGGGAAAACATAACATACCGCGCCAGATCTTTAATTTCCTGAAATACATGTAAGTTGAAAAATCAACAATAATGTTGAGCGAGTTCATGTGTAAGTGAGTAAGTAAACCTTTGTGAGTATAAAAATAGTCTTGGTATGTAGCAAATAAGGAAAAGAGATCACCAATGGTTTGCAAGGCCATTGATATATGTGAAGTGCAAGTAGGAAGACTCAAACCTAGCAGATTTAGCGTTGGGTACAAAGTCACTCCAAGGTCCGTTCTGTTGGGCCTAGAGTTGGGCTCGCTACACCCAGATAGATCTACCGCTTACGTCCCTCGGTCCTACAATGAGGATTAATGGCCTCCAGTTTCTGCCTACCCACTCACATGATCTAAGTAGTAAACCTCCTTACGCTAACCATACCATGTATAAAGTACTTGTAATCAAAGTAACATGTATTTCACCCCCGCAGTTTAGAAAACTGAAAACAGTTAAGAGAAAAGGGGGACATGAACTCACAGTGGTGCGTCTCTACCAAGTATGCCTCCAAATCAATCAGCTGTATGACGACCTACACGTACTAACTCTATTAGACGGACGGCCGTGCCTTAGCTTTATGGTTTAAGTTTTTGGGAAATAGTTAAGCAACTATTTCGTGTTTATATTTTGTATATACTTGGTAGTTATTCTCCTTCCCAAGGATGGGGGATTTAATACATGTGTGTTCGTATAATTCAGATTTCACTATTAAGTCTCACTTAATATATTTTATTTCCAACTCCAAAATATAAATATTCTTCCCAAAAATATTATATTTTAATACATGTGATTTTCCCAAAATAATACTTAGTAATATTATTTTTACTCTAAAAATAATATTTACGTAGTTCACAAAATAATCATAAACACTTATACAAGTGATGTTGTGAAAGAAGAATATATACTAAATATATATATGTATCACGTTTTATTTTGTGAAATCCCACCTCCGATGTTTTGTAAATATAGTCGTGGCGAAACTTATATTTTGAAAACAAGTCAAAATGTATTTCTAACACTTATAGTGAAAATATTTCTAAGTGTTAGGCTTTTTGGAAAAATTTCGCCAGAGTTTCCTCTGTAACTGGAGGTGGCCACGCTTTTAAGCGTATCATTTTCTTTTATAAATCAAACCAACAATCTTCTTATCCAATCAAAACCATGTTCAAATCACAACTAGTAAAAAATATGTATATAAATCGCATAAATTTCATGAACTTGTGATTTATCCAAACTGTGAAGTAAATCTCATTACTTTTAGTGGATCTATATATAAAACAATCCGATTTTGTAAAAACCTCGTTTTTATGGAAGTTCCGTCTTTACAACTTCTCGCCAACTTTTACAAAAATAGTTATTTTGTCGAAACTTTGTGTTACACAAGTGTTTACACACTTGTGTGTTCTAAAAACCATTCTTGTTAGTGTAAGATCCATTTTTAGAAAGCATGATTTCTTTAACGCTTGGTCCTTTGAAAATACCACTTGCAGATACGTAGATCTGCTAGTTTTAAACATTATTCCACAAGTAAAACATTTTTACACAAGTTCATGACTCGTGTGTGGTAGAGTTTCACCCTTTAACCCTTGTTCTATTCAAAACAACCTTATGTCATGATTCGTGATCATGACCAAACCGGGTTAAGTGATGATCCGAGCTACCACAACATAGATCGGGTCTAAATAATCACAAATTTTAATTACTACAACATTTACACAACATATGAGCTTTTATCCAACACTTATAGCATTTTTAGTAGACTTTAAAGTATCATCTTGTAAGATTTCGAGTTTTAACCGTTACAAATCGTATTAACCACTTTAGAATAGTTCAAGAAGGTGATTTAAGTAACATACCACTAGCTCGAGGCTAGGGAAGAATCTTGACGAAAATGGTGTGGATAAAAGCAAGATAAAGAGGTCCTTCGCGTTCCGTTTGCTCCAAGACTCCTTGTATACGACCCTTAACACTTGTAGGTGATTGGAATGGCTAGAACAAAATCGAAAATGGATGGGTGGGGGTGGGTTGTTCTCGGCCGTAAGCTCCAAGAGAGGGAGAGAGTAGTGTTGTGTAGTGTTGAGTGAAATGTGTAGAATGATAAGTGTGCAAGAGTTTGATCTTATAGGCAAAACTTGTGATTATGGACCAAAGGTTACTATGTCTATTAGATATTAGACATAAGTGAATATAATAATCAAGATTAGGACAAGAGTGGGGTCACCTAGTGACCGATTCGGTTGGGGGGGGTCCCTTGGTTCGATTTCAACTAGACACTAAGTATTAGTTAGGTTAAACCAAGTTAGTTAAGTGTTTAACCCAGTTATTAGTGTGTCACGCGTTACAGTGGGTGTTAGGGTATTCAGGGACCCTAACTGGCTCAGAAGAAGATAAATAATGAAAATAACAATATTTTCATGTTCCGGGTATAATCTGGTTGTTTGGTTGGATAGTAATCCGTTAAAGTGCTTAACAAAGCTTAAAGTGTCATTAATACCCTTTTTAGTGACACAACTCATTTCTGACACTTTGGAAAGTGTCTAGTAATATTTTTCTCATGTTATGGCACTTTATTAGGTAGCTAAAAGCTGAATTATTATGTAAAGTGCTGACTTTTGTACTTAGAGTACGTTTTAGGCACATCCAGTCATTGTGACTTATTCCTAGCGACGCAGTTCTACAACCCTTATATCCCTACACTCACCACTAGTGTAGCAAAATATTTCTGGCTCATACAGGCCTTAGAGGCAGTGTCTGCCTGATGCTGGCTTTATCAGCATGTTCAATAGGTTATCCGTCATAGTGCTACTGTGCTTTTTGTGCATCATGTTTGTCACTAAGGTTCAGTCATGTAAATAATGTAGTGACAGCAAGTAAAGTATGATGCAAGTAAGTACATGTATCAGTGTTCAAGTAGCAGTTTATTCACAAGTTCAAGCAAGCACAGTAATTAAGCAATAATTAATTATTAATCAAGTTGTACGGATACCTGGTTTAGTGAGGGTTGTCACAAAAATAATGTATCGCGAAGACATGCTCGCCTATAAGTGAACACTCATCCCAAGAATTCCCAGGTAAGCACAACTGGTCTCGCATCTGATGAGATGTATACGAAGTGCTTGCCTAGACAGAAAACCCAGAATACAGGCATTCACCCTTCCAGTTTGCACGTGTTCACATTATTTAAAACCCAAAACCTTGACGAGATTTTTGAAAACTCAAAGGGGTTCAAAACCTTACAATAGAGGGTTCAAAACCTAGTAATCAATCATCCTAGAACAGATGATTAGTTTTCAAAGCGGTTTTGAAATTTATGTTCTTGTTGTGGTCGTCGCCTAAGGATAGGTGACGGTATTGTTTTATGACTAAACGCAAGTAAACTCGCGTTAGGGTCCTAGAAAGGTTATAAACTAGGTCAAAGCATTACTAATAACCTAATTCCCTATAACCATCGGCTCTGATACCATCTTTTCTGTCACACCCCGACCACGTAGAACATACAAAACGTGGCGGAAACATCGGGGAGTGTTGTAACAGAATTAATTGTTTCAAATCCATGGCAATTTAAGTTTCGTTTTATTGATTAAAAGTGTTACAATGTCTTAACAAACAAGGAAATACAACATAATTAACTAGTCTTGCATCTTTTATTGTCACTAAAGCCCAAGTCTGCCTATGTGTATCTTGATCATCTTATGCAACAGCTCCTGAAAAACACATGTGAAAATAGGTACGTCAGCATAAAAATGCCTGTGAGATACATAGGTTTTGTGAAAATAGGTTTCATGACTTATGTTTGAGAAAATGTTTAGTCATGAACCTTGTAATTTGCTTTGTTTTGTAAATCATTTGAAAAACGATAAGATCAGATGATATGTATAAATAAGAGAATAATGTATGGTTAAATGAATAACCATTGTAAAATGAGTTTGTATAAGATAAGTTGTTTGTAAATCAATGTCTTGTGAAAAGTATGTTATTTGTATAAAATGTTATATGTCTCAAACTGAAATGATTCAAATAACGCTACAATATGTAATACCATACAAACACTTATATATAGGAAGTACCAGCGGCGTATCCACCATGCTTGTATCATATTACACACGCATCGTTACTTAATCATTTAATCAAACCAAACCACCAAAGTAATGTTTAACAATAGTAGAAATGTTTATGTATGGTCAAATACGGTTCACACGGTTCACAGATACAAACAGTTCACAGATACAAACGGTTCACAGATACAAACGGTTCACAGATACAAACGGTTCACAGATACAAACGGTTCACAGATACAAACGGTTCACATATACAAACGGTTCACAGATACAAACGGTTCACAGATATAAACGGTTCACAGATACAAATGGTTCACAGATACAAACGGTTCACAGATACAAATGATTACAACGGTTCACATAGTCAAATAGTTATAAATGGTTCAAAATGTAGTATAATGTGTTCATATACTGGATGAGCATATGCAACAAAATGTAATGTAAAACAATGTACTAAGTATGCACACAATGGACATACATAGCATAAAATGTAATGAAATCATGTACTATAATGTACTAACGAACATAGCAGGTATATGATGTGAAAACGGGAAAACATGAATGTAATAAGTAGGCACATGTGTTTCACCCCAAAACAGTTTGGAAAACAGTAAAAGAGGGGTCTATGTACTCACTTGAGATTGCTTAGTAGTCCTTGAGTAACGACCAAACAATGCTAGAGATCACGGATATCAAACGGCACCTAATATAGGTAACTATGTTAATAACCGGACCTAAATCGGATGATTGGATAGAATGAGGGTTCGTAAACCAAACGAGTATAGAGACTCGTGTCATATGGTTTAACAAAGCCTATATACTAAATGAAACCTTACATAAGTGCTTACGACCCATTACGACTCGTTTAGGTAGCTTATGCTACTTTAACGCGTCGTTCGCGTGAAACGCGTTCGGACCGCCTAACTAGCCCTATGACAAGTGTTATATGCCTAAACATGTTACATGATCAGTTATGTGACAAAAGTTTAGGTTACATATGCTTAATTACCAATTATACATGAAAAGGGTATTCTGGTAATTTACCTAAGGCATATAAACTACCTATCATACAACTACTCAAACGATGTGACCATAGGGTATAACCTCGGAAGGTTATTCCCTACCTACTATGGTCACCTAATGTATTTGGTTGGATCCTAATGATCGACCAAATGGGTCGGGTTCGAGGTATAAGCGATTTATTAGATCGCTTACCCTACGACCCTAGACAACGTGGTAATCAGTAGGCATAGTCCCAAGGGACTATAACCAACGTGATTACACTCACGTTGCGAAGTTCAAACGAACTTCGCATTGACGATAACTGGTCAACGCAGAAAGTCAAACAAAGTTTGACTTTCAGACTCGAAAGACTCGAAAAGCAATAAAAGAACGAAAGAATACTTACGAAGGGTCCCCGAATGCTAATCCCGATCCAAGTAACTCAGGTATGAAACAATGGTTTCAACTTAGAGCTTCTAGGATCAGAATTCTAGTGGGTTTTGAAGTTGTGTGGGTTGGGTATTTATAGGAATACCCGAACCGTTAAGATCGTTTGTCGAATATCGTGCCTTAATCGTATCCGTACAAGTGTCGGAAAGTTGTGGTGGCTAAAAATGGGTCTAAATGAGCTGAATGTGCAGTTGAGAATGTGTGGATGTGAATAAAACAGCTGGAATCTGCTGACTGTTCAATATTATCTGATCAGAGAGGCTGACGCGGGCCGCCTAAGATTTAAGCTTGGGCTCACGCGGGCCGCCTAGCTCTTCAGATCAGAAAACAAGTTTCAGAATCTACAGTTTTGGTCCCTGCACGTGTTTAAACCCATTTCCGGCACTTCCAAGGCCCATAAAGCCAACTTTAAGGCCCTAAAATGATGCATAAACATTGTGGACATGAAACATGCTCAAAAATATGCCGGACATTGGTTCGTTTGGCCGTACGAACGCGATGTTCGCTTAATTACGACGGAATGCGCATAAGCGCGAAAAACGATCCAAATGACGCGACGAATGGATTTTTGGCAAGCCAAACACTAAAGCATAATATAGTCATGCTTACATAAATTTTTGGATGTCCGGATGTATTCAGAACGTAAGTTATGCGCAAAAGTGCAAACTTATGCACTTTTTGACACTTTTAGTCCCTGAATGACCCAAAAGTTTATTTTAGCATACCGAACCCCTCAAAGCCTATTTCTAAGCTATGTAAAGGATATTTATGGTATGTTTAACTTATGGTCATGTTCCGGAATGTCTGTTACAGTTCAAATTGGCATACTTTCGCAGTTTGTCAAATTTAGTCCCTGTAAGCGAATAAACTAGATTTTGCCATACCAAAGCCTTCAAAACTTATTTCTAAGTTATGTAAAGGTTACTTAAGGTATGTTAAGCCTATTTCACTATTCCGGAGTGTTCGTTGCATTAAACTGGTTATATTTACGTATCAGTGCGCGTATAACCTTCCAGAAAGCGATTTAGAGCTTGAAATCGAACAAGAATTGATATGTGCAAATGATACACATATTTATACAGATCCCAAGTATGAAATACAATATTTCATTGGCTTGGCAGTTGTTTGATGGTTGAAGTGACACAGGTGTCACACAACTGGTCTAGCGTCTGATGAGATATATACGAAGTGCTTGCCTAGACAGAAAACCCAGAATACAGGCATTCACTCTTCCAGTTTGCACGTGTTCACACTATTTAGAACCCAAAACTTTGACGAGATTTTGAAAATTTGAAGGCACAAGGCCAAAAACCAAACTGGAAGGGTTCAAAACCATATAACAGAGGGTTCAAAACCTTGTAATAAATCATCCAAAAACAGATGATTGTTTTTCAAAAATCGTTTCAGAAAAATTTTGGTTCTTGTTTTGATAATCACCTAAGGATAGGTGATATGCATGTTTTAAGATCTAAACACAAGATAACTTGTGTTGGGGTCCTAGAAAGGTTATAGTCTAGGTCAAAGAATTACTAATAACCTAATTCCCTATAACCATTGGCTCTGATACCAACTCTTCTGTCACACCCCGACCACGTATAACATACAAAACGTGGCGGAAAACGTCGGGGAGTGTTGTAACAGAATTAATTGTTTCATAACCATGGCATTCAAAGTTGTATTTTATTTATAAACATAAGAGTTACATTGTCTTAAACAGGAAATAAAGAGTTCAGAACATAATTAAACTAAGTCTATCTTCATTTTATGTCTCTAAGGCACAGGTCCACCCTAGTGTCACGATCATCATCCTACGGAAAAGCTCCTGAAAACACATGTGAAAATAGGTACGTCAGCATAAAAATGCCTGTGAGATACATGGGTTTTGTGAAAATAGGATTCACGACTTATAAGTTTAGGAAAAAATGTTTAATAACAGTCAGTCATGAACCTTGTAAGTTGTTTTGTTTTGTAAATCATTAAAAAGCAATGATATGTATAAATAAGAGAATAATGTAAGGTTAAATGAATAACCAAGTAAAAATGAGTTTGTATAAGATAAGTTGTTTTGTAAATCAATGTCTTGTGAAAATAATTTGTTTATGTAAAATGTAATATGTCAAATATTGAAATGATTTAAGTAACGCTACAATATGTAATATCATACAAACACTTGTTTATAGGAAGTACCAGCGGCGTATCCACCATGCTTGTATCATATTACACACGCCTCGTTACTCAAATCACTTACTCAAATCAACCACCAATGTAAATTGTTTATGTATAAATGAATTGTCATGTGTTAATGTGTAAACCATATCGAAATGTCTATGTTCAATGTAAACCACCAAATGTGTATATCAATGTCAAAATGTTTATGTTTAATGTAGATCATGTAATGTGTACCCAAAAATATCATGTATGGTAAGTGAAATAAATCAACTAAACCATATGTAAAATGCACAAAAACAAGGTATTGATGTAAAACATAGTTTAAATCAAAGTTATGTTTTGTGGAACAAATGCATGCTATACTGATACAAACATCTATGCGGTATTGTGAAAATGCATACATCCAAGCCTTGAGACTGTGGCGATAAACCCTTAAACAAATTAAAGGTTTATCTAAGTTATGTATATCGAATTCGGTCATTCCTTCCAATCCAAACAAACCCAGGATTTCAGGAACGGGAGTTGTCAATTACTATGGTACCACTACCTACTAACGAACGGCGTAGCTAATGTTAATGAATGTATTGTTCCATTGTAAACAACCCAAATGTCATAACAAAATGTAAGCATGTGCTGAAAACAACTGTACTAAGTATGCACACAATGGACATACATAGCATGAAATGTAATGTGAAACAATGTACTAAGTATGCACACAATGGGCATACATAGCATGAAATGTAATGTAAAACAATGTACTAAGTACGCACACTATGGGCATACATAGCATGAAATGTAATGAAATCATGTACTATAATGTACTAACGAACATAGCAGGCATATGATATAAAAACATGGAAAGCATGAAAGTAACAAGTAGGCATATGTGTTTCACCCCAAAATGTTTGGAAAACAGTAAAAGAGGGGTCTATATACTCACTTGAGATTTCTCAGAAGTCCTAAGATAACCACCAAGCAATGCTAGAGATCACGGAATCAAACGGCACCTAATATATGTCACACCCCGACCGCGTAAAACAACAATTCGCGGCGGAAACATCGAGGCGTGTTGCAACAGAATTAATGTTTCATAACCATGGATACCAAAGAGTGTTTCGTTTTATTAAACATTCAGTAATTACATCGTCTGGAAATCTAATTACACTATTTAAACATAGTCTATCATTGTTATTGAGTCACTAAGGCCTTGTCCGGTCTTATGTGAGCATGCATCTTATCAATCGATATCATCCAACAATACCTGAAACATATGTGAAAACGAGGTCAGCAAAGAAATGCTGGCGAATACATTAGTTTTGTTGAAAATAAGATTCATGACTTCTGTTTGAGAAAATGTTTAGTCATGAACCTTGTAATTTGCTTTGTCTTTGTAAATCATTTGAAAAATAATAAGTTTAGATGATATGTATAAATAAGAGAGTAATGCATGATTAAATGAATAACCATGTAAAAATGAGTTTGTATAAGATAAGTTGTTTGTAAAACAGTGTCTTGTGAAAAGTATGTTACTTGTATAAAATGTTCTATGTCTCAAACTGAAATGATTCAAATAACGCTACGACATGTAATACCATACAAACACTTATATATAGGAAGTACCAGCGGCGTATCCACCATGTTTGTATCATATTACACACGCATCGTTACTTAATCACTTAATCAAACCAAACCAACAATGTATAATGTCTATGTCAAAATGTCTATGTCAAAACCATGTCATGTATAACAAAAAATGATATGTATGGCTAGTTGAATGCATCAACTAAACCATAGGTGAAACGCACAAAACAAAGTATTGAAGTAAATCTTGGTTTAAATCAATACTATGTTTCGTGGAAATGCATGATCAAATGTAAATCATGTCCAGATGTTTACCCAATCGTTACCCATTCGTTCAAATCGTTCTTGTTTTAATCGTTCAAATCGTCCTTGTTTTAACTGTTCAAATCGTCCTTGTTTAATTGTTCAAATCGTCCTTGTTTTATTTGTGAACTACTTTATGGTCGATTCTCTAATAACATTCAAACCTTCTTGACGCGTTCATCGTTCCAACTCGCTCTCGTTCTCGTTCTTAACAAACCCTTACCAAAGGGTAAATTAATAATTACAGATTCAGTCGCTACCCACAACCCCCACACATAACAATGGGTGCAGTAAATAACGGGATTTGTCAGATCCTATGGTACCATAACCTAATACTGGTCGGCTTGATCATTGCTAATGAATGTCATCGGTCATGTAAACTACAACCAACAAGTTTGTTCACTTTTTGAAATTGTTATTAGTTTTTGAAATCATTGTATTCGTTCTTGAAATCATTGTTAGCGTTCTTGAAATAATTGTTATTGTTCTTGAAACCACATTGTAATTGTTCTTGAAACTATTGTAATTGTTATTGAAATTATTGTTATCGTTCTTGAAACCACATTGTAATTGTTATTGTAATCGTTCTTGAAATCACATTGTAATTGTTATTGAAATTATTGATAAAACATTTAGCACATATGAGTCACCCCAAAACGTTTGGAAAACAGTAAAAGAGGGGAATAATGTACTCGCCTGAGAGTGCTTAGGAGTCTTGAACAACTACCAAGTAAGCTAGAGGAGTCCCGGAAATCAAACGGTACCTAATATAGGTAACTACATAATTAACCCGGACCTAAATCGGAAGACTGGGTAGCAGGAGGGTTCGTAAACCAAATGAGTGTAGGAACTCATATGATATGGTTTAACAAAGCCTACATACTAAATGAAACTTAACCTAAGTATTATCGACCCATCGCGACCCATTAAGGTAGCTTATCCTACTTTAACGCGTCGTTTGCGTGAAACGCGTTCGGACCGCTTAACTAGTCCCATGACAAGTGTTATATGCCTAAACATGTTACATAATCAGTTATGTGACAAAGGTTTAGGTTACATATGCTTAATTACCAATTATACATGAAAAGGGTATTCTGGTAATTTACCTAAGGCATATAAACTACCTATCATACAACTACTTAAACGATGTGACCATAGGGTATAACCTCGGAAGGTTATTCCCTACCTACTATGGTCACCTAATGTATTTGGTCGGATCCTAATGATCGACCAAACTGGGTCGGGTTCGAAGGTATAGGCGATTTATCAGATCGCCTACCCTACGACCCTAGACAACGTGGTAATCAGTGGGCATAGTCCCAAGGGACTATGACCAACGTGATTACACTCACGTTGCGAAGTTCAAACGAACTTCGCATTGACCATTACTGGTCAACGCTGAAAGTCAAACTATGTTTGACTTTCGGACTCGAAAAGCAGTAAAAAAAGGAAAAGAACGAAAGAATACTTACCCAGGGTCCCCGAATGCTAATCCCGATTCAAGAATCTCAGGTATGAAACAATGGTTTCAACTTAGAGTTCCTAAAATCAGAATTCTAGTGCAAAATGTGGTTGGGGTAATGGGGTATTTATAGTATTCGGTCCACCGTTAAGATCGTTTCAAGGAAGACGTGCCATGATCTTGCCCGTACATTTGTCGTAAAGTTGTGGTGTCTAAATATCATTCTTATCATCTGACTAGGCATTAGAGAATGTGTGGTTGTGGTTAATCCAGCTGAAAACAGGCTGTTAAAAACACTGAATCTGGTCTGTAACAGGCTAGCGCACCGCTACACTAAAAGTGTAGCGCACCGCTAGGCCTTATTTTGGCAGATTTACACATTTGGTCCCTGAACTGTATTTAGGCCATTTTCGACACGTTTAAGGCCCGTTAACCCCATTTCAAAGCTCTAAAATGAAGTTAAAGTATAGGGAACTTAAAATGTGCTCAAAAATATCTCGGATGTCGGTTCGTTTAACCGTACGGTTGCGATGTTCGGTTAATTACGACGGAATGCGCATAAGCGCGAAAAACGATCCAAATGACGCGACGAATGGATTTTTGGCAAGCCAAACACTAAAGAATAATATAGTCATGCTTACATAAATTTTTGGATGTCCGAATGTATTCAGAACGTGAGTTATGCTCGAAAATGCAAACTTGTGCACTTTTTGACACTTTTAGTCCCTGAATGACCCAAAAGTTTATTTTAGCACACCGAACCCCTCAAAGCCTATTTCTGTCACACCCTGGCTTTGCGGAAGCGTGGTTGATTTTGGTGTGACTTCTTAATACCATAGCTTAATCATACCAAAGCTATATGAGTTAAAAACATGCAAGATCATCCATTAAGTTTTGAAAACCAAATGCAGTACCATTGTTTTAACGGGAACATACCCTGACAACCATAACCTTGTTCAACAAACATTACAAACTTAAACATAATATAAACATGGTTTAAGGATTGTGTCTTGTCCAGGAAAGAGACACATCCCCTAAGCCCCGGATGACCTCGGAAACTAGTGCAGCGGAAAACATGCCATACCGTGCCAGATCTCGTTAATTTCCTGAAATACATGTAAGTTGAAAAATCAACAATAATGTTGAGCGAGTTCATGTGCAAGTGAGTAAGTAAAACACTTGTAAGTATAAAAGTTTCCTGGTATGTAGCAGTGTAAGAGGACTTGTGATCACCAATGGTTTGCAAGGCCATTAGCATGTTGTGAAATGCAAGTAGGAAGACACAAACCTAGCGTATTTGGCGATGGGTACAAAGTCACCACCTGGTCCATTATGCGGGCTCAGGGGTTGGGCTCGCTACACCCAGATAGATCTACCGCTTAAGTCCCTCGGTGTTCTAACTACCCATTCACATGATCTAAAACCTCCTTACGTTAATCATACCATGTATAAAGTACTTGTAAACAAAGTAACATGTATTTCACCCCCGCAGTTAAGAAAACTGAAAACAGTTAGAGAAAAGGGGGACATGAACTCACAGTCGGTGCGTCTCTACCAAGTGTCTCCAAATCTGAAAGCTGTGCGACGACCTACAAGTGCTAATTCTATTAGACGGACGGCCGTGCCTTAGCTTTAGTTTACGTTTTTGGGAAATAGTTAGACAACTATTTCGTGTGTTTGTTCTGTATATACTTGGTAGTTAAACTTCTTCCCAAGGATGGGGGATACAATACATGTGCGTAAGTTACGTTTTATCAATCGTGTGGTAATGTAATTACCGGTGTAACTTATATGTTTGTAGTGAAAGCGTTCGCAAAGTTTTGGAATCATTAACGCTTGTAAATATTATTTTTTTTTCACTAAAATAATATTTATGTATTTTCTCAAAATAATCATAAACAGTGTTGTGACAAAACATATTTATCACGTTAACTTAGTGAAAATCCCACCTCCGAATATTTGGTAAAATATAGTTCTGGCGAAATTTATGTTTCGAAAACATGTCAAAAATAGTTCTAACACTTGTTGCGTAAGTAATTCTAAGTGTTAGGTTTTTAGAAAATTTCGCCAGAGTTTCCTCTGTAACTGGAGGTGGCCACGCTTTTAAGCGTATCATTTTCTTTTTGAAAACAACCCATGATCATCAACAATCAACCCTTACGTTTTAACACGCGAATCGCTACCCTTGTCGTTTCAGTTTCAATATGTGGAAACTGGACTGTTTTCGGATGACTAAATAAAATACTTAACCCTTTCCAAAAATTCCCTAATTTTTACGGGTCGTCCTAATCGACCCAAAAATGATTGTATAAAAATATCGGGGTCCAGTTTCTTATCAATAATTTATAGAAAATCGTTTACCGAACTGTGATCAGATTCGTCACATTCTGATCACAGTTTACGGAAAAATTCGTCAAAAATTCCTCGTATGTCCGTTTATCGAAATTCCAGTTTGAGGGTCACAAATACATCCGTGACCATCTTAGATAAAAGTTTCAGGGGCTGGTTCGGTTCGGGTTTTAAGTTGTGATTGAAAACGCACAGCCCAATTCACTGCAGTAACAAACAGCCTTAGCTGCTGTCACGAAAACAGGTTTTTAAAATAGTAACCGACATCAGAAAAATACGATTCCAGCGCCATTTTCTTCGTTTTTCGAAATGACACGATTTAGGCTTTTGAAATTCCGTTTTTCGAGTTTTTAAAGTCTGTTTACAGCCTGTAGAAGGCGGCTGAAAAAGTAACTCAGAATGTTATTTTAAGGTTTAAACATTACTAAATAGCCTTATGTTAAGATCCATGACTTTACCAAACCGGGTTAAATGGTGATCCGAGCTACCACATCGTAGATCGGGTCTAAATAAACACATCTTTCAAGTACTACAACTTTTACACAAGTTAAATGCTATTAACCACCATTTTTATAGTTTTTACTAGACTTTTATACTTCAAAATGTATGTTAACGATATTTAACCGACAAAAATATTTTTAACCACTTTAGATAAGTGTAAAAACGAGTTTTAAATGTTATACCTCTAGCTCAAGGCTAGGGAAGATTCTAGTCGAAAAACGGTTGGTTAATAGCAACGTAGTGAGGTCCTTGCTATTCCGTATGCACCGAGCTTCCTTAAACGCGATCCCTCACACTTGTATAATAATAGGATAGCTTGAATGAGATCAAAAGGTGGTGGTGGTGTGGCCTAAGTCTTCGGCTGAGAAGGATGAAAAGAGAGTGGAGTGTAATTTTCTTTTGTTTAGTGTTTGGATAAATTGAGGTGGTAACCTCTTGTAGGTTTTTATAAACCATTTACAACAATTGACTATTGGATAATATGTAATCGATATCTAGAGCATTAGGATTTTTAAAATCAATTGTGTAAGTAATTGTCCCCTCATGGGAAACAAACGGTCATGGGGGGTTGTTTATGGTTAGAAATTAACTAATTAGTTAAGGTTATAATTTAGTTTAGTTAGGAAACAAATAAGTGTATTATGTGTGTAGTAAATTATAACGGGTGTTAGGGTGTTCGGGTACCCTAACTAGCTCAGAAAAAGAAAACAATGTCAATGACAATATTTTTATGTCCCGGGTTAAGTCCGGTTGTTCGGTTGGATACTAGTCCGTTAAAGTGCTAAATAATTATTTAAAGTGTCGTTAATTTTTATCTTTAGTGACACAATTTAATTCCAACACTTTAGAAAGTGTCTAGTAGTATTTTCCCCATGTTTTGGCACTTTACTAGTCAGCTAGAAGCTGGATTATTTATTAAAGTGCTGTGTTTTGTACTTAAAGTACGTTTTTGGCACATCCAATCAGTGTATCTTATTCCTAGAGACGCAGTTCCACAACCCTTATAACCCTACACTCACTACCAGTGTAGTCAGATATTCGAGGCTCTTAACAGGCCTTAGAGGCAGTGTCTGCCTGATGCTGGTTATATCAGCATGTTCACTGTGTATCCGTTTAGTGCTACTGTGCTTTTTGTGCATCATGTTTGTCACCAAGGTTCAGCATGTAAATATTGTAGTGACAGTAAGCAAGTATGATGCAAGTAAGTTCATGTATCAGTATTCAGGTAGCAGCTTATCAGCAATTTCAGTTAAGCACAGTAATTTAGCAGTAATTAATCATTAATAAAGTCGTACGGATACCTGGTTTAGTGCGGGTTGTCACATTCTCCCCCCGTTAAATAAATTTCGTCCCGAAATTTAAGTTCTGCTTGTAGAAGCAGGGTTCTTAGGAAAAAGGTGGGGGTATTTCTCTTTCACCCGGTCCTCACGTTCCCAGGTGAATTCAGGACCATGTCTGGCATTCCAACGAACTTTGACGAGTTTGACACTGCTCCGGCGGGTCTTGTTAGCTTTCCAATCCGTGACCTCAACAGGTTCTTCAACGAAGTGGAGCGTGTCGTCAATATGAATCTCGTCGATGGGAATGTCTGTTACAGTTCAAATTGGCATACTTTCACAGTTTGTCAACTTTAGTCCCTGTAAGCGATTTAACTTGATTTTGCCATACCAAAGCCTTCAAAACTTATTTCTAAGTTATGTAAAGGTTATTTAAGGTATGTTAAGCCTATTTCACTATTCTGGAGTGTTCATTGGATTAAACTGGTTATATCTACTCATCAGAGCGCGTATAACCCTCCAGAAAGCGATTTAAAGCTTGAAATTGAACGAGAATTGATATGTGCAAATGATACACATATTTTTACAAATCCCAAGTATGAAATATAATATTTCATTGGTTTGGTATTTGTTTGATGGCCGTGAAGGCACAGGTGTTACAATATAGGTAACTATGTTAATATACCGGACCTAAATCGGAAGATCGGATAGAATGCGGGTTCGTAAACCAAATGAGTATGGAGACTCGTGTAATATGGTTTAACAAAGCCTACATACTAAATGAAACCTAACATAAGTGCTTACGACCCATTACGATCCGTTTAGGTAGCTTATGCTACTTTAACGCGTCGCTCGCGTGAAACGCGTTCGAACCGCCTAACTAGTCCTATGACAAGTAAAATATGCCTTAACATATCTAATATTGTTACCAAAACAGTTTAGATACCAAAATTTATGTTACATATGCTTAAAATGAATTTTGGCGTCAAAAGGGCATTTTGGTAATTTACCTAAGGCATATAAACTACCTATCATACAACTACCTAAACGAAGCGACCATAAGGTATAACCTCGAAAGGTTATTCCCTATATACTATGGTCACCTAATGTGTTTGGTCGGATCCTAATGATCGACCAAATGGGTCGGGTTCGAAGGTATAAGCGATTTATTAGATCGCTTACCCTTACGACCCTAGACAACGTGGTAATCAGTAGGCGTAGTCACAAAGGACTATAACCATCGTGATTACAATCACGTTGCGAAGTTCAAGCGAAGTATTGACCATAAACTGGTCAATGCAGAAAGTCAAACAAAGTTTGACTTTCGGACTCGAAAAGCAATAAAAGAACGAAGGAACACTTACGAAGGGTCCCCGAATGCTAATCTATATCAAAATAGCTCAGCTATGAAACAAAGGTTTCAACTTAGAGCACATTAGATCAGATTCTTGTGAGGAAAAGTGAAGGGTGGAGGTGGGTATTTATAGTTTTTGGTTCACCGTTAGGATCATTTCTTGGAAAAGGGGGCACGATCTAAGCCGTACACTTGTTGGAAAGTTGTGGTAACTCATTTGCCATCCACCATAAGAGTTTGACACTTGGCCTTTGGAGAGTGTTAAGGGCTGTTAACAGCTGAAAAAAAAACGTTTTGCTGCATCTGGCCCCTACTTACGGACCTAGTTTGGCAGATTTACAGTTTCAGTCCCTGTAACCTCAAAACTTGGTTTTCGATGCATTTTTTTTGACACGTTTAAGCCCCGTTAACCCCATTTCAAAGCTCTAGAATGAAGTTAAAGTATAGGGAACTTAAAATGTGTTCAAAAATATCTCGGGTGTCGGTTCGTTTAGCCGTACGGTTACGTTGTTCGGTTAATTACGACGGAATGCGCATAAGCGCGAAAAATGATCTAAATGGCGTGACGAATGGATTTTTCTTATGCCAAACACTAAAATAAAATATTTTAGTGCTTACATAAATTTTTGGATGTCCGGATGTATTCAGAACGTAAGTTATGCGCGAAAATGCAAACTTGTGTACTTTTTGACGCTTTTAGTCCCTGAATGACCCCAAAAGTTTATTTTAGCATACCGAACCCCTCAAAGCCTATTTCTAAGCTATGTAAAGGATATTTATGGTATTTTTAAGTTATGGTCATGTTCCGGAATGTTCGTTACAGTTCAAATTGGCATACTTTCGCAGTTTGTCAAGTTTAGTCCCTGTAAGCGAATTAACTTGTTTTTGCCATACCAAAGCCTTCAAAACTTATTTCTAAGTTATGTAAGGGTTATTTAAGGTATGTTAAGTATATGTTGATGTTCCGGAGTATTTGTCGCATTAAACTGGCTACGTTTACGCACCAGTTTGAGTATAACTCTCTAGAAAGTGATATAGAGTTTGAAATTGAATAAAAGTCAAAACATGAAAAATGTAAAACACAACCAAACAAACATTGGGATCAAATAACATTGTTTTATTGATAACAGAATTGTTCACAATGATTACAAGCACAGATGTTACATTTAAGTCACCAAAGACACATTACAATATGTTTGGACATTCCATGTGCGTTTGCTAATGCTTTCTGTGAATGATGTTGCTTGTACATGCTGTACTTACAAGCAGTTCCTTGACTGCAAGCCTCTAAAATTTGACGGCACTGGAGGTGCTGTAGCTTTCGTAAGATGGCCTGAGAAAACAGATTCTGTGCTGCGGATGAGCAAGTGTGCGCCAGAACATCAAGTCACCTACATTTCTGGACTATTCCTAGATGGAGCTCTGTCGTGGTGGAACCTTCAGGTTCAGACTCTAGGCAACGCTGCAGCGTATGCGATGACTTGGGATGAGATGAAAGAGCTGATGCGCAAGAAGTACTGTTCAAGGGCTAAGATTCAGAAGTTGGAAACCGAGTTTTGGAATCTAAAAATGGATGGACCTAAGATAGCTGAGTACGTGCAGAGATTCCATGATCTATCTCGTGTTGTCCCCTACATGGTAGAACCAGAATTCAAGCGAGTCGAACGTTTCATTTGGGGATTGGCGCCCCAAATACTGAGCATGGTGACGACTTTGAAGCCTCCAACGATCACTGAAGCCATCGAATTGAGTGTGACACTAACTGAAGAAGCAATCGGATTGGGCAAGTTTTCAATCTCTGAGTAGAAGAAGAAAGAGACTTATGTCGAGTCGTCTGGAGAAAACAAAAGGAAGTTCTCTAATTTCAAGAAGGGTACCCAAGGAAACAACAGTGGTACTAATAAGCGTAAAGATGCTAACCCACCAGCCGAGGTCAGGACTGGTGCTGCAAGTTCTGAAAGCAAAGGAAAAGGATACATGGGCACCCTGTCTAAGTGTGATGTATGCCAGTTTCATCATGCCGGCCAGTGTGGGTTTAGGAAATGTGAAACCTTTGGAAAGAATGGTCATTCTAATGAAACGTGTTGGGTTGGTAATGGTCGTGGGAATGGTGGTCAGAGAGGAAATGGAAATGGCAGTGACAATGGCAACCGTGGTGGAAACGGTTATGGGAATAGGAACCAAGGAGGAAACAACAATCAGGGAGGTAATGGAAACCAGAATGGAAACGAAAACCAGGCGGAAAATGGAAACCGCGGAGGGAATAATAATAACAACCTAGGCGGAAATGGAAATGGAAATGGTCGCGGCTAAGGTTGCTTTGGCTGTGGTGATGTAGGGCATTTCAAGCGGGATTGTCCAAAGAACAACCAAGCCCAGGGAAGAGTATTCAACATTGGAGCTAGGGAAGCTCGTCAGGATCCGAACGTAGTCACTGGTACGTTCTCTATCAATCAACATTTTGCATCTGTGCTATTTGATACTGGTGCCGACTATAGCTTCGTATCTCTAGAATTTAAGAATATACTTGGGTTAGTTGCAAGTAAGTTAGATATCCCGTACTTGGTAGAACTAGCTAATGGGAAACTAGTGGAAGCTAGTGAAGAGATTAGAGGCTGTGTGATAGAGCTTGGAGAGCGTGAGTTTACGCTTGATCTACTGCCAGTAGAATTGGGAAGTTTCGATGTAGTAGTTGGAATGGATTCGTTGTCAAGTAATCGAGTTGAGATCGTATGCCACGAGAAGATTATCCACATCCCGATGGCGAATGAAGAGACGATTGTGGTACATGGAGAAAAGTATGATACGCCTCTATGGATTATCGGTTGTTTGAAGGTACGAAAGTTTATGCTCAAAGGATGTGTTGCCTTCTTGGCTCACGTTGTCACGGCCCCCACCCCGGTTTTACCCGTTTCAGGAGCCGCGGGACAGAAACCCGTGGTAATTATTATGTTGGCAGCGGAATTTTTAACAGGATCTTTTAAACTTGAAAATGCCCAACTTATTTTATTTCACAAAATTGGGACACCCCCCATATTGTACAATAAAGGAATTTTTACAAGAAAATTCCCTAGTTTACAAAACATGTTTATTTCTTTTATTAAGCCACTTCTTCAAGCTTGTAGTGCTACACTGCACTTTTTCCTGGATCACAGCAGATCACCTGAAACATGTTTTAAAAAGGTTTTATCAATAGGGAAATACTGGCGAGTCACTCAAGTTGCACAAAATGACACCTTGTTATAATATACAGTATTAAGGGTGATTACATTTTTTTTATCAACCAATTACCCCAAATCGGTATTTGTCACTTGACAGTATCTGTGACTATGGTCAGATCACCCATTGGCTAACCCGTTGTCCAATGGTGACGGGTATCAAGTAATGTATACAAAACCCCACATACCGGCAGTAATTGAAGATTACAAAGACTCAATCCCTGTAATTATAACTTTGAAACAAATAGAGTTTGGAAAACAATTTGATAAAAAGAGAATGACTCACATTGCAGATTTAAATGGGCAGAGCTTATCCTACTGATTTAGCCTTGTTAACCTAATTCAATTAACGATGCACACGAAAACTAGGTCAGAAACTTAATACAACTTTTACGACAACTCACGAGATTGAAACCCTCACGACGAATGACAAAGTATAGCCCAAATACGGGCAGCACATAAACATCCATCGGATTGGTTTCTATCGATCGGACATTAAATCGTAGCAGTGATCGAGTTATTACCCTGTTATCGCAGCAGAATTTCGTGCTGTGTGTGTGTGTTTTGAAGTAAACAGACGATATCTCAATGTACGAAACGAGTTTTTACGTCGAACCAACGCCCAAATTCAAGTCCCAATGCCCTCTACTTATACTGGAAAATTATCCCGGTCGCGTGGCGCGACAGGGTGTCGCATGGCGCGACGGCACCACTTCTAGCATAGGGTAGCCACGTCTGTTTGTAGCCTGGGTGAGTCGACGGTTTAACGAATTTCGATTTCTAAAACAAACTGTGGTGATAATCTTCAATGGGGAATACCTCCCCTGAGTTTTAGGGGCCCTGATCCTAGTTCTGATTGTTCTGAAAATTTTAGGGGTCATGCCATATTTCTTGGGGATCTCAATTAGTGTTTCTTATTGGACAAATTAAAATAAGAAATAGTAATTTTAGATGAGAGTTGTTACATCCTCCCCACCTTATTAAAATCTCGTCCTCGAGATTTACTGTAATAAGTAGGGATACTTTCGCTTCATTTCTGATTCCAACTCCCATGTGTACTCAGGTCCTCTCTTCGAATCCCACTTGACTTTGACCTATACTAGTCGTTTATGTTTGAGAAACTTAACCTTTCTATCTTCTATCCGTAGTGGCTTCTCAACAAATTTTAACTTTTCATTTACCTCTACATCTTGAAGAGGTACTACCGGGGATTCGTCAGATAGACATTTCTTAAGGTTGGATACATGAAACACGTTATGTACCCCAGCTAATTCTTCTGGTAGTTGTAAGCGATAAGCAACTGGTCCTATCCGTTGGATTATTGGGAATGGTCCTACGTACCTTGGACTTAGCTTTCCTCTCTTACCGAACCGAACTACTCCTTTCCAAGGAGAAACTTTCAAGAGTACCTTGTCTCCAACTTGAAATTCTAGCGGCTTGCGTCTATTGTCTGCGTAACTCTTCTGACGATCACGAGCCGTTTTCAGTCTTTCCTTGATTTGAGTGATCTTGTCGGTGGTTTCTTGCACGATTTCGGGACCTGATAATTGGCTTTCTCCTATTTCTGCCCAACAAACTGGAGTTCTGCACTTTCGTCCATACAATGCTTCGAATGGGGCAACTTCAATGCTTGAATGGTAACTATTGTTATAGGAGAATTCAATTAAGGGTAGGTGGTCATCCCAATTTCCACCAAAATCTATCACACATGCCCTGAGCATGTCTTCCAGGGTTTGGATCGTCCTTTCACTTTGTCCGTCTGTTTGAGGATGGTAGGCTGTACTTAAATTTAGTCGCGTCCTCATGGCTTCTTGGAAACTTATCCAGAAATGTGAAGTGAAACGACTATCTCTATCTGATACAATAGAGAGTGGAACTCCATGTAAGGATACTACCTCATCTACATACAATCTTGCTAACCTTTCCATGCTAAAAGTTTCTTTCATGGGTAGAAAATGAGCTGATTTGGTTAATCGATCCACAATTACCCAAATCGCATCATTACCTTTTCTGGTTTTGGGTAACTTAGTAACGAAATCCATTGTTATGAGTTCCCATTTCCATACAGGCATTTCTAATTGTTGGAGTAATCCTGAAGGTTTCTGGTGTTCTGCCTTAACTTGTGAACAAGTTAGACACTTAGATACATATCTAGCTATATCCTTTTTCATACCAATCCACCAGAAATTTTTCCTTAGATCTTGGTACATTTTATTATTTCCCGGGTGCATGGTATATCTAGATTTATGGGCTTCCTCTAAAATCTTATTTCTTAAGTCGCCTTGCTTAGGTACCTAAATCCTTTTCTTGTGGAATCTCCAAATTCCATCAACCCCTTGCTTTAATTCTTTTATTCTTCCTTTCATTCCTTCAGCATCATCCTTGATTGCTGTTTCTTGAATGTTTTTCAGTTGTTCCATTAAATCTAACTGTAAACTTAATCTAAGAGCACGAACTCGCTTTTGCTTTTCGTGATACTTTCGACTTAAGGCATCTGCAACTACGTTTACTTTCCCTTCGTGATATTGAATATCACAGTCGTAGTCACTTAGAATTTCCATCCATCTCCTTTGTCTCATATTCAATTCTTTTTGCCCAAATATGTACTTTAAGCTTTTATGATCTGTATAAACTGTAAACTTACTTCCATACAGATAGTGTCTCCAAATCTTAAGGGCAAAAATTATCGACCCTAATTCTAAGTCATGCGTCGTATAGTTTTCCTCGTACTTTTTCAATTGCCTTGAGGCATACGCAATTACCTTTTTGCGTTGCATTAGAACACATCCTAATCATAGCTTAGAAGCATCACAGTATACTTCAAAATCTTCTGTCCCTTCTGGTAAGGCAAGAATTGGGGTGTTTGTTAACTTTTGCTTTAAAATCTTAAAAGCCACTTCTTGCTTAGGTCCCCATTCAAGCTTAACTATTTTACAGGTTAGCTTAGTTAATGGCACAGCAATCTTGGAAAAATCTTTAATAAAGCGTCTATAGTATCCAGCTAAGCCTAGAAAACTTCTAACTTCTGTAGCTGATTACGGGACCTTCCATTTGGTGATTGCTTCTACCTTGGAGGGATCTACGTGAATACCTTAGTAATTCACCATGTGTCCTAAAAATTGCACCTCCTGTAGCCAAAATTCACACTTCGAGAATTTGGCGTAAAGTTTCTCTTTTCTTAACAAAGTTAAGAGAGTATGCAGGTGCTGAAAATGCTCATCCTGACTTTTTGAATAAATAAGTATATCGTCAATGAAGACAATTACAAATTTATCCAAATACGGTTTACAGATTCTATTCATCATGTCCATAAATGCTGCAGGAGCATTTGTTAGTCCAAAGGGCATAACTGTAAACTCGTAATGACCATACCTAGTTCTGAAAGCAGTTTTAGGTATGTCTTCTTCTTGTACCTTCAATTGATGATATCCGGAGCGTAAATCTATCTTGGAAAAATATCTAGCCCCCTGAAGTTGATTGAAAAGATCATAAATCCTAGGTAATGGGTATCGATTCTTGATTGTAACCTTATTCAATTCCCTATAATCGATACACATTCGCATCGAACCATCTTTTTACGAACAACACTGGTGCTCCCCAAGGGGATGAACTAGGTTGTATGAATCTTTTACTCAACAATTCATCTAACTGCTTTTTCAGTTCTAACATTTCGGTGGGTGCTAACCGATAAGGTGCCTTGGCTATCGGTGTAATTCCAGGAATCAAATGAATTCTAAATTCTACCTCCCTATCTGGTGGTAATCCTGGTAATTCTTCTGGGAATACATCCGAATATTCTGATACTACAGGAATTCCCTTAAGTTCCTTACCCTTAGTGCTAATGATTACTGAAATCATGTACACTATTCCTTGCTTTCGTTCATAACTAGCTACTTTCATTACTGAAATGAACTTCATGGGTTTACGCGGCTTATCCCCTGTAATCATAATTACTTCTTCTGTGGGTGAACGTATTTCTATGGAGTTCTTATCACAAAGGATTTGAACATGGTTGGCTACTAACCAATCCATTCCTAATACGACATTGAATCCAGCTAAATTCATGGGTAATAGGTTTGCAGAAAATTTATGACCTGAAAGTTCTATATTTTCTTTTTGCAAAACCGTATTTATGTTAACAGAGTTCTCGTCTACCGTTTCCACTGTATAAATTTGCCTCATTTTCGTTAAGGGTAGCTTAAGAGCTTGGCAGAATGAAGTATTTATAAAACTTTGGTTTGCACCAGAGTCGAATAATACTTTCGCATAAACGTTGTGAACTAAGAACGTACCAGCTATTACGTCAGGAATCAGTTCGGCTTCCTGCGTGGTCAATTGGAATGCTCTTGCGTTCTTCTTGTTAGTCCCTTCAGTAGGTTTGGCCTTGTTATCTGCTGGTTTGACCAATTTAGGGCATTCTGGTCGGAAATGCCAAGCTTCTCCACAGTTGTAGCAGATCTTTGTTTTCTTTCTGCATTCTTCTTCACGACGTCCTAGTGTTTTGCAGAAGTTGCAGGTTTCATTACATTTTCCAAAATGTTTCTTTTTACAGTTTCTGTAGAACGGCGAAGTGGAAGATGATCCAGTTCCCTTTCTTTTGAAGTTGCTACTATTACCCACACGAAATCCTTGGGTAATTTTTTGAGCCAATTCCTTCTTCTTGTTTTCTTCTCGCGTACGCACCAGTCCGTCAGTCAAAGTGTTGGCTAATTCTACCGCATCATCGATCGTGCGGGGTCTCGTAGCTTTGACAATATCAGGGATCTCACTAATTAAACCCCAAATGTAGCGAGAAATAAGTACCGGTTCTGGCGAAGCCAGAGTAGGCATAATTCGAGCATATTCGAAAAACTTCGAAGTATACCCTTGGCAGTCAACATCCACCATTCGGTGGCTCAGGAATTTGTTCGCCATTTGTTCTTTTTCATATTCTGGGCAGAATTTTCTTTCTACCAGACGCTTAAATTCTTCCCAACTCACGGCATAGGCCATGTCACTTCCCTTAGCTTGTAATACCGTATTCCACCATTCTAATGCTTCTTCCTTGAAAAGGTGTGAAGCATACATGACTTTATCCTCCTCGGCACATTTACTTATTTTAATTACCGCCTCAGTTTTCTCCAACCAACGCAGTGCAGCAGTCGCCCCTTCATTGTCTGCAAATTCAACAGGTTTATAGGCAAGAAATTCCTTGTAAGTACAACCAGGCGTTGCAGCTTTCATTCTCTTAAGAATTGGGGCCTGCATCACAACATTATCATTGTTACCACCTCCATTTACGCTATTACTGAAGTTGTCTTCATGAGTACGTTTGCTAGGAATAATTGGTTGAGGTTCAACTGGATTTCGGGCAGCAGCAAGGATTGCTGGAATAGCATTGGCTATTCCTTAAGCAACGATGTTTTCTATATCCTATCTATTCAGAAAATGGTCCTCATTGTTTTGCTCGGATTGGTTAACCTCGTTAACTGGTTCATTACCAGCGTGTTCCATCTGGTAATTAATATATATAACTTATTAGCACAAAATGAATAACAACCAAACATAATAAAACAATCGCACATAATCAAGTTAACACATATAGCCAAAATTGTCGATTTTTCGACTTCCATATTTTATATATTTTAATATGTGTCCGTACACACCAGTTATCTTACAAGGGTTTTATTTTAAGTTATTTTACAGGATTTTATTATTATTATTATTATTATTATTATTATTTTGATATTATATAATCACAACCACACAGTCACACCATCCCCGTCAGCTGGCATCTCAGAAATGACGTTCCCTCTCGTCGTATTTCCATGATATCCTTTCCCCCACATCTCGGATTCTATTTCCCGCGTCCACCAGCTCCTCGCCATAGTGGCGAAGTTCAGCCAAGTTCTCGGTGCTCATTGGTGGGTGTAGTGGAGGCTCAGGGTCAAATTGAGAGAAAAAGGTATTAGGGTTATTCAAGAGATTCTGAAATTGCCAGTCAGTGGTCCACCATTCTTCTAACTCTTCTGGTAGAGGTCGGGGGTGGATAATAGGATCTAGAATAGCAGGTTCCAGATTAACTGGAAGTTGTACTTCAACTGGGTAATTGAAGAGGTTTTCATCGGCAGGTCCGATGAGGTCACTAAGTCCCAATTTACGATCCAGCTCCTCCCACGATGGCATTTCCTGAGCTTGCCCAGAACTCTCCCCGATCTCCTTTCCTTTGCCTTTATCCTTTGAATCCTCAGTCTTTATAACTTTCTGTACCCGCTGGTTTCTTCCTACGCACATGCCTCCATCCTACAAATCTTCTCCTCTTTTTCGGTTTTGGTTTCTCCTGAGGTTGGGCTTGGAATACCATTGGCTCTTTAGTATCAGCCTGGTAGCCAGTGAAGGTATCGGTGGTATCCATATCTGTGGTATGGATAGTAAAGTTTTGAAGGGCTTCTGATAGTTCATTCATGCTGTTAGCATACATGAAAAAACACACAAAATTCTAAGTTAAAATTTTGTAAATTAAATTTTCACATAATCACAGAATGGCAATTAGAAAAATTAGGTATTTCTAAATACTTATTTGGCTTAAATCTGTGGCTCTGATACCAACTTTTTCTGTCACGGCCCCCGCCCCGGTTTTACCCGTTTCAGGAGCCGCGGGACAGAAACCCGTGGTAATTATTATGTTGGCAGCGGAATTTTTAACATGATCTTTTAAACTTGAAAATGCCCAACTTATTTTATTTCACAAAATTGGGACAACCCGCATATTGTACAATAAAGGAATTTTTACAAGAAAATTCCCTAGTTTACAAAACATGTTTATTTCTTTTATTAAGTCACTTCTTCAAGCTTGTAGTGCTACACTGCACTTTTTCCTGGATCACAGCAGATCACCTGAAACATGTTTTAAGAAGGTTTTATCAGCAGGGAAATACTGGCGAGTCACTCAAGTTGCACAAAATGACACCTTGTTATAATATACAGTATTAAGGGTGATTACATTGCTTTTATCAACCAATTACCCCAAATCGGTATTTGTCAATCGACTGTATCTGTGACTATGGTCAGATCACCCATTGGCTAACCCGTTGTCCAATGGTGACGGGTATCAAGTAATGTCTACAAAACCCCACATACCGGCGGTAATTGAAGATTACAAAGACTCAATCCCTGTAATTATAACTTTGAAACAAATAGAGTTTGGAAAACAATTTGATAAAAAGAGAATGACTCACATTGCAGATTTAAACGGGCAGAGCTTAGCCTACTGATTTAGCCTTGTTAACCTAATTCAATTAACGATGCACACGAAAACTAGGTCAGAAACTTAATACAACTTTTACGACAACTCACGAGATTGAAACCCTCACGACGAATGACAAAGTATAGCCCAAATACGGGCAGCACTTAAACATCCATCGGATTGGTTTCTATCTATCGGACATTAAATCATAGCAGTGATCGAGTTATTACCCTGTTATCGCGGCAGAATTTCGTGCTGTGTGTGTGTTTTGAAGTAAACAGACGATATCTCAATGTACGAAATGAGTTTTTACGTCGAACCAACGCCCAAATTTAAGTGCCAATGCCCTCTACTTATACTGGAAAATTGTCCCGGTCACGTGGTGCGACGGCACCACTTCTAGCATAGGGTAGCCACGTCTGTTTGTAGCCTGGGCGAGTCGACGGTTTAACGAATTTCGATTTCTAAAACAAACTGTGGTGATAATCGTCAATGGGGAATACCCCCCCCCCCCCTGAGTTTTAGGGGCCCTGATCCTTGTTCTGATTGTTCTGAAAATTTTAGGGGTCATGCCATATTTCTTGGGGATCTCAATTAGTGTTTCTTACTGGACAAATTAAAATAAGAAATTGTAATTTTAGATGAGAGTTGTTACACACGTAGTCGATAAAGAAGCCAAAGAACCGAAGCTCGAAGATATCCCTGTGGTAAGGGAATATCCTGAAGTCTTCACCGAAGACTTGCCAGGATTACCGCCCCAACGACAAGTCAAGTTCCACATTGGCTTGGTTCCAGGCGCCGCGCCTGTAGCCAAGGCACCTTATCGACTTACGCCTTCTGAGATGCAAGAGTTGTCGACGCAGCTTCAGGAGCTTCTGGACAAGGTATTCATTAGACCAAGGTTCTCGCCTTGGGGAGCTCTAGTACTATTTGTCAAGAAGAAGGACAATAGTTTTCGTATGTGCATTGACTACCGAGAGCTGAACAAGTTAACCATCAAGAATCGGTATCCTTTGCCGAGGATTGATGATTTATTCGATCAACTTCAAGGCTCGAGTTACTACTCCAAGATTGATCTTCAATCAGGTTATCACCAGCTGCGGATTCAAGAAGAAAGTATACCAAAGACTGCCTTTAGAACTCGTTATGGACATTATGAGTTTCTAGTAATGCCATTTGGTTTGACAAATGCGCCAGCAGTATTTATGGATTTGATGAACCGAGTTTGCAAGCCATATCTCGATAAATTCATGACTGTGTTTATCAAGGATATTTTGATCTATTTGCGGACTAAGGAAGAGCATGAGCAGCACCTTAGAGCCATCTTAGAGCTGCTAAAGAAGGAGAAGCTCTATGCTAAGTTCTCGAAGTGCGAGTTTTGGTTGCGTAAGGTACAGTTCCTTGGTCACGTGGTGAATGAAGATGGAATTCATGTGGATCCCACCAAGATCGAGGCGATTAAGAATTGGGAAACTCCGAAGACACCAACCGAGATCCGACATTTTTTGGGTTTAGCAGGGTATTAATGCAGATTCATTGAGGATTTTTCAAAAAAAATCGCTCAACCGCTGACCTCCATTACTCAAAAGGATAAGAAGTATGAATGGGGAGATAAACAAGAGGAAGCTTTTCATCTGCTCAACAATAAGCTTTGCGATGCACCTCTTTTATCCCTACCTAAAGGCACCGCCAACTTCGTGGTATACTGCGACGCCTCGCGTCGCGTCGCGTCGGGGATTGGGCTGTGTGCTGATGCAGCGACAAAAGGTTATCGCTTATGCTTCGCGCCAATTAAAGGTTCATGAGAAGAACTACACCACACATGATTTAGAATTAGGCGCAGTGGTGTTTGCATTGAAGATATGGTGACATTATCTGTATGGTACTCGGTGTACAATATTTACAGATCACAAGAGCCTTCAACACATATTCGATCAAAAAGAGCTCAACATGAGACAGCGACGTTGGGTAGAGCTGTTAAATGATTATCATTGCTAAATCAAATATCATCCAGGAAAGGTGAATGTGGTGGCAGACGTGTGGTACCCATGAAAAATCCACAGTCATCCAGCGTTAACATCTTGTTGTCTTGGATTACTAGTCAAATTTCGGGACGAAATTTCTTTCAAGTTGGGGATGATGTGACAACCCGAACTTTCAGGGTTAGTGGAGTGTAATCTTGTGAGCTTAACTTCTGTTAAACGTCCTATGTTGTTATAACTCCGTTAAACTTAAAGAATGATAATTCCGTTGAACACTTGTAACCTTAATAAACTTGCTAAACGTAAAACATGATTGAATATGTTGCATGTGTAGTGGACCAGTTTAGGCACGTATAGGTTCAGTGGGCCGCACATATAAGTGGTTTAGCACACACCACATGTTGGGCCGCATGTGTCCATCTCGGCACACACACACACATTACACTTGGGCCACACATTTCATTTGGGTCGGCCTTTGTTTGGTCGCGTATAGGTTCATGCACACACAGGGGATTAGATGTGGTTACCATAATCTAGCATCCTCATCAAGTTCTTAGTAAACCCTAAACACCTTTACTCATCCCTTTGAAGTCGACGACAGTCACTTGGTGTCTCATTAATTATTCTTCGGCTGGTATGATCTTGTTTATTTAACCTTTGATTGTTTGATTGATTCCTCTCGGCTATGTGTAATTGATTGGCATGTGATTCTGAATATTGGGTGTTATCAAATAATAAATATGCATGGATCTAACAAGAATAGTTAGTCATATTAATTAATATTCTTAAGATAGGGAACATAATATGATGATGACTTATACGATTGTATGTGTTGTTAACAATCTGATTGTTGTTCTAGGATTGTTGTGATACCATAATGAGATTTAAAATCTGGGAATACTCATGATATAAATCGGTGAATTAGAATTATTAGGGTGTTAATGATCGATAACTTATGAAACTGTTATTGTGTAATCCATTGATTCTGTTGTAAGGTGCTAACTACTGTTACAGAAATTAGAGATGTAACTGCTTGATCTTGACGAACCATAATCTGTAAATGATAAAGGAGTTTCGTCAGAGCTGGTGACGACGAAACATGGGAGTTTCGTCAGAGCTGGCGATGACGAAACATGGGAGTTTCGTCGGGGCTTGTGTCGACAAAATATGTTTCTCGTCCATGAGTTTCGTCGTTAGGGTGTATAGAAACAGCTTTGTGTGTGGTATATTGTAGTTGATCCAGTTTGAACTCTGATGATGTAAATTTTTATGTTAATTGTAATACCATTCTATGATAATGATGATGGATATAATTATGTGTAAAAACTCCATGTGCATATGTCGTCCCAAAAGGGCAGCCCATGTGATGATGCCTTCGCTGATGATGATCCATTATTATGTTTATCATTATTAAACTAATGAACCAAAATCATGCAATGTTAGGTTAGGTTAGGAATTAGTATATGTGCTAAATGACTAAGGTGTATTTTGAGGTCATGTGCATAAATTATGATTGGACCGCACTGTGTAGGAGGGCCAGTTATGTAGATGCACATTTGAATGCTTGACACCTTGAATTAATTAAGCTGTTACATGATTGTGAACATGCATGCTTACTTGTGTGTGAGCCGAATTGCTCGATAAATGTTATAAGGTTAACTTGCCTCATATGCTAACTGTTGAAAAGGAAATATGATGACCATGAACTGACGTAGGCATGATTAACTGAGATGATTCGTATTATGTTGTGTGTATCGCTGGTATGCTACTTGTATGTTATATGCAAAGAGTTTGTGATCTATATGTTATGAAACTGACTGTCTTTGGTAACCACGGTAGGGTTTGGTTGACCAAGTTGTAATGGGTAACATAACATACCAAGCAATCTAAGGTGAGTTCATTTCTCTTGAGCATGCATCCCGGTGGTTGGGACATTCATTAGGTATCCCTGAGAGGGATGGGTTTTGGGTAAATCAATTGGGTATTCCTGAGAGGAATACCTCTTGTGGTAAATCTGGAATGTTGGATAATATACTCGTCCTATCACCTTTAAAGTCCCTCCTTGTTACAGGGTATTAGTTGGTAGCGCTACTTAGGTTTGGCACCCTCACCCCGTACCGGAGAGGACGTGTGTGAACTAATGACCTAGTCATGACCAATGCTTTGATAGGAGCATTGGGGAAAGGGCAAAATAAATCAGGAGCCGTCTTGTATCCGAGGTATTATCAACATTTTAATCAATGAATGGAACTAAATACTTGGTAACTAACGTTTTCGTAAAACTATGAACTCACCAGCGTTGTCTGATACACGTGTGTGCATGCTCGTAGGTTATTGATACATGTGGATGCGGAACTTGCTGTCTGGAAGGCTGGAGTGGTCATGGGTCGTGATACATGGAATCCCGAGACAAGTCTAATGGTTTTCTTACATATGATTATGAAACACTTAACAAATGCTTTATGCTTCCGCTGAGTACGATGATTTGTATTTACTGTTTTGTAACACTTTAAGTTAATGAATGAAAGTTTTATTTAAAATCTTGTATGAGTTCAATCTGATTGGTGGCTAGATCCTGGTACGTCACACGCCTCGCGAGGGTTTCCGCTTGGGGTATTTCTGGGGGTGTGACAGTTTGGTATCAGAGCCACTGGTTATAGTGAACTTGGTTTTAAAACGTTTTTATAAAACCAGACTATAACCGAACAGTTCAGAAAGCGACCATGACACTCAACTCCAGGTTGCAAGGTTCATCTCTCGTTTACTCACTATACTGCATAACTAGTGAACACTTACATATGATATTGCATGTGATTGCACGTTTAGCACAACAGTATGGATTTATGTGTTACTAGCATGTGTTAAGTGGTTGATAGTGTGGTGTTACCTTAGACATTCGTGACTCATGTTTTGAGATGTTCTTTGTTTGTTTGCTATTTGAGACTGAGGAACCATTTGACATGAGTTAAGAGGAACTGATATGAGCATGCAAATCGCAATATTATTGTGGGTGCACACATAATAATAATGTGGGGTGCATGCGAGTCCCAGTGAGGCTTAACAAGTGAAAAAGGGGTTCCGTTCCGCTGTTTGATCGATGTGAAATGTAACAAGTCTACAGGAGTCATAGTAGTGATTGTCTCCTACTCGAATGTGACCTTTTCATCTCTCTCTGAATTCTTACGAATCTTGACGCTATCGAGTATTACCTGAACACCCATCTGAACGCCTAGCGAACTGTGTAGAATGTTAGGTGCTAGTACAAACATCCCTGAGTGGATGTCACAGCGTCGAATGAATGGCTTATACCTTTCTCACTCCTCTTCGTCTGTTAGAACTCAATGTACTGACGTCTTAAGACCCCGAAGTGCGATCACTTCTTCAACCCACTGGAAACGTACCGTGTATTACTCAGTCAACATGCAAGAACAATGGACAAGGGGATGAGCGTAGTGCCTTACCAACCTCAGTATTAGAACGACCCTGATTACCGGCAACGAACACCAGCAAATTGACTTCAATCGAATTCTTAACCCTAGCCAGTGACTCATGGGAGTCAACACTTACGAATCAATCGGGAAATAAGCAATGACAACTGATTATAGTGTGGAATGTGTAACTGCCAGCACAGTGAGGACGCGACTCGGAAAGTGAAAAGATGGACCCTGTTGGTGAAAGATCGTAGGGCACCGTTACAAGTAACGACATTAGAGGCAACAGTCGTGGCAACATCAAGGTACTTGTAATGGTGGCCAGCAGTATGGAAATGAATGTGCCTACGACATGGAGTGGCCGTTGTTAAACCAAGATGACAACAACCAAGGGAACGACAACGGTATTAGGAAATTCTCGCACCAGTAACAACAACACTGGTAGTGGTGCTCGTGGGGGAGCATTTAGGATTGGCGCGAGTGACGCCAGGCATAATTGCAACATGGTAGCTAGTATGAGCAGCTAATCGCCTCGTCTCTACTCTGCTTAACCCTGATGTTTCTTGAAACTAAATCTGTTATGGAATTGGATGATGGCAAGTGAATTGAAACCTCATATGTTCGTTGGGATGCAAACTCGACCTTGTGGGACAAGTGTTCGACATCGACCTTCCTTCTACTATCCTTGATGATTTTGACACAGTAGCTAGTGTGGATTGGTTATCCAGATATCGCGCAGATTTACCCCGTAAGGAGAAAATCGTCGTCTATCCTAAAGTAACGGAGTGGTGTAAGGGTTAGCATCATATCAGCAATGAAAGCCCAGTAGTGTTTACGGGGGGACTATCCTGCTATGTTGGCAATCGTTACTAATGTTAAGGAAAGAGGATCGAGGATCCACCATTTGTTCATGATTCTTCCCAGTGTATTACCCGAGGGACTTTCAGGTTTACTCCCACAACTGTTAGGCGGAATCTCAGCTTGATCTCATGCCAGGGGCAACCCTGATTACTCGTACTCTCCACCGTCTTGCACCAGGAGGGTCGCAAGAACTGTCAAATCAACTACAGGAACTATTGAACAGGAGTTGTGTTGGAACTGGCTTTTCGCTTTGGGGAGCCCCAGTTGTAACCGTAAAGATAGGCCTTTTCGTATTTGTTTTGGTTGTCGAGAACTTAGCAAGGTGACAGTCAAGAAATGTTTGCCTCGACCATGTATTGACAACCTGTCGACTAGTTGCGAGGGACGAGCTTCCATTCGAGGGTTGATTAACAAACAAGCTATTATCGGATGGAAGTCCAAGGGAGGATGTTCTAGGAACGGCATATCGAACGCAATGAGGTTAGTGCGACTTTGAGTTAATCAACACACCAGCAACTTTATGGATCACGTGTATCGACGGTGTTTATGGACGACATTTCGAATCACTTCCAGGCAAAAGGAATATCATTAGCGGAACTTATATATCATTTTAGAGCTTCTAGGAAGGAGCAACCCCATATGAAGTCTACCTAAGTATGGTTCCAGGAGTCGAGAAGCATACTTTCTTGGTCATGTAGTCAGCAAAGTGGGAATACATGTGGGCCTCGCTAAAGATCCATTTTATTAGATATTGGTCGGCACATAAGAGTCCTTCGGGGATAAAGCAATTTATTGGTTTTGCTAGTTACTATCATAGGTTTATCGCGGGATTTTCGAAGATTGCGCAGCTTTAACCTCTATAGCACAGCAGGGCGCTGTGAATTCATGGGAGACAAAACAGGAAAACATCTTTTACAGCTTTTGAATCCCAAATCTGCAATGCGCTGAGCATCGTCTTCACCCGAGGGTACGGGTGATCTAGTGGTATACCATAATGGTTCGAGTCAGAATCCCAGTTACACGCCAATGCAACACGAGAGGGTAATGACTTACGTAGCGGAGTCACGAAAGGGAAATTGCACGGGTCACAACCTGTGGTGGAAATCATGGTCTTTGGATTTAAGTTAGAGGCATTACTTGGACGGTACCAGATGCGCTACTTAGACTGATCACAAGGGCCTCCCGTGTACCGTTGTTTCGAAGGGACTAAAACGTGTAATGACATCGCTGGATGGAACTTTTAGATGATTTCGACTGTGAAACCTGAACGTGCACGAGCTTTGCAACTCGCTATCGACTATAACCTACCTGATCAGATTTGCCCTGCTCAAATCGAGGCACTGAAGGAGGAGAATTTTCGAGTTGGGTCCATGCGGGGCATGGAGATGTGATTTTTGGCAAGTCGGATGATATTCGCTACTTCGTGGAACGGACATGGGTTTTACTATACAACAATCCAAGGGAACTCGTATTAGACGAAGCACACCACCCTTGATAGTCTAGTCATTCGGATTTTGTTGGTATATAATAGTATCTAAGGATCTTGTACTAGTAACCGGATGTGAAGGCACATATAGCAATGTAGGGAGTGATGTTCGACTTGTGCGGAGGTCAAGCTGGAATATCAGGACCCTTCAGGTTTGTGCCAGCAACCAGAAACCCTCACTTGGAAATGAGAAAAGATTGCCACAGATTCTGTCACTAGTCTACTTACAACTCGAAACGGAAACAATATCACCTGGGTGATTGTTGATTGTCTCACGTTACCAGCACACTTTCTTTCAAACAAGGAAACTGACGAGTCTTCACAGCTGTGAATGTTCCTCTGAGAGAGGCGGCTTTTAGGCACAAGGTGCCAGCTCCTGTTACCTTTGATTTTGAGCTATACCTGATTTATGATCGACAATACACGACACCCTTGGCTCACGTCTAGACATGAGCATTACTTATCACTGTAGGGCAACCGGACAGAGCAACGCACCATCCTGACACACGGAGACATGCTGCGAGCATGTGCGTGATTGACTTAGTAAACATTTGGGAAGGACACTTATCTTTGGGTGAGTTCTACTGCAGCCGTTACCGCATTAGTATGCATATAGCTCTGTTTGAGGCATTGTACGAATGAAAATGCCAATCTCCTTGTGGACTGAGGTGGATGACAACCTAATCACGGGTCCAGGACTTGCACTCGAAACTCTTGGGAAGATTATTTAGATTGGAAATCGTGTGGCGACAACGTGTGATCGCCAGGAAACCTGATAACTTAGGAAACACTAGGATTTCGCTGCAGGCGAACGTGTCATAATCGAAAGTCTCACCCTGGGAGGGTACGGTACGCTATAGAAAACGTGGCAAGCTTAGTTTACGATGCGTTGGGATATTCGGATTTCTGGAACGAACCGGTGACATGGCTCACAAACTCGAGTTAACTGACGAATTGGGTAACGCTCGCGATGACACTTATGTCTCGCATCTAAGGCAGTGTTTGCATGATGAAACGCTTGTGATACCCTTATTAGAGTTTGAGGTTAATGACAAGTTGTAGTTGTTGAGGAATCTACTGAAATCACGGACCAGGACATCCAGAATCGTTAGCATAGTCGAATTTCAATCATGAGAATTCGTTGGAACTTAAGACGTGGACCGGAGATCTGTTAAAGCACTAATATCCTCAATTGTTCAAGTGGTCGAACCAACTTTTGTTGTCATTGGCGAATTTCGGGACGAAATTCTCTTTCAAGTTGGGGATGATGTGGTACCCACAAAAAATCCACAGTCATCCTGCGTTAACATCTTGTTGTCTTGGATTACTCGTCAAATTTCAGGACGAAATTTCTTTCAAGTTGGGGATGATGTGACAACTCGAACTTTCAGGGTTAGTGGTGTGTAATCTTGTGAGCTTAACTTCTGTTAAACGTCCTGTGTTGTTATAACTCCGTTAAACTTAAAGTATGATAATTCGGTTGAACACTTGTAACCTTAATAAACTTGCTAAATGTAAAACATGATTGAATATGTTGCGTGTGTAGTGGACCAGTTTAGGCACGAATAGGTTCAGTGGGCCGCACATATAAGTGGTTAAGCTCACACCACATGTTGGGCCGCATGTGTCCATCTCGGCATACACACACAATACACTTGGGCCACACATTTCATTTGGGCCGGCCTTTGTTTGGTAGCGTATAGGTTCACGCACACACAGGGGATTAGAGGTGGTTACGATAATCTAGCATCCTCATCAAGTTCTTAGCAAACCCTAAACACCTTTACTCATCCCTTTGAAGTCGATGGCAGTCACTTGGTGTCTCGTTAATCATTCTTCGGCTGGTATGATCTTGTTTATTTAACCTTTGATTGTTTGATTGATTCCTCTCGGCTATGTGTAATTGATTGGCATGTGATTCTGAATATTGGGTGTTATCAAATAATAATTGTGCATGGATCGAACAGGAATAGTTAGTCATATTAATTAATATTCTTAAGATAGGGAACTTGATATGATGATGACTTATACGATTGTATGTGTTGTTAACAATCTGATTGCTGTTCTAGGATTGTTGTGATACCATAATGAGATTTAGAATCTGGGAATACTCATGATATCAATCGGTGAATTAGAATTATTAGGGTATCAATGATTGATAACTTATGAAACTGTTATTGTGTAATCCATTGATTCTGTTGTAAGGTGCTAACTACTGTTACAAAAATTAGAGATGTCACTACCTGATCTTGACGAACCATAATCTGTAAATGATAAAGGAGTTTCGTCGGAGCTGGTGGAGCTGGCGATAACGAAACATGGGAGTTTCGTCGGGGCTTGTGTTGATGAAATATGTTTCTCATCCATGAGTTTCGTTGTTAGGGTGTTTAGAAACAGCTTTGTGTGTGGTATATTATAGTTGATCCAGTTCGAACTCTGATGATGTAAATTTTTATGTTAATTGTAATGCCATTCTATGATAATGATGATGGATATAATTATGTGTAAAAACTCTATGTGCATATGTCGGCCCAAAAGGGTAACCCATGTGATGATGCCTTCGCTGATGATGATCCATTGTTATGTTTATCATTACTAAACTAATGAACCAAAATCATGCAATGTTAGGCTAGGTTAGGAATTAGTATATGCGCTAAATGACTAAGGTGTATTTTGAGGTCATGTGCATAAATTATGATTGGACCGCACTGTGTAGGAGGGCCAGTTATGTAGACGCACATTTGAATGGTTGACACCTTGAATTAATTAAGTTGTTACATGATTGTGAACATGCATGCTTACTTGTGTGTGAGCCGAATTGCTCGATAAATGTTATAAGGTTAACTTGCCTCATATGCTAACTGTTGAAAAGGAAATATGATGACCATGAACTGACATAGGCATGATTAACTGAGATGAATCGTATTATGTTGTGTGTATCACTGGTATGCTACTTGTATGTTATGTGCAAAGAGTTTGTGATCTATGTGTTATGAAACTGACTGTCTTTGGTAACCATGGTAGGGTTTGGTTGACCAACTTGGAATGGGTAACATAACATACCGAGCAATCTAAGGTGAGTTCATTTCTCTTGAGCATGCGTCCCGGTGGTTGGGACAGTCATTGGGTATCCCTGAGAGGGATGGGTTTTGGGTAAATCAATTGGGTATTCCTGAGAGGAATATGTCTTGTGGTAAATCTGGAATGTTGGATAATATACTCGTCCTATCACCTTTAAAGTCCCTCCTTGTTGTTTGTTACCTGAGAGGTAACAGGGTATTAGTTGGTAGCGCTACTTAGGTTTGGCACCCTCACCCCGTACCGGAGAGGACGGGTGTGAACTAACGACCTAGTCATGACCAATGCTTTGATATGAGCATTGGGGAAAGGGAAAAATAAATCAGGAGCCGTCTTGTATCCGAGGTATTATCAACATTTTAATCAATGAATGGAACTAAATACTTGGTAACTAATGTTTTCGTAAAACTTTGAACTCACTAGCGTTGTCTGATACACGTGTGTGCATGCTCGCGGGTTATTGTTACATGTGGGTGTGGAACTTGCTGTCTGGAAGGCTGGAGTGGTCATGGGTCGTGATACATGGAATCGAGAGACAAGTCTAATGGTTTTCTTACATATGATTATGAAACACTTAACAAATGATTTATGCTTCCGCTAAGTACGATGATTTGTATTTACTATTTTGTAACACTTTAAGTTAATGAATAAAAGTTTTATTTAAAATCTTGTATGAGTTCAATGTGATTGGTGGCTAGATCCTGGTACGTCACACGCCTCGCGAGGGTTTCCGCTTGGGATATTTCTGGGGGTGTGACAAGACGCCTTAACTCGAAAAGAGAGGATTAAGCCCATAAGGGTTAGGGCTTTGGAGATGATTATTCAGACGGACCTCTCATTGCGTATTCGTGCTGCATAGAGAGAAGCTCTTAAGAAAGAAAATTTATAGGCTGAATATCTCTGTGGGATGGAGAACAAGTTAGTACCCAACAAGGAAGGAACCTTGTATTTTATGGGACGAATTTGGGTTCCACTTTTTGGTGGTCTTAGAGAGGTTATTTTTTATGAAGCCCATAAATCAAGGTACTCGATCCATCCATGGTTGGATAAAATGTACCAAATTTTGAAGGATTACTATTGTTGGCCAAGGCTTAAGGGCGATGTGGCTACTTATGTTGGTAAGTGTTTGACTTGTGCCAAGGTAAAGGCCGAATATCAGAAGCCTCCAGGTCTTCTGCAGCAACCTGAGATACCCATGTGGAAGTGGGAACATATCTCAATGGATTTCATAACGAAGTTGCCCAAGACACCCAGAGGTCATGATACGATTTGGATAATCGTGGACCGTTTAACAAAGTCTGCGCACTTTTTGCCGATCGGAGAAAAGCATAACACGGGTAAGCTAGCTGAGCTGTACCTAAGGGAGATAGTCATACGTCATGGAGTGCCTATCTCGATTATATCAGATAAAGATGGAAGATTTGTGTCAAGGATTTGGCAATCCTTTCAAGAATCGTTTGGTTCTCAGTTGAATCTGAGTACTGCTTTTCATCCACAGACGGACGGTCAAAGTGAGAGAACGATTCAGAAGCTTGAAGATATGCTACGTGCTTGCCTAATTGACTTGGGTGGCAGTTGGGACACTCACCTACCTTTGGTTGAGTTCTCCTATAACAACAGCTACCATACAAGCATTCAAGCTACACCGTTCGAGGCTCTCTACGGACGCAACTGTCGATCACCATTATGCTGGGCAGATGCAGGTGATAGACAACTGGTTGGTCCCGAATTGGTCCAAGAAACAACTGATAAGATCATGCAGATCCGAGAACGCATTAAGGCGGCTCGTGATCGACAGAAGAGCTATGTGGACCAAAGACGAAAACCCTTGGAATTCGAAGTGGGTGATATGGTTTTGTTGAAAGTTTCACCTTGGAAAGGTGTGGCGCACTTTGGGAAGCATGGTAAGTTAAACCGATGATTTATCGGACCGTTTAAAATTTTAGAAAGAGTTGGTACTGTAGCGTACAAGTTGGAGCTGTCACACCCCAAAAACGTCGCAGCGGAATATTTAAACGTAGTGGAGACGGAAGTTGGTGCCCATTTATATCTTGTCGAGCGATGCATTTTATGGTTGGACATATTGGTTTATTTTAAACATAAGTTATTAAACATTACGTTTTAAGTCACGACACAATTACATAGTTAAAATGTCTTTGATCCTCGCGGATCTTATTACAAAAGTCCCAGAAAGTTTAAAAGTTGTCCAACATTTTCAAACAAACGACATGCATCATTCAAACTCAAGATATGCCATGATTTTCCGAAGCCAATTTCATGTACCTGTAGAACACGTTAAAATCAAGTGTCAACACAAAGGAAGGTGAGTTCACTTATTCGTTTACTAACAAATTTTATTCCAAGGAAAACTTTCTGATTAGGTGTTTATTTGAAAACAACCAAGTAATTTTAGAAAGTCCATTTTACTTTCTTAATAAAATCCATGGGCCTTCCATCGGTTCATTACTCCGACGATTGTAGTACTGCCCAGGTTTTGTATATTAAATTCTAGCGTTAACTTTCAGACTCGTATGTTTGCTAGACGATACAAACTATATATTAACCATGCAGGGATAATCAATGCTAGACAATAAATAGAATCTTAATTCGTCGTTTGACATTGACTCGGGGTGACCGGTCATGACAGGGTTGTCAACCCGATAGATCTACCAACAATTTCTCGAGTACCATACTTAACTGATTAAACGACATCATGGGTGCAGGGTTCTTTATCGAAGAACAATATGATGTCTGCCTCACGTACAATATATATATCCTACTAATATGACAATTTAATATACTACGATTTACGAATTCCCCTGTCACTCAAATGTTGAGATTCAGTCCGGAATTCATTCCCATTTCGTACGGTCTCGTTTCACTTAAGAAATACCGCACTCATCATATTCATTCTTCAAAATCGTTTTACTTCGAAACGTATGACTTATCAAATTCATATATTTTCAGTGAAAATATATATTTTATATTAAAAGCATGTTTTATTTTGAAAACATTATTAAACCCTTTTAATGACGTGTTCCACCCCCAAAATATATAAAAAACAGTAAAAAGACGGGTTTAGTGACACTCACCTTTGGGTGCGTATTTTAATACCGCAATCCCAGAAATTGATTATATACGTCCTAATATGGGAACAATTCTAAATCAATATACATTTAATCACAAAAATCCTAAGTTTCTCTGTTTCTTAGAATTATCGCATAACTTTGGATTTTCTCGTAAAGTTGCCATTTTTATTATGTTGGCACGTTAAAATATATATATATTTCTCATTGTCAAATTAACATGCATAGTGTAAATTTCTCATTGTCAAATTAACACTTAACATATTATCACATTTACATGCTCAAATTACTTAATACATTTCATTACATAAGGTTCACTCAAAATTTACCCATACTATTGTTCATCGAAAAATGCGTATTTTAGTGATTCGGTAACGTTTTCGGGCGTCGGAAGTCATGTATGACCATCCAAACACCAAGTAAACTTAAAATTAGTTAAAATACTTATTTTTAAACTAAAAACATCAGTTTATTTACTGATCTAAACCAGTTTTATAAAAATCATCCGAAAAGTCGATTTTTGACCGTTTTTAACGCATAGTTTTGCGTAAAACGTTACTATAGTCATCCCAACTCAAAACGACTTGATATTTTAACACAATACATGTTATTTACTAATTAAAATAGTGATTATATTCAGATTAGGGCAGTTTTTATTTAAGTCACATAACTCATGTGATTTCACATATTTTACAACTTTTAATGCACCAAGTACAACTTACAAAGCTAGCAAACATTATGAAAAAGTTACATATCATTAAACACTTCAAAATAACTTTATTTTAAAGTTTATAATCTGATCTAAAACTATTTTTATCATAACATCATTTATCCATCATTTTATGTACATACACCAACATGCATGACTATGTACAAGCACTTAATGCACGTATATCATATCATTATCAACATGTATGGACTAAATGCATCTAGACATGCCTTTAACTTATGTTCATATATTCAAAATTAATATCATCTTCATATGATCATCATCATCTAATCATTCAACAGAAATGCAAGACACATTCCTTCACATTTATGAGCTAACAACAAATTTTGTGTGCATGCATATACATATATATATATATATATATATACACGGCTCACACATACATACATATTCATATGCTTCCAATTTATACTTTTCATATATTCATTTCAATCATCAAACAACTTTTTAGAACATTCCAAGATCACACTTGGATTCTTACATGCATCCTACTTTTCATGTAACTCAAGAATCCTTCAACAAAAATAAAAAACACAATTACTTACACACACATATATACCTATGGCCATACATATACATGCATACTCCTCCATTTTATTTTTCTTTAAAAACCCATTTGTTTAAGTTTCAAGTTTATGTTTAGATTCAAGAACAAGAGAAACTTCTTACTAACTTTATTATCAATATGAATCAAGAACAATGTTTAAAGAAATATTTTATACCTTCAAGTTTTCAAAGTGGTTTTTTGAGAAAAGATGGTATTATGAGACTTGTTCTTGCTTGGATCAATCTTGAAATCACCTCCAAACCTCCTTATGAGCTTCAAATCACCATGTAAAGGCCTTGATTCTTCATGATTTGATTTTGAAAATGAAATGGAAGTGTTTATGGGGGTGTTCGGCCGTAGGTGTTCAAGAAGAGAGAGAGAGGAGTTTTTGATCTTGAAATGTGAAGTGTTATGCATGAAGGAATGTTTTTAAATGATGAGTTTCATTTCCAAGGAAACACTTGGCACAAGATTGGTTAAATTTGAAGGAGGTGGGCTGCCATAGGGCCGCCACCTTTCATTATCCTCTCACACTCCACCTATACATACATATATTATATGTATATTAGCTCAAAAACAGGTATTTTACTGATTACCGGGTATTTTATCTAGCGTTTTAAACCCGTTTTAGTGCGTTTTAAATTATTTTTAACACTCTATAAAAATAAACTCACCAAAATATTACTGAACAATATTTTGTTTGCCTGGACTGGCGACGTTGTCGGTATTTGGCAGTATGCGCGCTGTGCTGCGCGGTACACGTTTAAAATCGCAAAAATAGGAATTTAAGCGTTTTTATTTATTTTTGTCATTCTACAAGGAATAATTTATCAAATTATTGCTAAAATGATTTTCGGTTGCCTTGACGGGCTGTGTTGACAGTATTTTGTCGGTACACGCGCTGCATCACGCGGTACGCGCTTAAACTTGAAAAATAGAGTTTCTTAACGTTTTAATTTATTTTTCCTCACAAATAGGATTAAAAGTATTATTTTAATCATAACAGACTATTTTTAGGATTTTAACACTGTCCGGTTGGTCACCGACGTTCATTTCGCATTTTAATCGTTACGCGATAAGTGTTTATCTTACCGTTGCCAACATAATTTTTATCAAAGTTTAATTTTACCAATACACTAAATTTCACATATAACATCATAATCAGTCAAATATAGTCCTGTTACCTATTCACAACACGTGCTATAATTGTATGGTACGGCCTGAAAAGCCGGGTGTCACAATCTCCCCCTGTTTAGGAAATTTCGTCCCCGAAATTTTTACTTCACAGGTTTTGTTTTCGCACTAATTAAAATAATAAAATGAATCTATTGAATATAGTCTCATAGTTTCTACGAGAAACTTGGATTCTTCCGATGAATCCTTGTAGGTCTATATTACACACGTTCTCGATTCTTAAACTCTCATCTCAACACTCTCCACCCTTTCCAGGGTCCGACATTCGTAACTTTACATCAAGGAAATTCAAATAAAGGTTTCACCAAGGCAGATGCATCTCATGGTGATAAACTTGATCGAATGAATTCCTTGTCCATAAGCTCTTAAAACTATCTCATCATTTCCATCACTTCAGGCAGTGCTTACTCTGTATGAAGATTGTGTAATTGGGCGCAACACCGTGAGTTAGATCGATTCGAGGTTCGATCCATCTCGCAGGGAAGATCCAGGTAAGTCTTTTCAGGAAGACTTTCGGATAGTTGCGTTGGATAGAACTCTCTCCGACGTTCCTACATTCGGTTTTCATATCCATCACGTTTACTGAAGACGCTGGATAGCCCTTTCTCAACAGCTTAGCATCATCACAATACTGACCACTCTCGACTATCAACACTCAACACTCGGCTCTATTAATTCTCGCGAACAACTTCCGCCTTTCCATTGTCATCAGGACGAAAGATTCCAACTAGCTTCTTCGAGCGATAGTCTCTACTTCTTCCCCGGAAGGTGAATTCATTCTTGGATTTTCGTCAAAGATTCTCAGCTCCACTGATAGGAATCCAATCTCTAGAACTACAATCGCCTATCCAATTATTATAACTACGAACAACCTCGCTAGTTTCTATCAATTTACCAACTATTAGTTCTATCGGACACTTTATACTTGGCTTACCTATAGGTGAACACAACAATGGTTCATAGTTTCTCGAATAAAACTCAGTCAGCTTGTTGGTGCACTGAATGTCTGTTGATTACATCATTATCAAGTCTTGTGTCTAGGATTGTTTGAATGATTACACATTAGAGTTTAAATTAGGGTTTTTATGTTGTAAACACAAGATTTCGCTTGAAAGGTTATGTGAATGCTTGAAGCGAAATCAAGATGTGATGATTTCGCCTCAGACTTCCTCAAGCGAAATCAAGTGCCCTATATATAGGTGGTAGGTCATTTGAAGCGGAATAAGAGTTGTCATTGTATGTGTGACGAAGTGCTGACGGATCTGTATCAGAAAACCTTGTACAAGCACTCAAATTAATCAGAAAAGAAAGATTAAAAGGATTAGAGCTGTTATGACTTTAATTACGTTGATTCCGCCTTCGTAATCAAAGATGAACATCCTTAACTGACGGTTAACGATCGTACAACGGTCCAACAAGTGGTATCAGAGCTCAGGACGAGGAGTTCATACCATAACAGTTTGATATTACCGGATTATCTACTTTCTACTCTTTCTTTTTCATTTTTTTTTTCTGATCTAAATGAGTTCCTTCGGTTGAAAACGTCTGATTTTTGAGTATTACATGTGAATCGGTCAATTAATAAACCCTAGAAAGTATTAGATCATAATTCATAGTAAAACTCGATAATTTTTACGAAATACGATTTGTTTCTCGTACAGAACTTTTGATATCAGATCTACGGTATTGTTGTGGACGAAATTAAACGTTAATCATATCATTGTGATCGGAATTGTGCATAGAACAATCCTTGAAAGAATCAGATTAATATTCGGACTTAATCAGATTTTTAGACTGGATTTCGCTTGAAAAGTGTTCGAAGGTTGCAGGTTGATTTTGCTTCAGATCTGACTGTTTGGACGATTTCGCTTGAACCTCTGAAGCGAAATAGTGTTATTTGAGACTACCTGAAGCGAAATAGTGGTTTTCGCTTGAACAGTTGAAGCGAAACTGTTCTGTCAGTTTTCGCTTGAAGTTTCTGATTCGGTTGAAGCGAAATAGTTGGTATCGCTTGAAATCAGAACTGTTGTTGGGTTTCGCTTGAAGCTGAAGCGAAATAGTTTGTAGCAGATTTCGCTTGAACAGTTTTATTGTATTGATTTCGCTTGAAGCTGATTACTTCAAGTATTTCGCTTGAACTTGATAAATTTTCAAAACCTAAAATTTTTCTAAGTGTTTGACTGATTTTTTCAGGAACGTTCACGATGGATGATATTTTCTTGAACCCGTTTAGCGATATGTACGCATTCGCAGGAAACTCGGGAGATGATACTTCTACAAACAACAACAATACTAACGAGAATGAGAATACTCCAAAAGAAAAGAAAAAGGAAGCTTGGGAATCGGAAAGCGCATTCGGAACGTTCAATAAACCCCCAAAGCTTACGGCTATTGAGGAGTACAGTCGGTGGTCCAGAAAATTTGAAGACTGGTTGATGGCATTCGCATTCACTAGCTGGAAAAGTATGAAAAATGGTTATGCAAATGGAAACAAAAATGGTGAAACTTTAAGAGTAGCTGAGGAGATTGATTCATTTGTAGCTGAACAAAAGTGTGTGGCGTTGTTATTTCAGTCAGTTCGGGAAGACATTATTGCCTTGATCGACTATTCAAATGCAAAAGATCTTTGGGAAAAGCTTGAAAAGAAATGTACTGGTAGTCAAGAAATTAAGAAAAACAAAAAGAAACTTCTTAGAAAAGAATTTGATCTGTTTGGTTGTATAAAGAACGAGTCAGTGTGTAAAATGATAGAACGGTTCGGTCATCTGAAGCTGGAATTAGTAAGACATGAGATTGACATTCCTGAAGAAGATCTTATCGACAAATTGTTCGATTCGTTGCCTGACGAGATGGATTGGAGATATTATGCACTAATGCTGAAGAATACTATCAAAGAACCAGAAAAGCTGACATTAGATTTGGTAATTGAGAAACTTGAAAGTCATGAGTTGGAGTTGAAGAAGACGTACAAAGTCAATCATTCATCCTACCAGCAGAATTTGGATTTGTATTATCCAAAGAGCATGATGCCAAAAGCAACTTCTCCAAAAACTGCATTTTCTGCTGAAAATGTTTCGACAGCTGGCAAAGAAAGTCAAAGTGGTCAAAGCAGTGGAAGTCACAGTGGTTATCACAGTGGATTTTCATCTTCTGGAGGTCATTCTGATGCAAAGAATCGTTTTCAATGCAACATTGCGATAGATTTGAAGAATGCTCAAAACTTTGATGAAGAGTCGGCCAAGCAGCAGATGATCTTTCTAGCATCGGTGTTGGAATCGTATGAAGGGTTGGTAGCTGGAAAGATAGGCAACACAAATCTGACGAAAGAAGATTACGATCAGATTGATCCGGAGGAAATGGAGCTGATCGACATTCGTTGGGCAATGGCAAGTGCAGTTAGACGTGCACAACGCTTCATGGAAATTACAGGGAGAAAAACAATTGGTGGTGCTTCTACCAAGCTGGGGTTCGATAAATCGAAGGTGACTTGTTTCAAATGTAAGCAGAAGGGTCATTTCAAACGGGAATGCAGGAATGCGTATGCTGATGAGTCAGAGAATCCGTTTCGAGATGATTATTACAAAAAGGCAATCTACCATCAGAATAAATCTGAGCCGCCTAGATTGAAGCAGTCTGAAGATAACAGAGACAAATCAAGGGCTCTTGCTGTGATTTATGATGATGAGGGGTATGATTGGAGTAAAGAAGTTCTACCTGAAGAAGATGCGGTGGGTTATGCATTCATGGCAAGCAATGATGAACCTAAGCCATGGAAAGATGATCGTACTGAAGAAGAGAAATATCACTACCGGAAGATGGTTGCTGAAACAAAGATTATCAGACTTTCTCGTATCTATCTGAATGCAAGGAGAGCCAATAGATGGGATCCAGATAGAGAGTGCTATCTTGATGAGTATGGAAATATTGCAATTGATGATAGTACACTTGATATCGAAGCCATCATCAAGGAGTACAAAGAAGAAGATGAATATTGGCAACACAAGTGGTGGGGAACACCAACGTCAAAGATGATTGAAGAAGCGAAAGAGAAAGAGAGAAAGGAGAAAGAGGAAAAAGAGAAGAAAGAAAAGCAAGTTGATATAGGCATAATTGATACTACGCAAGAGTTGACAGCTGAGAACCTGGGAGTGATGGCTGACAAAGTGCTAGCTGCAAAAGCACTTGAGGTAGATCCTAATTCTGTTACTGAGTCAAAGGAGTCGGTCAGTCAAAGTGTGTCAACAAATGCGTCAGGTAACAAGATTGAGTTAGGTAACAAGAGTGATGGAAATGCTGACTGCAAAAATTGCACCAAACAATGCAATTTTTGTAGCACTGTCACGTATCTTAACAATGAGAAAATCCAGAATCTGACAACAAAGGTTAGAAATGTTGAAAATCAGATTCTTGATCGTGACAAAAGTGTAAGAGCTTCAACTGAACGGATTAAAGAATTAACGACTCAAATTGAAAATGATAAAACTGAACGTGAGAAAATAAAATCTGAAAATGAAAAGTTAATTCTTGAAAACCGTCAAATTTCTGAAAAATTTGAGAAATTGAAAAGCATTGTTAAAGATAGTGATGATCGTAATGGCAAAACATTTAAAGAAAATGAACATCTAAGAGCTGTTTTGAGATTAAAAGAAGAATCGATTAATGAACAACTGGATCAAATTGCTAAACTAAAACTTAAAGTTCAAGAAGCTGAAATTGAGAATGAACGAATCCAGTTGAAGCTTACAGCTATAAATCGGCAAGCTTTGTTTTGCAGCATATTGTTCCTAAACCTATAGGGAAAAACAAAGATGGCGAGGATGTGTTTTCTGATGGAACGGGTGTAGGTTTTCACAAAGTTCCACCGCCAATTTTAGACAACTACACGAAAAAGCAGTCTAGTTTGGTGGAAATTGAGGAAGAAAGTGAAGTTAAACTTCCTGAAAACATTGATGTCACGTTTACATCTTCCAATGACGAGGGTGTCCAAAGTGATGTGGTGAAAAGTGTGGTAGACAAAGTGCTTAAATCGGATTGTGACACTTCTGAGGAGGATGGGTGTTTTTTAGACAAATACATTCAGAAACCAAAGTCCAAAAACAACTTAAGTGATGAACCGGGTCTTGTGATGTACAAGATGGCTGGATCTGATAAGTTGTATTCGGATTCTGAGTTTCCCATTGAGAATGTTAATGTGAAAAAATTGACAAATGTTTTCAAGTTAGTTGAAGTTGAGTTGTCAGAGGTGAACAGTTTGAGTCAAACAAAAAGGCAAATGAATTTTGAGAAAGATAAAGCTTATTACAAAAAGCCTATTGTTCCACCACGTTTTTATAATAACAATCGAAACAATTGGTCGGGTGATTATCGGGGTGTTAATAGTTATCGGAAGAACAGTTTTCAAAACAAGAGGTTTACTGAAAAGAAGGTGTTTGTGAATGGTTCACGTTTACTTTCTGATGAGAAAAATGAAATCTTTTCAAAATCGAATGAAGAGTTCTTTGAGAAGAGAGCTTCACAGGCTCAGTCTGAAGGCACGAGTCGAGTAGCTGATACTCGTACTTGTTTTAGATGTGAACAAGTTGGTCATATTGCACGAAAGTGTATATATGTGAAGTCTAGGACTGAAGCTGTGAAGGTTCAACAAAAGAAGGTTGATGTGAAGGGTAAATCACCAATGTATGTTGAGAAGAAAGTGGTTGAGAAGCAAAATGTTAAAATCAACAATGTAAAAGCAAAAAATGAACCTGTAAAGAAGTTGGTAACTCAAAATGACAAATTTTATAAACGGGTTGCATTAACTGAACAAATTTGGAAACCAAAAGGTGAAATGAAAAGTTCAACTTCTGAAGTGAAAAAGGCTGAAGAATCAATTACGGTTGATTATAATGCAAATTTTCCACCTTTGAAGGCTAAAAATTTCAAAATTCAAGTTGCGAGAGTCAAGGCTAAACCTAAGGCTGATAAGGCCTGGGTGGACACCATGTTTGAATAAGTAGTTTGAATTGCCGGAGCTTCCTGGTTCGCGAAGCATGAATCGGCATCTTTATTGTAGTTGGTTAAATTGCAGTTTGTTTTGTGCAGGATCTTCCACAACTGATATCCAGATGGATCATGGATAGTGGCGCATCTCGACATATGACAGGGAAGAACGCATTGCTGTATGATGTGAAGAACATTAATGGTGGTTATGTGGGATTTGCTGGTCATGAAGGTGGTAGAATTGTTGGTGAAGGAATGTTGTCCAATGGGATTGTGACGTTTGAGAGAGTTAACTACATCACTGAGCTGGAGAACAATCTGCTTAGTATCTCGCAGATTTGTGACAATCAGTATACTACTTACTTCACTGATAAAGAGTGTTTGATTTTGAAACCTGGTTTTGTTGTTCCTGAAGAATGGATTATTATGAGGGCACCTAGAGTGAATGATTTATATGTGTTAGACATGTCTGTAGCAACTACAACTACTGGTCAAGCACATTGTTTCGTGTCTAGAGCAACTGAGAAAGAATCCAGATTGTGGCACCGAAAGATGGGGCATATACATCTTAGAAAAATGAATCACTTGGTGCACAATGATTTGGTATTGGGAGTTAATATCAAAGGTTTTCATCTGGAAGGGGAGTGCATTAGCTGCATCAAAGGCAAGCAGAAGAAAAAGTCACACCCTACAAAGCAAGTCAATTCAGTTTCGAGACCTCTGGAAAGACTTCACATGGATTTGTTTGGTCCGGTGAATGTAAAGAGCATTACAGGAGATTATTATTGTTTGGTCGTTACTGATGATTATTCCAGATTTTCGTGGGTTTCTTTCTTGAAGACAAAAGATGAAACATTTGACAGTTTGATGGCGCTGTTCAGGAAGATAGAGAATTTGTACCAAAGGTGTATCAAGAGAATTCGAAGTGATAATGGTACTGAATTCAAGAATAGCAAGATGGAAGAATTTTGTGATGAAAGAGGTATTTTGCATGAGTTTAGTGCTCCGTACACTCCGCAGCAGAATGGAGTTGCAGAACGCAAAAACCGGACACTAATCGAGACGGCTAGAACTATGCTCACAGATTCAAAGTTACCTATTAATTTTTGGGCTGAAGCTGTTTCTGCTGCATGCTATACGCTCAACAGGGTTCTTACTGTCAAGAAATTCAACAAAACATGTTTTGAGCTAATCAATAATCGCAAACCGAATTTGAAGTATCTAGAACCGTTCGGGTCACCTTGTACGGTTATAGAGCCTTTTGGGAAGTTTGGTCCGAAGTGCATTGAGGGTATATTTGTTGGTTATTCAAATCCATTGCGACGTGTCTTCGTTCCAAGTGAAAAGCGGATTATTGAAGCTGCAAATGTTGAATGTCAAGGTTATACTATGCCGCCGCAGAATCCTGGTGATTCATGGCGTTATCATTATGACAAACTTTGGGATTCGTTTGACATGAAAGAAGAATCAGAGGATGAAGAAGATTTCTTTGATGAGTTGGATATTTTGCGTGAATATGAGTCGCAGTTAAGATTCCCAGCTGAGTATTCGTGGAGACCACGGGAAACTTCAAATGATGATGAAGCAGGTCCAAGTAATGCTGGTGAACATGATGATGTCCAACAGAATGAAGTTGCTCAGGATAATCAGTCGACTCAGAATGATAATCTAGAAGCTGAAAACATGCCAGTATTTGATCATGGTGATTCAGATTCTGAGGGGGAGCAAATTCAGATTTCAGGTCAAACAAACCAAGTTGGTGAACAAGATGCAGAGCAGAATGTTACTAATCTGGAGGGAAATGTAGATGTTCCAAGCGAAGTGATGCCGCGAACTTTTTCATATCATCCAGAGGAGTTGATCATAGGAGAATTGCAGAAAGGCGTTCGCACTCGAAATCAGATTGATAAAGGGCTTACATGTTTTTATACAAAAGTTGCTTCTTTGCAAACTGAATTCTCATTAAGTTGTTTTATCTCGCAGGTTGAGCCAAGAACTTACAAAGAGGCACTTACTGAAGACTCTTGGGTCAATGCTATGCAGGAGGAACTTAGTCAATTCGAGAAATTGGGAGTGTGGAAGTTAGTTGATTTGCCAGATGGTCATAGGAAAATTAACACTAAGTGGGTGTTTAAGTGTAAGAGAGACGATAGAGGAGTTGTCATAAGGAACAAAGCTCGACTCGTTGTTCAGGGCTTTAGTCAACAGGAGGGAATTGATTTTACCGAAGTCTATCTCCTGTAGCACGACTAGAGGCTATCAGAATTTTTCTTGCATTTGCGTCTTGGAAGAATTTCAAAGTATATCAGTTGGATGTTAAATCGGCGTTTCTTTACGGGAAGGTTAAAGAGGAGGTTTATGTCGGTCAGCCGCCGGGTTTTACTGACCCAATCCACAAAAACAAGGTCTACTTATTGGACAAAGCGCTGTATGGTTTACATCAGGCACCGAGAGCCTGGTACGAGACTTTGTCTCAACACCTACTCGCTAACAAGTTCATACGTGGAACTGTGGATGCCACTCTCTTCACTAAATTCGTTGATGGTCATCTTCTGATAGTACAAATTTATGTGGACGATATAATCTTTGGGTCAACAAATGAAAATCTATGCAAAGATTTTGAATCAGTGATGAAGCAGAAGTTTGAAATGTCATCAATGGGGGAGATGAAATTCTTTCTGGGTTTACAAGTTGAACAACTTCCTGAAGGAATTTTCATTCATCAGTCAAAGTACGTTCATGATATTCTAGAGAAATTTGGGATGTCAAGTTCTACTCCAGCTGCTACCCCACTTGCAACAAATCATGGGATTCACCCAGATCTCACCGGAGACAGGGCTGATGAAACGTTTTACCGATCCATGATAGGTTCTTTAATGTACCTAACTGCTTCACGTCCTGATATTATGTACCCAACGTGCCTCGCAGCAAGATTTCAGTCTAACCCGAGAGCATCACATATGATTATTGTGAAGAGGATATTGCGCTACCTGAAAGGAACTCCTTCATTGGGGTTGTGGTATCCTAGAAAAGGCGATTTTACGCTCGAAGGGTATTCCGATTCGGATTTCGGATGCTGCAAAGTTAATTCAAAATCAACAACTGCAGGATGCCAGTTCTTTGGTCCTAGATTGGTTACCTGGCAGTGTAAGAAACAAATGTCTGTGGCGTTATCTACTTGTGAAGCAGAGTACGTTTCTGCTAGCAGTTGCTGCTCTCAGATCTTGTGGATACAGCAACAGATGCGCGACTACGGTTTGCAGTTTCTTAACACACCTCTTTTTGTTGATAATGAGGCCGCAATAAATATAACTAAAAATCCAGTACATCACGCTAAAACGAAACACATAGAAATTCGTCATCACTTTATTCGTGATTGTTTTGAGAAAAAGTTGATACGAATTGAGAAAATCCATACTGACGAACAGAAAGCTGATTTACATACCAAAGCTTTTGATAAAAATCGGTTTAAATATTTGTTAAAACTGAACGGTATGAAGCTTCTGTCGGTGTCGGATGGCATAATTGGCGTTGATGAGGGTATTGTTGCGGATGAAGACGAGAAACAATCTGCAATGGTTTGTCGAATTTTTACTTGTTTTGGTATTTAGGGGGAGTAGATATTTGTACATAGTTTATTTTCAGAAAATACAAAAACAGTAAAAAAAAAAAATGCAAAAATACAAAAACATGATAAAATCTGAAAAAGAGCTTGTGTATATGGGGAAAATGATAGTACATCAGCTAGACGATCACAGTATGCTAAAGATTTGTAAAGTATAAAAGAGTTAAACAATCTTACTGATGATGTGTCGATAGATTTTCACACATTTAGTAGATTTATTCGGGATATAAACCTAAATTCAAACTTGTGAATTCGTGGGGAACACTACTTGGATATATAGGTAACCCCTGAAATCTCGTTTGAAAGGTCTCGTAATCTGATATACTAGGTCTTTATACTCTATGATGTCTGGGGTATTATTCCGGGACTTCTGCTGAACGGTAGTTCTGACCTAGTCCCTGGCTAATACTTGCTTAAATGCTTGAAACACAGCATTAAACCCTCAGCATGCTGAAACAATAAAATTGATATATGCTGCTGTTGTAAGCAAAAAGATCCTCTAAGGGGACACTCCTGAAAGTCGAAGCTGATATCTCTCTGCGTATACGGAAGTATCGATCTGAGATCCCTCGGCCCTCGCATACCTAAATTATATACAGATATCATTGTAGTATTCTCACCTGTAAGACTGATTATTGAGATTCTGGATACGGGAGTATATTCAAGAGGTGGGACACATGAATGATCTAAGTTCTTAATTCATCTAAATCGTATCCTGAATAAGTTGAACTTGGTGTGAGAATTTAAGATGGATCAGTATATCGACAATCGAGGTAAATTGTTTAAGTCTGTGTATGTAATGTAGCTTAACGGTACTTGTGATTTGTCTGGAAAGCTGATATGATTCCCTGACACGCTCACCAAAAATATGTTTGTAAATAGTTTACTTTGTTTAAATTCTGCTAGTTAAGTTTTCTGTATTTCATTTCTTAGTTTAGAACACTTTGATAAAATCCAAAAAGATTTTATTTCTGCTTTATTTTAGACAAACCAAAGTGGAGAGTTGATTGTTGGATTCTCAGTTGTTTGAAGCAGATGCAGGAAATTCTGGACTGAAGAATGAGGAGAGCTTACTTTGAAGAAGTTTGGATTGTTTGATATGATAAAAACAAGTTCATTAACTTGATACTTGTTATTTTCAGAAATTGTTTGAAAATGTTGTTGTTAAAAATTAGTTTGATTCGTCAAATGATCAACCAAGGTCATTAATTTGGACTTGGTAGATTAATTGAGTAATCAGGGTCATTAACTTGGACCTGAATACTTGAGTGGATTGCTATAGCTGATTGAGTTTGTGTTTTATTGTTGAAAAAATAGAATGGTTATGTTTGTTGGTTGAGTAACAGGATTGGACTTCATTATTCTCAACGGAAGTTAAATGTCAAAGCTTGAACCAGATTTCTCAGATTCTAGCATATTGAGAGGGGGAGTCTGTGAAAGGGGGAGTTTGGATCAACAGTCAAAGGGAAGATTGAAGTTTAAAGTTTGAAGATTGAAGATAAAGATTGATGAGAGTTTTTACAATGTTTGAAGATTGTTAAAGACAAAGACTTGAAGCCAAAGACTTCATCAACATCCAAGGGGGAGTCTGTTGGTGCACTGAATGTCTGTTGATTACATCATTATCAAGTCTTGTGTCTAGGATTGTTTGAATGATTACACATTAGAGTTTAAATTAGGGTTTTTATGTTGTAAACACAAGATTTCGCTTGAAAGGTTATGTGAATGCTTGAAGCGAAATCAAGATGTGATGATTTCGCTTCAGACTTCCTCAAGCGAAATCAAGTGCCCTATATATAGGTGGTAGGTCATTTGAAGCGGAATAAGAGTTGTCATTGTATGTGTGACGAAGTGCTGACGGATCTGTATCAGAAAACCTTGTACAAGCACTCAAATTAATCAGAAAAGAAAGATTAAAAGGATTAGAGCTGTTATGACTTTAATTACGTTGATTCCGCCTTCGTAATCAAAGATGAACATCCTTAACTGACGGTTAACGATCGTACAACGGTCCAACACAGCTTTAGTATTATAAGTATGAACATAGATTGGCTTTTGATTCAAAACATAATAGTAACAGTAGCAGGGCTCTCACTTGCCTTTCTGGCACTTGCTTCATTGGAATTACTCTTGACATTTTGTCCTTTCGATTTCGGGCATTCCCTCTTGTAGTGTCCTTGTTCACCACATGTAAAGCATCCTTTAAGCACAGCTCCATCCAATGCCCTCTTAGCGTAACACTGGGAAGTCACATGTATGGTTCGGCTACATCTGGCGCACCTTTCCTGTCCATCGCCATCCTTACCCTTCCCCGACCCTTTAGGGTTTGTTACGCTTGCTTTCTCCAAGTTACGTTTCTTCCTACTTCCAACTTCGGGAGTCTTCTTGGAGCTCTCGGGTTTGCGCTTCTTCGTAACTCCTGTCTTACTCTTAGAACACCCTGACCGTTCAAATTTCGCGTCTGATTTGGCCTTGCTCGATAACTTCCCGGTTTCCTCCTTTTGATCAAGACTACCTTTGCGTGCGGCGTCATCGGCTAAAGTGTTTGCCACTATAGTAGCCTCTAGAAAGGTGGTGGGTTTCGCGGATGCAACCATACTGCGAATTGGTGGTGACAATCCCTAGATATACCTTTCTACCTTTTCAGATTCAGGAGTAACCATTCGTGGAACTAACCTCGCCAAATCGTTAAAATGAGAAATGTAAGTTCTGACATCCAGGCCTTCCATGGTTAGATTCCAGAAGTCTGTCTCGATTCTCTGAATTTCACGACGTGGGCAATATTCTTTCAGGAGCATCTCCTTAAGTTCATTCTATGTCAGACCATAGGCAGCGTCTTTACCCAAAATTTGAACTTGCAGATTCCACCAGGACAGTGCTTCATCAAGAAATAAGCAAGAGGCATATCTCATTCGTTGATCAGCAGCACAACCATTGATTTCCATGACTGATTCCATCTTCTCAATCCATCGGGTGATATCTAAGGGTCCTTCAGCATCGATAAATGATCGTAGGTTACAGCCCTGTAATGTTTTATATGTACATCCATGCACTGCTCAATAATGTTAATGGAGATCTGGAATTCGGTCCAATGATAACATACACATGAACTGCTAAAACTTTCCGATCACGTTTTATCTGGAGGATTTCCATTATGTGCCTCACCAAAACCTTGTCCACAAGCACCACGTCCACGTCCCTGACCATCATTAGCGTTGAGCTGTTCCATGGCAGTATTTACGTGTGGGGCTATGAGTTAAGCCAACTCTTCCAGTGTGGTAGGTAATCTGGTACCCTGTCTTGCTTTTGGCGACATTTCGTCGTTTCTATTATTATAACAATAATATCCACATAAGACGATAACCAAAAATAATTCAATCATTAGTGGACCAAACATTGCGCATGTAAAATATCCCCATATTAATGAGAAAAATTTTAAACCAAAAGTACGCCATTGATGTTTATCATAGAAATTATTTAAACTCATTTTCAGTTCAAAGGACTATTCTTGGTATGCCTACATCGACACCCATAAACAAGTTCATATGAAATTACCAAATAATATTCAAAAATAAAACTGGCACGCAGGCCACAAACACAAAGAACATCAAAAGGAAATGTCTAACAGTACAACCCATCAAACAACGAAACAGGCAAACAAGTAAACGACCATCATCAACGCCTCAAACCTAGAGACTCTAACATCTCCTGGGCAAGCTTCTCCAAGTCTACCACCCTCCAATACATCTCATCTCTCGCGATGTCGTCTATAACCTTCAAATCCTCATGATCGTCCATCTGTCCTTCAAGGTACTTCACCTTTCCTTTGGCTAGGTCTAGGTCTTTGCGCAATGCGGCTAGCTGTCGATCACGATGGCATTATCGATTTACCCTATCTTCAGCGGGCCTAATTCTCTTCCTACGACGATAATAAACTAACAGCAGCAACGGAGAGGTGCGTGACTCTAAAACAGGCAAGGAAGACTCAGACAAAACAGGCGGAGGGATCTCAGTAGCAGACTCGATCACAGCAGCAGGTGGGACGACTAATGGCTCTAAAGGTCGAGCCGTGACGATAGTGGCATCCACCACTGGCGCAATACTAGTAGATCCTCTAATAGTAGAGTCACTCTTAATCACGTCATCGATACCTGGTACAGTGCCAGATGATCGTCCCGTCTCATGGATTGAGAGAGGTACATCATCATCATCTATCCACCCGTTGCTAGTGAAAGCGCATCGGGGGTCTCCCTGACTGGAAAAAGTAGCAGTTTTGATGTGGAAAGATGAGGTAAGCTCGGTAGTACCAATCATCTTTGGAGCCATGATAGGTGTCTCTGGCAGCGTAGGTCTGGGTGAAGTCTCGAAATCTGGCTCGTAACCTGAGTCGTGGATCTCGATGACCTCGTGTTCATGCGACATCTGTGACACACATATAACCGTACAAGTAAGTGTGTGATCAACATAAACAATAACAAATAAAGTTAAATAAACAGAAAATCAAGTATACACATAAAACACATAATGGTTTTCACACATGATAAAACATTTTCTATGCTTATTTAAAATCTCGGCTTCGAGAATTCTAGACTTTACATTTCAAAATTCTCTGGTTGAAGTCTAGTGTTTTCTGCGAAAACATCTAGTTCGCTAACAACCAATGGCTCTGATACCAACTTCTGTCACACCCCAAAAACATCGCGGCGGAATATTTAAACGTAGTGGAGACGGAAGTTGGTGCCCATTTATATCTTTTCGAGCGATGCATTTTATTGTTGGACATATTGGTTTACTTTAAACATGAGTTATTAAACATTACGTTTTAAGTCACGACACAATTACATAGTTAAGATGTCTTTGATCCTCGCAGATCTTATTACAAAAGTCCTAGAAAGTTTAAAAGTTGTCCAACATTTTCAAACAAATGACATGCATCATTCAAACACAAGATACGCCATGATTTTCCGAAGCCGATTTCATGTACCTGTAGAACACGTTAAAATCAAGTGTCAACACAAAGGAAGGTGAGTTCACTTATTCGTTTACTAACAAATTTTATTCCAAGGAAAACTTTCGGATTAGGTGTTTATTTGAAAACAACCAAGTAATTTTAGAAAGTCCATTTTACTTTCTTAATAAAATTCGTGGGTCTTCCATCGGTTCATTACTCCGAAGATTGTAGTACTGCCCAGGTTTTGTATATTAAATTCTAGCGTCAACTTTCAGACTCGTATGTTAGCTAGACGATACGAACTATATATTAACCATGCAGGGATAATCAATGCTAGACAATAAACAAAATCTTAATTCGTCATTTGACATTGACTCGGGGCGACAGGTCACGACGGGGTTGTCAACCCGATAGATCTACCAACAATTCCTCGCGTACCATACTTAACTGATTAAACGACATCATGGGCGCAGGGTTCTTTCTCGAAGAACAATATGATGTCTACCTCACGTACAATATATATATCCTACTAAGGGGGGAAGGGGTGGTCCGTTATGGACTCCCCATAACGAGTGATAGTATCACTAACACCGCTGCCTCCACTTTTATAACGAGTGATAGGAATAACTCGTTATATATATAACGCATTGAATATTGAGGAATGAATGTGTATGACTTGTACATTGTGTATTAATACTTGTACATTTAAATCCCATCACTAGTGATGACCACCCCCACTACATTTCTATCACTAGTGATAGAATATTGGGTGATAACATGACATGATTTGATTGGATATTGGGAGTGATAGAAATCTATCACTAGTGACCACCCCCTCCCCCCTAATATGACAATTTAATATACTACGACTTACGAATTCCCCTGTCACTCAAATGTTGAGATTCAGTCCGGAATTCATTCCCATTTCGTACGGTCTCGTTTCACTTAAGAAATACCGCACTCGTCATATTCATTCTTCAAAATCGTTTTACTTCGAAACGTATGACTTATCAAATTCATATATTTTCAGCGAAAATATATATTTTATATTAAAAGGCATGTTTTATTTTGAAAACATTATTAAACCATTTTAATGACGTGTTCCACCCCCAAAATATATATAAAACAGTAAAAAGAGGGGTTTAGTGACACTCACCTTTGGGTGCGTATTTTAATACCGCAATCCCAGAAATTGGTTATATACGTCCTAATATGGGAACAATTCTAAATCAATATACATTTAATCACAAAAATCCTAAGTTTCTCTGTTTCTTAGAATTATCGCATAACTTTGGATTTTCTCGTAAAGTTGTCATTTTTTATTATGTTGGCACGTTAATATATATATATATATATATATATATATATATATATATATATATATATTTATATATGAGTCCATATACATTTATATATTTATTATGATTTTGCGATTTGAACGATTTTATTGGTGACCATTATTGTGTAATTCCCTTAACTCTCCCGTTTATACGTGATATACCTACGATTTGCGTGTCATAATATTTATATACAAACGTTCATATAGTTTAACACCGAAACACACGAAATCTTGTTAATTTATCTATTTTGTCATTTTCAAAGTAAATACATATGAAATATCCTATATATATATCAAATTTCATGCTCGATAAACAAGTTACACATTTAACTCAATTTTACCGTTTTTACCGCACAAAACGTACATGCATACATGCATAGTCTAAATTTATCATTGTCAAATTAACACTTAACATATTATCACATTTACATGCTCAAATTACTTAATACATTTCATTACATAAGGTTCAATCAAAATTTACCCATACTAGTGTTCATCGAAAAATGCGTATTTTAGTGATTCGGTAACTTTTTCGGGCGTCGGAAGTCACGTATGACCATCCAAACACCAAGTAAACTTAAAATTAGTTAAAATACTTATTTTTAAACTGAAAACATCAGTTTTTTTAAGGATCTAAATCAGTTTTATAAAAATCATCCGAAAAGTCGATTTTTGATCGTTTTTAACGCATAGTTTTGCGTTAAACGTTACTATAATCATCCCAACTCGAAACGACTTGATATTTTAACACAATACATGTTATTTACTAATTAAAATAGTGATTATATTCAGATTAGTGCAGTTTTTATTTAAGTCACATAACTCATGCGATTTCACATATTTTACAATTTTTAATGCACCAAGTACAACTTACAAAGCTAGCAAACATTATGAAAAAGTTACATATCATTAAACACTTCAAAATAACTTTATTTTAAGGTTTATAATCTGATCTAAAACTATTTTTATCATAACATCATTTATCCATCATTTTATGTACATACACCCACATGCATGACTATGTACAAGCACTTAATGCACGTATATCATATCATCATCAACATGTATGGACTAAATGCATCTAGACATGCCTTTAACTTATGTTCATATATTCAAAATTAAAATCATCTTCATATGATCATCATCATCTAATCATTCAACATAAATGCAAGACACATTCCTTCACATTTATGAGCTAACAACAAATTTTGTGTGCATGCATATACATATATATATATATATATATATATATATATATATATATATATATATATATATATATATATATACACGGCTCACACATACATACGTATTCATATGCTTCCAATTTATACTTTTCATATATTCATTTCAATCATTAAACAACTTTTTAGAACATTCCAAGATCACACTTGGATTCTTACATGCATCCTAGTTTTCATACATATATACCTATGGCCATACATATACATACATACTCCTCCATTTCATTTTTCTTTAAAAACCCATTTGTTTAAGTTTCAAGTTTATGTTTAGATTCAAGAACAAGAGAAACTTCTTACTAACTTTATTATCAATATGAATCAAGAACAATGTTTAAAGAAATATTTTATACCTTCAAGTTTTCAAAGTGGGTTTTTGAGAAAAGATGATGATATGAGACTTGTTCTTGCTTGGATCAATCTTGAAATCACCTCCAAACCTCCTTATGAGTTTCAAATCACCATGTGAAGGCCTTGATTCTTCATTATTCGATTTTGAAAATGAAATGGAAGTGTTTATGGGGGTGTTCGGCCATAGGTGTTCAAGAAGAGAGAGAGAGGGGAGTTTTTGATCTTGAAATGTGAAGTGTTATGCATGAAGGAATGTTTTTAAATGATGAGTTTCATTTCCAAGGAAACACTTGGCACAAGATTTGTTAAATTTGAAGGAGGTGGGCTACCATAGGGCCGCCACCTTTCATTATCCTCTCACACTCCACCTATACATACATATATTATATGTATATTAGCTCAAAAACAGGTATTTTACTGATTACCGGGTATTTTATCTAGCGTTTTAAACCCGTTTTAGTGCGTTTTAAATTATTTTTAACACTCTATAAAAATAAACTCACCAAAATATTACTGAACAATATTTTGTTTGCCTGGACTGGCGACGTTGTCGGTATTTGGCAGTATGCGCGCTGTGCTGCGCGGTACACGTTTAAAATCGCAAAAATAGGAATTTAAGCGTTTTTATTTATTTTTGTCATTCTACAAGGAATAATTTATCAAATTATTGCTAAAATGATTTTCGGTTGCCTAGACGGGTTGTGTTGACAGTATTTTGTAGGTACACGCGCTGCATCGCGCGGTACGCGCTTAAACTCGAAAAATAGAGTTTCTTAACGTTTTAGTTTATTTTTACTCACAAATAGGATTAAAAGTATTATTTTAATCATAACAGACTATTTTTAGGATTTTAACACTGTTCGGTTGGTCACCGACGTTCGTTTCGCATTTTAATTGTCACGCGATAAGTGTTTATCTTACCGTTGCCAACATAATTTTTATCAAAGTTTAATTTTACCAATACACTAAATTTCACATTTAACATCATAATCAGTCAAATATAGTCTTGTTACCTGTTCACAACACGTGCTATAATTGTATGGTACGGCCTAAAAAGCCGGGTGTCACATGAGTTACCAACAGGACTTAATGGTGTTCATGATACATTTCATATATCTAATCTGAAGAAAAGCCCAACATAAGAAACAGTGGTCATCCCTGCTGACGAAGTTCACATTGACGACATACTCCAGTTTACCGAAAAACCCGTTGAGGTTACTGATTGGAAAATTAACAAGCCTCGGAGGAGTAGTGTTAAACTCGTCAAGGTTCGATTGAACACACGTCACGGCCCAGAGTTCACTTGGGAGCGTGAAGATCGTATGAAAGAAAAATACACGCACTTATTCCCCAACTCCCCTGCTGCTAGTAGTAAGGCTTAAAATTTCGGGACGAAATTTTCTTAACAAGGGGAGAATGTGACAACTGTCAAAATTACAGGTATCCGTACAACTATTAAACTATGATTAGTGCTTAATGACTGTGCTGGATTACAATTAATTACTTGAATTGCTTTCTGATTATTGCCATATACATACATGTGCATCACATATTGCTTAATGTCATATCATTATTGCATGGGAACTTTATTGACTCAAATGATGCACGAAACACAGTTAGCACAGTTATCAGATAAATCAGGAAAATGCTGACGGAGTTCAGTACATAGACAGATGTTGTATTGAGACACAGAATGATCCAGAAACCAAGTATTACACTAGTATAGTGTGTAGGAAAATAAAGGATCATAAAACTGCCTTCCTAGTGATAGTTTAAGTGCCGGAAAGTGCCTAAAACTCACATAAACTGCATAATTCTGCAGAAAATCAGCAAATTCAGCATTTAAACACACTTATATCATGCAGAAATATGGTTAAATGGTCCTGAATGTTTTCCTAAGTGTCGGGAATCAAAAGTGTCACAAAAGGTAACATAAAGCACACTAAACTGCAAAGTTTAGCACCTTAACGAACCGGTAACCAACCGAACAACCGGACACTACCCGAAACACCAAATTTACACTAGAAGCACTGTTTTAACATTACCAAGCTAGTTATGGTCCCCAAACATCATAACACACTATAAATCATACAAATAACTAAATCCCTAACCAAATACTTGATTTCTAACTATTAACTAACTATTTGGTTAAACCTAGACCTATACCCCCCCACCTAGTAATCGGCCCAACAAGGATCCCACCATGGAGATTTTATTTTGATTAAATATTGGATCATGTCGCACTTTGTAGAACACTAAAACCATTGGAAATTACTTGATTGTGGATATAAGTATAATCTCCTAGTAACATACCCTTCATTCATTAACATTACACTTCAACACACTCTTCTCCTTCCTTTCTTTCTTGTTCATGGCCGAGAGCAACAACAAGCACCACCACCATCATCAATCATCTTCATACAATTCTACATATACTCAAGGGTGTTATAAGGTGCACAAGGAAGCTAGGAGCTTTCGGAAGTTGAAGAACCTTCTCCATTTGCTTTTATCCACTTCATTTCTTCTCTTGATCATCCCTAGCCTTGAGCTAGTGGTAAGAACACTAATCTCTTCATTTTACATCTTAGTTAAGTGGTTAAAAGATGACACATGATGTTAATCTTGAAGAACACTAAGAATCAAGAGAATGAAACATGAACATAAGCTTAAAATCATAAGAAATCTTGATGTTTATCTGTTGTTATACTTGTTGGTTGTTGTTTACTTATGTAAACGATGTAGATCATCATATGATCTTGCTAGATCATGATTAGAAACATAATCTAGCAAGATGAAAGGATGAAAGTGTTAAAGATTCATAGATCATCCTCACATAAACCATGAACTTGAAAGAATAAGTTGATTTCTTGTAAAATGATGATTAAAGGGAGATGTAAGTCTTGTAAATCTAATATTTCAAGAATGATTTCTCAAGAAACCAAGTTAAAAATACAAAGTTTACTTAATCTTGGATCTTAAATAAATAAACCACATTTTTAAAGGTTAAACAAGTGTAGAAACACATATGTAACAAGAGAAATCCAAGAAGAAACATTTTTAGAAAATGTGATCACAAGTTGTAAAGAACTATTTTCTTTAAAAATGATGTTTTTAAAGAATCAACCACACTTTAAAGGGTAACAAGACTTACTAAACACACTAGTAAGTTACTACAAATTTTTGTAAATTTTCAAGTTCATGAAGTGGTAGTTTATGCTTGATTTTGGCAAATTTGGTAAGTATAGATTGTTTATTGTTGATTGATTGTGTTGATTTACAAAAGAAAATGATATGCCTTGAAGGCATGGAAACCTCCATTTTTAGGGGAAACTATGGCAAAATTTTTCTAAAAAATAAACACTTAGAAAAATATTTCTAAACAAATATTTACAAGTGTATTTCAAACCATGGATTTTCACATAAAGTTTGCCATAAATTTTGTTACAAAATTTATAAATATTGGAGGTTGGTTTTTTTATAAATAAAAGTGACTAAATATGTATTTAGGGAAATGTATATTTAGATGACACCATGTGTGTGATTATTTATATATTATGTGTATTAGTTATATTATTTTAGGACTTGAAATAATATAACTCATCATAATACCAAAAATTACAATCCAAAATATTACCAAAATCCCAAGAATATGAATATAGAAAGAATACCCAAAATATTGGGAAACCGAACAAAGGAATATAACTTTCAAAATATTCTGGAAATTTATTCATAAATATATTTTGGAAACTAATATTTTGGACACCAAGTGAATGAAAATATGATTTTTACAATTGTTACAAATATATCATATTTTTGACAAGGAGAAAATATATTATTTTTGGTAAGTAAAAATATATATTTTCTTGGAATTATTAAAAGATATATCATTTTTGGGAAAAAGTATATATTTTCTCAAACAAACATTAAATACATTATTTTTGGGACGAAATGTATTTTTAAATAAACTTGAAATATATTATATTTGGGAGAAAAATAAGTTTATATATATTTTCCAAGTTAGACTTGAAAATATATTATTTTTGGAACTTGTATGGAATTTACAAATATTTTTGCCAAAGGAGAAATTATAAATAATTTTTCTATGTAATATTTCTTAAAATATATATTTTGGAAATATATATTGATGTATTTTTATTAAAGATATTACTCCGGAAAACTTAATACAAAATTAAGTATAAGAATACTTAACAATTACAAGAAAATACGTATTTTCGTACGTATAAATACACTCCGGAATACGACACCGATACATGGTAAAAATATACAAGTATAAGAATACGAATACAAATACACCCATCCTTGGGAAGGATATACATGTCTAAATACTTTAAAAGTAACAAGTTAAAATATATTATTTTAACTATTATTCCAAAATTTAATAAATATAATTTAAGTTAAAATATTTATTATTTTAACAAATAATCATATAACTTGGAATAATATTGAAGACACAAAGAAGCGTAACTCAAAGACACTAATTAATACAAAGTCAAGGCACGACCTGCTCGTCTAATAGACCTTAGTACGTTGTAGGTAGTCGTGTACATCCGAAGGAGCTTTGAGTTACTGTGATTACGAAGAACGCAAGACTGTGAGTTCATGTCCCCCTTTTCTCTTAATTGTTTTTGGTTTTATAACTTCGGGGGTGAAGTACATGTTACAAACTGTTTACAAACGTTTATATGTGGTATGGTTAGCTAAGGATAGGTACTGCTAGATCATGTGATTGGTGGGTATAACGCTTAAGACCATTAATCCTCGTTGTACGACCGAGGGACATGAGTGATAGATATATTTGGGTGTAGCGATCCCCGCCCATGTGGACCAGGGTTTGGTCCATGAGGTGACTATGTCTTACAGCCGGAAGCCCGGTGCAAAATCTGCTAGGTTTGAGCCTTCCTGCATCACGTCACACATATTAATGGCCTTGCAAACCATTAATGATCTGTTTTCCTTGTTTGCTTTCATACCAGGGTTTACAAACATACATACATACTTACAATGATTTCAAAGGTTTATTCATGCACACTCACAAACACATGAACTCGCTCAACTTTTGTTGATGTTTTCAAACTACATGTATTTCACGGGAATTAAATGTGGATCTGGCGGGCGTTTGGAGGTTTCAAGTAATGTTGAGAATAAAAGATGTCATCCGTAGTCTAAGGGTTTGGATAATGCTTCTTATCCTAGATAAGACACATCTTTCAAAGCCTGGTTTTATTTAATGTCTTTTGTCGAGTCCTGATGGAACTCTAAAACAATTTGCATGGTTTGTAATATGGATTCAAAGTCTGTGTTGGGATTTCAAAACAATGATGTTTGTGATATTTTAAACTTATTAATGGATGATCATCTTTAGTTTATCATATAGATGTTTGTTATGGTTGAATTCAATGATATTAAGAAAGTCACACATAATCACGCTTCCGCAAAAGTCAGGGTGTAACAAGACTGGCTAGCTTCGTTCGAAGGGCCTGTTTTGTGCAATTCGTTTCTCGTTTCGCGTGTAGTATGCTCGTTTGATGCGTTAGTTAGTGTAAGTACTTAAAGTATTTTAGTGAGGTATTAAGTGTTGCGTTGTGTTCCATTTCAGTGCGATAAATCGAGTTGCGAGTGTTTGCGTTTGAGCGTATAACAACCACATATAACATATTAAACACACAAATAACACAAGTAATATAAATAAATCCGCGTTTCGAGTTTGCGTTGCGATAAGCGTTCAAGTAATAAGCGTTTAAAATGCGATAACTGCGATAAATAAGTGATGTAAAATGCGTTTGAATATAGTTAACCTATTGGCGTTAATCGAATCTCAGAGTATAAGCATTAACAAATGAAATAGCGGTAACAAAAGAACAAGCGAAAGTTTGGGTTGTTATAGTATCCCCTACTTTAGGGAATTTCGTCCCGAAATTAAGTAGTAGACGTAACAAAGAGTTGCGGATATTTAGCTTTCATATCACTTTTGAGTTCCCAAGTGAACTCGGCGTCACGTTTGCCTTCCCAGCGAACCTTCACTATGGGAATGCAACTGCCTCGAATCTTTTTGGTCTGTCGATCCATGATTTCTACTGGCTTTTCCACAAAGTGCAGGGTCTTGTTTATTTGCAAATCTTAGAATGGTACATGAAGATTTTCTTTAGCTAGACACTTCTTGAGGTTCGAGACGTGGAAAGTCGGGTGTACGTTGCTGAGTTCAACCGGTAATTCGAGTCGGTAGGCCACCTTGCCAATTCTTTCCAGAATCTTAAAGGGACCCACGTATCGTGGCGCTAGTTTCCCTTTCTTGCCGAATCGGATCACCCCCTTCCAAGGCGAAACCTTTAGGAGTACGTTGTCACCAGCTTCGAACTCTAGGGGCTTGCGGCGTTTATCGGCATAGCTCTTTTGACGACATCGAGATTTCAAGAGATTGTCTCTTATCTGGAGAACTTTGTATGTCATTTCTTGTATTAACTCGGGACTGGTGATTTGTGCGTCTCCGATCTCGTGTCATACAATAGGCGATCGACATTATCTACCGTATAGTGCCTCAAAGGGTGCCATCTGAATACTAGCGTGATAACTTTTATTGTACGAGAACTATACTAAAGGTAAATGTGAATCCCAATTACCACCAAAATCTATAACGCATGAACGAAGCATGTCTTCAAGGGTGCGGATTGTGCGCTCAGTCTGACCGTCGGTCTGGGGATGGAAAGCGGTATTGAGATTGAGAGTCGTATCAAGAACGGATTGAAAGGTCTCACAGAGACGTCAGGTAAAACGACCATCGCGGTCAGAGATGATGTCACAAGGCGTCCCGTGTCGACAAATGACTTCGTCGGTATAGATTCGTGCTAATCGTTCAACCTTAAAGTCTTCTCGTATCGAAATGAAATGGGCGGATTTCGTAAGACGATCAACAATAACCCAAATGCTATCGTGACCAGAAGGCATTCGGGGGAGTTTCGTAATAAAATCCATAGCTATACTCTCTCATTTCCACGTCGGGATTTTGGGTTGTTCGAGTAAACCAGAGGGTCGTTGATGTTCAGCCTTAACTTTCGAGCAAGTTAGGCATTTCAAGACATAGAGAGTGATATCCTTCTTCATGCCCGGCCACCAATACCTAGAACGGAGGTCTTGGTACATCTTGTCATCAATGTAGTATCGATATTTGTGGGCTTCAGTCATCAATATCTCCCTGAGGTTATGACGACTAGGAATCCAAATGTGATCTAGATAGTGAAAGATACCGTTCGATTTGGTCATTAACTGGGTTTCAGCACCACACTTCATTTCCTCTTTCAAGGTATTCTCAATGAAACATGCATATTACGCGTCACAGATTAGAGCTTCGAGGTTATTCTGGGCTTGAATGTCACACCCTGACTTTTGCGAAAGTGTATGATGTGTGACTTGTTTAATACCATTGAATTCAATCATAATAAAAAACTATGTGATCAAAAGGATGTTCATCCATTCATTAAGTAAAAGTATTCCAAATACCAGTTATTTAAGTTTCAAACAAAACAACCTTCGACTAAGATACAATTCAACAAAAGTGGATGGCATCTTAAACTTGGAAATTTACTTCTAGAAACAACACCCGCGCTCAAGATCCATCTTGTTACCTGAAATACATGTAATTTTGGAAAACATCAACAAAAGTTGAGCGAGTTCATGCGTTTTGTGTGAGTACTGGCAAACTTGTAAACCTTTGAGAGACTCCTTTGAAAACAGGTATGAAAAGCGTGTATGAACATACCAAATAAATGTTTTACAAGGACATTAAAGCATGTGAGGACATAGGGAGCACTCAAAATGAGTAGGCTTATACCCTTGTCGATTTTCCCTCGACTATGTCGAATTCCCCTTCGACTATGTCAATTTACCTTGACTATGTCAATTTCCCTTGACTATGTTGATTCACCTCGACTATGTCAATTTCCCTTGACTGGGACACCGAAGCACTCAAGTGGTCACAAGTACCATGAGTGGGGTTCGGCTGTACCCGTTAGATCTAACCTTCGTCCCTAATTAAGAGTTAATGGCATTTCAATATTTAGTCTATGCTCACATGATCTAATAGTGCATTTCATAGTCAATTCATACCATTTAAACTTTCGTAACATGTATTCCACCCCCGAGAGTTATAAAACCAAAAACAGTTAAGAGAAAAAGGGGACATGAACTCACTATTTTGCGTCTTCGATACTCGTAACTCAAATCTCGTCAACAACACGACTCCCTACAATGTACTAGGGTCTATTAGACGAATGGGCCGTGCCTTGCCTTAGAATTAACGTCTCTGAGTTACGTTTCTTTTATGTCTCCAATATTATTTAAAGTTATAATTACGTGCTAAAATAATATTTATTTTAACTTTATATTACATTTAATTTTGGAATAATTTGTTAAACAGTATTTTGTACAATACTTCTCAAGTATTTATTTTTGGTATTTCCTTCCCAAGGATGGGGGTATCTCATACATGTATTTTCGTATTCTTGTATTTGTAGTTCCAAATTAATATATTTTCAAGTCTTACTTTAGAAAGTATATAATAACTTATTTTGTCCCAAAAATAATGTATTGTCCAGAAAATATATATTTTTCCCAAAAATCATATATCTTCTAAATATTCTAAGAAAATATATTTTAACTTCCCAAAAATAATATTTTCCCCTTGTCAAAGTATGATATAACTTTGTAATAATAATAAAATCATACTTTCATTCCTTTTGTATCCAAAATAATATTTTCCAAAAATATATTTGTAATGGTATTTTCCGGAATATTTTGTAAGTTATGTTCTTGTGTTCGGTTCCACCATATTAAACGTGTAACTTATATATTTATTCCTTGTGATTTTTGGTATTATTTTGGATTGTAAATTTCTTGGTTTTTTTTAAGTTATATTATTTTAAATTCCAAAAATAACATAACTAATACACAAGGTATACAAATAATCACACACAATGTGTCTTTAATGTAAATATATATTCTAAATACATATTTATCCATTTTTATTTATAAAAACTGACCTCCGATACTTGTATTTTTGTAACAAAATCTATGGCAAAGTTTATATTGAAAACCATAGTTAAAACACACTTGTAAATATTTGTTTAGAAAATATTTTTCTAAGTGTTTGTATTTTTAGAAAATTTTGCCATAGTTTCCCCTAAAAATGGAGGTGTCCATGCTATCAAAGCATATCATTTTCTTTTCAAAATCATCACAAACAATCAACAATCAATCTACACTTCCCAAGTGCTAAAGCAAAGTTATCTACATAATAATCATGAACTTGAACTTTCATAAAAACTTGTAGTAACTTGGTAGTGTGTTTAGTGGGTTTAGTTACCCTTTAAAGTGTGTTTATTTCTTTAAAAATCTCATTCTTGAAAGATTTAGGTGTTTACAACTTACTAGATGATTTTTCCAAAAATCATTCTTTTGTATTTTTCTTGTAAACAATGTATTCTTATACTTGTTTCAACACTAAAAACATGATTAGTTCTTTTTAAACAATGTTCATGTAAATCTTTGTGATTTAGCTTGGTTTCCTTGGAAAACTATTTTAGAAATCATCCACTCACAAGACTTGTATTTTGTTTAAATCATCATCACATGAAAAAAAACTTTTATTATTCAAGTTCATGTAAACATAATGTCACACCCCGACCACGTAAAACAACAAAACGTGGCGGAAACGTCGGGGAGTGTTGTAACAGAATCATTGTTTCACAACCATGGATTAAACAGTTTCGTTTTATTGAATTAAATGTATTACATTACATTGGAATTTGAAACAAAACATGAACAAATAGACTTTCATTGTTATTAAGTCACTAAGGCCTCGTCCAGTCCTATGTGAGCGTACACAAATATCATCATCAATCATCATCAACTATGGTACCTGAAACACATGTGAAAATACGTCAGCATAAAAATGCCGGCGAGTACATAGGTTTTATATGAGTGTCGGATCCATGGCTAGTTTACATGTTGCAATACTTAATTAAAAAACTTGTTTTTGAAAAGTATAGTATTGAGACGTAATTAACCAACTCAAATCAAGTTGGTTATAATTTGCAAAATCTCGCAGCCATGATTCTTAACTCCAAAACATTTGTTTTATTAAATCAAATTGTAAAATATCTCATAAAAACTCGTTAATAAAACTCGTATGGTTTATATTATTCAGAAAACATCCTTGTGTGACATTGTTTCGAAATCGTTTACCCAAGTGATCTAGATAACGCAACGATATATAATGTGTTAAAAGCACTTATATATAGGAAGTACCAGCGGCGTATCCACCATGCTTTTAACACATTACACCCGCCCCATTACCTAATCACTTCCCTAACCCAATGGCTCAAACAGTTACAAATGGTTCACATACGTCAAATGGTTACAAATGGTTCACTTACATCCAATGATTACAAATGGTTCACATACATCCAATGATTACAAATGGTTCACATACATCCAATGATTACAAATGGTTCACATACATCCAATGATTACAAATGGTTCAAAACGTAAAAAAATTGTGCTAGCATGTTAAGTGAACATACATAGCAAAACATAATGAAATCATGTACTAATAGTGTACTAGTGAACATAGCAAGTATATGATATGAAAACATTGAAAGGATGAAAATAACAAGTAGGCACATGTGTTTCACCCCAAAACGTTTGGAAAACAGTAAAAGAGGGGTCTATGTACTCACTTGAGGATGCTTAGATGTCTTGACTAACAACCAAGCAAAGCTAGAGGGATCACGGAAATAAAACGGCACCTAATATAGGTAACCATGTAAATAAACCGGACCTAAATCGGAAGATCGGATAGAATGAGGTTTCGCAAACCAAATGAGTATAGGAACTCATGTAATATGGTTTAACAAAGCCTACTTTCTAAAAGGAAATCTATCCTAAGTGCTTACGACCCGTTTAGGTAGCTTATGCTACTTTATCGCGTCGTTCACGTAAAACACATTCGGACCGTCTAACTAGTCTTATGACAAGTAATATATGCCTTAACATGTCTAATAATGTTACCTAATCAGTTTAGATGTGAAAATTTAGGTTACATATGCTTAAAATGAATTTATACGTAAAAAGGCCATTTTGGTCATTTACCTAAGGCATATAAACTATCTATCATACAACTACTTAAACGAAGTGACCATAAGGTATAACCGCGGAAGCTTATTCCCTATACAACTATGGTCACTAAACATGTTTAGTCGGATCCTAATGATCGACCAAACAGGTCTAGTTCGAAAGTCTAAGCGGTTGTTTAGACCGCTTGACTTACAATTCTACATAAGCACTAAACCTAAAGTGACGAGCTAAACATGTTAAAACATATTTAACGAAGTTAGAAAACAGGTTTGGTATCAAAACAAATGGTTTTGATACCTAAAAGTAGTTTGGTTACAAAATACACAAGAATACGCATTTTGGCCGAAACTACGACTCGCCACTATGCCTAGATAACGTGGTAATCAGTAGGTATAGTCATAAGAGACTAAAACCATCGTGATTACGCTCATGTTATGAAGTTCAAACGAACTTCGTATTGACCATAAACTGGTCAATGCAGAAAGTCAAATAAATGCTAAAAAAAATGCATAAAAGAACGAAAGAGGACTTACAAAAGGTCCAAGGAGGTTCATTTCCCTCGATGGGTATTCTTCAGAATGGAAATGAAGGATTAAACAAAAGGATATTCATTTCCCTCGATGGGTATCCTTCAGAAACGAAAATGCACGGAATGAGTCATTTTCCTCAATGGGTATTCTTCAGAAACGGAAATGAAGGATTAAACAAAAGGATATTCATTTCCCTCGATGGGTATTCTTCAGAAACGAAAATGCATGGAATGAGTCATTTTCCACAATGGGTATTCTTCAGAAACAGAAATGAAGGATTAAACAAAAGGATATTCATTTACCTCGATGTGTATTCTTCAGAAACGAAAATGCACGGAATGAGTCATTTTCCTCAATGGGTATTCTTCAGAATGGAAATGAAGGATTAAACAAAAGGATATTCATTTCCCTCGATGGGTATCCTTCAGAAACGAAAATGCACGAAATGAGTCATTTTCCTCAATGGGTATTCTTCAGAAAGGAAATGAAGGATTAAACAAAAGGATATTCATTTCCCTCGATGGGTATTCTTCAGAAATGAAAATGCACGAAATGAGTCATTTTCCTCAATGGGTATTCTTCAGAAATGGAAATGAAGGATTAAAAAAAAGGATATTCATTTCCCTCGATGGGTATTCTTCAGAAACGAAAATGCACGGAATGAGTCATTTTCCTCAATGGGTATTCTTCAGAATGGAAATGAAGGATTAAACAAAAGGATATTCATTTCCCTCGATGGGTATCCTTCAGAAACGAAAATGCACGGAATGAGTCATTTTCCTCAATGGGTATTCTTCAGAAACGGAAATGAAGGATTAAACAAAAGGATATCCATTTCCCTCGATGGGTATTCTTCAGAAACGAAAATGTATCGAATGAGTCATTTTCCTCAATGGGTATTCTTCATAAACGGAAATGAAGGATTAAACAAAAGTATATTCATTTCCCTCGATGGGTATACTTCAGAAACGAAAATGCATGGAATGAGTCATTTTCCTCAATGGGTATTTTTCAGAAACAGAAATTAAGGATTAAACAAAAGGATATTCATTTCCCTCGATGGGTATTCTTCAGAAATGAAAATGCACGGAATGAGTCATTTTCCTCAATGGGTATTCTTCAGAAACGGAAATGAAGGATTAAACAAAAGGATATTCATTTCCCTCGATGGGTATTCTTCAGTAACGAAAATGCACGGAATGAGTCATTTTCCTTAATGGGTATTCTTCAGAAACGGAAATGAAGGATTAAACAAAAGGATATTCATTTCCCTCGATGGGTATTCTTCAGAAACGAAAATGCACGGAATGAGTCATTTTTCTCAATGGGTATTCTTCAGAAACGGAAATGAAGGATTAAACAAAAGGATATTCATTTCCCTCGATGGGTATTCTTCAGAAACGAAAATGCACGGAATGAGTCATTTTCCTCAATGGGTATTCTTCAGAAATGGAAATGAAGGATTAAACAAAAGGATATTCATTTCCCTCGATGGGTATTCTTCAGAAACGAAAATGTACGGAATGAGTCATTTTCCTCAATGGGTATTCTTCAGAACGGAAATGAAGGATTAAACAAAAGGATATTCATTTCGCTCGATGGGTATCCTTCAGAAACGAAAATGCACGGAATGAGTCATTTTCCTCAATGGGTATTCTTCAGAAACGGAAATGAAGGATTAAACAAAAGTATATTCATTTCCCTCGATGGGTATTCTTCAGAAACGAAAATGCATGGAATGAGTCATTTTCCTCAATGGGTATTCTTCAGAAACAGAAATGAAGGATTAAACAAAAGGATATTCATTTCCCTCGATGGGTATTCTTCAGAAACGAAAATGCACGGAATGAGTCATTTTCCTAAATGGGTATTCTTCAGAATGGAAATGAAGGATTAAACAAAAGGATATTCATTTCCCTCGATGGGTATCCTTTAGAAACGAAAATGCACGGAATGAGTCATTTTCCTCAATGGGTATTCTTCAGAAACGGAAATGAAGGATTAAACAAAAGGATATTCATTTCCCTCGATGGGTATTCTTCAGAAACGAAAATGCACGGAATGAGTCATTTTTCTCAATGGGTATTCTTCAGAAACGGAAATGAAGGATTAAACAAAAGGATATTCATTTCTCTCGATGGGTATTCTTCAGAAACGAAAATGCACGGAATGAGTCCTTTTCCTCAATGGGTATTCTTCAGAAATGGAAATGAAGGATTAAACAAAAGGATATTCATTTCCCTCGATGGGTATCCTTCAGAAACGAAAATGCACGGAATGAGTCATTTTCCTCAATCGGTATTCTTCAGAATGGAAATGAAGGATTATACAAAAGGATATTCATTTCCCTCGATGGGTATCCTTCAGAAACGAAAATGCACGGAATGAGTCATTTTCCTCAATGGGTATTCTTCAGCAACGGAAATGAAGGATTAAACAAAAGGATATTCATTTCCCTCGATGGCTATTCTTCAGAAACGAAAATGCATGGAATGAGTCATTTTCCTCAATGGGTATTCTTCAGAAACGGAAATGAAGGATTAAACAAAAGGATATTCATTTCCCTCGATGGGTATTCTTCAGAAACGAAAATGCATGGAATGAGTCATTTTCCTCAATGGGTATTTTTCAGAAACAGAAATTAAGGATTAAACAAAAGGATATTCATTTCCCTCGATGGGTATTCTTCAGAAATGAAAATGCACGGAATGAGTCATTTTCCTCAATGGGTATTCTTCAGAAATGGAAATGAAGGATTAAACAAAAGGATATTCATTTCCCTCGATGGGTATTCTTCAGAAACGAAAATGCACGGAATGAGTCATTTTCCTCAATGGGTATTCTTCAGAAACGGAAATGAAGGATTAAACAAAAGGATATTCATTTCCCTCGATGGGTATTCTTCAGAAAGGAAAATGCACGGAATGAGTCATTTTCCTCAATGGGTATTCTTTAGAAACAGAAATTAAGGATTAAACAAAAGGATATTCATTTCCCTCGATGGGTATTCTTCAGAAACGAAAATGCACGGAATGAGTCATTTTCCTCAATGGGTATTCTTCAGAAACGGAAATGAAGGATTAAACAAAAGGATATTCATTTCCCTCGATGGGTATTCTTCAGAAAGGAAAATGCACGGAATGAGTCATTTTCCTCAATGGGTATTCTTCAGAAACGGAAATGAAGGATTAAACAAAAGGATATTCATTTCCCTCGATGGGTATCCTTCAGAAATGAAAATGCACGGAATGAGTCATTTTCCTCAATGGGTATTCTTCAGAAACGGAAATGAAGGATTAAACAAAAGGATATTCATTTCCCTCGATGGGTATTCTTTAGAAACGAAAATGCATGGAATGAATCATTTTCCTCAATTGGTATTCTTCAGAAACAGAAATGAAGGATTAAACAAAAGGATATTCATTTCCCTCGATGGGTATCCTTCAGAAAAGAAAATGCACGGAATGAGTCATTTTCCTCAATGGGTATTCTTCACAAATGGAAATGAATAGGGTTAACTCTAGACACATGACAAAACTTGTTGTGGTTTCTGTGCACTAAATTCCATAATTATGTACGCGTCCATAATTACGTAATTCCTTGCACAGTCCGCACAGTGCATTTCATAATGTGTAGGGGAAGAAAATCAAACCTGTGATGAGTGTGACTAGACTACCATAGGGTCCTTTTAATTAGATCGACAAATGATCTCTTTAATTAGATCACCAAGGAGTCTTTTCAACTATATCATCACATGATATTCCTAACCAGATTTTTGGATCAATCTGTTTAACTAGACCACTCAAGGGGTCTAATTATGGAATAGTACTTCATAACCCAAAGGACTTAACTACAACATAGAAGTCCATTAAGGATTTAAGATAGTACCTTTGGATATCCTGCTATGAATCCATTATACGAAGATATGGAAGATTCTACGAGGATTTGGATAACAAAAATTTGGATCACACAAAAACATAAAAGGGAACACATAAGCACATAATCAGATAATTGTTTAACTTGACCTTTAATTTGTTATCTTTGGACACGGATATTTAAAGCATGCCAGGAATCCAATTCGTGGATTTCATTTGGCACTTTAAACATCTTCAAGAATCTAACTATGGAGATAGAAAGATCTTAATAGGAATTCGGCTTTGTCCTTATTGAATCGTAATATACGTATTAAGGCATACGAATAATTCAATTAAGGGCTCCGATCTAAGCGATATTTATCCACAAGGATCTAATTATGAGGATAGAAAGATCCTATTTTGGGATTTTGGAATTTGTGTAATGAGAGGTGTTTCGAAACCTTGCACTAAACATGCTTAAGTCGATACACAAGGTAGAAGGTTCATGCAGTTGAGGTGCTAGATATGCCAAGGCGACATAGGAAGTAGAGTTTAGAGGTTAAGCAGCAGCAGGGTTTGCAACAGCTTTGTTTTGGATAGCAAAGCGGTGCATCTTAACCAAATGTCTCCATCGTCCACTGTGGGTACATTTGAAACAGGGTATTTGATTCGGATGATGACGGTTACATTGACTGTATCAAAAAGCGGTTCCCTTGTACAGCTTCATCCTTGAGGCGAGTCATGGTGATAGCTAAATCGACGGTCCTTCGGAGTACGATGCCTATTTGTTGGGCAATTGAAGCACCTAGTTCGGACATTGTTGTTGCGATGAAGAGGCATCATGAGGGTAATGAAAGATATGAGAGGAAACAAGCGAAAGATAATCAAAAGAGAATGACAACGCATAGAAATTGCGATCATTTGTTTGTTACCTAAGGCAAATAAATGAGACGGTGACTAATCAAAGTAAATGGGTCAATATAATGTATCGCGAAGAGGTGTTCGCCTATAAGTGGACACTCACCCCAAGAGTTCCCAGGTAAGAGTGACTGGTCCGATATTGCGGATTTGTACGAACACTCTAGCCTTAGACAGAAAGCTCAGGGTACAGGCACCCACCCTTCCAGTTTGCACGTGTTCACATTATGTAGCCCTAAACTTTGACGAGAATTTGAAAAATTTGAAGGTTCGAAACCTTATAGTAAATCATCCTAGAACAGATGATTAGTTTTCAAGGCAGATTCGAATTTTGTTTTCTTATTGTGGTTGTTGCCTAAAGATAGGCAACGGTATTGTTTTATGACTAAATGCAAGTAAACTCACGTTAGGGTCCTAGGAAGGTTATAGTCTAGGTCAAAGCATTACTAATAACCTAATTCCCTATAACCATTGGCTCTGATACCAACTTTTCTGTCACACCCCGACCACGTAAAACAACAAAACATGGCGGAAACGTCGGGGAGTGTTGTAACAGAATCATTGTTTCACAACCATGGATTAACCAGTTTCGTTTTATTGAATTAAATGTATTACATTACATTGGAATTTGAAACAAAACATGAACAAATAGACTTTCATTGTTATTAAGTCACTAAGGCCTCGTCCATTCCTATGTGAGCGTACGCAAATATCATCACCAATCATCATCAACTATGGTACCTGAAACACATGTGAAAATACGTCAGCATAAAAATGCCGGCGAGTACATAGGTTTTATATGAGTGTCGGATCTATGGCTAGTTTACATGTTGCAATACTTAATTAAAAACCTTGTTTTTGAAAAGTATAGTATTGCGACTTAATTAACCAACTCAAATCAAGTTGGTTATAATTTGAAAAATCTCGTAGCCATGATTCTTAACTCCAAATCATTTGTTTTATTAAATCAATTTGTAAAATATCTCATAAAAACTCGTTAATAAAACTCGTATGGTTTATATTATTCAGAAAACATCCTTGTGTGACATTGTTTCAAATCTTTTACCAAAGTGATCTAGATAACGCAACGATATATAATGTGTTAAAAGCACTTATATATAGGAAGTACCAGCGGTGTATCCACCATGCTTTTAACACATTACACCCGCCCCGTTACCTAATCACTTCCCTAACCCAATGGCTCAAACAGTTACAAATGGTTCACATACGTCAAATGGTTACAAATGGTTCACATACATCCAATGATTACAAATGGTTCATATACATCCAATGATTACAAATGGTTCACATACATCCAATGATTACAAATGGTTCAAAACGTAAAACAATTGTGCTAGCATGTTAAGTGAACATACATAGCAAAACATAATGAAATCATGTACTAATAGTGTACTAGTGAACATAGCAAGTATATGATATGAAAACATTGAAAGGATGAAAATAACAAGTAGGCACATGTGTTTCACCCCAAAACATTTGGAAAACAGTAAAAGAGGGGTCTATGTACTCACTTGAGGATGCTTAGATGTCTTGACTAACAACCAAGCAAAGCTAGAGGGATCACGGAAATCAAACGGCACCTAATATAGGTAACTATGTAAATATACCGGACCTAAATCGGAAGATCGGATAGAATGAGGTTTCGCAAACCAAATGAGTATAGGAACTCATGTAATATGGTTTAACAAAGCCTACTTTCTAAAAGGAAACCTATCCTAAGTGCTTACGACCCATTACGACCCATTTAGGTAGCTTACGCTACTTTAACGCGTCGTTCGCGTAAAACACGTTCGGACCGCCTAACTAGTCTTATGACAAGTAATATATGCCTTAACATGTCTAATAATGTTACCTAATCAGTCTAGATGTGAAAATTTATGTTATATATGCTTAATATGAATTTATGCGTAAAAAGGGCATTTTGGTCATTTACCTAAGGCATATAAACTACCTATCATACAACTACTTAAACGAGGTGACCATAAGGTATAAACTCAGAAGGTTATTCCCTATACAACTATGGTCACTAAACATGTTTGGTCGGATCCTAATGATCGACCAAACGGGTCTAGTTCGAAAGTCTAAGCGGTTGTTTAGACCGCTTGACTTACGACTCTACATAAGCACTAAACCTAAAGTGACGAGCTAAACATGTTAAAACATATTTAACGAAGTTAGAAAACAGGTTTGGTATCAGAACAAATGGTTTTGATACCTAAAAGTAGTTTGGTTACAAAATACGCAAGAATACGCATTTTGGCCGAAACTACGACTCGCCACTATGCTTAGATAACGTGGTAATCAGTAGGTATAGTCATAAGAGACTAAAACCATCGTGATTACGCTCACGTTATGAAGTTCAAACAAACTTCGTATTGTCCATAAACTGGTCAATGCAGAAAGTCAAACAAAGTTTGACGTTCGTGCTAAAAAAAATGCATAAAAGAACGAAAGAGGACTTACAAAAGGTCCAAGGAGGTTTGATCCAATTTATTCTCAGGTATGAAGTGCAAGACTTCAACTTAGAGAATGAAAATCAGATCAAATGTGAGTTTGAGAGCAAAGGGGGTGGGGTTTGTATAGTTTTTGCACAACCGTTAAGATCGTTCATCGTAAAACGAGCTTCGATCTCATCCGTACACATGTGCCCATGGTTTTGTGAAACCATGGGAGCCCCTAGTTTCATTAAAACCATGTGCAAATGAGGGGAACAGCTGGGACAAATTGGAATTTAGTTTTTTCATTTTGGTCCCTTCCTAAGATAACTATGGCAGAATGTCAATTTTGGTCCCTGAATGTGCAAAACATGGTTTTTGATGCATTTTTGACACGTTTAAGCCCCGTTAATCCCATTTCAAGGCTCTAAAATGAAGTTAAAGTATAGGGAACATGAAACATGCTCAAAAGTATATCGGATGTCGGTTCGTTTAAGCATTTTATCTGCGTATCCATTTCCTGGTGAGGCTTCAATAACGTACCTGCATTACTATTCATTCTCAAGGTACACCATTAATAACGTTAACACTCAACGTGTCTAAATCATGCATACATACGTAATTACATACATACATACACATCTGCATACGTACATACCTTTCCTACAACTTTACATACGTGCATACACTCATACATGTCTTTATACATACATGCATACACAACTACATACGTACATACCTTTCCTACATCTTTACATACATGTATACACTCATACATATCTTTATACATACATACATACATACATACATACATACATACATACATACATACATACACATCTACATACGTACATGCCTTTCCTACATCTTTACATACATGCATACACTCATACATATCTTTATACATACATACATACACATCTACATACGTACATACCTTTCCTACATCTTTACATACATGTATACACTCATACATATCTTTATACATACATACATACACATCTACATACACGTACAAGATCTTGCATACTTCTTACATACTCATACGTTAATTACATGGGACTTACACTTTGATTTATAGTCCATAAACATCTAAGGATCGATCAAAACCATGTTTAGAAAGTCCGCCGTAGTCCACGGATAAGAAACCGAAGCCTACGATACATAAATCAACTTAAATAACAAATTTTTAGACTTTTGGACTTGGGGAGGTCGTCGGCGACGGCCCTAGGGCCCGTCGGCGACGGCCCGTAGTTTTTCCCGTAGCCAAAACCCCGTAGACAGGAAGATAATCCGTCAGCAAAAAAACTAACTTTCTAGAGCCCGTCGGCGACGACCCCCTTGCCCGTCGGCGACTACCTCTAGAAATGGTACTTTTCTGCAGTTCCGTTTCGTCGTCCGTACACACTAAAACGCGCGTAACTTTTGAACCGCTTACCCGTTTAACCTCCCGTTTCTTCCTACATGCTTGTAAATTCACATTCTATCATATGAACTTAAAATCCCACATCCGGATTAAGGAAATTCTTAACTTACATGCTATCGTCTTATTATTCATTTATGATTTATTCGACCCGTTCATGCATTCATCCACATAACTTGTTTGTTTGACCATAACTTCTTATAAACCTAATAATGTCAACATTGTCTATCATAAAAGATTAAGTTCTCGGATTTCTTGCATCCTCTTGACCCATTTTCGCTCAAGGGCTTATTTTGACCCGTTAAGGGTATTTGCGCAATATAAGTTCCTTAGCTTACGAAAATCATACTTCTCGCTTTCTTACTTTTTCAAAACATTCATTTAATTAAATAGCTTGTTTGTAATCAACTTTTAAGACCATTTGCTCGTTTTACCCATCAAGGGCGTTTTTGTCAACTTTGCTTTATCCTTAACAACAAAGGACTCCCTTGCATAAGTAACCAATCCTACTACTTAGCTACAATTCTTAATCACACATACCTTGCTCGGATCAAAGCTAAGATCCGTTTAATACTTCATCGGTCTCATACAATTCTTTCCTACTTGACCTCGATCATCATACTTAATTAAATTGCACATAACTTTACATAAACAACTAAGAAGTGATTACGAAAATCACTTACCTCATGCGTCCATGTTCAAACTCCTTTCCTCGCCACTTCTTGACCCGATAGCCTTCCGTGCTTGATTCCGTCTCGACATGATTCCTATACTTCCATGTCATCGAAATCACATTCTTATTAGCATACATAATTGTACATGTTAACGATCATATCGATCGCATAATCCCCATTTGACTTTCATTAGTTACTTATAACAAGCATAATACATGTGACCAATTTCATATCATTTCAAACTCATGTAAACCATCATGTCATCGCATTAAACACACATTCGTCAAACACGCTCCATATAACTTACCTTAATCTTACAATTATGACAACACGTCTAACCATCCTTCTTATACACGGTTGACTTTTAGAAGTCAACGGTTCATTTAGTTTAACTTTCTACTCATCATTATATACCCGTAACATCATAATAGCCTATACGGACAACACTATATACATATCATCTTTTACTTACATACAATTTCATCTATTAAGCTCACCTAGACATTTCATCAAACGCTTGGTGTGCGTACCACTATGTTAGCACAATGTACAACTAATTTATGCATATTCTTCTAATCTTATACATAATTCATCAAATTCCACTTCCTAATCAACACGAATCATTCATGCATAAACATCAAACATACTAGTATTATATTTCTTTTAATTCTTCTAACAAGAACCCATCATGCAAATCAAAATACATCAATATTAAGCAAAATTGGACATGGATGATTCACCCATGTCATCATCTTCATCTTAACAAATGGGTTTCATCCAAAAACATCAAATTAACCTAAATCATGCATAACCCATGTCCAATATGATGATTCTAACACACACCCATTCTCAATTTCATACAAATTCGCGATTTACATCAAAACCCACTTCGTGAAAGATCACCAATCTAACTTCTAAGACATACCTTACGATCCCCTTGTGATGGTGATCATTATTCCATGTTTATTTGCGAATTTGAGCCTTGAATCATCACTTGATTTGAAGCTTTTGAAGAATTAGGGCTTGGCTCCTATGGAGCCCCTTCTGATCGTTCCAGAACACACACGAGATGTGTGTGTTTGTGTGTGTTTTTTATTAATTTAAAACATAACTTTCCCCTTGTCCATCTTTGGTCCCTCAAGTTTATACCTTTGCTTATTTTGCTAAACATTTGACTAGGTGTAATAACCTAGTTATTACATTCTATTTTATTAGACATGGGGTCTCACTTACAAATTTTAATAATTCGAGTTTTGGGGCGTTACAAGTCTACCCCCCTTAAATGAGGTTTCGTCCCCGAAACCTTTCTCATTTCCCCTTACACACACACACATTTATGTTTGACTTAACACTCACATCATAATCATAAGTTATCATCCTATCTCATTTCATAATTATTCAAACAATTGGCTTCTTCTTCTTAACAAGTCTATACTTTCCATGGCATACTTTCATATAACATTCTCATTTCCTTTGACCCGTTAATAACAGGTTAATATACATACTTATTCAAACTTATAATAATGCTTACACTCATATGATCCGTTTATAACGGATTTAGTACTTTCATCTCATCCTTTAAAATTCCATTCTATAGACACATTGTATAACATTTAACTCTTGTTTTGTTATCACAACAAAACTGCTATGTCATCGTCATACCTACGTGCTTAACTCCGTAGCTAACATCGTTCTGCATTTCTATAGTGTTTTGTACCATACATATCCTTATGTTACTTACACATCCGGATATTTTCATTCCTATCATTCTTTGTGCATTTGCTTTACATTTACTTATATGACTTGTTTGACGCATACATGGTCAAGCTATCGACTTCTTCTTATGTAGACTAGTTCCGTCTGTTATATCTTAAATCTGCCTCACGGATTCGAACACATCATTCATACATTTCGTACCTTCTATGTTTTGAATCCGTCTCGCGGATTCAAACATTTCATTCACATCCTTCATTCTTTGAATCCGTCTCTCGGATTCAAACGTTGCATTAAAGCCTTTCATCCTTCGAATCCGTCTCGCGGATTCAAGCATTGCATTCATATCTTTCATTCTTTGAATCCGTCTCGCGGATTCAAACATTGCATATCCGCTTTTCATCCCTTGAATCCGTCTCGTGGATTCAAGCATTGCATTCATATCTTTCATTTTTTTTTTGAATCCGTCTCGCGGATTCAAACATTGCATATACGCTTTTCATCCCTTGAATCCGTCTCGCGGATTCAAGCATTGCATTCATATCTTTCATTCTTTGAATCCGTTTCGCGGATTCAAACATTGCATATACGCTTTTCATCCCTTGAATCCGTCTCGCGGATTCAATAATTGCATTCATACATTGTTGATCCGTACTTTCTTACGGATTCAACATTCTTCATTCTTATCATTCATGTTTTTCATTCCTACATAGTACTCTCAATTTCCTGAGAGTCTTACTACCCACTTCACCCGCACGCCCACCTGCTACCCAATTCTAACGGACATACCTGCGATAATTACAACGGTCTCACGAATGTCATATGCTTCTTGCGTACTGGCCATGTGCGCAATTCACATACTAATTTCGTGCCTTCAGGTAATCATCGCCTTATGTCTGCAGTAGTGGGTCTCAGTTCGTGCTACATTTTTACAATCTTATCAAGACAATATCGCTGTCTTCCATTTAGTACTTACCCTCCCAAGGAGATTTCTACCTTTTTCTTTTAACACCGGTACCAAACATATTAACATTGTGTACCTGGGGTCCGTCTGTCCATTCGCATCCTTGCCTGCCTTAGCATTCATCCTAGACTGCATTCAAGGGTCATCTTCTTCAAACACTTATACTTACCTTACACATAACATACCGTCAGTTTCTTTATACTTATACATAAGTACATACTTACATTCGCTTCCACCTTTGGATCTTGATCGAGTCTTAGATTGTACGGGTTCCTTATCATAAAAGCACACAAGTTTGAGTTTAAGTACTTACTTTCTTGTACTTGATTCTCTCAAACCAGGGCTCTGATACCAACTTGTAAGACCCTAACACGTATTTGATAAAAGTCGCAGCGGAAATTCGTGCCATAAAATTTCTTTCATTACAAACGTCTTGACTTACTTGAAAGTTTATTTTAAAAGTATCTCTTTTACAAAACAAGAGCATAACTCCCGTTTACTAAAGTACATACTCGATTATTCCCGTACAATCTATCTTATGACTCGGTCTTCGATCTCTATTCCTTGTGATAATCGCCCGTGATCAATACAACCTGCACTCACCACATACATTCATAAGATTAGCAAACATTATATAAACAAGATTCATTCACGTACACTTCACATTTCGTCACTTTTCAAACTTTAAGCATTTTATCTGCGTATCCATTTCCTGGTGAGGCTTCAATAACGTACCTGCATTACTATTCATTCTCAAGGTACACCGTTAATAACGTTAACACTCAACGTGTCTAAATCATGCATACATACGTACTTACATACATACATACACATCTGCATACGTACATACCTTTCCTACAACTTTACATACGTGCATACACTCATACATGTCTTTATACATACATGCATACACAACTACATACGTACATACCTTTCCTACATCTTTACATACATGTATACACTCATACATATCTTTATACATACATACATACATACACATCTACATACGTACATGCCTTTCCTACATCTTTACATACATGCATACACTCATACATATCTTTATACATACATACATACACATCTACATACGTACATACCTTTCCTACATCTTTACATACATGTATACACTCATACATATCTTTATACATACATACATACACATCTACATACACGTACAAGATCTTGCATACTTCTTACATACTTATACGTTAATTACATGGGACTTACACTTTGATTTATAGTCCATAAACATCTAAGGATCGATCAAAACCATGTTTAGAAAGTCCGCCGTAGTCCACGGATAACAAACCGAAGCCTACGATACATAAATCAACTTAAATAACAAATTTTTAGACTTTTGGACTTGGGGAGGTCGTCGGCGACGGCCCTAGGGCCCGTCGGCGACGGCCCGTAGTTTTTCCCGTAGCCAAAACCCCGTAGACAGGAAGATAACCCGTCAGCAAAAAAACTAACTTTCTAGAGCCCGTCGGCGACGACCCCCTTGCCCGTCGGCGACTACCTCTAGAAATGGCACTTTTCTGCAGTTCCGTTTCGTCGTCCGTACGCACTAAAACGCGCGTAACTTTTGAACCGCTTACCCGTTTAACCTCCTGTTTCTTCCTACATGCTTGTAAATTCCATTCTATCATATGAACTTAAAATCCCACATCCGGATTAAGGAAATTCTTAACTTACACGCTATCGTCTTATTATTCATTTATGATTTATTCGACCCGTTCATGCATTCATCCACATAACTTGTTTGTTTGACCATAACTTCTTATGAACCTAATAATGTCAACATTGTCTATCATAAAAGATTAAGTTCTCGGATGTCTTGCATCCTCTTGACCCATTTTCGCTCAAGGGCTTATTTTGACCCGTTAAGGGTATTTGCGCAATATAAGTTCCTTAGCTTACGAAAATCATACTTCTCGCTTTCTTACTTTTTCAAAACATTCATTTAATTAAATAGCTTGTTTGTAATCAACTTTTAAGACCATTTGCTCGTTTTACCCATCAAGGGCGTTTTTGTCAACTTTGCTTTATCCTTAACAACAAAGGACTCCCTTGCATAAGTAACCAATCCTACTACTTAGCTACAATTCTTAATCACACATACCTTGCTCGGATCAAAGCTAAGATCCGTTTAATACTTCATCGGTCTCATACAATTCTTTCCTACTTGACCTCGATCATCATACTTAATTAAATTGCACATAACTTTACATAAACAACTAAGAAGTGATTACGAAAATCACTTACCTCATGCGTCCATGTTCAAACTCGTTTCCTCGCCACTTCTTGACCCGATAGCCTTCCGTGCTTGATTCCGTCTCGACATGATTCCTATACTTCCATGTCATCGAAATCACATTCTTATTAGCATACATAATTGTACATGTTAACGATCATATCGATCGCATAATCCCCATTTGACTTTCATTAGTTACTTCTAACAAGCATAATACATGTGAACAATTTCATATCATTTCAAACTCATGTAAACCATCATGTCATCGCATTAAACACACATTCGTCAAACACGCTCCATATAACTTACCTTAATCTTACAATTATGACAACACGTCTAACCATCCTTCTTATACACGGTTGACTTTTAGAAGTCAACAGTTCATTTAGTTTAACTTTCTACTCATCGTTATATACCCGTAACATCATAATAGCCTATACGGACAACACTATATACATATCATCTTTTACTTACATACAATTTCATCTATTAAGCTCACCTAGACATTTCATCAAACGCTTGGTGTGCGTACCACTATGTTAGCACAATGTACAACTAATTTATGCATATTCTTCTAATCTTATACATAATTCATCAAATTCCACTTCCTAATCAACACGAATCATTCATGCATAAACATCAAACATACTAGTATTATATTTCTTTTAATTCTTCTAACAAGAACCCATCATGCAAATCAAAATACATCAATATTAAGCAAAATTGGACATGGATGATTCACCCATGTCATCATCTTCATCTTAACAAATGGGTTTCATCCAAAAACATCAAATTAACCTAAATCATGCATAACCCATGTCCAATATGATGATTCTAACACACACCCATTCTCAATTTCATACAAATTCGCGATTTACATCAAAACCCACTTCGTTAAAGATCACCAATCTAACTTCTAAGACATACCTTACGATCCCCTTGTGATGGTGATCATTATTTCATGTTTATTTGCGAATTTGAGCCTTGAATCATCACTTGATTTGAAGCTTTTGAAGAATTAGGGCTTGGCTCCTATGGAGCCCCTTCTGATCGTTCCAGAACACACACGAGATATGTGTGTTTGTGTGTGTTTTTTATTAATTTAAAACATAACTTTCCCCTTGTCCATCTTTGGTCCCTCAAGTTTATACCTTTGCTTGTTTTGCTAAACATTTGACTAGGTGTAATAACCTAGTTATTACATTCTATTTTATTAGACATGGGGTCTCACTTACAAATTTTAATAATTCGAGTTTTGGGGCGTTACAGAATTCGGCTTTGTCCTTATTGAATAGTAATATACGTATTAAGGCATACGAATAATTCAATTAAGGGCTCCGATCTAAGCGATATTTATCCACAAGGATCTAATTATGAGGATAGAAAGATCCTATTTTGGGATTTTGGAATTTGTGTAACGAGAGGTGTTTCGAAACCTTGCACTAAACATGCTTAAGTCGATACACAAGGTAGAAGGTTCATGAAGTTGAGGTGCTAGATATGCCAAGGCGACATATGAAGTAGAGTTTAGAGGTTAAGCAGCAGCAGGGTTTGCAACAACTTTGTTTTGGATAGCAAAGCGGTGCATATTAACCAAATGTCTCCATCGTCCACCGTGGGTACATTTGAAACAGGGTATTTGATTCGGATGATGACGGTTACATTGACTGTATCAAAAAGCGGTTCCCTTGTACAGCTTCATCCCTAAGGCGAGTCATGGTGATAGCTAAATCAACGGTCCTCCGGAGTACGACGCCTATTTGTTGGGCAATTGAAGCACCTAGTTCGGACATTGTTGTTGCGATGAAGAGGCATCATGAGGGTAATGAAAGATATGAGAGGAAACAAGCGAAAGATAATCAAAAGAGAATGACAACGCATAGAAATTGCGATCATTTGTTTATTACCTAAGGCAAATAAATGAGACGGTGACTAATCAAAGTAAATGGGTCAATATAATGTATCGCGAAGACGTGTTCGCCTATAAGTGGACACTCACCCCAAGAGTTCCCAGGTAAGAGTGACTGGTCCGATATTGCGGATTTGTACGAACACTCTAGCCTTAGACGGAAAGCTCAGGGTACAGGCACCCACCCTTCCAGTTTGCACGTGTTCACATTATGTAGCCCTAAACTTTGACGAGAATTTGAAAACTTTGAAGGTTCGAAACCTTATAATAAATCATCCTAGAACAGATGATTAGTTTTCAAGGCAGATTCAAATTTTGTTTTCTTATTGTGGTTGTTGCCTAAAGATAGGCAACGATATTTTTATGACTAAACGCAAGTAAACTCACGTTAGGGTCCTAGGAAGGTTATAGTCTAGGTCAAAGCATTACTATTAACCTAATTCCCTATAACCATTGGCTTTGATACCAACTTTTCTGTCACACCCCGACCACGTAAAACAACAAAACATGGCGGAAACGTCGGGGAGTGTTGTAACAGAATCATTGTTTCACAACCATGGATTAAACTGTTTCGTTTTATTGAATTAAATGTATTACATTACATTGGAATTTGAAACAAAACATGAACAAAAAGACTTTCATTGTTATTAAGTCACTAAGGCCTCGTCCATTCCTATGTGAGCGTACACAAATATCATCACCAATCATCATCAAACATCATCAACTATGGTACCTGAAACACATGTGAAAATACGTCAGCATAAAAATGCCGGCGAGTACATAGGTTTTATATGAGTGTCGAATCCATGGCTAGTTTACATGTTGCAATACTTAATTAAAAACCTAGTTTTTGAAAAGTATAGTATTGTGATGTAATTAACCAACTTAAATCAAGTTGGTTATAATTTGCAAAATCTCGTAGCCATGATTCTTAACTCCAAAACATTTGTTTTATTAAATCAAATTGTAAAATATCTCATAAAAACTCGTTAATAAAACTCGTATGGTTTATATTATTCAGAAAACATCCTTGTGTGACATTGTTTCGAAATCGTTTACCAAAGTGATCTAGATAACGCAACGATATATAATGTGTTAAAAGCACTTATATATAGGAAGTACCAATGGTGTATCCACCATGCTTTTAACACATTACACCCGCCCCGTTACCTAATCACTTCCCTAACCCAATGGCTCAAACAGTTACAAATGGTTCACATACGTCAAATGGTTACAAATGATTCACATACATCCATTGATTACAAATGGTTCACATACATCCAATGATTACAAATGGTTCACATATATCCAATGATTACAAATGGTTCAAAACGTAAAACAATTGTGCTAGCTGTTGGACCGTTCTTTGACCCGAAAAATCAATTCGAGTAGCTCATCTTCATGTATGAAGGCGGAATCAACATATATGAAGTCTACAACAGCTTGTCCTATTAATTTCCTTTACTTTTATTGCTTTTCTGATGAGATTTTAACAGAGTTTGGCTCCAAGCATACACACACAACTATGAGATCCGCTCAAATGAACCCCCTATATATAGACATGGCTGGTTCGCTTATACGGCATGACACAAAAGCGATCCAGACCAATGACACATAAGCGATCCAGAACTAAGACACATAAGCGGACCAGACATTACCCTATGAGCGAACCAGACTTATAAAAATACATATTTTGACATCTTTGACTCTCTGTTAACCAATATTTACTTCAGACTTTTTGTAGACGCAGTCAACAGACATTTCATACATCAACAGACTCCCCCTTGAATGTTGACGTAGTCTTTTAGCATCTTCAGATCCATAGTCTTCAGTCTTAGTCTTTTCTTCAACTCTGTCTTTTCATCATAAGCACTCTATCTTCACATTCCCATTGACTGTTGATCCAGACTCCCCCTTTCACAGACTCCCCCTCTCGATATGCTAGAATCTGAGATATCTGGTTCAAGCTTTGACAAATAGCTTCCTTTGAGAATAATGAAGATTAAACCTGTTACTTAACCAACAAACATTACAAACTATCTTTTTAACATAAAATCACAAAATCAATCAGTTATAACAATCCACTCAAGTATTCAGGTCCAAGTTAATGACCCTGATTACTCAATTAATCTACCAAGTCCAATTTAATGACCTTGGTTGATCATTTGACGAAACAAACTGATTTTAAAACAACAATTTCAAACAATTTCTGAAAAATAACAAGTATCAAGTTAATGAACTTGTTTTTGACTATTCAAACAATTCAAACTTCTTCAAAGTAAGCTCTCCTCATTCTTCAGTCCAGAATCTCCTGCATCTGCTTCAAATATCTGAGAATCCAACAATCAACTCTCCACTTTGGTTTGTCGGAAAATAAAGCAGAAATAAAATCTTTTTGGATTTTATCAAAGTGTTCTAAACTAAGAAATGAAATACAGAAAACTTAAATTGCAGAAATTAAACAAAGTAAACTATTTACAAACATATTTTTGGTGAGCGTGTCAGGGAATCATATCAGCTTTTCAGACAAATTACAAGTACCGTTAAGCTACATTACATACTTAGATTTAAACAATTTACCTCGATTGTCGATATACTGATCCATCTTAAATTCTCACACAAATTTCAATTTACTCAGGATATGATTTAGATGAATTAAGAACTTAGATCATTCATGTGTCCCACCTCTTGAATATACTCCCGTATCCAGAATCTCAATAATCAGTCTTACAGGTGAGAATACTACAATGATATCTGTATATAATTTAGGTATGCGAGGGCCGAGGGATCTCAGATCGATACTTCCGTATACGCAGAGAGATATCAGCTTCGACTTTTCGGTGTGTCCCCTTTAGAGGATCTTTTTGCTTACAACAGCAGCATTTATCAATTTTATTGTTTCAGCATGCTGAGGGTTTAATGCTGTGTTTCAAGCATTGCAGCAAGTATTAGCCAGGGACTAGGTCAGAACCACCGTTCAGCAGAAGTCCCGGAATAATACCCCAGACATCATAGAGTATAAAGACCTAGTATATCAGATTAAGAGACCTTTCAAACGAGATTTCAGGGGTTACCTATATATCCAAATAGTGTTCCCCACGAATTCACAAGTTTGAATTTTAGGTTTATATCCCGAATAAATCTACTAAATGTGTGAAAACCTATTGACACATCATCAGTAAGATTGTTTAACTCTTTTATACTATTCAAATCTTTAGCATACTGTAATCGTCTAGCTGATGTACTATCATTTTCCCTATATACACAAGCTCTTTTTCAAATTTTATCATGTTTTTGTATTTTTGCATTTTTTACTGTTTTTGTATTTTCTGAAAATAACTATGTACAAACATCTACTCCCCCTAAATACCAAAACAAGTAAAAATTCGACAAACCATTGCAGATTGTTTCTCGTCTTCATCCGCAACAGTACCCTCATCAAAAGCTTTGGTATGTAAATCGACAGAAGCTTCATACCATTCAGTTTTAACAAATATTTAAATCGACAGAAGCTTTGGTACCATCCGACACCGACAGAAGCTGTAACACCTGTGCCTTCACGGCCATCAAACAAATACCAAACCAATGAAATATTATATTTCATACTTGGGATTTGTAAAAATATGTGTATCATTTGCACATATCAATTCTTGTTCAATTTCAAACTCTAAATCGCTTTCTGGAAGGTTATACGCGCACCGATGCGTAAATATAACCAGTTTAACGCAACAAACGCTCCGGAATAGTGACAAAGGCTTAACATACCTTAAATAACCTTTACATAACTTAGAAATAAGTTTTGAAGGCTTTGGTATGGCAAAAACAAGTTAATTCGCTTACAGGGACTAAATATGACAAACTGCGAAAGTATGTCAATTTGAACTGTAACGAACATTCCGGAACATAACCATAAGTTAAACACACCTTAAATATCCTTTACATAGCTTAGAAATAGGCTTTGAGGGGTTCGGTGTGCTAAAATAAACTTTTGGGTCATTCAGGGACTAAAAGTGTCAAAAAGTGCACAAGTTTGCATTTTCGCGCATAACTTACGTTCTGAATACATCCGGACATCCAAAAATTTATGTGAGCATGACTATATTATATTTTAGTGTTCGCCATAAGAAAAATCCATTCGTCACGTCATTTGGATCGTTTTTCACGCTTATGCGCATTCCGTCGTAATTAAGCGAACATCGCGTTCGTACGACCAAACGAACTGACATCCGACATATTTTTGAGCATGTTTCATGTCCACAATGTTTAGGCAACATTTTAGGGCCTTAAAGTTGGCTTTACGGGCCTTAGAAGTGTCGGGAATGGCCTTAAACACGTGCAGGGGCTGAAACTGTCATTTTTGAAACTTATTTTCGGATCAGAAGCCCCAAGCGGCCCGCATTAGATTTGTCTAATGCTGAAGCGGGCCGCCTCAGCCTCTGCAGACCAGATTCATTGTTTTTACAGCTGGTTGCAGCTGTTTAGCACCTCCAATCCCTCTCCCACATGTCAATTCCCTATGGTGAGTGGCCATTTGACACACCACAACATTCCAACACATGTACGGCCTTGATCGTGCCCTCTTTTCCATGAAACGATCTCAACGGTTACCCGAAAACTATATATACCCATCCACCCCCATTGCATTTCTTACAAGAATTCTGATTTTGAGAGCTCTAAGTTGAAACCATTGTTTCATACCTGAGTTCTTGGATCGGGATTAGCATTCGGGGACCCTTCGTAAGTATTCTTTCGTTCTTTTCCTTATTTTATTGCTTTTCGAGTCCGAAAGTCAAACTTTGTTTGAATTTCAGCGTTGACCAGTAATGGTCAATGCGAAGTTCGTTTGAACTTCGCAACGTGATTGTAATCACGATGGTCATAGTCCCTTGGGATTATGCCTACTGATTACCACGTTGTTTAGGGTCGTAGGGTAAGCGATCTAATAAATCGCTTATACCTTCGAACTCGACCCAGTTTGGTCGATCATTAGGATCCGACCAAATACATTAGGTGACCCTAGTATAGGGCATAACCTTCCGAGGTTATACCCTATGGTCACATCGTTTAAATAGTTGTATGATAGGTAGTTTATATGCCTTAGGTAAATTACCATAATACCCTTTTCATGTATAATTGGTAACTAAGCATATGTAACCTAAACCTTTGTCATATAACTGATTATGTAACATGTTTAGGCATATAACACTTGTCATAGGACTAGTTAGACGGTCCGAACGCGTTTCACGCGCACGACGCGTTAAAGTAGCATATGTTACCTTAATGGGTCGCGATGGGTCGAAAGCACTTAGGTTTGGTTTCATTGTAGTATGTAGGCCTTGTTAAACCATATCATATGAGTTCCAATACTCATTTGGTTTACCAAGCCTCATCCTATCCGATCTCCCGATTTAAGTCCGGTTTATTTATATAGTTTTAGATTGCCGACTGATTCTGTGCTCCCTCTAGCTTTGTTTGGTTGTTGTTCAAGACCTCCAAGCATTCTCAGGCGAGTACATTATTCCCCTCTTTTACTGTTTTCAACTGTTTTGGGGTGACTCATATGTGCTAAAAGTTTTCGATGTTATAACGATGGTTTCAAAAACGATTAAGACTATTTATACAAAACTAATAACGATTTCATAAAGTGAACAAACTTGTTGGTTGTAGTTACATAACAAATGACATTCATTAGCTATGATCAAGCCGACCAGTATTAGGTTATGGTACCATAGGATCTGACAAATCCCGTTATTTACTACACCCGTGGTTATGTGTGGGTATGGTAGGTAGCGACTGAATCTGTAATTGTTAACTTACCCTATGGAGGTTTGTTAATACGAAAACGAGAAGCGACGAGTGATGAGTCACGAAGGTTTGAATGTTATTAGTGAGACGATCATATAAGTAGTTTCACGACCTAAAACGAATTTAACGATTGGGTAAACGATAGGTTTTCACACGATGTTTTAACGATTGGGTAAACATTTTAACATGATTGACATTTGATCATGCATTTCTCACAAAACATAACTTTGATTTAAACCAAGTTTTACTTCAATACTTTGTTTTTGTGCATATGGTTTAGTTGAGACATTTCACTTGCCATACATGACATTTTGACGTAGACATTTGACATGGATATTTGACATAGACATTTTGATATGATTTACATCTTGACATGAACATTTTAACATATTATTTCAATACATTTGAAAATTTGTTTAAATATGGACATCTTACATTGGTGGTTTGTTTGGGTAAGTGATTTGAGTAACGGTGCGTATGTAATATGATACAAGCATGGTGGATACGCCGCTGGTACTTCCTATATATAAGTGTTTGTATGGTATTACATATTGTAGCGTTATTTGAATCATTTCAGTTTGAGACATAGAACATTTTATACAAGTAACATACTTTACACAAGACATTTATTTACAAACAACTTATCTTATACAAACTCATTTTTACATGGTTATTCATTTAATCATGCATTCTTCTCTTATTATACATATCACCTGAACTTATTATTTTTCAAATGATTTACAAAGACAAAGCAAATTACAAGGTTCATGACTAAACATTTTCTTAAACAGAAGTCATGAATCTTATTTTCACAAAACCTATGTACTCGCCAGCATTTCTTTGCTGACCTCGTTTTCACATATGTTTCAGGTATTGTTGGATGATATCGATTGATAAGTTGCATGCTCACATAGGACTGGACAAGGCCTTAGTGACTCAATAACAAAGATAGACTATGTTTAAATAGTGTATTTAGATTTCCAGACGATGTAATTACTCTATGTTTAATAAAACGAAACACTTTTGATATCCATGGTTATGAAACATTAATTCTGTTGCAACACGCCCCGATGTTTCCGCCGCGATTTGTTGTTTTACGCGGTCGGGGTGTGACAGAAAAGATGGTATCAGAGCCAATGGTTATAGGGAATTAGGTTATTAGTAATGCTTTGACCTAGTCTATAACCTTCTTAGGACCCTAACGCGAGTTTACTTGCGTTTAGTCATAAAACAATACCGTCCCCTATCCTTAGGCGACGACCACAACAAGAACATAAATTTCAAAACCTCTTTGAAAACTAATCATCTGTTCTAGGATGATTGATTACTAGGTTTTGAACCCTCTATTATATGGTTTTGAACCCCTTTGAATTTTCAAAATCTCGTCAAGGTTTTGGGTTTTAAATAATGTGAACACGTGCAAACTGGAAGGGTGAATGCCTGTATTCTGGGTTTTCTGTCTAGGCAAGCACTTCGTATACATCTCATCAGACGCGAGACCAGTTGTGCTTACCTGGGAATTCTTGGGATGAGTGTTCACTTATAGGCGAGCATGTCTTCGCGATACATTATTTTTAACCTATTTACTTTGACTAATCACCAAGGTCGTTTGTTGCTTTGTAGTAACAAACAAATGACCACTATCCTTGCTTTCATCAGATTTGTTACATCTCATTCTTTTCGTCTAATTCTCTCACTCGTTTCCTTGTCAGACAATGCCTCCTCGACGCGATACCCGAACCGATACACGGACTTTTACTATTGAAGAACTCGCAGCCCTGATCTCTCAACAGGTGGCTGCTGTGGTTCCCGGTGTTGTAACCCAAGTCCACGAGATGTACAACAACGGCAACAACAACAACAATAATGCACCGTGTAATTTCAAGAACTTCAATTCTGCGAAGCCACTTAAGTTTTCTGGGACTCAAGGAGCAACTGCGCTCCTGCAGTGGTTTGAGAGTATCGAGAGCACATTCAGACATGTGCAGTGTCAGGATGCGCGTAAGGTGGAATTTGCTTCGAGTGTGTTTGAAAAGCGAGCGCTTACTTGATGGAATGGTGTTATGCGAGATAGGGGTGCCGAAGTGGCGTTGGCACAAACATGGGCAGAGCTTCGGGCTCTCATGATGAAGGAGTTTTGTCCCCGTCACGAGATCCGAGTTTTGGAACGAGAGTTTGACGACTTAAAGCAAGATGGGGCTGAACACCGTGCGTACACGGATCGTTTTGAAGAACTCAGTCTATTGTGTCCCACCATGGTTACCCCTCTGGAGAAAGCGATCGAGAGATACATAGATGGTTTACCCGATTCGATTATGGATATTTTGATCGGTGTTAATCCTACCACCCTTCGTCAAGCAATCGAGTTGTCAGCTACCCTGACTGAGTCTCAAGTCAGAAAGGGTAAACTCACCCGCAAGGGTGATAAAAAGAAGGCAACCGATTCTGGAAAGGACAAGAAGAAGGATAAGGGGAAGGGTAAGGAAGGTGAGACGTCGAAGAAATCGAAGAAGCGGAAGGGTGCCCAAAATTTTGCTGTTACAGCACAGACTGCTCAAAACCTGCAGAATCCACCGGCTCAGCCACATGCAAAGAAGGCATATGCTGGTACCGCACCACATTGTGCCCGTTGCAACGGTCATCATGTTGCACAACAAGATTGCAAGAAATGCACAACGTGTGGTAGACTTGGGCATTTGGCCAATACTTGTCGTCTGAGACAAAATCAGGCTGCTCAGGTTCAAGCTCCGGTTCAAGGGAATGCTGCGAGATTCCCACTGGGTTCATGTTTCAACTGCGGAGAGTTTGGTCATTTCCGCCCCAACTGTCCGAGGCTGGTGAATACAAATGCTAACGCAAACCCGAATGCGAACGTTCACGTCAATGTGAATCCAGCACGTGGTCGAGTGTTTAACATCAATGAGGCAATCGATGATGAAGAAGTGAACTTTTAGTATTTTGTATTTCCTCTGGTTGTTATCTTATAACATTTAAAGACAATGCGGTTGCTATATAAATAAAAATTTGTGGTTTTTATTTTTAACTAATGCAATTGTATGAATGTTTGATCCAACCTTATGATGTTAACACAAAGACAAAACTACTCGTGTGGTTCTGTCATTTTTATGATCACTTGTGATCTCCCTAAGAACCTCAAACACTTGTTTCTTTTAAATCTAAGAGTATCTTATCGCCTTGTACCGTTCGAGATGCAAGAATTATCAAAACAGCTTCAAGAGTTGTCTGATAAGGGATTCATCCGTCCGAACTTTTCACCTTGGAGAAACTCCTGTTCTCTTTGTGAAAAGAAAATTGGATCTTTTCAAATGTATATCGATTAACGTAAGCCTAGTAAGCTTACCATCAAAAATCGATATTCCCTACCTTAAATCAATGATCCGATCATCTGCAGGGTACTTCATGCTTTTCCGAGATCGATTTGCGTTCTTGGTATCATCAACTTCGTATTCTCGGAGAAGATGTTCCCAAAACGGTTTTCTGCATGAAGTATGGCCATTACGAGTTTACAGTCATACCTTTTGGTTTGACAAATGCTCCAGCCATCTTCATGGACTTAATAAATAGGGTCTGCAAGCCTTATTTGGATCAGTTCGTCATTGTTTTTATTGATGACATCTTGATCTATTCAAAGTCCCGAGCCGACCACGATCAACACCTTCGTTGATTTCGGAGCCTGATTGGATTCCTTGTACACCTTAATATGTACATTACAACTCAATTAGGACAAGCCGAATTCCTTTTTAGATCTTCCTATTTTCATAGTTAGATTCTTGAAAATATTTAAAGTGTCAAGTGAAATCCACGGATTGGATTCCTAGTATGCTTTAAATACCCATGTCCAAAGATAACAAATTAAACGATTATACGATTAAACGATTTTGCGATTAAACGATTTTGCGATTAAACGATTATACAATTATGCGATTATGTGTTTATGTGTTATATGTTCTCCTCTATGTTTTTGTGTGATCCAATTTTCAAATCCTCATAGAATCTTTCGTATCTTTATATGAGGGATTCATAGTAGGATATTCAAAAGGTACTACTTTAAATCCTTAATGGGCTTCTACGTTGTAGTTAAAGACCCTTGGGTTATATGGTACCACTCCATGGTTCGATAAGAGACCTTTTTAGTGGTCTAGTCAAAAAGATTGATTCACAATTTGGTTAAAGAACGACATCTAGTGATGTAGCTGGACAGACTCCTTGATAGTCTATTTAGATCATTTATTGATTTAATTAAAAGGACTCTATGGCGGTCTAGTCACACTCATCATAAGAATGTTCATTTGGTTTTACCCTACACATTATAAAATAGACTGTGTGAACTGTGCAAGGAATTGTCTGATTATGGACGCGTACATAATTATGAAATTTAGTGCATAGAAACCCAGTAAGGTTTATTATGTGTAAGAACCGATAGTGACAACAATAACAAAATGAGAACGATGTAATGGAGGTACGGTGGACGCACCAATGACGCTTCATATACTTGTATATAAGTATCCCTCTTACATTGCAAACATGATGTTGTTAAAGTTACTAGAAGTTCAGAACCCTAACCAATGTTGTTTGATCTTTTCAACTTCATATTTTCAAGCTCTCACAAGTTTCCTCTAAATAAATTTCGGGACGAAATTTCCTAAAGTAGGGGAGACTGTAACACCTGTGCCTTCACGGCCATCAAACAAATACCAAACCAATGAAATATTATATTTCATACTTGGGATTTGTAAAAATATGTGTATCATTTGCACATATCAATTCTTGTTCAATTTCAAACTCTAAATCGCTTTCTGGAAGGTTATACGCGCACCGATGCGTAAATATAACCAGTTTAACGCAACAAACGCTCCGGAATAGTGACAAAGGCTTAACATACCTTAAATAACCTTTACATAACTTAGAAATAAGTTTTGAAGGCTTTGGTATGGCAAAAACAAGTTAATTCGCTTACAGGGACTAAATATGACAAACTGCGAAAGTATGTCAATTTGAACTGTAACGAACATTCCGGAACATAACCATAAGTTAAACACACCTTAAATATCCTTTACATAGCTTAGAAATAGGCTTTGAGGGGTTCGGTGTGCTAAAATAAACTTTTGGGTCATTCAGGGACTAAAAGTGTCAAAAAGTGCACAAGTTTGCATTTTCGCGCATAACTTACGTTCTGAATACATCCGGACATCCAAAAATTTATGTGAGCATGACTATATTATATTTTAGTGTTCGCCATAAGAAAAATCCATTCGTCACGTCATTTGGATCGTTTTTCACGCTTATGCGCATTCCGTCGTAATTAAGCGAACATCGCGTTCGTACGACCAAACGAACTGACATCCGACATATTTTTGAGCATGTTTCATGTCCACAATGTTTAGGAAACATTTTAGGGCCTTAAAGTTGGCTTTACGGGCCTTAGAAGTGTCGGGAATGGCCTTAAACACGTGCAGGGGCTGAAACTGTCATTTTTGAAACTTATTTTCGGATCAGAAGCCCCAAGCGGCCCGCATTAGATTTGTCTAATGCTGAAGCGGGCCGCCTCAGCCTCTGCAGACCAGATTCATTGTTTTTACAGCTGGTTGCAGCTGTTTAGCACCTCCAATCCCTCTCCCACATGTCAATTCCCTATGGTGAGTGGCCATTTGACACACCACAACATTCCAACACATGTACGGCCTTGATCGTGCCCTCTTTTCCATGAAACGATCTCAACGGTTACCCGAAAACTATATATACCCATCCACCCCCATTGCATTTCTTACAAGAATTCTGATTTTGAGAGCTCTAAGTTGAAACCATTGTTTCATACCTGAGTTCTTGGATCGGGATTAGCATTCGGGGACCCTTCGTAAGTATTCTTTCGTTCTTTTCCTTATTTTATTGCTTTTCGAGTCCGAAAGTCAAACTTTGTTTGACTTTCAGCGTTGACCAGTAATGGTCAATGCGAAGTTCGTTTGAACTTCGCAACGTGATTGTAATCACGATGGTCATAGTCCCTTGGGATTATGCCTACTGATTACCACGTTGTTTAGGGTCGTAGGGTAAGCGATCTAATAAATCGCTTATACCTTCGAACTCGACCCAGTTTGGTCGATCATTAGGATCCGACCAAATACATTAGGTGACCCTAGTATAGGGCATAACCTTCCGAGGTTATACCCTATGGTCACATCGTTTAAATAGTTGTATGATAGGTAGTTTATATGCCTTAGGTAAATTACCATAATACCCTTTTCATGTATAATTGGTAACTAAGCATATGTAACCTAAACCTTTGTCATATAACTGATTATGTAACATGTTTAGGCATATAACACTTGTCATAGGACTAGTTAGACGGTCCGAACGCGTTTCACGCGCACGACGCGTTAAAGTAGCATATGTTACCTTAATGGGTCGCGATGGGTCGAAAGCACTTAGGTTTGGTTTCATTGTAGTATGTAGGCCTTGTTAAACCATATCATATGAGTTCCAATACTCATTTGGTTTACCAAGCCTCATCCTATCCGATCTCCCGATTTAAGTCCGGTTTATTTATATAGTTTTAGATTGCCGACTGATTCCGTGCTCCCTCTAGCTTTGTTTGGTTGTTGTTCAAGACCTCCAAGCATTCTCAGGCGAGTACATTATTCCCCTCTTTTACTGTTTTCAACTGTTTTGGGGTGACTCATATGTGCTAAAAGTTTTCGATGTTATAACGATGGTTTCAAAAACGATTAAGACTATTTATACAAAACTAATAACGATTTCATAAAGTGAACAAACTTGTTGGTTGTAGTTACATAACAAATGACATTCATTAGCTATGATCAAGCCGACCAGTATTAGGTTATGGTACCATAGGATCTGACAAATCCCGTTATTTACTACACCCGTGGTTATGTGTGGGTATGGTAGGTAGCGACTGAATCTGTAATTGTTAACTTACCCTATGGAGGTTTGTTAATACGAAAACGAGAAGCGACGAGTGATGAGTCACGAAGGTTTGAATGTTATTAGCGAGACGATCATATAAGTAGTTTCACGACCTAAAACGAATTTAACGATTGGGTAAACGATAGGTTTTCACACGATGTTTTAACGATTGGGTAAACATTTTAACATGATTGACATTTGATCATGCATTTCTCACAAAACATAACTTTGATTTAAACCAAGTTTTACTTCAATACTTTGTTTTTGTGCATATGGTTTAGTTGAGACATTTCACTTGCCATACATGACATTTTGACGTAGACATTTGACATGGATATTTGACATAGACATTTTGATATGATTTACATCTTGACATGAACATTTTAACATATTATTTCAATACATTTGAAAATTTGTTTAAATATGGACATCTTACATTGGTGGTTTGTTTGGGTAAGTGATTTGAGTAACGGTGCGTATGTAATATGATACAAGCATGGTGGATACGCCGCTGGTACTTCCTATATATAAGTGTTTGTATGGTATTACATATTGTAGCGTTATTTGAATCATTTCAGTTTGAGACATAGAACATTTTATACAAGTAACATACTTTACACAAGACATTTATTTACAAACAACTTATCTTATACAAACTCATTTTTACATGGTTATTCATTTAATCATGCATTCTTCTCTTATTATACATATCACCTGAACTTATTATTTTTCAAATGATTTACAAAGACAAAGCAAATTACAAGGTTCATGACTAAACATTTTCTTAAACAGAAGTCATGAATCTTATTTTCACAAAACCTATGTACTCGCCAGCATTTCTTTGCTGACCTCGTTTTCACATATGTTTCAGGTATTGTTGGATGATATCGATTGATAAGTTGCATGCTCACATAGGACTGGACAAGGCCTTAGTGACTCAATAACAAAGATAGACTATGTTTAAATAGTGTATTTAGATTTCCAGACGATGTAATTACTCTATGTTTAATAAAACGAAACACTTTTGATATCCATGGTTATGAAACATTAATTCTGTTGCAACACGCCCCGATGTTTCCGCCGCGATTTGTTGTTTTACGCGGTCGGGGTGTGACAGAAAAGATGGTATCAGAGCCAATGGTTATAGGGAATTAGGTTATTAGTAATGCTTTGACCTAGTCTATAACCTTCTTAGGACCCTAACGCGAGTTTACTTGCGTTTAGTCATAAAACAATACCGTCCCCTATCCTTAGGCGACGACCACAACAAGAACATAAATTTCAAAACCTCTTTGAAAACTAATCATCTGTTCTAGGATGATTGATTACTAGGTTTTGAACCCTCTATTATATGGTTTTGAACCCCTTTGAATTTTCAAAATCTCGTCAAGGTTTTGGGTTTTAAATAATGTGAACACGTGCAAACTGGAAGGGTGAATGCCTGTATTCTGGGTTTTCTGTCTAGGCAAGCACTTCGTATACATCTCATCAGACGCGAGACCTGAGAGCAGCAACTGCTAGCAGAAACATACTCCGCTTCACAAGTAGATAACGCCACAGACGTTTTTTTCTTACACTGCCAGGTAACCAATCTAGGACCAAAGAACTGGCATCCTGCAGTTGTTGATTTTGAATTGACTTTGCAGCATCCGAAATCCGAATAGGAATACCCTTCGAGCGTAAAATCACCTTTCCTAGGATACCACAACCCCAATGAAGGAGTTCCTTTCAGGTAGCGCAATATCCTCTTCACAATAATCATATGTGATGCTCTCGGGTTAGACTGAAATCTTGCTGCGAGGCACGTTGGGTACATTATATCAGGACGTGAAGCAGTTAGGTACATTAAAGAACCTATCATGGATCTATAAAAAGTTTCATCAGCCCTGTCTCCGGTGAGATCTGGGTGAATCCCATGATTTGTTGCAAGTGGGGTAGCAGCTGGAGTAGAACTTGACATCCCAAATTTCTCTAGAATATCATGAACGTACTTTGACTGATGAATGAAAATTCCCTCAGGAAGTTGTTCAACTTGTAAACCCAGAAAGAATTTCATCTCCCCCATTGATGACATTTCAAACTTCTGCTTCATCACTGATTCAAAATCTTTACATAGATTTTCATTTGTTGACCCAAAGATTATATCGTCCACATAAATTTGTACTATCAAAAGATGACCATCAACGACTTTAGTGAAGAGAGTGGCATCCACTTTTCCACGAATGAACTTGTTAGCGAGTAGGTGTTGAGACAAAGTCTCGTACCAGGCTCTCGGGGCCTGGTGTAAACCATACCGCGCTTTGTCCAATAAGTAGACCTTGTTTTTGTGGATTGGATCGGTAAAGCCCGGCGGCTGACCGACATAAACCTCCTCTTTAACCTTCCCATTAAGAAACACCAATTTAACATCCAACTGATAAACTTTGAAGTTCTTCCAAGACGCAAATGCTAGGAAAATTCTGATTGCCTCTAGTCTTGCTACAGGAGCATAGACTTCAGTAAAATTAATTCCCTCCTGTTGACTAAATCCCTGAACAACGAGTCGAGCTTTGTTCCTTACGACAACTCCTCTATCGTCCCTCTTGCACTTGAACACCCACTTGGTGTTAATTTTCCTATGACCATCCGGCAAATCAACTAACTTCCACACTCCCAACTTCTCAAATTGACTAAGTTCCTCCTGCATTGCATTGACCCAAGAGTCTTCAGTAAGCGCCTCTTTGTAAGTTCTTGGCTCAACCTGCGAGATAAAACAACTTAATGAGAATTCAGTTTGCAAAGGAGAAACTTTTGTATAAAAACATGTAAGCCCTTTATCAATCTGATTTCGAGTGCGAACGCCTGCTTGCAATTCTCCTATGATCAACTCCTCTGGATGATATGAAAAAGTTCGCGGCATCACTTCGCTTGGAACATCTACATTTCCCTCCAGATTAGTAACATTCTGCTCTGCATCTTGTTCACCAACTTGGTTTGTTTGACTTGAAATCTGAATTTGCTCCCCCTCAGAATCTGAATCTGAATCACCATGATCAAATACTGGCATGTTTTCAGGTTCTAGATTATCATTCTGAGCCGACTGATTATCCTGAGCAACTTCATTCTGTTGGACATCATCATGTTCACCAGCATTACTCGGACCTGCTTCATCGTCATTTGAAGTTTCCCGTTGTCTTCTCGAATACTCAGCTGGGAATCTTAACTGCGACTCATATTCACGCAAAATATCCAACTCATCAAAGAAATCTTCATCATCCTCTGATTCTTCTCTCATGTCAAACGAATCCCAAAGTTTGTCATAATGATAACGCCATGAATCACCAGGATTCTGCGGCGGCATAGTATATCCTTGACATTCAACATTTGCAGCTTCAATAATCCGCTTCTCACTTGGAACAAAGACACGTCGCAATGGATTTGAATAACCAACAAATATACCCTCAATGCACTTCGGACCAAACTTTCCAAAAGGCTCTATAACCGTACAAGGTGACCCGAACGGTTCTAGATACTTCAAATTCGGTTTACGATTATTGATTAGCTCAAAGCATGTTTTGTTGAACTTCTTGACAGTAAGAACCCTGTTGAGCGTATAGCATGCGGCGGAAACAGCTTCAGCCCATAAATTTATCGGTAACTTTGAATATGCGAGCATAGTTCTAGCCGTCTCGATTAGCGTCCGGTTTTTGCGTTCTGCGACTCCATTCTGCTGTGGAGTATACGGAGCACTAAACTCATGCAAAATACCTCTTTCATCACAAAATTCTTCCATCTTGCTGTTCTTGAATTCAGTACCATTATCACTTCGAATTCTCTTGATATGCCGTTGGTACAAATTCTCAATCTTTCTGAACAACCCCATCAAACTGTCAAATGTTTCATCTTTCGTCTTCAAGAAAGAAACCCACGAAAATCTGGAATAATCATCAGTAACGACCAAACAATAGGAATCTCCTGTAATACTTTTGACATTCACAGGACCAAACAAATCCATGTGAAGTCTTTCCAGAGGTCTCGAAACTGAATTGACTTGCTTTGTAGGGTGTGACTTCTTCTTCTGCTTGCCTTTGATGCAGCTAATGCACTCCCCTTCCAGATGAAAACCTTTGATATTAACACCCAATACCAAATCATTGTGCACCAAATGATTCATTTTTCTAAGATGTATATGCCCCATCTTTCGGTGCCACAATCTTGATTCTTTCTCAGTTGCTCTAGACACAAAACAATGTGCTTGACCAGTAGTTGTAGTTGCTACAGACATATCTAACACATATAAATCATTCACTCTAGGTGCCCTCATAATAATCCATTCTTCAGGAATAACAAAACCAGGTTTCAAGATCAAACATTCCTTATCAGTAAAGTGAGTAGTATACTGATTGTCACAAATCTGCGAGATACTAAGCAGATTGTTCTCCAGCTCAGTGATGTAGTTAACTCTCTCAAACGTCACAATCCCATTGGATAACGTTCCTTCACCAACAATTCTACCACCTTCATGACCTGCAAATCCCACATAACCACCATTGATATTCTTCACATCATACAGTAATGCAGTTTTTCCTGTCATATGTCGAGATGCGCCACTATCCATGATCCATCTTGAAATGGCTCTTGGAAGATCCTGCACATACCACAAGTTGATTTTAAAACATTTCAATAAAGATGCCGATTCATGCTTCGCGATCCAGGAAGCTCCGGCCATTCAAACTGCTTATTCGAACATAGTGTCCACCCAGGCCTCATCAGCCTTAGGTGTAACCTTGACTCTTGCAATTTGAATTTTGAAATTTTCAGCCTTCAAAGGTGGAAAATTTGCATCATAATCAACCGAAATTGATTCTTCAGCCTTTTTCACTTCAGAAGTTGAAATTTTCATTTCAGTTTTTGGTTTCCAAATTTGTTCAGATAATGCAACCCGTTTATAAAACTTGTCATTTTTAGTTACCACTTTCTTTACGGATTCATTTTTCACTTTGATGTTGTCATTTTTAACGTTTTGCTTCTCTATCACTTTCTTCTCAACATACATTGGTGATTTACCCTTCACATCAACCTTCTTTTGTTGAACCTTCACAGCTTCAGTCCTAGGCTTCACATATGTACACTTTCGTGCAATATGACCAACTTGTTCACATCTAAAACAAGTACGAGTATCAGCTACTCGACTCGTGCCTTCAGACTGAGCCTGCGAAGCTCTCTTCTCAAAGAACTCTTTATTTGATTTTGAAAAAAATTCATTTTCCTCATCAGAAAGTGAACTTGAACCATTCACAAACACCTTCTTTTCAGCAAACCTTCTGTTTTGAAAACTCCTTTTCTGATAACTCTTACCACCTCGATAACCACCCGACCAATTGTTTCGATTGTTATTATTATAAAAACGTGGTGGAACAACAGGCTTTTTGTAATAAGCTTTATCTTTCTCAAAATTCATTTGCCTTTTTGTTTGACACAAACTGTTCACTTCTGACAACTCAACTTCAACCAACTTGAAAACATTTGTCAATTTGTTCACATTAACATTCTCAATCGGAAACTCTGAATCCGAAAACAACTTATCCGAACCCATCATCTTGTACATGACAAGGTTTGATTCTTCATCTAAGTTGTTTTTGGACTTTTGTTTCGGAATGTATCTGTCTAGAAAACACCCATCCTCCTCAGAAGGGTCACAATCCGGTTTAAGCACTTTGTCTACCACACTTTTCACCACATCACTTTGGACACTATCGTCATTGGAAGACGTAAACATGACATCAATGTTTTCAGGAAGTTTAACTTCACTTTCTTCCTCAATTTCCACCAAACTAGACTGCTTTTTCGTGTAGTTGTCTAAAATTGGCGGTGGAACTTTGTGAAAACCTACACCCGTTCCATCAGAAAACACATCCTTGCCATCTTTGTTTTTCCCTATAGGTTTAGGAACAATATGTTGCAAAACAAAGCTTGCTGATTTATAGCTGTTAAGCTTCAACTGGATTCGTTCATTCTCAATTTCAGCTTCTTGAACTTTAAGTTTCAGTTTAGCAATTTGATCCAGTTGTTCATTAATCGATTCTTCTTTTAACCTCAAAACAGCTCTTAGATGTTCATTTTCTTTAAATGTTTTGCCATTACGATCATCACTATCTTTGACAATGTTTTTCAATTTCTCAAACTTTTCAGAAATCTGACGGTTTTCAAGAATTAACTTTTCATTTTCAGATTTTATTTTCTCACGTTCAGTTTTATCATTTTCAATTTGAGCCGTTAATTCTTTGATCCGTTCAGTTGAAGCTCTTACACTTTTGTCACGATCGAGAATCTGATCTTCAACATTTCTAACCTTTGTTGTCAGATTCTGAATTTTCTCATTGTTAAGATACGTGACAGTGCTACAAAAATTGCATTGTTTGGTGCAATTTTTGCAGTCAGCATTCCCATCAATCTTGTTACCTGACACATTTGTTGACACACTTTGACTGACTGATCCCTTTGACTCAGTAACAGAATTAGGATCTACCTCAAGTGCTTTTGCAGCTAGCACTTTGTCAGCCATCATTTCCAGATTCTCAGCTGTCAACTCTTGCGTAGTATCAATTAAACCCGTATCAACCTGCTTTTCTTTCTTCTCTTTTTCCTCTTTCTCCTTTCTTTCTTTTTCTTTCTCTTCTTCAATCATTTTTGACGTTGGTGTTCCCCACCACTTGTGCTGCCAGTATTCATCTTCTTCTTTGTACTCCTTGATGATGGCTTCGATGTCTAGCGTTTTGTCATCAATCGCAATGTTGCCATACCTATCAAGATAGCACTCTCTATCTGGATCCCATCTGTTTTCTCTTCTAGCTTCCAGAAAGATACCAGAAAGTCTGATAATCTTGGTTTCAGCAACCATCTTCCGGTATTGATACTTCTGTTCCTCAGTACGATCATCTTTCCACTTAATAGGTTCATCATTGCTTGCCATGAATGCGTAACCCACCGCATCTTCTTCCGGTAGAACTTCCTTACTCCAATCATACCCCTCATCATCATAAATCACAGTAAGAGCTCTAGATTTCTCTCTGTTGTCTTCAACCTGCTTCAATATAGGCGGCTCAGATTTATTCTGATGGTAAATCGCCTTCTTGTAGTAATCATCTCTGAAAGGGTTCTCCGACTCATCAGCATAAGCGTTTCGGCATTCTCGTTTGAAGTGACCCTTCTGTTTACATTTGAAGCATGTCACTTTGGATTTATCGAACCCCAGCTTAGTAGAAGCACCACCAATTGTTTTTCTGCCAGTAATTTCCATGAATCTTTGTGCACGACGAACAGCACTTGCCATAGCCCAACGAATATCTATCAGTTCCATTTCCTCCGGATCAATCTGATTGTAATCTTCTTTCGTCAGATTTGTATTGCCAATCTTCCCAGCTACCAATCCTTTATACGATTCCAACACTGATGCTAGAAAGATCATCTGCTGCTTGGCCGATTCCTCATCAAAGTTCTGAGCATTCTTCAAGTCTATTGCGATGTTGCATTGAAAACGATTCTTTGCATCAGCATTTCCAGAAGATGAAGATCCACTGTGAAAACCACTGTGACTTCCACTGCTTTGACCACTTTGACTTTCTTTGTCATCTGTCGAAACATTCTCAGCAGAAAATGCAGTTTTTGGAGAAGTTGCTTTTGGCATCATGCTTTTTGGATAGTATAGATCCAAATTCTGTTGATAAGATGAATTATTAACTTTGTATGTCTTCTTCAATTCCAGTTCATGACTTTCAAGTTTCTCAATCACCAAATCTGGTTTCAACAATTCAGAAGGAATAGTGTTCTTAAGCATGAGAGCATAATATCTCCACTCCATCTCGTCTGGCAACGAATCGAACAACTTGTCTACTTGTTCATCATCAGAATATCTGATATCATGTCTTGCTAATTCCAGCTTCAGATGACCGAACCTTTCAATCATTTTACACACTGACTCATTTTTAAGACAACTAAACATATCAAACTCTTTCCTAAGAAGTTTCTTTTTATTTTTTACAATCTCTTTGCTTCCAAGACACTTCTTTTCGAGTTTTTCCCATAAATCTTTAGAATTTGAGTAATCTATCAGCGAAATGATGTCTTCACGCACCGATTGAAACAATAATGCCACACATTTTTGCTCGGCCACAAAACTTTCAATCTCTTCAGCTGATCTTAATGCTTCACCATTCTTCTTTCCTTGGGCATAACCATTCTTCATACTCTTCCAGCAAGGAAAAGCAAATGCCATCAACCAATCTTCGAACTTTGTTGCCCACCTGCTGTAATCTTCTATAGCCATCAACTTAGGAGGTTTGTTAAATGTTCCAAATGCGCTTTCGGACTCCCAAGCTTCCTTCTTTCTTTCTTTCGGTGGACTTTTGTTTGCATCGCTTGAAGAAGTATCATTGTTTCCTGAACTACCCGTGAAAGCATACATATCGCTGAAGGGATTCATGAAAATATCATCCATTTTGTTCGTACCTGCAAAATCAATCAACACTTAGAAAAATTTTCGAGAATTTTGAAAAACAGAACCACAAATGAGAACTAATATGTGCACGTGACAGATAAGCGAACTAAACAGTGTACTAATGAGCAAAACAGAAAGTGTCTGTTCGAGCGGACCAGAAAGTCTGTTCGAGCGGACCAGACTTTGTCCGTATGAGCGAATCAGATGTTGTCCGTTCGAGCGAACCAGCTAATGTTCGTTCGAGCGAACCAGCAGAATTCGTATGAGCGATCCATAGAATGATCATTCGAGCGAACCACGTAATGTCCGTTCGAGCGGTTCAGAATATGATCGTTCGAGCGGACCAGATCGTACGTAACAGCGGACCAGAAAAGCGAACCAAGAACTTGCGATGACCGTACAAGCGAATCACAATTTTTAACCGATTTTTAGTCCAAATAACAATCTGATACTTTCAAGGATTGTACTACTCTTAATTCCGATCACAATGATATGATTTTCGTTCAACTCCGACCGCTAATTCGTTCTAGATCTGAATTTGAAAATTCTGTCCGAGAACCGATCACATTTTTGATAAAATTGAATAATTTTTACTATGTTTTAAGGTCTGATATTGTTACTGATTGTTTAACAACAAGTTTCGCTCAAAATACTTGAACATCAAACCATTTTGTCCGACAAAACTTGTTTAAATCGAAAATATAAAAGAGAGAATGAGTAGAAATGATGAGAAAAGTGTCGAATCAGCTGATGTAGTATGAACTTCTCGTCCTGAAGCTCTGATACCACTTGTTGGACCGTTCTTTGACCCGAAAAATCAATCCGAGTAGCTCATCTTCATGTATGAAGGCGGAATCAACATATATGAAGTCTACAACAGCTTGTCCTATTAATTTCCTTTACTTTTATTGCTTTTCTGATGAGATTTTAACAGAGTTTGGCTCCAAGCATACACACACAACTATGAGATCCGCTCAAATGAACCCCCTATATATAGACATGGCTGGTTCGCTTATACGGCATGACACAAAAGCGATCCAGACCAATGACACATAAGCGATCCAGAACTAAGACACATAAGCGGACCAGACATTACCCTATGAGAGAACCAGACTTATAAAAATACATATTTTGACATCTTTGACTCTCTGTTAACCAATATTTACTTCAGACTTTTTGTAGACGCAGTCAACAGACATTTCATACATCAACACTAGCATGTTAAGTGAACATACATAGCAAAACCTAATGAAATCATGTACTAATAGTGTACTAGTGAACATAGCAAGTATATGATATGAAAACATTGAAAGCACGGAAATATCAAGTAGGCACATGTGTTTCACCCCAAAACGTTTGGAAAATGGTAAAAGAGAGGTCTATGTACTCACTTGAGGATGCTTAGATGTCTTGACTAACAACCAAGCAAAGCTAGAGGGATCACGGAAATCAAACGGCACCTAATATAGGTAACTATGTAAATAAACCGGACCTAAATCGGAAGATCGGATAGAATGAGGTTTCGCAAACCAAATGAGTATAGGAACTCATGTAATATGGTTTAACAAAGCCTACTTTCTAAAAGGAAACCTATCCTAAGTGCTTATGACCCATTACGACCCGTTTAGGTAGCTTACGCTACTTTAACGCGTCGTTCGCGTAAAACACGTTCGGACCGCCTAACTAGTCTTATGACAAGTAATATATGCCTTAACATGTCTAATAATGTTACCTAATCAGTTTAGATGTGAAAATTTAGGTTACATATGCTTAAAATGAATTTATGCGTAAAAAGGGCATTTTGGTCATTTACCTAAGGCATATAAACTACCTATCATACAACTACTTAAACGAGGTGACCATAAGGTATAACCTCGGAAGGTTATTCCCTATACAACTATGGTCAATAAACATGTTTGGTCGGATCCTAATGATCGACCAAACGGGTCTAGTTCGAAAGTCTAAGCGGTTGTTTAGACCGCTTGACTTACGACTCTACATAAGCACTAAACCTAAAGTGACGAGCTAAAAATGTTAAAGCATATTTAACGAAGTTAGAAAACAGGTTTGGTATCAGAACAAATGGTTTTGATACCTAAAAGTAGTTTGGTTACAAAATACGCAAGAATACACATTTTGGCCGAAACTACGACTCGCCACTATGCCTAGATAACGTGGTAATCAGTAGGTATAGTCATAAGAGACTAAAACATCATGATTACGCTCACGTTATGAAGTTCAAACGAACTTTGTATTGACCATAAACTGGTCAATGCAGAAAGTCAAACAAAGTTTGACTTTCATGCTAAAAAAAATGCATAAAAGAACGAAAGAGGACTTACAAAAGGTGCAAGGAGGTTTGATCCAATTTATTCTCAGGTATGAAGTGCAAGACTTCAACTTAGAGAATGAAAATCAGATCAAATGTGAGTTTGAGAGCAAAGGGGGTGGGGTTTATATAGTTTTTGCACAACCGTTAAGATCGTTCATCGTAAAACGAGCTTCGATCTCATCCGTACACATGTGCCCATGGTTTTGTGAAACCATGGGAGTCCCTAGTTTCATTAAAACCATGTGAAAATGAGAGGAATAGCTGGAACAAGCTGGAATTTAGATTTTTCATTTTGGTCCCTTCCTAAGATAACTATGGCAGAATGTCAATTTTGGTCCCTGAATGTGCAAACCATGGTTTTTGATGCATTTTTGACACGTTTAAGCCCCGTTAATCCCATTTAAAGGATCTAAAATGATGTTAAAGTATACGGAACATGAAACATGCTCAAAAATATATCGGATGTCGGTTCGTTTGGTCGTACGGTTGCGTTGTTTGGTTAATTACGACGAAACACGATCGAATGCGAAAAACGATCCAAATTACGCGACGAATGGAATTTTAACATGCCAATCACTAAAATAAATATTTTAATGATTACATAAAGTTTTGGATGTCCGGATGTATTCAGAACGTAAGATATGTGCGAAAATGCAAACTTATGCACTTTTTGACACTTTTAGTCCCTGAATGACCAAAAAGTTTATTTTAGCACACCGAACCCCTCAAAGCCTATTTCTAGGATATGTAAAGGATATTTAGGGTATTTTTAAATTATGGTCACGTTCTGGAATGTTCGTTACAATACAAATCGGCAAACTTTCGCAATTTGTCGAAATTAGTCCCTGTAAGCGAATAAACTTGATTTCGCCACACCAAACCCTCCAAAACTTATTTCTAAGTAATGTAAAGGTTATTTAAGGTATGTTAATCCTATTTCAATATTCCGGAGTGTTCCTCGTATTAAACTGGTTATATTTGCGCATCAGTGCGCGTATAACCTTCCAGAAAGCGATTTAAAGCTTGAAATCGAACATGAATTGATATGTGCAAACGATACACATATTTTTACAAATCCCAAGTATGAAACACAATATTTCATTATTTTGGTATTTGTTTGATGATGGTTGTGGAGGTACAGATGTCACAGTCTCCCCTACTTTAGGAAATTTCATCCCGAAATTTATTCGTAGGAGTCTGTCTGTGACGCTGTGTTAAATAATTGTCTTGCATGGAATCTAGGGTTTTTATCTATTTGCATAGAATAACCCATCAAAGATATGCAAGGGATAATGCTGTTATTTCTCTCAACGGACATTCTTCAGAAACGAAAAATGAACGGAGTTATTTTCAACTGGCATTCTTCAGAAAATGGAAAATGAAGGAATAAACAAAGGATATTCATTTCCCTCGATGGATATTCTTCAAAAACGGAAATGAACAGAATGAGTCATTTTCCTCAATGGGTATTTTTCAGAAACAGAAATTAAGGATTAAACAAAAGGATATTCATTTCCCTCGATGGGTATTCTTCAGAAATGAAAATGCACGGAATGAGTCATTTTCCTCAATGGGTATTCTTCAGAAACGGAAATGAAGGATTAAACAAAAGGATATTCATTTCCCTCGATGGGTATTCATCAGAAACGAAAATGCACGGAATGAGTCATTTTCCTCAATGGGTATTCTTCAGAAACTGAAATGAAGGATTAAACAAAAGGATATTCATTTCCCACGATGGGTATTCTTCAGAAACGAAAATGCACGGAATGAGTCATTTTTCTCAATGGGTATTCTTCAGAAACGGAAATGAAGGATTAAACAAAAGGATATTCATTTCCCTCGATGGGTATTCTTCAGAAACGAAAATGCACGGAATGAGTCATTTTCCTCAATGGGTATTCTTCAGAAATGGAAATGAAGGATTAAACAAAAGGATATTCATTTCCCTAGATGAGTATTTTTCAGAAACAAAATGCACGGAATGAGTCATTTTCCTCAACGGGTATTCTTCAGAATGGAAATGAAGGATTAAACAAAAGGATATTCATTTCCCTCGATGGGTATTCTTCAGAAACGAAAATGCACGGAATAAGTCATTTTCCTCAATGGGTATTCTTCAGAAACGGAAATGATGGATTAAACAAAAGGATATTCATTTCCCTCGATGGGTATTCTTCAGAAACGAAAATGCACGGAATGAGTCATTTTCCTCAATGGGTATTCTTCAGAAACGAAAATGAAGGATTAAAGAAAAGGATATTCATTTCCCTCGATGGGTATTCTTCAGAAACGAAAATGCATGGAATGAGTCATTTTCCTCAATGGGTATTCTTCAGAAATGGAAATGAATAGGGTTAACTCTAGACACATGACAAAACTTGTTGTGGTTTCTGTGCACTAAATTCCATAATTATGTACGCGTCCATAATTACGTAATTCCTTGCACAGTCCGCACAGTGCATTTCATAATGTGTAGGGGAAGAAACTCAAACCTGTGATGAGTGTGACTAGACTACCATAGGGTCCTTTTAATTAGATCGACAAATGATCTCTTTAATTAGATCACCAAGGAGTCTTTTCAACTATATCATCACATGATATTCCTAACTAGATTTTTGGATCAATCTGTTTAACTAGACCACTCAAGGGGTCTAATTATGGAATAGTACTTCATAACCCAAGGGACTTAACTACAACATAGAAGTCCATTAAGGATTTAAGATAGTACCTTTGGATATCCTGCTATGAATCCCTTATACGAAGATATGGAAGATTCTACGAGGATTTGGATAACAAAAATTCGGATCACACAAAACATAAAAGGGAACACATAAGCACATAATCAGATAATTGTTTAACTTGACCTTTAATTTGTTATCTTTGGACACGGATATTTAAAGCATGTCAGGAATCCAATTCGTGGATTTCATTTGGCACTTTAAACATCTTCAAGAATCTAACTATGGAGATAGAAAGATCTTAATAGGAATTCGGCTTTGTCCTTATTGAATCGTAATATATGTATTAAGGCATACGAATAATTCAATTAAGGGCTCCGATCTAAGCGATATTTATCCACAAGGATCTAACTATGAGGATAGAAAGATCCTATTTTGGGATTTTGGAATTTGTGTAACGAGAGGTGTTTCGAAACCTTGCACTAAACATGCTTAAGTCGATACACAAGGTAGAAGGCTCATGAAGTTGAGGTGCTAGATATGCCAAGGCGACATATGAAGTAGAGTTTAGAGGTTAAGCAGCAGCAGGGTTTGCAACAGCTTTGTTTTGGATAGCAAAGCGGTGCATGTTAACCAAATGTCTCCATCGTCCACCGTGGGTACATTTGAAACAGGGTATTTGATTCGGATGATGACGGTTACATTGATTGTATCAAAAAGCGGTTCCCTTGTACAGCTTCATCCCTGAGGCGAGTGATGGTGATAGCTAAATCAACGGTCCTCCGGAGTACGACGCCTATTTGTTGGGCAATTGAAGCACCTAGTTAGGACATTGTTGTTGCGATGAAGAGGCATCATGAGGGTAATGAAAGATATGAGAGGAAACAAGCGAAAGATAATCAAAAGAGAATGACAACGCATAGAAATTGCGATCATTTGTTTGTTACCTAAGGCATAAATGAGACGGTGACTAATCAAAGTAAATGGGTCAATATAATGTATCGCGAAGACGTGTTCGCCTATAAGTGGACACTCACCCCAAGAGTTCCCAGGTAAGAGTGACTGGTCCGATATTGAGGATTTGTACGAACACTCTAGCCTTAGACAGAAAGCTCAGGGTACAGGCACCCACCCTTCCAGTTTGCACGTGTTCACATTATGTAGCCCTAAACTTTGACGAGAATTTGAAAACTTTGAAGGTTCGAAACCTTATAATAATTCATCCTAGAACAGATGATTAGTTTTCAAGGCAGATTCGAATTTTGTTTTCTTATTGTGGTTGTTGCCTAAAGATAGGCAACGGTATTGTTTTATGACTAAACGCAAGTAAACTCACGTTAGGGTCCTAGGAAGCTTATAGTCTAGGTCAAAGCATTACTAATAACCTAATTCCCTATAACCATTGGCTCTGATACTAACTTTTCTATCACACCCCGACCACGTAAAACAACAAAACATGGCGGAAACGTCGGGGAGTGTTGTAACAGAATCATTGTTTCACAACCATGGATTAAACAGTTTCGTTTTATTGAATTAAATGTATTACATTACATTGGAATTTGAAACAAAACATGAACAAATAGACTTTCATTGTTATTAAGTCACTAAGGCCTCGTCCATTCCTATGTGAGCGTACACAAATATCATCACCAATCATCATCAAACATCATCAACTATGGTACCTGAAACACATGTGAAAATACGTCAGCATAAAAATGCCGGCGAGTACATAGGTTTTATATGAGTGTCGGATCCATGGCTAGTTTACATGTTGCAATACTTAATTAAAACCTTGTTTTTAAAAGTATAGTATTGCGACGTAATTAACCAACTCAAATCAAGTTGGTTATAATTTGCAAAATCTCGTAGCCATGATTCTTAACTCCAAAACATTTGTTTTATTAAATCAAATTGTAAAATATCTCATAAAAACTCGTTAATAAAACTCGTATGGTTTATATTATTCAGAAAACATCCTTGTGTGACATTGTTTCGAAATCGTTTACCAAAGTGATCTAGATAACACAACGATATATAATGTGTTAAAAGCACTTATATATAGGAAGTACTAGCGGTGTATCCACCATGCTTTTAACACATTACACCCGCCCCGTTACCTAATCACTTCCCTAACCCAATGGCTCAAACAGTTACAAATGGTTCACATACGTCAAATGGTTACAAATGGTTCACATACATCCAATGATTACAAATGGTTCACATACATCCAATGATTACAAATGGTTTACATACATCCAATGATTACAAATGGTTCAAAACGTAAAACAATTGTGCTAGCATGTTAAGTGAACATACATAGCAAAACCTAATGAAATCATTACTAATAGTGCACTAGTGAACATAGCAAGTATATGATATGAAAACATTGAAAGCACGAAAATAACAAGTAGGCACATCTGTTTCACCCCAAAACGTTTGGAAAACAGTAAAAGAGGGGTCTATGTACTCACTTGAGGATGCTTAGATGTCTTGAATAACAACCAAGCAAAGCTAGAGGGATCACAGAAATCAAACGGCACCTAATATAAGGTAACTATGTAAATAAACCGGACCTAAATCGGAAGATCGGATAGAATAATGTTTCGCAAACCAAATGAGTATAGGAACTCATGTAAAATGGTTTAACAAAGCCTACTTTCTAAAAGGAAACCTATCCTAAGTGCTTACGACCCATTACGACCCGTTTAGGTAGCTTACGCTACTTTAACACGTCATCGCGTAAAACACGTTCGGACCGCCTAACTAGTCTTATGACAAGTAATATATGCCTTAACATGTCTAATAATGTTACCTAATCAGTTTAACGAAGTTAGAAAACAGGTTTGGTATCAGAACAAATGGTTTTGATACCTAAAAGTAGTTTGGTTACAAAATACGCAAGAATACACATTTTGGCCGAAACTACGACTCGCCACTATGCCTAGATAACGTGGTAATCAGTAGGTATAGTCATAAGAGACTAAAAACATCGTGATTACGCTCACGTTATGAAGTTCAAACGAAATTTGTATTGACCATAAACTGGTCAATGCAGAAAGTCAAACAAAGTTTGACTTTCATGCTAAAAAAATGCATAAAAGAACGAAAGAGGACTTACAAAAGGTCCAAGGAGGTTTGATCCAATTTATTCTCAGGTATGAAGTGCAAGACTTCAACTTAGAGAATGAAAATCAGATCAAATGTGAGTTTGAGAGCAAAGGGGGTGGGGTTTATATAGTTTTTGCACAACCGTTAAGATCGTTCATCGTAAAACGAGCTTCGATCTCATCCGTACACATGTGCCCATGGTTTTGTGAAACCATGGGAGCCCCTAGTTTCATTAAAACCATGTGCAAATGAGGAGAACAGCTGGAACAAGCTGGAATTTAGATTTTTCATTTTGGTCCCTTCCTAAGATAACTATGGCAGAATGTCAATTTTGGTCCCTGAATGTGCAAAACATGGTTTTTGATGCATTTTTGACACGTTTAAGCCCCGTTAATCCCATTTCAAGGATCTAAAATGAAGTTAAAGTATAGGGAACATGAAACATGCTCAAAAATATATCGGATGTCGGTTCGTTTGGTCGTACGGTTGCGTTGTTTGGTTAATTACGACGAAACACGATCGAATGCGAAAAACGATCCAAATTACGCGACGAATGGAATTTTATCATGCCAATCACTAAAATAAATATTTTAATGATTACATAAAGTTTTGGATGTCCGGATGTATTCAGAACGTAAGATATGCGCGAAAATGCAAACTTATGCACTTTTTGATGCTTTTAGTCCCTGAATGACCCAAAAGTTTATTTTAGCACACCGAACCCCTCAAAGCCTATTTCTAGGATATGTAAAGGATATTTAGGGTATTTTTAAATTATGGTCATGTTCCGGAATGTTCGTTACAATACAAATCGGCATACTTTCGCAGTTTGTCGAAATTAGTCCCTATAAGCGAATAAACTTGATTTCGCCACACCAAACCCTCCAAAACTTATTTCTAAGTTATGTAAAGGTTATTTAAGGTATGTTAAGCCTATTTCACTATTCCAGAGTGTTCGTCGCATTAAACTAGTTATATTTGCGCATCAGTGCGCGTATAACCTTCCAGAAAGCGATTTAAAGCTTGAAATCGAACATGAATTGATATGTGCAAACGATACACACATTTTTACAAATCCCAAGTATGAAACACAATATTTCATTAATTTGGTATTTGTTTGATGGTCACAGAGATACAGGTGTCACACATAAGGCATGATGATCTTGGTTTCTCACAAGATCACCACCTTAACTTACTAGATCATGGTTTAATGACAATCTAGTAGGTTTCTTATGATGTCTAAGATCACTAACACAAATAATCAATCATCAAGAAGCAAATAATCATAAATCAACAAGTATTCATATGTTTATAAGCTTATGTTAGAGATTTATGTTTATGTTCCTTAGTGTTCATCAAGACTGTCAATGTTCATCATCTTTTAATCATCAAAATATGAAATAACAAGAGATCATAAGGGCCTTACTGTGTCACACCCTGGCTTTGTGGAAGCGTGGGTTTATTTGGTGTGACTTCTTAATACCATAGCTTAATCATAACAAAGCTATATGAAAATAAAACCATACAGATCATCCATTGATTTAAGTTTGAAAGGTAAAATACCACAACATTGTCTTAAGGCGTTGATGCATGCAACGGAAATTACAACCTGATAATATAAAAACGTTGTTCTTAAACGTAACAATAATTATAACATAAACACTGTTTAAGACTTGCGACTCGTCCAGGTAAAAGTCGCGACCCCTAAACATGGATGATCCCGTAACTTTAACACAACGGGAAAACGTAGCATACCGTGCCAGATCCTTAGCTCCCTGAAATACATGTAAGTTGGAAAAATCAACATAATGTTGAGCGAGTTCATGTGTGAGTGAGTATGTAAAACCCTTGTAAGTATAAAAATCCTGGTATGTAGCAAATAAGGAAAAAAAGATCACCAATGGTTTGCAAGGCCATTGATATGTGTGAAGTGCAAGTAGGAAGACTCAAACCTAGCGGATTTTGCGTTGGGCACAAAGTCACCCCAAGGTCCGTTCTGCTGGGCCTGGGGTTGGGCTCGCTACACCCAGATAGATCTACCGCTTACGTCCCTCGGTCCTACAATGAGGATTAATGGCCTCCAGTTCCCGCCTACCCACTCACATGATCTAAGTAGTAACCCTCCTTACGCTAACCATACCATGTAAACAGTACTCGTAATCATAGTAACATGTATTTCACCCCCGCAGTTTAGAAAACTGAAAACAGTTAAGAGAAAAGGGGGACATGAACTCACAGTAATGCGTCCTCGATAACAGCAACTCAAACTCGGTCTGCAGCACGACAACCTACAACGTGCTAATATCTATTAGACGAACGGCCGTGCCTTAGCTTAGAGTTTTAACGTTCTTGGGGAAATAGTTAGACAACTATTTCGTGTTTATATTTCTTGGTTATCGTATAAATAGATTCCTTCCCAAGGATGGGATATTCGTACATGTATTATGTATTTGGTGACTTAAAGTATTGACAAAATACATTTACAAGTCTCATATCCAACACTTTAAAGTTTTATGTCAAAACTCATGGCGAGGTTTAATTCCGAGAAATAAAGTTAAACATACTTGTTAGAAAAAAAAAAGAAAAAAAAATAATTTTTCTAAGTCTTGGCATTTTTAGAAAAATTCGCCAGAATTTCCTCTAGAAACGGGAGTGTCCGTGCTAATACGCACATCTTTTTCTTTTTGAAATCAACCCATGATCCTCAACAATCAACCCTTACGTTTTAACACGCAAAATGCTACCCTTGTCGTTTCAGTTTCAATACGTGAAAAACTGGACTGTTTTCGGGGTAGTAAATAAAATACTTAACTTATTCCAAAAATTCCCAAATTTTTGCGGAACGTCCTAATCGACCCACAAATTATTGTGTAAAAGTTTCGGGGTCTAGTTCATTATCAGTAATTTATAGAAAATCGTTTACCAAACTGTGATCAGATTTGTTACATTCTGATCACAGTTTACGGAAAAATTCGTCAAAAATTTCTCGTAAGTCCATTTATCGAAATTCCAGTTGGGGGGTCACAAATACATCAGTGACCATCTTTGATAAAAATTTCAGGGGCTGGTTCGGTTTAGATTTCAAGTTGTGACTGAAAACGTATGATCCATTTTACTGCAGTTAAAATCAGCCTTAGCTGCTGTCACGAAAACAGACTTTTAAAATAGTAACTGACATCAGAAAAATACGATTCCAGCGCCATTTTCTTCGTTTTTCGAAAATAGACAATTTAGGCTTCAGAAATTCCGTTTTTCGATTTATTAAAGTCCGTTTACAGCCAGTTGAAGGCGGCTGAAAAAGTAACTCAGCATGTTATTTCTTGGTTTAAACATTACTAAATCGCATCAACGAGTGTCCGAACAATGGATTTAGCAAGAATACAACTTTTAAACATCGAGTATGATTTAACCAACCCTCAAACCAACAAGATTCCGCTTCAAGATTCAGACATAAGTAAACTTTTATGTAGCTTTTATGTTCATAACTCATGTTTCAGATTTTCTAGTATTCTTGTAATTTAGTAATTTAAACAACAATACATCATACTACATGTCATAATTTCGAACAAGATGAAATCAAGTGTAAGGAAACTTACTACTAGCCTCTAGCTAGGGAAGAATCTAATGAAGAAACGTGAAGAAAAGATGGTGTAAACGGCTAGAACAATGCTCCTTTGAGGGTTCTTCAAGATGCACCTTCCATGGTTGCACTTCAAAGCTTGAATGGAATGTGTAAAATGAAGAAGATGATGATGTTTAAAGGTGGTGATGGTGTTTTCGGTTTGGGGCAGCCGAGACAAGAGGGAGAGAGAGTGAAATGGATGTGTAATCTTGGTGAAATGATGTTCAATCTACAAGACCATACTACTTATAATCATCATGGATCTCTAAGATACTTACACAAGCAACAATCCATTAAATAAATCAATTATAATCTTATCAAATATTTGAAGTATGGTTATATGGATATGTGGGGTCCCACTTTGGGAATTAAAATTGTTGGGGGGGGGGGGGGGTATAATGTAAAAATGTAACTAAAGTGGTAAAGGGTGAGTTAGGATGTAAGTAATGTGGTGGATTGATTCCTAGCGGGTGTTATGGCATACGGGGATCATGACTAGCCATAAATAATAAAACAAGATATTTGACAAAAATTTAGTGTCCCGGGTAATGTCCGGTTATACGATTAAATACCGTTCCGTTAAAATGTTTAATTATGCCGAAAAAGGTCCTTTATGTATATTTTTGTAACATAAATTATTCCCGGTACTTAGGAAAATATACGGGACCGTTCTGCAATGTTTTTCCACTTTATTAATAATTTAAAATGCTGAGTTTTGTATTAAAGTGCAGAATTTTTGTACTTAAAGTACGTTTTAGGCACATCCGGTCACTATAAACTTCACCTAGTGACGCAGTTCTACAATCCTCACCCCCCTACACTCACTACCAGTGTAGCAATCTATTCCCGACTCATACTGGCCTTAGAGGCAGTGTCTGCCTGATGCTGGTTATGTCAGCATGTTTAATGGGTATCCCGTAGTGTGCTCACTGTGCTTGTTGTGCATCAAGGTTGTCACTGATGTTTGTGTATAAATAATAGAGTGACAGTATAAAATGTGATGCATGAGCATGTATGTATCAGAAATCAGTAAGCAGTTTAATCACAGTTGTAAGCAAGCACAGTAATTAAGCAGTAATTAAATACTAATTAATTCGTACGGATACATGGTTTGGTGAGGGTTGTCACATTCTCCCCCCGTTAAATAAATTTCCTCCCGAAATTTGAGTTCTGCTACAAGATGCAGGGTTCTTAGGAAACATATGGGGGTATTTCTCTTTCATTCGATCCTCACGTTCCCACGTGAATTCAGGCCCATGCCTAGCATTCCAACGAACTTTGACGAGTTTGACACTGCTCCTGCGAGTTTTATTAACTTTCCAATCCGTGACCTCAACAGGTTCTTCAGTAAAATGGAGCGTGTTGTCGATATGAACTTCGTCAGCAGGAATGATCACTGTATCTTGTGCTGGACTTTTTCTCAAATTGGATACATGGAATGTATCGTGAACACCATGGAGTTCAGCAGGTAGGTCCAACTTGTAGGCTACAAGCCCAATCCTTTGTAGAATTCTGAAAGGGCCAATGTAACGCGGATTCAACTTCCCACGCTTTCCGAAAGCGTGCCACCCCCTTCCAGGGTGAAACTTTCAATAAAACCATATCTCCAACTTGGAATTCCAAGTGTTTCCGGTTTGGATCTGCATAGGCTTTCTGTCTTTCGCGAGCCGCTTCGATACGTTTTCGAATCTGCGCAATCTTGTCTGTCGTCTCTTGGACGATTTCGGGACCAACAAGCTGTCTATCACCTGCGTCAGCCTAGCATAGTGGTGATCGACACTTGCGTCCGTAAAGAGCTTCAAATGGCGCGGCTCCAATACTAGTGTGGTAGCTGTTGTTGTATGAGAATTCGGCCAGTGGTAAATGCTTATCCCAGCTACCACCAAGATCCATTACACATGCTCTCAGCATATCCTCCAATGTCTGAATAGTTCTTTCACTTTGGCCATCAGTTTGCGGATGGAATGCAGTGCTCAAATTCAATTGTGAGCCAAAAGCCTCTTGGAAGGATTGCCAAATCCTTGATACAAATCTCCCATCTCTATCAGAGATGATTGAGAGTGGCACTCCATGACGTGCAACGATTTCCCTCATGTATATTTCCGCAAGTTTACTCGTATTGTCCTTCTCTTTGATTGGCAAGAAGTGCCCGGACTTTGTTAGGCGGTCAACTATCACCCAAATATTATCATGGCCCCTGGGCGTCTTGGGCAGTTTCGTTATAAAATCCATTGAAATCTGTTCCCATTTCCACTTGGGAATTTCAGGTTGTTGCAGAAGTCCCGAAGGCTTCTGGTATTCAGCTTTCACCTTGGCACACGTCAAACATTTGCTAACATAAACAACAATGTCGCCTTTCATCCTCGGCCACCAATAATAATCCTTAAGATCCTGGTACATCTTATCCGCACCGGGATGTATAGAGTACCGTGATTTGTGTGCCTCATCAAAAATAACTTTCCTCAAACCACCAAACAGAGGAACCCAAATCCTTTTCATAAAACATAACGTTCCTTCCTTGTTTGGTACCAATTGCTTCTCCATCCCACGAAGATATTCTTCTTCAAGGTTTCTTTCCTTAAGAGCTTCTTTCTGCGCGGCACGAATGCACAGGGAAAGATCTGTCTGAATAATCATCTCCAAAGCCCTAACCCTTATGGGCTTGATCCTTTCTTTACGACTTAGGGCATCGGCGACCACATTCGCCTTCCCTGGATGGTACTTTATCTCGCAGTCGTAATCGTTCAACAATTCGACCCAACGTCTTTGTCTCATGTTCAGCTCTTTCTGGTTGAATATGTGTTGTAAACTCTTGTAGTCTGTGAAGATTGTACACTTCGTACCATATAGGTAGTGTCTCCAGATCTTTAATGCGAATATCACTGCGCCTAGTTCCAAATCGTGAGTGGTATAGTTCTTTTCATGTACTTTCAACTAACGTGACGCGTAAGCTATAACTTTCTGGCGTTGCATCAAAACGCAACCCAATCCTTGACGTGAGGCGTCACAGTATACCACGAAATCATCTGTACCTTCCGGTAGTGCTAAGATCGGCGCATTGCAGAGCTTATCCTTTAACAAATGAAATGCTTCTTCCTGTTTGATTCCCCAATCAAACTTCTTATCCTTCTGTGTGAGGAGTGTCAGTGATTGAGCGATTTTTGAAAAATCCTCAATGAACCTTCGATAGTAACCAGCCAAGCCTAAGAATTGTCGAATCTCGGTTGGCGTCTTTGGAGTTTCCCAATTTTTGATTGCTTCAATCTTGGTGGGGTCCACATGAATCCCATCCCCATTCACCACATGTCCAAGGAATTGGACTTCACGTAGCCAAAACTCGCACTTCGAGAATTTGGCATACAACTGTTCCTTTTTCAACAACTCCAAAATAGCCCTTAAGTGCTGTTCGTGTTCAGCCTTTGTCTTTGAATAAATCAAAATATCGTCGATGAATACAATCATGAACTTATCGAGATACGGCTTGCAGACTCGGTTCATTAGGTCCATAAAAACAGCAGGCGCGTTTGTTAACCCAAACGGCATGACTAGGAACTCGTAGTGTCCATAAGGAGTTCTGAAGGCTGTCTTCGGGATGCTCTCTTCTTGTATTCTTAGCTGATGGTACCCAGATCGAAGATCGATCTTAGAGTAAAAACTTGAACCCTGGAGCTGATCGAATAAATCATCGATTCTTGGCAGAGGGTATCTATTTTTTATCGTCAGCTTATTCAACTCCCTGTAGTCAATACACATACGGAAACTACCGTCTTTCTTTTTGACAAATAAAACTGGAGCTCCCCACGGTGAGAAGCTTGGTCGGATGAATCCTTTGTCAAGTAACTCCTGGAGTTGTGTCGACAACTCCTGCATCTCTGACGGTGCAAGTCTATAAGGTGCCCTAGCTACAGGCGCGGTGCCTGGAACTAAGTCAATGTGAAATTCCACTTGCCTTTGGGGTGGCAATCCTGGCAAGTCCTCTGGAAAGACTTCAGGATATTCCCTCACGACAGGGATGTGTTCGATTTTCGGCTCAGCAGCTTTCTTATCCACGATGTGTGCCAGGAAGGCAGCACATCCCTTTTTTAAACACTTACGAGCTTTCAGGAAACTGATAATTCTTAAAGGCGTATCCCGCTTCTCCCCATGAAACACAATTGTTTCTCCATCTTTGGTTGGGATACGAACTACCTTTTCGTGACAAACAATCTCAGCCATGTTGCTTGATAACCAGTCCATTCCTACTACCACGTCGAAGCTTCCCAGCTGGACTGGTAGTAGATCCAAAGTAAACTCACGCTCTCCCAACTCGATTACACATCCTCTGATCACTTCATTAGCTTCTACTAACTTTCCATTAGCCAATTCAATTGAGTAAGGAATATCTAATTTACTAGCGGCTAATCCAAGCATATTCTTAAACTCTAACGATACGAAGCTATAATCGGCACCAGTATCAAATAAAACGGATGCAAAGCGTTGGTTTACAGGGAACGTACCAGTAACAACATTGGGATCCTGGCGCACTTCCCTCGCTTCAATATTGAAAACCCTTCCACGCGCTTGATTCAATTCTGGGCAGTTCTGCTTATAATGCCCCATATCACCACAGTTAAAGCAACCTGGTCTTTGCCCGTTTCCTCCACTATTTCCAGCTTGATTGTTGTTGTTTCGGTTCGCATTACCAGCTTGATTCACATTGTTGCCTCGATTCCCATTTCCTCCATTGTTCCCCTGTGGGCGATTCCCAATACCACCACGATTATTATTTCTATTCCCAAATCCTCCTTGGCCTCCCCGGCCAGCACTAGCCCAGCAAGAATCCTTCAAGTGACCAGTCTTTCCACAAGCTTCACATACTTTTGGCCCGCATCGGCCAGGATGATGACGTTGGCAGGAGTTACACTTGGGATGTGTACCCATATATCCCTTTCCTCCACTTCCAGTACCAGTCATAGCTTGAACCGGTGCGCTTGGTTCTCCTTTCCTGCCATCACTACTTGTGCCTTGTTTGAAATTCGAGAATTTTCTTTTGTTATCCCCGGACGACTCTACATGAGTCTCCTTCTTCCTTTGCTCAACATCAGAAAACTTATTTAGGCGGATCGCCTCCTCAGTGAGAGCTACGCTTAGATCAATCGCCTCAGTGATTGTTGCCGGTTTTGAAGAGGTCACCATACTAATGATTTGAGGAGCTAAACCCCAAATGAAGCGCTCAATCCGCTTGAATTCTGGCGTGACCATATAAGGTACTACCTGTGATAGGTCGTGAAACCTCTGAACATATTCCGCAATTTTCGGACCTTCCATCTTCAAATGCCAGAACTCAGTTTCCAACCTCTGGATCTCAGCGCGAGAGCAATACTTTTTGCGCATGAGCTCTTTCAGCTCGTTCCACGTCAATGTGTAGGCTGCGGCTTCAACAAGTGTTTGGACTTGTAAATTCCACCATGACAGGGCTCCGTTCAAGAATAGCCCAGAGATGTAAGTAACCTGCTGATCTGGAGCGCATTTGCTCATGCGGAGAACTGATTCTGTCTTTTCTGCCCAACGAACAAAAGCAACAGCACCTCCGGTGCCATCAAAGTTTACAGGTTTGCAGTCTAAGAACTGCTTGTAGGTGCACCCTGCACATACGTTACAACATATGAATGGCATTAGCAAACTTGCTATAGATATCCAATGTATCATGGTATGCCTTAATGACTTAGTATTACCATGAGGCGGATTGTTGTTGCCGTTATTGTTTGAGCTGCCTCCGCTGGGTCCTCCTTGAGAGGCGGCGTATTGCGCGATGGCGGCAGCGATGATTTGTTGAAGTTCTGCCTCGTTGGCAGGCATGCGTGGATCACGTCTCGGTGGCATCTTCTAAAAGATGGTTTACGCGAGTCAGGTCATGGTAGGTAAAGTGTGCGTATAAAACGATAGTAATAATATATAACATCTCATGTTAAAATAAACCAAACACATAACATCTCATGTTATAAACAATCAATCACACAACATCCCATGTTATAAATATATCAATAAATCAGCCATGCCTGTAATGAGAATACTGCGATTAAGCTTTTATATAACCAAGACCACAATTACAATGTTTACAAGTTCCAAAAATGTAACATACATCCAAAAAGGGACCAAGGGTCACAACGCCCTTGTCCAAAACGTCTAAACATATACAAATACCAAACATCAAAAGTCATAATCGTCAGGTGGTCTTCAAAAAGCCATGTAGCTGACTTAATCGCCGTCTTCTCATCAAAAGTGGTGGTACCTGCATCAAACCAAAAGAGCCCTCATGCCGCTGGTGGTGGAGGAGGAAAATGAAAATAGAACAAACTGCGCATGAGGAGCCAGTCCTCCTCCATGGCGTGGTGAGAACGCGATAGACACTCTATCTGCTGCTCCAAGGCCTGGACACGACGCGTCAGCGCGTCATGCTGTAGCATGAATGAAACGAGGACATCCTCCGTGGAAGGCCCAACATAATGGGGATGGTATGGATCTGTCGGCGGCATGACGGATGATGATGTCCAGAGAAAAGGCTCGCTGGGTGGAGTAAAAGGTGGTCCAGTGAACGGTGGAATAGGGGGCAGCAGTATGGTGAGGGATCTGCGGTGCAAACTGATCCCCTCCGGTCAGAAAAGGTACATGGCCAAAAGGCTGATGAGATGGGCCCTCTCCAGGACGCGGCGGAGGGATCTCATGGAGAAATGTGATGGGCAGATATGCGCGATGCGCATCAGTAGTGTGTGTGGGGAATAAGGGTGCATCAAAAGGAGCTAAAGCTGGTGCAACAGGTACTACAAAAGGTGGAACATCATCATCGGCCTCTATCCACCCATTCCGGGTGTTAGCATACTGAGGGTCGACATGAGCCGCAAAGAGTGCATGGTCGGGCTCTAGAGGCACCGGGCCAGGAAAAGGAGCAACAACATCAGGCTTAGCGGGTATATCAGCATGAATAGGTGGTGGAACAGAGGAAGCTACCGACTCAAGAGACTCAGGAATCGACGAATCAGAATGGGCCTCCTCATCAGGAACCTCAACTAATGGAAGAGCGACATCGTCTGCAATCGGGGCCCCGCCCTCATGGTGGTCCTCAGGGGGACCCTCGAATAGATCGAGGTCGTCATCGGACTCAACATCGTGTGGTAAATCCTCTGCAGGAAATGCAGCGAGTGGAACAGGAGCAGGGATCTCCACAAGAGGTAGATCCCCGGCAGGAACACCATCAGCATGAGGTATATCATCCCCAAAATCGGGTATAGCAAAAGGCTGGAATGCATCCTCGTCAGTGCTGTCTGTATCTGATGTATGAACCTCTGAATCAGTGTACATCGGGTCGTCAGAGTCTACTGCCACTGGGTCTAAAACTCCGCTCGATGAAGACATAGTGTCTGTAATATAACCACAGATATGCACATATATCAATCATATAATCAAGTAAACACATTAATCACCAATAAGCAATTAAATAACTCTCCTAGTCCCACTAGCCTCCCAGCCTCCCAGACTGACTCCCTAGTCCCACTAGCCTCCCAGCCTCCCAGACTGCTCTTCCTGGTCCCACTAGCCTCCCAGCCTCCCAGACTAACTCCCTAGTCCCACTAGCCTCCCAGCCTCCCAGACTGCTCTTCCTAGTCCCACTAGACAACTACCTCAGCCTCCCAGACCGAGCCTCAGCCTCCCAGACTGAGCCTATAACTAACGATTAAAATGTGCTCAACATTTGTTTGTAAAAACATTTTGGATCTGGACTTAAGTGGTATGCAATGTAAAAATGTTTTCGTGAGAGCCCTAGTGATCATAGTCTAGACTCGAGAAGGAATCCTAGTTTGCTATGATCAGAGCTCTGATACCAAGCTGTCACACCCTGGCTTTGCGGAAGCGTGGGTTTATTTGGTGTGACTTCTTAATACCATAGCGTAATCATAACGAAGCTATATGAAAATAAAACCATACAGATCATCCATTGATTTAAGTTTGAAAGGTAAAATACCACAACATTGTCTTAAGGCGTTGACACATGCAACGGAAATTACAACCTGATAATATAAAAACTTTGTTCTTAAACGTAACCATAATTATAACATAAACACTGTTTAAGACTTGCGACTCGTCCAGGTAAAAGTCGCGACCCCTAAACGTGGATGATCCCGTAACTTTAACACAGCGGGAAAACGTAGCATACCGTGCCAGATCCTTAGCTCCCTGAAATACATGTAAGTTGGAAAAATCAACATAATGTTGAGCGAGTTCATGTGTGTGTGAGTATGTAAAACCCTTGTAAGTATAAAAATCCTGGTATGTAGCAAATAAGGAAAAAGAGATCACCAATGGTTTGCAAGGCCATTGATATGTGTGAAGTGCAAGTAGGAAGACTCAAACCTAGAGGATTTTGCGTTGGGCACAAAGTCACCCCAAGGTCCGTTCTGCTGGGCCTGGGGTTGGGCTCGCTACACCCAGATAGATCTACCGCTTACGTCCCTCGGTCCTACAATGAGGATTAATGGCCTCCAGTTCCCGCCTACCCACTCACATGATCTAAGTAGTAACCCTCCTTACGCTAACCATACCATGTAAACAGTACTCGTATTCATAGTAACATGTATTTCACCCCCGCAGTTTAGAAAACTGAAAACAGTTAAGAGAAAAGGGGGACATGAACTCACAGTAATGCGACCTCGATAACAGCAACTCAAACTCGGTCTGCAGCACGACAACCTACAACGTGCTAATATCTATTAGACGAACGGCCGTGCCTTAGCTTAGAGTTTTAACGTTCTTGGGGAAATAGTTAGACAACTATTTCGTGTTTATATTTCTTGGTTATCGTATAAATAGATTCCTTCCCAAGGATGGGATATTCGTACATGTATTATGTATTTGGTGACTTAAAGTATTGACAAAATACATTTACAAGTCTCATATCCAACACTTTAAAGTTTTATGTCAAAACTCATGGCGAGGTTTAATTCCGAGAAATAAAGTTAAACATACTTGTTAGAAAAAAAAAAGAAAAAAAAATAATTTTTCTAAGTCTTGGCATTTTTAGAAAAATTCGCCAGAATTTTCCCTAGAAACGGGAGTGTCCGTGCTAATACGCACATTTTTTTCTTTTTGAAATCAACTCATGATCCTCAACAATCAACCCTTACGTTTTAACACGCAAAATGCTACCCTTGTCGTTTCAGTTTCAATATGTGAAAAACTGGACTGTTTTCGGACGAGTAAATAAAATACTTAACTTATTCCAAAAATTCCCAAATTTTTGCGGAACGTCCTAATCGACCCACAAATTATTGTGTAAAATTTCGGGGTCTAGTTCATTATCAGGAATTTATAGAAAATCGTTTACCAAACTGTGATCAGATTTGTTACATTCTGATCACAGTTTACGGAAAAATTCGTCAAAAATTTCTCGTAAGTCCATTTATCGAAATTCCAGTTGGGGGGTCACAAATACATCAGTGACCATCTTTGATAAAAATTTCAGGGGCTGGTTCGGTTTAGATTTCAAGTTGTGACTGAAAAAGTATGATCCATTTTACTGCAGTTAAAATCAGCCTTAGCTGCTGTCACGAAAACAGACTTTTAAAATAGTAACCGACATCAGAAAAATACGATTCCAGCGCCATTTTCTTCGTTTTTCGAAAATAGACAATTTAGGCTTCAGAAATTCCGTTTTTCGATTTATTAAAGTCCGTTTACAGCCTGTTGAAGGCGGCTGAAAAAGTAACTCAGCATGTTATTTCTTGGTTTAAACATTACTAAATCGCATCAACGAGTGTCCGAACAATGGATTTAGCAAGAATACAACTTTTAAACATCGAGTATGATTTAACCAACCCTCAAACCAAGAAGATTCCGCTTCAAGATTCAGACATAAGTAAACTTTTATGTAGCTTTTATGTTCATAACTCATGTTTCATATTTTCTAGTATTCTTGTAATTTAGTAATTTAAACAACAATACATCATACTACATGTCATAATTTCGAACAAGATGAAATCAAGTGTAAGGAAACTTACTACTAGCCTCTAGCTAGGGAAGAATCTAATGAAGAAACGTGAAGAAAAGATGGTGTAAACGGCTAGAACAATGCTCCTTTGAGGGTTCTTCAAGATGCACCTTCCATGGTTGCATTTCAAAGCTTGAATGGAATGTGTAAAATGAAGAAGATGATGATGTTTAAAGGTGGTGATGGTGTTTTCGGTTTGGGGCAGCCGAGACAAGAGGGAGAGAGAGTGAAATGGATGTGTAATCTTGGTGAAATGATGTTCAATCTACAAGACCATACTACTTATAATCATCATGGATCTCTAAGATACTTACACAAGCAACAATCCATTAAATAAATCAATTATAATCTTATCAAATATTTGAAGTATGGTTATATGGATATGTGGGGTCCCACTTTGGGAATTAAAATCGTTGGGGGGGGGGGGGGTATAATGTAAAAATGTAACTAAAGTGGTAAAGGGTGAGTTAGGATGTAAGTAATGTGGTGGATTGATTCCTAGCGGGTGTTATGGCATACGGGGATCATGACTAGCCATAAATAATAAAACAAGGTATTTGACAAAAATTTAGTGTCCCGGGTAATGTCCGGTTATACGATTAAATACCGTTCCGTTAAAATGTTTAATTTTGCCGAAAAAGGTCCTTTATGTATATTTTTGTAACATAAATTATTCCCGGTACTTAGGAAAATATACGGGACCGTTCTGCAATGTTTTTACACTTTATTAATAATTTAAAATGCTGAGTTTTGTATTAAAGTGCAGAATTTTTGTACTTAAAGTATGTTTTAGGCACATCCGGTCACTATAAACTTCACCTAGTGACGCAGTTCTACAATCCTCACCCCCCTACACTCACTACCAGTGTAGCAATCTATTCCCGACTCATACTGGCCTTAGAGGCAGTGTCTGCCTGATGCTGGTTATGTCAGCATGTTTAATGGGTATCCCGTAGTGTGCTCACTGTGCTTGTTGTGCATCAAGGTTTCACTGATGTTTGTGTATAAATAATAGAGTGACAGGATAAAATGTGATGCATGAGCATGTATGTATCAGAAATCAGTAAGCAGTTTAATCACAGTTGTAAGCAAGCACAATAATTAAGCAGTAATTAAATATTAATTAATTCGTACGGATACATGGTTTGGTGAGGGTTGTCACATACTGCTAGCACAAGGCTAGGGAAGAACACAAGAGGTTGAAGATGACAAATGTGTTGGATAATAGCAATCGGGAGAGGTCCTTCAAAATCCACAAGCTCCAAGCTTCCTTAAACACCTTCTTACACCTTAGGATGATCTTGGAATGATTGATCAAAACTTGAAGATGGTGGTGGTGTGGTGTGCTATAATCGGCCGAAAGTGAGGGGGAGAGGAGGAGAAAGATGACGGTGAAGTGTGTGGGTGATTATAAGAGCTTCAAGTCTTCTTATAACCAACTAATTCTATTATCCATTAGGTCTTGTGTTCCATAAGTACAAGACACAATCTTTAAGCAAATCAAGCAAGATCAAAGGAAGATTTGGGGTAATCTTGTAAGATCTTGGAGGTGGGGCCACCCTCATAACCGTCCATATGGATGGGGGGGGTCTTGGTTGATTTTGAACGATAAGTTAAGTGATTAGTTAAAGTTCTAAGTATAATAGTTAGTGTGTATGCATATATGGTGTTATATAGTGTGTTAGTGTGTTCGTGGATCATAACTAGCTCAGAATTAATGAAACAATGCTTCTAGTATAATTTTGGTGTTTCGGGTAGTGTCCGGTTGTTCGGTTAGATACCGGTTTGTTAAAGCGTCAAACTATTCCGTTTAGTGTTCTTTATGTACCCTTTTGTGACACTTTTAATTCCCGACACTTAGGAAAGCATTCAGGACCATTTTGTCATATTTTTGCATGTTACAAACTTGTTAAAATGCTGAATTTTGCTGAAATATGCAGAATTCTGCACTTTATGTGGGTTTTAGGCACTTTCTGGCACTTAAACTATCACCTCGTGACGCAGTTTTATGGTCCTTACTTCCCTACACACTATACTGGTGTAGTACCTTGGTTACTGGCTCATACTGGGTCTCAAAACACTGTCTGTCTATGTACTGAACATTGTCAGCATTTTAGTTTGTCTGATAATGGTGCCAATTCTGTTATGTGCATTATTAGAACTATATCGTGTTGCATGTAGTAATGATAAAAGTCTTGCAACATGAAATGCCATTGTATGTATATAACAGTAATCAGAAACTCATTTGTCTTGTAAACTATACCATGCACAGTTCTTAAACACAGATTACTGTTTAATTATTGTACGGAATGTACGGAAAAGTGACAGTTGTCACATTCTCCCCCCGTTAAAAGAATTTCGTCCCGAAATTCAGGCGATGCCATCGGTCGCAGGGGAGTTGTGAATCAAATGTGGTCACTTAGGTTTAAAATTTGTCTTTATGTTCCCAAGTAACTCTGGGCCATGATATGAATTTCAACGTACTCAAATAAATCAATTTCGTCTTCTCTGTGTTTTCTGGACTCTCCGTCCGCAACCTTAACAGGTTCTATAATATATTGGAGTTTGTCATTGACGTGAATCTTGTTTGTGGGAATAACGACTGTTCCTTAAGTCAGACTCCTCTAAAGGCTAGACACGTGGAATGTGTCACGATCACTACTGATCTTTTCTGGAAGTTTCAGCTTGTGAGCAATGGTCCCGATCCCTACCAGGATCTCGAAAAGTATAATATACCGGGGGTCCAACCTTCCACGTTTTTCCAAATCGCATCACGCCTTCCCAAGGCGAGGCTCCCATTAAAGCCATACTTCTTATCTCAAATTCCTACGATTTCCGCCGCTCGTCGGCGCAATCTTCCTATATTCTGCGCGTTGTCTTGATATGATCACATATCTGAACGATCTTGCCTCTAATTTTTCCTGAAGCCACTCGGGCCAGTAGATTGTTTATCTCCGGTCTCCGTTCAACACAACGGGGATCGACTTATTATGTTCCATCTAAAGCTTCACACGAAGCGGTTTAAACAGCGGTGTGATAAATACTGTTGTAGGGAAAACTCCACTAAGGGCAAGTGAGTGTTCCAACTTTTCATCAAAGTTTATCACACAAGCACGTAACATGTTCGTACAGTCTGCATCATTCAGTAGCTCAGTTTATCTTCATTAATATTTAAGTTCTTACGATCAACGGTGTGCTGCAATCCTTGTGATCAATAAAGGTCGTGCATCGTTTTCTTACAGGTAATGACGTCAAATTTGCGGCGCGCAAATATTGTATCTTGATAAAGGTTTCTCCTCCTGATCCCTTAATCAACGTGACGCGTGTGCAATGTCGTGGTCTCTGCTGTGGTCTCGTTGCATTGACGCGCAATCGAGACTTTGTCGAGAAGCGTCACATAATTGCAATTCTAACTCCTTAGCTCTTGATTGCAGGGTTGGCATGAATCTCATTCTTATCCACCATGTATCCTCTAGTACTTACCTCGCGAATTCGAAATCTGCCCTTCGACATCCTAGCACATAACTGTTCTTTCTCTAAGAGTCGCAAGGTAATTTGCAGATGTTGCTCACGACCTTCCTTGGTCGTTGGGCATATAGGAATGTAGCCAATAATTATAATCATGATCTAGCCAGGTATGGCTTACACATTTGATTCATGAGGTCCATGAATACTGTCGATGCATGTGTTAAGCCAAATGGTATGACAAGGAACTCGTAACGCTCGAAGCGAGTCCTAGAGGTCGTTTTAGGGATATTTCTTTCTTGTATTAACAGTTGAGGACATCCTGTCCTCAAGTCGATCTTTGAGTGGTAGCTAGAACCTGACGATTGGTCTATTCATGTTATCAATCCTTGGCAAAGGATACCGATCCTTGATATCCAATTCTCTGGGATTGATGCAAAGTGGAAACTGTCAACTTTCTTCTTGTGTCCTTAACTAAGCACACCGTGTCCTTAATTCCATGTTGGAGTAGTAGCTGGGACCTTGTAGTTGGTTGAAAAGTCATCGGTTCTCGGTAGGGGTACCGATTCTTTTTGGTTAGTTGTCTATCTCCCTGTAACCCATGCGTAATACTTTTCTCCCTCATTATTCCCTCTGTGTTCCTCTCAGGTTAGGCTATGTACGCGTGTAAAAACTGTTGTTCTGTTTGTTGGACTCTGTATGCCCAAGACACATATTAAATTGATGTGGCTAGTACGTTATGATCCAAGTCGGGTCATACCCAATAACAAGCTAGACAAACACCTATAATATTTGTTTATGATATGATCAAACAAATGAATATTAACACTTACAATATTTAGAAATCGGTTTTCTAAATAATTGCACTTGACTAACTAATAAATTATATGGATAATTTATTTTGAGAGAGTATTTTATTTTGATATTTAATGGGTTAAATGACTTAATAAAAGTTGTATAAGTCTTAAAACATGTGATGTTATAATTTTATAAAAGTTATAAAATTATATAAGACTTAAATTGTTATTATAAGAAAAATTATTGAATTTTTTAAAAAAATAAAAGCTAGCGCCGCCCCCTCATGTGAATACACAAAAGTTTTTTTGGTCCAATCATAAAGCATGCATTTTTGCATGTCTAGGTGATGCTTGATTGGCCATTTTGTGTGGTAACTTCTCTCTCATCCTTTTAAGAAAAAGGTGTTGCAAGACTTGTAAGAGATCCATCATTTTTCTTTCAAGTATTCAAGTGCAAGAACTCCCATTTTTCTTCAAAAATTTCGGCCAACATATGGTTGTTTTGGAGAAATTTCAAGTGAGTTTTCAAGTGTAGAAATCCTAGCAACATAAGGTGTTCGTCGAAAGCTTGGGGTATGCAAGCTTGAGGTCTTCTCCTTTGAAGATTTCCATTCAAGAATATCATCTTCTTCATATCACCTTGCTCTTGGAATGGTAGTATTCTAAAACACCCTATGGTTGTATTTTGATAGCATGTAGGTCATATATGGATCCGATTTTGGGTTTTTGCATTTAAAAGAGTTTTAAATCTTGTAAAGTAACATGTTTTAAATCCTTATTCCGCTGCGTTTTAATTTTATTCGGATAAAATTAGCTTTGATAAACATGTTAAAAACCCAACAATGGCATCTAGAGCCGCTTATATGAGTGCATGCTTCATTGGATTTAAAATTTTCGGGTTTTGGGTTTGGTTAAACCCTATGGCCGAAAGTTTTGACCATGGTTCTCCTTTTATTTTTCAAGATTTAACTCCTACATGCATAAAGGAATCTTGAAAAAATTATGTCATATTGATGATTTGTTTTGTTTGGACAAAAACCCACATTTTTCGGTTTTCATTCTTGGCCGAAAATGTAGGTTATAAAAGGAAACCATTTTGCTCTTGAAATATATATATATTTGGATATATATTTTGGTGTTCATAACCTAGCCATGACCTTGTGTGAATATGTTTGTGTTTGTGATTTTAGTTAATTATTCAATGGGTTGTAATAATTATTATTTTGTCTTCCATTTGTAAAAATATGTAATTTATTTATTTTCATTTGGTATGTAAGTAAATAGATTAGATGCATTTATTTTACTAGAAAACTGTATTAGGATACTTTTATGTAAAAGAAGATGCACACAAAAATGCGGTTTTGGTTTTTACCAATTTCGGGCACAAAGGACTTCATAGTTCTTAACGGGATTTTAGCCCGATAACCAAAACACATTTTTGAAGTCCAAAGGAGTTTGGAGCTGAATTTAAAAGACATTTGGAAGCTCAAAGAAGTGAAGAAATCACAACACAAGATGAAGACTTGAAGCATTTGGATGCGGGATCAAGTGGGAGTTCACCGACACTTTTTTTGTGTCCATATTCACCCTTTAGGAAGGACCTTTTGACACACTTGTTTCGGCTAACAAGTGTGGTCAAAATAGTTGGCTATGGTTATGCACCTTTTAACATATGTGTTGTGTGCTTGTATGGTTATATTTTATTTATGGTTGTTTGGATGATATTTGGATATGCATACTTAACAACTAATAACCCGTAACAAGCTTAAAATTGGTTCTTCAAAATCATTAAAACGATTAATAAAAGGTTTTATTAAAAATTAATGATTTTATAATAAAATGGGTTTTATTAAAAGAACCTTGAAAATTGGTTTTCACTAAAGTACCATTGATTTGAATGCATGCAAATATATGGTACATAAAATTTTTCTAAACTAGAATTTTGAAAAATAAAAATCCCTTTTATAAAACAAGTCAAACACCATCCTTTTATACAACACTCAAATTACTTGGGAACTCTTTGTGGGATAAAGGTCACCTAACCACATTTGAGGAAACTTGTATATTTGAGGTGGGTTTACCATGTTTGTGGGATAAAGGTCACCTAACCACTTATGTGTATAAACTCACACGTGTGTGTAAGTTGGACGACTTGATTTGGAAACCATGAACTTAGGGTCACCGGAGCATGGCGAACAAATGGTGTTGATGGGATTAAACATGCCATCTAAACATAAAGATGTTTAACCGATCCCATATGGCTAGAAATTGCAAAGGGTTGCAATTGTCAAACGTTGACTACCTTGTTAATTTAAATAATGGGATAAAGGTCACCTAACCAATATTTAAATGTAACGTTGGATTCTAGATTTTAATTATTAATTGTCTATGAGACGTTAAAAGGGTATTAATGATTAAAATTTTAATAATATCGAAAATACTAAAATTGAACCTTGTTAAATTTTGTAGATGGCCGCTAACAATGCAAACCCGATTACCCAAACCGTCCGTAACCTATCACTAAGAACCATCCTTGAAAAGGATCGTCTCAACCATAACAACTTCATGGATTGGTTTCGAAACTTGAGAATTGTTCTCAAACAAGAGAAGATATCCTATGTGTTGGACGATCCTATTCCCGATCAACCTGACGAGGAAGATGTAGAAGCCTACAATAATTGGGTTAAGTATACAGAGGACTCCATGCAAGCCTCTTGCCTCATGCTGGGAACTATGATTCCCGAGATTCAAAAGGACTTTGAACATCATGGGGCATACGACATGATTACCCAATTGAAGGAAATGTTCCTACAACAAGCAAGGGTAGAACGCTTCGAAACGGTTCGAGCGCTTCATGCATGTCGGATGGAGGAAACCCAATCGGTCTCATCTTACGTCCTTAAAATGAAAAGCCACATTGATCGCCTCGAAAGGCTCAATTGTCCCGTCTCTAAAGAGTTGGCTACGGATTTGATCCTCAACTCTTTAACAAAGAAATTTGAGAGCTTTGTTATGAACTATAACATGAATGGATGGGACAAGAGCATTGGTGAGCTTCATGCAATGCTCAAAACGGCCGAAGCGGGAATGGGTAAAAAGGCTTTACCCGTTCTAACGATCAATGAGGGAGGCAAGAAAGGGCATCACCCCGACTCCAAGGCAAATGTTGCCAAAGGAAAGGGGCACGTCAAAGGGAAGGGAAAAAGAAAGGCTAAAGCAGAACCACCAAAACCAAAAGAGAAGAAGGCAAAGGTTGCCACGAGCGATCCATGCTTTGAGTGTGGAGAGATAGGGCATTGGAAAAGGAATTGTCCAACCTATCTCAAAGAGTTGAAAAACAAGAGGGATGCAGGGCAAACCTCAGGTACAATCTTTATGATACATATTGATCTAAATGTTATTTCTTCTAACACATGGGTATTAGATACCGGATGTGGAACTCATATTTGCAATTCGTTGCAGGGGTTCAAAAGAAATAAGCATTACAAGAAGGGAGACACTAGTCTCTTCATGGGCAATGGAGCGAAGGTTCAAGTTGAAGCCCAAGGAGACTATGTTTTAAAACTTCCAAGTGGTTTGGAAATATGTTTGAAAAATGTTTTGTATGCTCCTAGTTTGACTAGGAACATTATTTCTGTTTCCCTTTTAAGACAATATGGATTTGATTTGAAGTTTGTGAACAATGAAATTTATGCTTTGATGAATGACATGTTCTACTTTAAAGCTACGCCTTCAAATGGTATTTATGAATTGGTTCATGATAAAACATCATTTGATAATTCGATGTACCAAGCAAACACCAAGAAACTCAAAATGGATTTGAGTGAGACCTATCTTTGGCATTGTCGTCTTGGTCATATAAACAGAAATCGCATGCAAACACTTCAAAAGAATGGTCTTTTGGAAACAAATGAAATTGGTTCATTTGATACATGCGAATCTTGTTTACAAGGTAAAATGACCAAGAAACCCTTTAGTGGCACAAACCAAAGGGCAAAAGATTTATTAGGCATCATACATTCGGATGTATGTGGTCCTTTTAAGCCAATGACTAGGAATGGTGAAAGATACTTCGTAACTTTTACCGACGACTTCAGTCGTTATGGTTATGTGTACTTGCTAAGACACAAAGATGAAGTTTTTGAAACGTTCAAAATATTCCAAAACGAAGTAGAGAATCAACTCACCAAGACAATCAAAGTTCTTCGTTCCGATAGAGGAGGTGAATACCTAAGTGATGCCTTTCAAGATCATCTTAGGAGTTGTGGGATCATCTCACAACTTACTCCACCTGGAACACCACAACATAATGGTGTGTCTGAGAGGAGGAATCGAACTCTATTGGATATGGTTCGATCTATGATGGCTAGAAGCACATTGCCTCTATCATTTTGGGGTTACGCTTTGCTCTCCGCGGCTCGTATATTAAATATGGCCCCAACCAAGAAAGTGGATAAGACACCTTTTGAAATATGGCATGGAACGGTTCCATCATTATCATATTTGAAGGTGTGGGGTTGTGATGCTTATGTAAAGCAATACACCCCAAACAAGTTAGAAGTACGATCCATTAAGTGTATCTTCGTAGGATATCCTAAAGATGATATAGGATATTATTTCTACGATCCAACAGAGCAAAAGGTATTTGTTGCTCGAAAGGGTAAGTTCTTGGAGGATAAGTTCCTTATGGAAGGAACTAGTAGAACAGTGGAACTTGATGAGGATCAAGAACCACAAGCCGATACACGTTTGGTTGATACTAGCACTCAACAAGAGGTTGTTGAAAATGATCAAATGGTTGATCAACATACACAAAACGTTCGCAGATCTGGTAGAATTAGTAATCCACCTGAAAGATATGGATTTTTCATGGATGGATGCTATGTGGTAGATTCAGATGAACCAACCACATACCATGATGCAATGTCAAAATCTGATTGCGACAAATGGCTTGAGGCTATGAACGTAGAGATGCAATCCATGTATGACAACCAAGTTTGGGAATTGGTTGTGCCACCTCTTAACTCCAAAGTAGTTGGAAGTAAGTGGGTTTTCAAGAAGAAAACAGATATGCATGGTAACTTGGATACTTATAAAGCGAGACTTGTAGCAAAAGGTTTCACTCAAACTCAAGGGGTTGATTATGATGAGACCTTCTCGCCAGTGGCAATGCTAAAGTCGATTAGGATATTATTTGCCATAGCTGCATATTATGACTATGAGATTTGGCAAATGGATGTCAAAACAGCTTTCCTCAATGGATATCTTGATGAAGATGTCTATATGGTTCAGCCTGAAGGTTTTGTCGATCCAAAACATCCTAACAAAGTGTGCAAGTTAAAGAAATCAATCTATGGATTGAAACAAGCATCGAGAAGTTGGAATCACCGTTTTGATGAAGAGATTAGGAATTTTGGGTTCATTAAGAACGGCGATGAAGCTTGTGTGTATAAGAAACCTAGTGGGAGCACCGTCACTTTCTTAGTATTGTATGTCGATGACATTCTACTATTTGGAAATGACATTCCAACCATGGAAGGTGTAAAAGCATGGCTTGGAAGATGTTTTTCCATTAAAGATCTTGGAGAAGCTGCCTATATTTTGGGAATAAAGATCTATAGGGATAGATCAAGGCGCTTGATAGGTTTAAACCAAAGTGCATACATTGACAAGGTCTTGAAAAGGTTCAAGATGGAGAACTCTAAGAAAGGTTTGGTACCTATTCAAAAGGGGACAATATTGAATGTGACTCAATGTCCAAGCTCAAAGGATGAGCAAGAAAGAATGAAAGGAATCCCATATGCATCTGCTATAGGATCCATAATGTACGCGATGATATGCACTAGACCGGACGTGTCATGCGCTTTAAGCATGACAAGTAGATACCAGCAAAATCCAGGTAACAGTCATTGGATGGCTGTTAAGAGCATATTGAAATACCTTAGGAGGACTAAGGATATGTTTCTAATATATGGATCTGGTGAAGAGGAACTCGTTGTAAAAGGTTACACGGATGCGAGTTTCCAAACTGATCGAGATGGTTCTCGATCACAATCGGGGTATGTCTTCATTTTGAATGGAGCTGCAGTCTCTTGGAAGAGCTCGAAGCAGGATGTTGTAGCATTGTCCACTACAGAATCAGAATACATCCCCGCCTCATTGGCAGCACAAGAAGCTGCGTGGTTAAAGAAGTTCATTGCTGACCTAGGGGTAGTCCCTACCATTCAAGACCCCCTAGAGATCTTTTGTGATAACGAGGGTGCGATTGCTCAAATCAAGGAACCTCGTGCACATCAAAAGACTAGGCACATTGAGCGGAGATTCAACTACATAAGGGATGAAGTTGAAAAAGGAAAGATATGTATTCGCAAAGTTCACACCGATCAAAACATTGCGGATACACTCACGAAGCTCCTTGAACGGCCAAAACATGAGGGTCATACTTGTGCCTTAGGACTTCGGTATTCTAGTGATTGGATTTGATCTATTTTGTATTTGGATATTGGAACAATTGTTATTTTAACTCTTTTATGGTATTTTGAGTTATGTTCCATTTTAGCATGTTTAAATCCGTGAATAAATTAAATATTCTAAATGTCCGTAGAAGATCATACTTGTGGGAACAAATATGAATGTAAGACTATTATGAACTTGGATTGGTGGATATTCATTAGGTATGAATATAGAGCAAAGTGTTGCTGCCAAAGTTCATAGATGTTTGTGGAATACAAATATTGGACTGACCCGCTCTCAGATGTTACTGCATGGAATCATTTATGATTGATCATAAGTAAATTTGAGCAAAGGAGAATATCATAGTATCCTCTGACCTGAGATACATATTGGGTCTTGATATTCACCAAATATTATGCCTTGACTTAGTTCTTCGCTGTCTGTAATAAGATAGTTCATAAGACTAAGCTCAGGTATGGTACGAGGTGATTGTGAGAGACGTATGTAGTCAAGAAGGGATTTGTTCCTCTTATTCGTTGAGAGTAAGATGTCTAAGGCCTGCTTAAGTTAAATCAACAGAGAATGATCACACTGTGTCTCTGGATTTGACATGACATCTGTAACGAAAGGATAAATGATAAATTCACCTAAATCATTTTCAAGTAAGGGACTTGAAGGGGATGATGTTATTGAATGGCACTTCGTCATACGTATTAGGGGTAGTAAACCGTTGTTAGGCGTCATTTACTGCTTGCATCAATCTTCTATGTATCTTGTGCAAGTGGGAGATTGTTGGACTCTGTATGCCCAAGACACATATTAAATTGATGTGGCTAGTACGTTATGATCCAAGTCGGGTCATACCCAATAACAAGCTAGACAAACACCTATAATATTTGTTTATGATATGATCAAACAAATGAATATTAACACTTACAATATTTAGAAATCGGTTTTCTAAATAATTGCACTTGACTAACTAATAAATTATATGGATAATTTATTTTGAGAGAGTATTTTATTTTGATATTTAATGGGTTAAATGACTTAATAAAAGTTGTATAAGTCTTAAAACATGTGATGTTATAATTTTATAAAAGTTATAAAATTATATAAGACTTAAATTGTTATTATAAGAAAAATTATTGAATTTTTTTTTAAAAATAAAAGCTAGGGCCGCCCCCCTCATGGGAATACACAAAAGTTTTTTTGGTCCAATCATAAAGCATGCATTTTTGCATGTCTAGGTGATGCTTGATTGGCCATTTTGTGTGGCAACTTCTCTCTCATCCTTTTAAGAAAAAGGTGTTGCAAGACTTGTAAGAGATTCATCATTTTTCTTTCAAGTATTCAAGTGAAAGAACTCCCATTTTTCTTCAAAAATTTCGGCCAACATATGGTTGTTTTGGAGAAATTTCAAGTGAGTTTTCAAGTGTAGAAATCCTAGCAACATAAGGTGTTCGTCGAAAGCTTGGGGTATGCAAGCTTGAGGTCTTCTCCTTTGAAGATTTCCATTCAAGAATATCATCTTCTTCATATCACCTTGCTCTTGGAATGGTAGTATTCTAAAACACCCTATGGTTGTATTTTGATAGCATGTATGTCATATATGGATCCGATTTTGGGTTTTTGCATTTAAAAGAGTTTTAAATCTTGTAAAGTAACATGTTTTAAATCCTTATTCCGCTGCGTTTTAATTTTATTCGGATAAAATTAGCTTTGATAAACATGTTAAAAACCCGACACTGTTTCCTAACGAATAACACTGGGGCTTCCCAGGGTGAGAAACTCGGCCTGGTAGATTCCCTCTGTCTAGCAGCTCTCACAACTGCATCAGAGGCTCTTGTATCTCGGACGAAACTAGTTGGTAAGGCATTATCTTGTCACTGGTGCCGCTCCTGGCACAAGGTTCATCCTAAACTCCTCTTGTTGCTGTGGAGGTATTCCTTGCAAGTCTTCTGGAAAGGCTTCTGGGAATTCCTCCACCACGGGGTTGTCTTCTAGCTCTAGCTCCTAGGTCTCCTTATCGGCAATATGAGCTAAGAAGGCTATGCAGTCTACTCGGAGGCGCTTCTGTGTCTCTTCGACCAATGAGAGATGTCGCAGACCCACGGTCTAGTACCTTTGCACCTATTGGAAGAAGATTGTGTACTATAAGTGTTTCATCATTCACAAGAGGGATGCGACTGATTTTCCTTATATCGAACGACTTCAGCTCTATACTTGGATATCCAATCCATGCTGACTATCATATCATGACTTCCCAAGTCAATGGTAATAGAAAGTTCCAGCCTTCTGAGTCCCCAAAATATAATCCTTAATCGCTTCATCTGCTTAAACTAGCCTTCTATATGCCCATTTCTAAAGAATACGAGATGTCTATTCTACTCGAAACTAGGCCAAGCAGTTTCTTAGGTTCTACGCATGCAAGGTTAAAGTTGGTGCCAGTATTAATCAAAAATAGATGCATAAGGTTGGTTAATAGGGAACGTACCCGTAACCACATCTGGATCCTGGCGTGCTTCACGAGCTCCGATCGTGAAGACCCTTCCTTGCTTGGTTCTTCCTAGGGCAATATTTCCTAAAGTGCCCTAGTTCACCACACCTGTAGCAGCCTGGAATTTTCCCATTATCTCTTCCGTCTGGATCCTTCACCCAACAGGCATCCTTGTTGTGCCCTTCCTTTCCACACTTTCCACACTTAGGCCTCAGACATTGACCTTCATGGTAAAAATTGCATTCCTCGCACCTCGGCTTAGTCCCCAAGTAAACCTTTCCACCAGCCTTATTAGTGGCTCCATAAGCTTTCCTGCCATGCGGCGGGTTCACTTCCTTTCTTTTGTTTGCTTTAGGGCTTCCATAACTGACTTGGGTACTTATCTTTAGGTTTGAAGACTTCCTTTTCTTGTTGCCTGATGACTCCACATGGGTCTCTTTCTTGTTATCCTCAGATTCCGAAAATTTTCCCATGCGTAGAGCTTCTTCAGTAAGAGTGACACTCAAATCAATAGCCTATGCGATGGTTGGGGGCTTTGAAGTAGTGACCATGCTCCTAATTTGAGGTGCAAGTCCCCAAATGAATCACTCAATCCTCTTGAATTCCGGCTTGACTAAGTAGGGTACGACCCTAGACAAGTCGTGAAATCGCTGGACATACTCGAAAATCTTTGGCCCGTCCATTTTCAAATTCCAGAACTCCACCTCAAGCTTCTGGATTTCAGACCTAGAACAGTATTTCCTCTCCATCATTTCCTTAAGCTTATCCCAGCTCAGTGCATGAGCAGCTTCGTCACCGAGGGTCTGAACCTGAAGGTTCCACCAAGAGAGTGCGCCGTCCAAAAACAACCCTGAGATATAGGTAACACTCCGCTGGGGTGAACAGTTACTCATTCTTAGAACGGAGTCAGTCTTTTCTGCCCAACGAATAAATGCAACGACACCTCCTGTGCCATAAAAACTCAATGGCTTGCAGTCCAGGAATTGTTTATAGGTGCAGCCAGTTGGAGGGTTATTTCTGGAAGTGCCACCGCTGTGTTCGGAGCCGAGGGCTTCATGTCATGCAATTGGTTGTGAGATGCGTTCTTGAAGCTCGGCTTCTGTCCTTGGTAACGTACTGGTGTTTGTGTCACGTCTGGGAGGCATTCTCTTCTGTCAAAAAGTATGGGTAGGTTAGACAACATTCCATAATTGTCTATGAGGTACATAGTACCATAAGTAAACATGTGATCACCCAATATCACATGCATATATAATCAACAAGGTATGAGTGAGGAGACAATTACTGAGCTTTCATATAAGCTTGGCAACTTGACTTATTGCTTGTAACCTAATGAACCCGAGGTTACATCACCTTGGTCACACAAGTTTCAGTTATTTTCCTGTTACATTGGTTTTCTTAGGTCTTTAGCTTCACTGATGGGTATATTTTCCCAGAGATGGGGGTTGTTCATGTAAGGGTAATAGAGAGTGTAACGTCACTGAATCTTTCCCGCGTGTTAGCCATCTCCACTAGCTTAGATATCGGTTCCCAAACGCCTCATATACGGGTAGAAGTGTCAGACACGAAGTAGGCAAAGACATGTTTCCTACTTTGTAAAGTGCTAAGGCGATGGCCTAGGTGTTGTTCCACCAGATGAAGGTGCGAACACCTATAGATTATTTTTGGAGGGATGGTGATCATTAGCCTGACCTGCCGAGTCCACCAGGATTTCCAATTTTTCCTCGTCCAAGCAGATGATCCACCAAGGAGGGGACACTACTGTCCTTATACCTATGACATGGAAAGGACCATTGCGGTGGTCCACGCGCTAACATTCACTATCGTTATGCGCGAACAGGCACGATGATTAAATGAAATAGGAATAAGGAGAATTCCCAGTAGTTGGAGGGGCACCTTCAAGATGAATACTTCATCTTCCTTTTATGGTCAAGTGTGTCGTCAATGTCACTTCACAAAAGCCGCAGGGACCTCGTCCCGCTGATTAAGAAGTTGTTCCAGGTTGCCGCCTCTGCCTCGCCGTCACTACTGTAGTCAGGCACCTTCACGATCGAAAGGGAAGAGCAGCCATCTCCTACGGGAGCAAGCTCAGAATCTCGTTTGGTAATCACTCCAGCTATGAGCTTTGCAATGAACGCGGGGCTGATAGCTTCATTGTGTGAGTAAGAACAATAATAGGGTTCGGAGTCGAAGGCATCTTATTCACGTCAACAATTATTCTGTACACTTATTCGTATGTATATATCAATAAATAAGTATGTTACTTAGCATAGGCAGGAAAATAAAGGCAGGAAAACAAGTATGAAGTGTGGTTTCAGCACCACACTTCATTTCCTCTTGCAAGGTATTCTCAATGAAACATGCATGTTGCGCGTCACGGAATAGAGCTTCGAGGTTATTCTGGGCTTGAATGTCACACCTTGACTTTTATGGAAGAGTATGATGTGTGACTTGTTTAATACCATTGCATTCAATCATAATAAACAACTATGTGATCAAAACGATGTTCATCCATTCATTAAGTAAAAGTATTCCAAATACCAGTTATTTAAGTTTCAAACAAAACAACCTTCGACTAAGATACAATTCAACAAAAGTGGATGGCATCTTAAACTTGGAAATTTACTTCTAGAAACAACACTCGTGCTCAAGATCCATCTTGTTACCTGGAATACATGTAATTTTGGAAAACATCAACAAAAGTTGAGCGAAATCATGCGTTTTGTGTGAGTACTGGCAAACTTGTAAACCTTTGAGAGACTCCTTTGAAAACAGGTATGAAAAGCGTGTATGAACATACCAAATAAATGTTTTACAAGGACATTAAAGCATGTGAGGACATAGGGAGCACTCGAAATGAGTAGGCTTATACCCTTGTCGATTTTCCCTCGACTATGTCGAATTCCCCTTCGACTATGTCAATTTACCTTGACTATGTCAATTTCCCTTGACTATGTCGATTCACCTCGACTATGTCGATTTCCCTCGACTAGGACACCGAAGCACTCAAGTGGTCACAAGTACCATGAGTGGGGTTCGGCCGTACCCGTTAGATCTAACCGTCGTCCCTAATTAAGAGTTAATGGTATTTCAATATTTAGTCTATGCTCACATGATCTAATAGTGCATTTCATAGTCAATTCATACCGTTTAAACTTTCGTAACATGTATTCCAACCCCGAGGGTTATAAAAACAAAAACAGTTAAGAGAAAATGGGGACATGAACTCACTATTTTGCCTCTTCGATACTCGTAACTCAAATCTCGTCAGTAACACGACTCCCTACAATGTACTAGGGTCTATTAGATGAATGGGCCGTGCCTTGCCTTAGAATTAACGTCTCTGAGTTACGTTTCTTTTATGTCTCCAATATTATTTAAAGTTATAATTACTTTCTAAAATAATATTTATTTTAACTTTATATTACATTTAATTTTGGAATAATTTGTTAAACAATATTTTGTACAATACTTCTCAAGTATTTATTTTTCGTATTTCCTTCCCGATGATTTCGTTGTCTTTTATGACGCGTCGAATCTAGGCCTTGGTTATGTTCTTATGCAATGAGGTAAAGTCATAGCATATACGTCAAGACAGTTGAAAGTTCACGAAAAGAACGACACAACTCATGATTATGAGTTAGGTGTTGTGGCATTTGCTCTCAAAATCTGGAGACACTACCTCTATGGAATAAAGTGTGTGGTTTTCACAAGACCACAAAAGTCTCTAGCTCATTCTTAATCAAAAGGAGTTGAACATGAGGCAACGACAATGGGTTGAACTCTTGAACGATTACGATTGCGCGATTCGCTACCTTCCTGGTAAGGCGAATATCGTAGCCGATGCGCTTAGTTGAAAGGAACGAGTCAAGCTTCATTATGTTCAAACTCTATCTGATATTCAAATCTTTTGTCCTTCAAGCACAACGATCTTGTGTAAACGAAGGATTATTGAAATATGAGCTACCACTTCAACTCGAGCTTAAACTCGAAACGAAAGGGGCGATGGGTTGCTCTATTTTAAGAATCCTTGTGGATGATTATCGCCCAAATCGGAGCCCTGATTGGATTCCTTGTACACCTTAATATGTACATTACAACTCAATAAGAACAAACCGAATTCCTATTAAGATCTTCCTATCTTCATAGTTAGATTCTTGAAAATATTTAAAGTGTCAAATGAAATCCACGGATTGGATTCCTGGTATGCTTTAAATACCCGTATCCAAAGATAACAAATTAAAGGTCAAATTAAACAATTATGCGATTATGTGATTATGTGCTTATGTGTTCTCCTCTATGTTTTTGTGTGATCCGATTTTCGTTATCCAAATCCTCATAGAATCTTCCATATCTTCATATGAGGGATTCATAGTAGGATATTCAAAAGGTACTACCTTAAATCCTTAATGGGCTTCTATGTGGTAGTTAAGACCCTTGGGTTATATAGTACCATTCCATGATTCGAAAAGAGACCCTTGAGTGGTCTAGTTAAAGATTGATTCAGAATCTGGTTAAAAGTGGCATGTGATGATACAGCTGAAAGGACCCTTTGGTGGTCCAGTCACACTCATCACAGGTTCATTCATTTGGTTTTCCCTACACATTATCAAATGCATTGTGTGGACTATGCAAGGAATTGCGTAATTATGGACGCGTACATAATTATAAAAATTCAGTGCACGGAAACCACAGTAAGATTTATCATGTGTAAGAACCAATAGTGACAACAATAACGAAACGTGAACAATGTAATGGAGGTACGGTGGACGCACTAATGGTGCTTCATATACTTGTATATAAGTGTCCCTCTTACATTGCAAGCATAATGTTATTTAAAGTTACTAGAAGTTCAGAACCGTAACCAGTGTTGTTTTATCTTTTCGACTTCATGTTTTGAGCTCTCACAAGTTTCCTCTAATTAAATTCCAGGACGAAATTTCCTGAAGTAGGGGAGACTGTGACATCTGTGCCTCCACGGCCATCGAACAAATACCAAATCAATGAAATGTTGTGTTTCATACTTGGGATTTGTATAAATATGTGTATCATTTGCACATATCAACTCTTGTTCGATTTCGGACTCTAAATCGCTTTCTGGAAGGTTATAAGCGCACTGATGCGTAAATGTAACCAGTTTAATGCAACAAACACTCCGGGACAGTGACATAGGCTTAACATACCTTAAATAACCTTTACATAACTTAGAAATAAGTTTTGGAGGGTTTGGTGTGGCGAAATCAAGTTTATTCGCTTACAGGGACTAATTTCGATAAATGTGAAAGTATGCCGATTTGTACTGTAACGAACATTCCGGAACATGACCATAAGTTAAACATACCCTAAATATCCTTTACATAGCTTAGAAATAGGCTTTGAGGGGTTCGGTGTGCTAAAATAAACTTTTTGGTCATTCAGGGACTAAAAGCGTCAAAAGTGCATAAGTTTGCATTTTCGCGCATATCTTACGTTCTGAATACATCCGGACATCCAAAACTTTATGTAATCATTAAAATATTTTATTTTAGTGATTGGCATGATAAAATTCCATTCGTCGTGTAATTTGGATCGTTTTTGCGTTCGTTACGACTTCCGTCGTAATTAACCGAACAACGCAACCGTACAACCAAACGAACCGATATCCGAGATATTTTTGAGCATTTTTTGAGTTCCCTATACTTTAACTTCGTTTTAGAGCCTTGAAATGAGGTTAACGGGGCTTAAACATGTCAAAAATGAGCCGAAATGCAAGATTCTGAAGTTCAGGGACCAAAATTATCATTCTGCCATAGTTATCTTAGGAAGGGACCAAAATGAAAAATCTAAATTCCAGCTTGTTCCAGTTGTTCCCCTCATTTGCACATGGTTTTAATGAAACTATGGGCTCCCATGGTTTCACAAAACCATGGGCACATGTGTACGAATGAGATCGAAGCTCGTTTTACGATGAACGATCCTAACGGTTCTAGTTTTCCTATAAATAGCTATCCCCTTTCACTTGCAAAACCCACATTGATCTGATTTTGGCTCTCTAATTTGAAGTTTATGCTTCATACCTGAGAGTAAATCGGATCAAAGCTTGCTGGCACCTTTTGTAAGTATTCTTTCGTTCTTTTATCGCTTTTCGAGTCTGAAAGTCAGACTGCGTTTGACTTTCTGCATTGACCAGTTTATGGTCAATGCGAAGTTCATTTGAACTTCATAACATGAGCATAATCACGATGGTTATAGTCCCTAGTGACTATACCTAATGATTACCACGTTATCTAGGTGTAGTGACGAGTCGTAGTTTCGGCCAAAATGTGCATTCTTGCGTGTTTTGTAACGAAACTACTTATAGGTATCAAAACCATTTGTTTTGATACCAAATCTATTTTCTAAATTCGTTAAACAAGTTTTAACATGTTTAACTTGTCACGTTTTAGATTAGTGCTTGTGTAGAGTCGTAAGTCAAGCGGACTAAACACCCGCTTAGACTTTCGAACACGACCCGTTTGGTAAATCATTAGGATCCGACCAAACATGTTTAGTGACCATAGTTGCATAGGGAATAACCTTCCGAGGTTATACCTTATGTTCACTTAGGTTTAATTAGTTGTATGATAGGTAGTTTATATGCGTTAGGTAAATGACCAAAATGTCCTTTTCATGCATAATTGGTAATTAAGCATATGTAACACAAACTTTTGTCACTTAATTGATTATGCAACATATTTAATCATGTTTAGGCATATAATACTTGTCATAGGACTAGTTAGACGTCTCGAACGTGCTTTTGCGCGAACGACACGTTAAAGTAGCTTAAGCTACCTTAATGGGTCACAATGGGTCGAAAGCACTTAGGTTAGGTTTCGATTTAGGATGTAGACTTTGTTAAACCATGTCATATGAGTTCCAATAATCATTTGGTTTACAAAACCTCATCCTATCCGATCTTCCGACTTAGGTCCGGTTTAATTATATAGTTATTAGGTTGCCGAATGATTCCTTGCTCCCTCTAGCTTTGCTTGGTTGTTGTTCAAGACCTCTAAGCATTGTCAGGTGAGTACATAGTTCCCCTATTTTACTATTTTCAATTGTTTTGGGGTGATTCACATGTGCTAAATGTTTTCAATGTTTTAACGATGGTTTTCAAAACGATTTTCGATATTATAACAATGGTTTCAAAAACGATTAAAATGGTTTATATTAAATTAATAACGATTTCGATATAGTAAACAAACTTGTTGGTTGTATTTACATAACGAATAATATCCATTAGTTTTGGCCGAACCGACCAGTATTAGGTTATGGTACCATAGGATCTGACAAATCCCGTTATCAGACTGCACCCATGGTTATGTGTGGGTTAGGTGGGTAACGACTGAATCTGTGATTGTTAATTTACCCTTTGGTGGTTTATTAATGCGAGAAGCGATAGGCGAGATAGTCGAATCACAAAGGTTTGGATGTTATTAGCGAGACAATCAAAAGTAGTTTTCACGATTTAAGACGAGAATGATTTAAACGACACAAGCGATTTTTAACTAATTAAACGATTTCGGTAAACGATTGGTTTTCGGTTGGTGTTTAGATAACGGGACGGGTGTAATGTGATGAAAGCATGGTGGATACGCCGCTGGTACTTCCTATATATAAGTGTTTTCATCGTATTACATACCGTGGCGTTATTTAGTTCACTTGGGTAAACGATTTTGAAACGATGTCACACAAACGAGGTTTTTGAAATGATATAAACCATACGAGTTTATTAACGAGATTTATTAACGAGTTTTATTAACGAGATTTATTAACGGGTTTTATTAACGAGATTTATTAACGAGTTTTATTAACGATTTAATACGAGATGTTTTACAAATTGGTTTTCTAAAACAAATGTTTTCGAGTTAAGAATCATGGCTACGAGATTTTACAAATTATAACCAACTTGATTTGAGTTGGTTAATTATGTCGCAATACTACACTTTTCAAAACAAGGTTTTTAATTAAGTATTGCAACATGTAAACTAGCCATGAATCCGACACTCTCAAAAACCTATGTACTCGCCAGCATTTCTTTGCTGACTTTGTTTTCACATATGTTTCAGGTGTTATTGAATGATGTTGATTGCTAGGATGCATGCTCACATAGGACTGGACGAGGCCTTAGTGACTTAATAACAATGATAGACTACGTTTAAATTGTTTATTTAGATTTCCAGACGATGTAAATATGTGACAACCGGTAATTTACGCCCTTAATTACGTGATTAACAGGTGATTACGCGATAATAAATAGTGTTTACGACACTAATTAACTTAACCAGGCCCTTGGAGTGCCTCGGGACGTTTGTTCAGCTACATAGTGCGCGTGTGGTGATTTACAGAGAATCTGCTGACTATTACGCGACAACAGACTGATACCGTATGAAATACTGATGACGCAGAAAAATATGGATGTTACACGAATATTTTATGCTCTTGGAATGTGGGTCACGATATCGGGTCCCGTAGGTATTACGGGCACTTACACAGGAGATGGACTTGTGGGCCCCGGGCCCAAGCCCAAAAACCACAAGCCTAAACCTACTCATAAGATATTAGATTTTATTAAATCTCTACAAAAGATTTTAACCCTAAAAATAAAACAAATGACCTGAATGTCATTTAATTGCACAATAGACATAAAGAACACTGTGTTCTATAAATAAAGGCCCATCCACCTCTCCTCACTTCACACACAAACTCAAAGCACCACAGACATAAGTCTGTGGTCTCTCCCTCTCGATATTACATGAAGACTTCATCCCCCCAAACAGATTCTCTGAGCTCTCTCTCATCCCCCTCTAAATAATCGGCCAGCCACCACCATAGAGGTGGCGGCGCGTGACAGCTCCAACAAACCCAAAGGGGGGGGGGGGGGTCGGCCACCACCAACCGGTGATGGTATACGGCGGCGAAAGAGAGAGGAGCCGGAGAGAAAGAGAGAGAGAGAGATCGAGAGGAGAGAGAGACTCGGGAGGAGAGAGAGAGACTGAGAGGCGAGAGAGAAAGGGAGGACCGACGGTCGAAGACTCGGACCGCCGGTCAGTTCTTTTGTCCGGTGGCTCGACTCACGGCGGTTCGGCTCACGGCGGTTCGGTGGTGGCTTCGAGTGGTTGGAGACAGCGACACCACAGCTCCGACAGTCGTCACTCCGGGGGTAAGAGCATCCGTTTATTTTCTTTTCTCTTTGGTTTCTGAACAAGTAAACTAGTTCCTCTCCTAATTCTCATTATTTTCCGATGAATGATGGTGATGGAGCCGCAACGGTGGAGCCGACGACGGTGGTAGCAGACCGGCGGCAGCGACAGTGAGTGGTTATGTTGGTTCGGGTTTCGACTCACTTCAGATTTAGATCCCGTTCCGGTTCAGATTTGGGTTGATTTTTGGTTCAGATCAAACCCGGTTGACCTGGTCAACGACCGAGTCAACACGGGTCAACAACGCGGGTCAACGAAGACAAGTGGTCAGCCGGTTCGAGCCTCGGTCCGAGATACATCAGTTTGAGGATGGTCAATGTCAGCTTGGTTAGGGTCGACTCAGTCAACCGAGTCAACTCAGTTGACTCGGTCAACTCAGTCAAACGTATCGACACGCGAAGACTTGGTAAATATTAGCGGCACATTTATTTTGTTATTTTCATAATATTAATATTACGTGAAAAACGAGCTCGAATCGATTATATATAGTTCACATCTCAAAATATTCGACAAGATTTACATAAATATTGATTACGTTGTTTGAATATTGATTGATTTTGAAAAATAATGACAACTTGTGTTGTCGGGGCGTCCAAAAACAGAGGAAACTCTGCCCGTTTTTCGAGAAAACCCGTAAAATAAAACGAGTTTTATTATAAAAACGTGCTTTTCTTGTAAAACGACAACTATTGTTATAAGCGACTTTTACGAGATACAAATATGAAGTTTCCTTCGGCAACAACTTACAACTTACGAAAACAACGATTCGGAAAATATTTACAACGACAAACATAGTTGTTTTGAACTTCGGAAATTCGACGAATTCGTTTTATAGAAATAAATATAGTTTTTATATTTATACCACACGAATTCCCTTATAAAAATAAATATAGTTTTATATTTATTTCAAACTCAAACAACTCGATGATACTTTCGCAAAATAAATATAACTTTTTATATTTATTACAAACGCCGAAACGGCATATACGTATATTTTTGGCAAATATACACAAGACGAGATATATATAATACGAGTTTATTATATATTACTTTCATACGAATATTCCTTTATTTCAACATGCGACTTCTTAAAACGAGCGAACAAGTATAACTTCTTCGCTTCTTTTAAGTTGGCAATTTACCGTCAAATCGTTCGATTAACGATTCGGTAGAGCTCGATTACACGTAGTTAGTTACTGCGTTATTTAGAAACTTATTAGATATTCCGTGTTAGGAATATTGTAGAATGCACGCTAGCAAGTCAAGTCTTGGAAACGACATCGCGAAGTCGTAATTAGCTAGCTTTGCACAGGAATATTCAGGTGAGTTCATAACCCCACCTTTTATGGTTTTACATTTTTATAAATGTTTTCGGGGTGGAAAGACATGCACTTTTTGCAAAGCATACAAGAATTATATATTTCTAAACCATGTTACAAAGAACACAAATGGTTTACGAAAAGCTTATGTTTTATACCGGTTTTCCAAACAAGCGTATTTTTCGAAATATGCATACACACATGAGTTCTAGTTTTCGAAACTACGAGAAACTACAAATGCAAGAGTTTAAAAATATGAGTTATGGTATGAAAATATAAGATAATAAGAAACGCACTTGGTGAGGACGAGAACCAAGTAGGATGCGTTATGAGAAATGATAATAAGAAACCCACTTGGTGAGGACGATAACCAAGTAGGATGCGTTATGAGAAATGATAATAAGAAATGCACTTGGTGAGAACGAGAACCAAGTAGGATGCGTTATGAGAAATGATAACAAGAAACGCGCTTGGTGAGGACGAGAACCAAGTAGGATGCGTTATGAGAAATAGTGTCACGAATAGGGTACAGAAGCACCATTAATCAACAATATACCTAGACCGCAGAACAAAAGGTTAGATCTAACGGGTGCCGGGCAGCCACACTCTCGGTGAGGGCGAGAATCGAGTAGTGCTTTTGTGTCTCAGAATATACCAATTAAATGCCTAAGGTTTGGTGACTTCCTATGTCGTGTCACATGTTAATGGCCTTGCAACCCAATAACAATCCCGATATTTACAGGAATACTTTAATTACATGAAATTCATACCATACTAAAACTTGATTAATACTTGAAGTACGTGGGGTACTCAAGAAAATTAGAATTATACTTGAAGTACGTGGGGTACTCAAGAAAATTAGAATTATACTTGAAGTACGTGGGGTACTCAAGAAAATTAGAATTATACTTGAAGTACGTGGGGTACTCAAGAAGATTAGAATTATACATAAAGTACTTGGTGTACACATGAATACTTGAATTATACATGAAAACTTGATTTATACGTGACACAAACTATGTTTTCATTCAGAGTTTCAAGTAACTCGATAAGAAAATGATTTTAAATACATTTTCTCAACAAAACATCAAAAACCGGTTATTCAAAAAGATTTATTTCAAATCTTTTACAAACAAACTATGAACTCGCTCAACTTTATGTTGATTTTTCGCATGTTTCTTTCTCAGGTTACAGTTCAAAGACAAGGCACGGTTGGAATAGGAGAACCACGAAGAGTCGAGTACTTAGTGGGCGTTAAATTTCTAAAAGACTTAGCTTATTTGCTTCCGCTGTGCAATGAAGATACCAGTCCAGTCACGCCAATGCTCTGATAATTTCGGGGTGTGACAGATTGGTATCAGAGCTATAGGTTACAGCGAAATAGGTCTCTGTAGAGATACCTAGGCTCTAACCTCATATTTCTCTGGGGACTTAGATTATTCAAACGTTGAATACGTACAGAACGCTTAATACTCGAATATGGTCTCCAACCGTTGCCGAAAATCAAACAGTCGAAATTTTGATTTCAAACATACGCTATAGTGGTGTTTTATACATGGTACACAAAAACAATTACATACAGTACACGAAACTCTGAGAGTTTAGGAAACATGCATGTAAGACCTTCGGAAACTTATGTTAAAGTTCATTAAAGGTCATCACGTAGGTACCACGTGTATTAACTCGGACAAATGACATTTTGATGTCATCTATGCTATTTAGCCGAGCAGGTAACCTACGCAAGACGAAGCACGAGCGTGCAAAAGTACAAGAGAACTCGATCAACGGAGATTGAAGTATGTCACATACGACTATTGAGGCGATGCCTTTGAAAAGACGCGATGGCGCGATTCAACAACGACACTAGATTCCTGTCAGCAGGAGAACTAACAGGAAGCAGAAACTTGTCACGCGATCCTGCAAGCGACACGAGTCGTGCTAAAAAGAAGACGTATGTCTCTGAATTCCCCCTATCGCATTAACGACGAATACGCTATGTTTGACATTCCATGGTAATGTCACCTAACAACTGGTTATCACATGCAACCCCAGGTAAAGTCCTTAAGTTTCTTTTATTGAAATTTCGACTTTCACATTTACTGAGTAGATTTTCGTATCTCTACTCCTCATAATGGTCATTGTGTCACGTCATTTCTTTCAGTATAGCGAATATTCATTTGCTTCATTTCTTGAAAATTCATATGTTACGCATGCATCATTTGTTACGCATGTGGTCTCGTTTCGAATAAACGTTTCATCAAAGTTCAAATATTATTTCGCTAAATCTAATTATTGATTTGTGATTCGAATGACCCGCATTGTTGTAATTGTTGGCTTCTTTGTCATAAAGTCAACACGTTTTCTGGAAATTTCTTTTCTTTTCAAGTTACATACATGGTTTTTCGTTGTGACCATGCCGAAAGTTTTCTTGTCGATACATGTATTTATTGTTGGCTTGCGCCGAAATCAAATTCAATTGTTTGAACTTGTTCATTACACATATTCAATTCAAGACACCATATGATGTATTAAAAGCATCATATACGAATTCGTTTTAACAAGCATTTCATTGTTCCGAGTCGTGGTAGATTTATTTGGTCTACGACTCCATTAAGTCGTTTGTTGATTTCGACACCTTGTAGTGTCAGTACAAACTTGTAGCTTGGGCTAATTTATGCAAAACACAGGTGATACTTGTTCAATCACCGCTATATTTGAATTGTTTCATTCACTACGACACCTTGTGGCGTCGGTAGAACTTGCAGCTTGGGCTGATCATGATCGAGCGTTTCATGCAAACTATTACATTTGAGCTTGTTGAAATCTAAATTCATTGATTGGATGCAATCATTTCTAGAATTCATTTGTGTCTTGCGATACGTCCTTGAATTCACATCATTCGAATAAGTCTTGATTCGATTTCATGATCGTTCACTTGGGTACTATTCATATTTTCTACGCATAACGTAACTCAAGGGAGTTGACGTAGTCTAAATTTCGAGGACGAAATTTTATTAACAGGGGGAGACTGTGACAACCGGTAATTTACGCCCTTAATTACGTGATTAACAGGTGATTACACGATAATAAATAGTGTTTACGACACTAATTAACTTAACCAGGCCCTTGGAGTGCCTCGGGACGTTTGTTCAGCTACACAGTGCGCGTATGGTGATTTACAGAGAATCTGCTGACTATTACGCGACAACGGACTGATACCGTATGAAATACTGATGACGCCGAAAAATATGGATGTTACACGAATATTTTATGCTCGTGGAATGTGGGTCACGATATCGGGTCTCGTAGGTATTACGGGCCACTTACACAGGAGATGGACTTGTGGGCCCCGGGCCCAAGCCCAAAAACCACAAGCCTAAACCTACTCATAAGATATTAGATTTTATTAAATCTCTACAAAAGATTTTAACCCTAAAAATAAAACAAATGACCTGAATGTCATTTAATTGCACAATAGACATAAAGAACACTGTGTTCTATAAATAAAGGCCCATCCACCTCTCCTCACTTCACACACAAACTCAAAGCACCACAGACATAAGTCTGTGGTCTCTCCCTCTCAATATTACATGAAGACTTCATCCCCTCAAACAGATTTTCTGAGATCTCTCTCATCCCCCTCTAAATAATCGGCCAGCCACCACCATAGAGGTGGCGGCGCGTGACAGCTCCAACAAACCCAAAAGGGGGGGGGGTCGGCCACCACCAACCGGTGATGGTATACGGCGGCGGAAGAGAGAGGAGCCGGAGAGAAAGAGAGAGAGAGATCGAGAGGAGAGAGAGACTCGGGAGGAGAGAAAGAGAGACTGAGAGGCGAGAGAGAAAGGGAGGACCGATGGTCGAAGACTCGGACCGCCGGTCAGTTCTTTTGTCCGGTGGCTCGACTCACGGCGGTTCGGCTCACGGCGGTTCGGTGGTGGCTTCGGGTGGTTGGAGACAGCGATACCACGGCTCCGACAGTCGTCACTCCGGGGGTAAGAGCATCAGTTTATTTTCTTTTCTCTTTGGTTTCTGAACAAGTAAACTAGTTCCTCTCCTAATTCTCATTATTTTCCGATGAATGATGGTTATGGAGCCGCAACGGTGGAGCCGACGATGGTGGTAGCAGACCGGCGGCAACGACAGTGAGTGGTTATGTTGGTTCGGGTTTCGACTCACTTCAGATTTAGATCCCGTTCCGGTTCAGATTTGGGTTGATTTTGGGTTCAGATCAAACCCGGTTGACCTGGTCAACGACCGAGTCAACTCGGGTCAACAACGCGGGTCAACGAAGACAAGTGGTCAGCCGGTTCGAGCCTCGGTCCGAGATACATCAGTTTGAGGATGGTCAATGTCAGCTTGGTTTGGGTCGACTCAGTCAACCGAGTCAACTCAGTTGACACGGTCAACTCAGTCAAACGTATCGACACGCGAAGACTTGGTAAATATTAGCGGCACATTTATTTTTTTATTTTCATAATATTAATATTACGTGAAAAACGAGCTCGAATCGATTATATATAGTTCACATCTCAAAATATTCGACAAGATTTACATAAATATTGATTACGTTGTTTGAATATTGATTGATTTTGAAAAATAATGACAACTTGTGTTGTCGGGGCGTCCAAAAACAGAGGAAACTCTGCCCGTTTTTCGAGAAAACCCGTAAAATAAAACGAGTTTTATTATAAAAACGTGCTTTTCTTGTAAAACGACAACTATTGTTATAAGCGACTTTTACGAGATACAAATATGAAGTTTCCATCGACAACAACTTACAACTTACGAAAACAACGATTCGGAAAATATTTACAACGACAAACATAGTTGTTTTGAACTTCGGAAATTCGACGAATTCGTTTTATAGAAATAAATATAGTTTTTATATTTATACCACACGAATTCCCTTATAAAAATAAATATAGTTTTATATTTATTTCAAACTCAAACAACTCGATGATACTTTCACAAAATAAATATAACTTTTTATATTTATTACAAACGCCGAAATGGCATATACGTATATTTTTTGCAAATATACACAAGACGCGATATATATAATACGAGTTTATTATATATTACTTTCATACGAATATTCCTTTATTTCAACATACGACTTCTTAAAACGAGCTAACAAGTATAACTTCTTCGCTTCTTTTAAGTTGGCAATTTACCGTCAAATCGTTCGATTAACGATTCAGTAGAGCTCGATTACACGTAGTTAGTTACTGCGTTATTTAGAAACTTATTAGACATTCCGTGTTAGGAATATTGTAGAATGCACGCTAGCAAGTCAAGTCTTGGAAACGACATCGCGAAGTCGTAATTAGCTAGCTTTGCACATGAATATTCAGGTGAGTTCATAACCCCACCTTTTATGGTTTTACATTTTTATAAATGTTTTCGGGGTGGAAAGACATGCACTTTTTGCAAAGCATACAATAATTATATATTTCTAAACCATGTTACAAAGAACACAAATGGTTTACGAAAAGCTTATGTTTTATACCGGTTTTCCAAACAAGCGTATTTTTCGAAATATGAATACACACATGAGTTCTAGTTTTCGAAACTACGAGAAACTACAAATACAAGAGTTTAAAAATACGAGTTATGGTATGAAAATATAAGATAATAAGAAACGCACTTGGTGAGGACGAGAACCAAGTAGGATGCGTTATGAGAAATGATAATAAGAAACGCACTTGGTGAGGACGAGAACCAAGTAGGATGCGTTATGAGAAATGATAATAAGAAATGCACTTGGTGAGGACGAGAACCAAGTAGGATGCGTTATGAGAAATGATAACAAGAAACGCGCTTGGTGAGGACGAGAACCAAGTAGGATGCGTTATGAGAAATAGTGTCACGAATAGGGTACATAAGCACCATTAATCAACAATATACCTAGACCGCAGAACAAAAGGTTAGATCTAACGGGTGCCGGGCAGCCACACTCTCGATGAGGGCGAGAATCGAGTAGTGCTTTTGTGTCTCAGAATATACCAATTATGTCACACCCCCAAAATCCACCATGCGGAGTATCACCGCTTGGAGGCGTGACGTGTGACAACCCGAGTTTTCAAGGTTTCTATCCGATTTAGTAACTCACTAAGTGTTGTTGTTTTTTTTATTATTATCTATTATGTTTGGTATGCGTCATAGTGTGTTTATATAAATAGATTGTTGATATCATGCTTTGTAGTAATATTGTGTTGTGTGATTTAGAACTATAAAATGAACACCCCAAATGAAAACAAGTATTTTCGTCTAATTTGGGGCCAACGAAAACAACAAATGGGCTTTAGGCCCAGTGGGGAATTATATATATTTATTTTATCACAATCTTCACGGAGAAGTTTCTCATTTGGCAAACCCTAAGCACATTGTTTCTTTCTCCTTTTGAAACTCGACGGCAGCCCCCTCTCGGTCGAAGCCAAACCCTCCTTGTTCGATCTCTGGTTAGTGATATACTTGTTCCGTTGACTTAGGATGCTTATCGTATGGTCAGGATATAATCTGTTTTAGATGATTTGGATGCTGTTAATGACAATCTGTTGTTATGATTCTTTTTACATGATACTTGATTTATGATTCAGATTGTATTGATGTTTGATGAACAAATGAATTAGTTAACTACTGATCGATTGATGAGTTTGATCATATAACTGGGTTTGTGTAATCTGCTGATGTTAATGAATGATAAACTGATTGAATTATGTTCTGGATTTCACAATGATTTGGTAGTGTATTTGTTACATATCATAATTTGATTAAATGATTTCAATTATAACAGATCATGTAACTGTTAGTTGATTAGAGTTGCTGGGTTTTTATAAGTTTCTGTAAATGATGATGAAGATGACACTTGAAGCCAACGAAAACACCCCCCCACAATTGAAACTGGACGAAATCACTTGTGTGATTTCGGCCCAATGTGTTAGGCCCAAAGGTGATTTCGACCCAGAATAGATTTCGGCCCAGTTGGTTTTCGGCAATTATGGTTTTCGGCCCATATATGTTTTAGGCCCACATAGTGATTTCGACCCATAAGGGATTTCGCCCAAATAGTTGATTATCTAAAAGGGTTTTCGGCAACATGTATTCTGTTAATTATTGACATCATTAAATATGTGATTCAATTAAGTTAATCACTTGATTAACTCAGTTAGTTTATTTAACTCTGTTAAATATGTATAACTCTGTTAAGCTGTTAAGTTGTTAGCTTTATTTGTTTGAGTAACTCTGTTAGTTATTAACTCCATTAGTTTGTTAACCTAGTTAAATATGATTAATTAAGTTAAGCCAGCTAACACTATTAAGTATGTTAATTAATGTTAAGGATGATTCTGTCATGCATGATTAACTCTGTTAAGTGTGTTAACTCTATTATGTATACTATTCCTGATCCTGATTAACACCTATAAGTTTACCAAGACTGTTGAGTAACTGAGTTAAAACAAACTGAGAAAGCCTTTAATGTAAAGCTTGAGTTGCATGAATGTGACTAACTGTTTGTCTATTGCATAATATTGACTGTCAAACACTCTGTGATATTGATTGCATGTGAAACATTACGAACGTGAACTGATTGAGTATACGTGCACTATAGGACTTGACTGATTTATTGTGAGCACTTAACTTAGCATACCGAGCAAACCTAGGTGAGTTCACACTATTACCAAGGCATGGGATTCCCGGGGTTGGGAATGGGTTGATTGATTATTTATGCTTAAGAATTATCGGAATTACATGCCATAGGCCTCGGGAGAGAAAGGTTAATGGTAGAAACTGCTAGACTAGTGATGCATCTACTTCTCTTCGCACACACGCCGGGAACGGCCGTGATACTAGAACAATCTTCGCAAACATGCCTGGAATGGCCGCGAACTATACTTTAATCTTCGCAAACATGCCTGGAATGGCTGCGAACTATACTTTAATCTTCGCAAACATGCCTGGAGGGCCGCGATACAAATATACCTAGTCTAGAGAACTCATGGGAAACCCCCACTTAACTTCGCAAACATGCCTAGAGGGCCGCGATACCATTACATACGATACATGATTACTAAACGAACTTATGATTTACGATATGAACACTATAACTGAACTATTAATTGTGAACTCGCTCAACTAGTTGTTGACTCTCTGTTACATGCCTTGCAGGACCTTAGGTACTTTTGGAGCTTGCACGGGAGGCACGGTCGTTGTGGACATGGATCGTGAATGTGATGTTAAACATTATTACATTTTGTACTTAAACTTATGTTGGGTTTTACATTATTGCTTCCGCTACACACTTGTTTATGTTTGGTTTTGAAAACACCTATCGTATTGATGAATGACTTTTACTATTTACTTATATGTTCAATATGATTGGTGGCTTGATCCTGGTCAGTCACGCCTCCAAGCGGGGGTACTCCGCGTGTGGTTTTTGGGGGTGTGACAGATTGGTATCAGAGCCATTGGTTATAGAGAACTCGGTTTTAATAAGGGAAAACTTTTTGTTAAAACCAGACTATAACCAGAACAGTGCTCAACGATCCACAACGACGCCTCGCTCCACGTGCAAGACTCAACATTCTAGGTAATATGGTATATGTTTTATTGCCTACTTGTTAGAATTACATAGAACTTTGCTCATGGTATGCTTAGATACACATAACCCCTATTGCTTGAGAATACTTGTGTGCTCATTCTCTTCTGTCATTGCACTTTCGCGAACCTCTCTCACTCATGTTCTCCTTGATATCAAGATCATGAGTGGACGCGTTAACATAACTCAAGCCCAGTTGGCAGCTTCGATCACTGAACAAGTTACAGCAGCACTCGCAGCTGCCCAGGCAGGAGGTATAGCCTGCCATCACAACTTACTCTAGGATCCTTAGATCCTACTTTCGTAAACCGACACTTGTGCTTAATTTTGTTTACTCTTACACACACGACAAGTCAACATACTCAGCCACCTGTTTGCACTTTAAGACTTACATGGACTGTCGTCCTAACCCATTCAGTGGCATGAAGGGAGCAGTTGGACTCCTCCATCGGTTTGAAAAGTTCGAATCGGTCTTCGAAATGTGTGAATGCCCTGAGGCTCGTAGGGTGAAGTACGCCACTGGTACTCTCGAAGGCACTGCGCTAACTTGGTGGAACGCGCAAGTTCAGATGCTAGGGCTGGCGGCTGCTAATGCCACCCCATGGAAAGATTTTAAGGAACTGATCAAACGTGAATACTGTAGTCATGATGACATCCACAAGCTGGAAGTGGAGTTCTTTAACCTGAAGATAACGGGGTCAGAGATAGAAGCGTACGCGAAACGATCCAATGAACTGGCAGTGTTATGTCCAACTATGGTGGATCATCCCATCAAGCGCATTGAGATGTACCTCAAATGCTTAGTACCAAAGATTCAAAGTCATGTGACTTCTGCTAACCTTGCTACTATTCAAGATGTTACTCGTCTTGCTCATCGTCTCACATACCAAGCAGTGGAACAGAACAAGCTGCCTAAACGCATTTGGTGCTACTACTAATACTACTTCTGCTATTTCCTGTGACAACAAGAGAAAGTGGGATGGAACCTCCAGCAAGGGTTCGAATTCAGTTCAGTCCCAGGCACAACAGCGAAAAACGGAGGAGTACAGGAGCCCTAGTCAGCAGTCTTTTGGTAATCGAAGTCAGGGTGGATACAGGGGAAACCACCCCAAGTGCAATCGATGTAATTTTCACCACAGCGGGCAGTGCAACAAAGATCGTCGTCAGAGATGCAACAAGCTTGGTCATGGAGCCCAAAGATTGTAGAAGCCCACGTCCTGCAAACCCGAACCGACAACAGCAGTCACAAGCTCCACAGAATCAGCAGCAACAGCAGGGTAACAAGGGATGTTATCCGTGTGGTGCTGAAGGTCACCTCAGGAGACACTGCCTACAGTTGAACCAGAACCAGAATTAGAACCACAACCAAGGAAACGGGAACAATAGTGGAGATAACAACGGGGGTAATAACGACGGCAATGGTGCCAGGGGTCGAGTGTTCATGATTGGTCAGGGTGATGCTAGAAATGACCCCAACGTTGTGATGGTTTCGACATCGTCATTGGTATGGATTGGTTATCCCAACAGCAAGCAGAGATCCTATGCAAGGAGAAGATCATTCGTATTCCTCGTTCTGGCAAAGAACCTCTCGAAGTTCAAGGCGACAAGAGTGGTGTCGTGAGTGGCATCATCTCCTTCTTGAAGGCACAGAAGTGTTTGCGAAAAGGGCCACACAACTATTTTAGCACTTGTTACAGATACATCGACGAAAGAGAAGAAGTTAGAGGATATTCCTGTTGTACGCGACTTTCCTTAAGTGTTTCCTGAAGAGTTACCTGGGTTACCGCCCCATCGCCAGGTCAAATTTCAGATCGAGCTAGCTCTAGGAGCAGCACCCATAGCTCGAGCGCCTTACCGCTTAGCTCCAACTGAACTGGAAGAACTGTCTAAGCAATTGCAAGAACTCTTGGAAAAGGGTTTCATACGTCCTAGCTCTTCGCCTTGGGGAGCTCCAGTATTATTTGTGAAGAAGAAAGACGGTACCTTTCGTATGTGCATAGATTACCGCGAACTGAACAAGGTGACCGTGAAAAATCGCTATCCACTTCCACGCATTGACGACTTATTCGACCAGTTGCAAGGGTCGAGCTATTACTCAAAGATTGACCTGAGGTCAGGCTATCATCAACTTAGAGTCCGGGATGAGGACGTCTCCAAAACAGCATTCAGAACACGCTACGGCCACTACGAGTTTCTAGTCATGCCATTCGGACTAACGAAAGCGCCTGCGGTTTTCATGGATCTTATGAACAGGGTGTGCAAACCTTATCTTGACAAGTTTGTTATTGTTTTCATTGATGACATCCTGATCTACTCGAAGAGTCGGGAGGAACACGAGCAGCACTTACGACTTATTTTGGAACTCTTACGAACGGAACAGCTATACGCTAAGTTTTCAAAATGCGACTTCTGGCTTCATGAAGCCCACTTTCTAGGCCACGTGGTAAACACGGATGGGATTCATGTCGATCCATCCAAGGTAGATTCGATCAAGAACTGGCCTGCACCTCGTACACCAACCGAAATACGCCAATTCCTGGGTTTGGCGGGTTATTACAGACGGTTCATCAAAGACTTCTCAAAGATTGCACAACCGCTTACATTACTGACACAGAATGGTGTTACTTATCATTGGAGTAATACACAAGAATTAGCATTTCAGCACCTAAAGGATAGACTTTGTAGTGCACATATCCTCTCATTGCCTGAAGGCACGGACGATTTTGTAGTCTACTGCGACGCATCTATCCAAGGTCTTGGATGTATGTTGATGCAGCGGGATAAAGTCATTGCTTATGCTTCGCGCCAACTTAAGATCCACAAACGGAACTACACTACACACGATGTAGAGCTGGGAGCTGTCGTTTTTGCGCTCAAGATATGGCGACATTACCTGTACGGTACCAAGTGCACTATCTACACTGATCACAGGGGTCTCGAACATATTTTCAAGCAGAAAGAATTGAACATGCGACAACGTAGATGGGTCGAGCTACTAAACGATTACGAATGTGCTATAAAGTACCATCCGGGCAAAGCCAATGTTGTGGCCGACGCCCTCAGTCGAAAGGATACTACACCTAGGCGTGTACGAGCATTGCAACTCACTATTCAGTCTAGTCTTCCTTCACAGATACGAGATGCTCAGGTAGAAGCATTGAAACCAGAAAAACGTCAGGGCTGCAGCCCTACGCGGCTCAAGACAACGGTTAGAACAAAAGTCAGACGGCGCCTACTATGTAACGGGACGCATCTGGGTCCCACTCTATGGTAACTTACGCGAGCTTGTAATGGAAGAAGCTCATAAGTCTCGCTACTCAGTACATCCTGGTTCGAATAAGATGTACCACGACCTCAGAACTACATACTGGTGGCCTAGCATGAAGGCTCACATAGCAACTTACGTCAGCAGGTGTTTGACTTGTGCGAGAGTCAAAGCGGAATATCAGAAACCTTCAGGCCCACTCCAACAGCCTGAGATACCACAATGGAAATGGGAACAAATTTCCATGGATTTTGTTACTGGCCTACCTAGATCTCAACGTGGGAATGATACTATTTGGGTGATCGTGGATCGACTCACTAAGTCCGCACACTTCCTGGCTATTAAGGAAACAGACAAGTTCTCTACCTTAGCAGACATCTACTTAAAAGAAGTGGTTTCAAGGCACGGGGTGCTAACTTCCATTATCTCTGATCGTGACGCACGTTTTACTTCAGAACTGTGGCAAGCAATGCACAAATCTTTTGGCTTTCGTTTAGACATGAGCACAGCTTATCACCCTCAGACGGATGGACAGTCTGAGCGCACTATTCAAACTTTAGAAGACATGCTTCGTGCATGTGTAATCGATTTCGGCAACGGCTGGGAAAAACATCTCCCGTTAGTGGAGTTCTCGTACAACAACAGCTACCACACCAGCATTAAAGCCGCTCCATTTGAGGCATTGTACGGGCGTAAATGCCGATCACCTCTTTGTTGGGCAGAGGTGGGTGACAGTCAGATCACAGGTCCAGAAATGGTAGTTGATACTACTGAAAAGATTGCTCAAATACGACAACGCATGGCGGCAGCTCGTGACCGTCAGAAGGCATACGCAGATAAAGACAGGAAACTACTCGAGTTCCAGGTTGGGGATCGAGCGCTACTCAAAGTTTCACCCTGGAAGGGTGTTGTTCGTTTTGGCAAAAGGGGCAAACTCAATCCACGATACGTTGGACCATTTGAAGTCATTGAGAAAATAGGCAAAGTGGCCTACAGACTGAACTTACCAGCTGAACTCAGTGCAGTTCACAACGTCTTTCACGTGTCGAATCTGATGAAGTGTCTGTCAGATGAGACCCTCATAGTTCCTTTGAAGGAGCTCACTATCGACGAACGGTTGCATTTCGTCGAAGAACCAGTTGAAATTACAGACCGGGATGTTAAGGTCCTCAAGAACACTAGAATACCTCTTGTTCGAGTTCGTTGGAACTCCCGTCGTGGCCCAGAGTATATCTGGGAACAAGAAGACCAAATGAAACTCAAATATCCCCAGTTGTTCGGAAACAATGCAACTACTACTGAAGCTGAAGCTACTACAGAATTTCGGAATGAAATTCCAAATCAACGGGGGGATGATGTGACACCCCAGGAAAACCAGTAAACTACACAACACAACACAACTAGCTTCCTCAGTAACCATGTGCTAAATTTCGGGACGAAATTTCTTTCAAGTTGGGGATAATGTGACAACCCGAGTTTTCAAGGTTTCTATCCGATTTAGTAACTCACTAAGTGTTGTTGTTTTTTTTTATTATTATCTATTATGTTTGGTATGCGTTATAGTGTGTTTATATAAATAGATTGTTGATATCATGCTTTGTAGTAATATTGTGTTGTGTGATTTAGAACTATAAAATGAACACCCCAAATGAAAACAAGGATTTTCGTCTAATTTGGGGCCAACGAAAACAACAAATGGGCTTTAGGCCCAGTGGGGAATTATATATATTTATTTTATCACAATCTTCACGGAGAAGTTTCTCATTTGGCAAACCCTAAGCACATTGTTTCTCTCTCCTTTTGAAACTCGACGGCAGCCCCCTCTCGGTCGAAGCCAAACCCTCCTTGTTCGATCTCTGGTTAGTGATATACATGTTCCGTTGACTTAGGATGCTTATCGTATGGTCAGGATATAATCTGTTTTAGATGATTTGGATGCTGTTAATGACAATCTGTTGTTATGATTCTTTTTACATGATACTTGATTTATGATTCAGATTGTATTGATGTTTGATGAACAAATGAATTAGTTAACTACTGATCGATTGATGAGTTTGATCATATAACTGGGTTTGTGTAATCTGCTGATGTTAATGAATGATAAACTGATTGAATTATGTTCTGGATTTCACAATGATTTGGTAGTGTATTTGTTACATATCATAATTTGATTAAATGATTTCAATTATAACAGATCATGTAACTGTTAGTTGATTAGAGTTGCTGGGTTTTTATAAGTTTCTGTAAATGATGATGAAGATGACACTTGAAGCCAACGAAAACACCCCCCCACAATTGAAACTGGACGAAATCACTTGTGTGATTTCGGCCCAATGTGTTAGGCCCAAAGGTGATTTCGACCCAGAATAGATTTCGGCCCAGTTGGTTTTCGGCAATTATGGTTTTCGGCCCATATATGTTTTAGGCCCACATAGTGATTTCGACCCATAAGGGATTTCGCCCAAATAGTTGATTATCTAAAAGGGTTTTCGGCAACATGTATTCTGTTAATTATTGACATCATTAAATATGTGATTCAATTAAGTTAATCACTTGATTAACTCAGTTAGTTTATTTAACTCTGTTAAATATGTATAACTCTGTTAAGCTGTTAAGTTGTTAGCTTTATTTGTTTGAGTAACTCTGTTAGTTATTAACTCCATTAGTTTGTTAACCTAGTTAAATATGATTAATTAAGTTAAGCCAGCTAACACTATTAAGTATGTTAATTAATGTTAAGGATGATTCTGTCATGCATGATTAACTCTGTTAAGTGTGTTAACTCTATTATGTATACTATTCCTGATCCTGATTAACACCTATAAGTTTACCAAGACTGTTGAGTAACTGAGTTAAAACAAACTGAGAAAGCCTTTAATGTAAAGCTTGAGTTGCATGAATGTGACTAACTGTTTATCTATTGCATAATATTGACTGTCAAACACTCTGTGATATTGATTGCATGTGAAACATTACGAACGTGAACTGATTGAGTATACGTGCACTATAGGACTTGACTGATTTATTGTGAGCACTTAACTTAGCATACCGAGCAAACCAAGGTGAGTTCACACTATTACCAAGGCATGGGATTCCCGGGGTTGATTGATTATTTATGCTTAAGAATTATCGGAATTACATGCCATAGGCCTCGGGAGAGAAAGGTTAATGGTAGATACTGCTAGACTAGTGATGCATATACTTCTCTTCGCACACACGCCGGGATCGGCCGCGATACTAGAACAATCTTCGCAAACATGCCTGGAATGGCCGCGAACTATACTTTAATCTTCGCAAACATGCCTGGAGGGCCGCGATACAAATATACCTAGTCTAGAGAACTCATGGGAAACCCCCACTTAACTTCGCAAACATGCCTAGAGGGCCGCGATACCATTACATACGATACATGATTACTAAACGAACTTATGATTTACGATATGAACACTATAACTGAACTATTAATTGTGAACTCGCTCAACTAGTTGTTGACTCTCTGTTACATGCCTTGCAGGACCTTAGGTACTTTTAGAGCTTGCACGGGAGGCACGGTCGTTGTGGACATGGATCGTGAATGTGATGTTAAACATTATTACATTTTGTACTTAAACTTATGTTGGGTTTTACATTATTGCTTCCGCTACACACCTGTTTATGTTTGGTTTTGAAAACACCTATCGTATTGATGAATGACTTTTACTATTTACTTATATGTTCAATATGATTGGTGGCTTGATCCTGGTCAGTCACGCCTCTAGCGGTGTGACATGACGTGACTAGGATCGAGCCACCAATCATATTGAACAACATAATTAAGTAAATAAAAACAAACACAATACGATTGGTGACCAAAAGGAAGTAAACCGATTTTAGGTTAACAGCGGAAGCATAAAACATAAGTTCAAAACATAAGTCCATAGTTCATAATTTTAAAGTCAAGAACGTAGGTTAAATAAGTTCATAAAGTTTATTCGTTAAGTACGGGACATATCAGTTCGCATCCCACAACGACCACCTCCATATGCAAGCTCCATAGCATCTAATGACCTGCAAAGCATTTAATAACGAGTCAACAACAAAGTTGAGTGAGTTCACGGTTGGTTGTCCATTTTAGTGTTTGTTTCCAAAAACATAGTTTAATCTCATTCGGCTATCCAGCCGTGGGGGTTACCCCATAGTTCGAAAACGTTTGTTAGTTAACCATCCCATGTCCACCTTCCCTGGCTATCCAGCCCGGCACTTTGGCCGTGGGGAGCTGCCCCAGTATTTTAAACTACCAGACTCGTTTATCATATCGACTACTAACAAAAGAAATCAAATGTGCCCTAGCGTCGGTGTTCTATCACCACTGACGTGCCATAGTCCATTAGTACACACCCGTCCAACTGGCACGGTGTGCGGTTTGTTAAACCTAATAGCGCTATTAACTAATGACCCGCTCGCCATAGCCTCGGCGATTAAGTCGATACAAAAAGGCAGGGACTTCGCTGATAGAGTTCTAGTCCAGTAAGTCTAATACGTCCCAATAGGATGAGGAATTTACATTCCTGAACACGTCACAAGGACGAGGAATCCCTATTCCTGTACCCATTCCCATTCCCACCAGGAATTTACCATGCTTTGTAGAAAAGTGTGAACTCACCTCGGTTTGCTCGGTTAGATTCTCAAATATAGTTAACAGTCAAGGTCGGTCAATCACGTCCTAATAAGGTACGGATAACAATCAGTTTCTCATGCATAACACGTATCCTACGTATGGTTTATTTGCACATTACTTCGACCACATAACAGGTACACACTTTAACGATTTATGCCCATATAAACTTCCCATCCATTCCCCACTCATAAACAAACATACGATAATGCACATAACATATATAACATGTTAGATCATTCACATATAGCATACTCGACATTTAGACACGCGAGTCACAACTTATGTCATTTCAGCATTTATATTCAATACCGGCTGTTTTCGGACATTTTAATAAAATGGTTAAATTAATCCAAAAATTCCCAAAGTTTTACAGGATGTCTTAAACGTTCCATATTTTATTGTGTAAAAATATCGGGGTCCGGTTCATTACCAATATTTTATGAAAATTCGTATTTCGGACTGAACTCAGATTTGTGTATTTCTGACCACAGTCCACGGAACAATTTATTAAAAATTCATCGAGTGTCCGATTTACAAAATTCCAGTGGGGTAATTACAAATGCATCGGTTTTCATCTACTGTACAAATTTCATGGTCCGATTCATCACAAAACTCAGGTTATGACTGAAAGTATGACACCCATTTATTGCTGTCAAAATTCAGCTTAAGTTGCTGTTACAAATTAACACTTTAAAAATAGTAAACGAAGTCCAAAAATTACGATTCCAGTGCCATTAGAACCGTATTTCATAATAACATATTTTAGATTCAAAATATCGGTTTTTCGTTGAGTTTAAGACCTGTTTACAGCCAACTGAAGTTGGCTGTAAAACCGGGACAGATTCTGTTTTTCAATGTTTAACCTTCTAAATCGCGTTCGATCGATTCCGTTAACAAGTTAATTAATCACAACAACATTAAACATCAATATTAATCAGCAAAACATTAGATAATCAACCAATAATCATAACAACACAAGATCTACATGATTTACACACACATTCATCCATTAACCACCTTGTTCATCACTTTAGTAGACTTTTAGTTGGTGATCTTATATATTAGTGATTTTTAACCGACGAAACTCTTATTAACCACTCTAGACAAGATCAAGAAGGTGATTAGAATCACTTACTACCAGCTCGTGGCTAGGGAAGAAACTAGACGAAAACGGGTGGTTAATAGCGATGCGAAGAGGTCCTTGTGTTCCCGAGTGCACCAAGCTTCGTTGTGTGATCCCTTGCACCTTTGAGTATATGAGAAATGGCTAGTATGGAAAATGATGGTGGAGATATGGGGGTGGTGGTGTTTAGCCGATCACAAAGAAGGAAGGAAGAAAGAAAGTTTGGTGTTGGGTGTTTAGTGAAAATGAGGATCATGATCTTGTGTATATACTTATAAACCACCAATCTCCTTTTACCCAACATACCATATGTCTAGTAGATACTAAGCACATCAATTAAACAAATGAATAAAAAATCATGGGGAGTCCTTTCTTGTCTCCTAATCGGTTGGGGGGGGGGGGGTGTTTCTAGTTGGATTTCAATTGTTGATTACAAGTTTAGTTAGAGGTCTAGTTAGGTAGCATTTGTTTAGTTAGTGTTTTATAATATATAGTGTGTTAGGGTGTTCGGGGACCCTAACTAGCTCAGAAAAAAAATAAAATAATGTGTTTAACAATATTTTTGTGTTCCGGGTAAAGTCCGGTTGTTCGGTTCGATACTGTTCCGTTAAACTGCTTAATTAATCCGCAAAGCGTCCTATATGTATATTTTTGTAACGTTTTTTAATTTCTAACGGTTAGGAAATCACACAGGACTATTTAGTAACTTTTATGTACCTTACTAGTGTGTTAACAGGCACATGTAAATATATCACAGATATCAGAAAGCAGTTAAGTAATTCCACACAGTCGTCAAGCACTTTCATTATCAATAATAAATTGTACGAAATACATGGAATTTTGAGGGTTGTCACATTCTCCCCCTGTTAAGAGAATTTCGTCCCGAAATTTAGCGCGTGGTTACTGAGGAAGCTAGTTAAGTTGCGTTGTTTTGCTGATTTTCCTGGGGTGTCACATCATCCCCCCGTTGATTTGGAATTTCGTCCCGAAATTCTGCAGTAGCTTCAGCCTCAGTAGTTGTTGCGTTTTTCTTAAACAGTTGAGGATACTTGAGTTTCATTTGATCTTCTCGTTCCCAGGTATACTCTGGGCCGCGACGAGCATTCCAACGAACTCGGACCAGAGGTATCCTGGTATGCTTGAGGATCTTGACATCTCGATCCGTAATCTCTACTGGTTCCTCGACGAATCGCAGCTGGTCGTCGATTGTGAGCTCCTTTAGGGGAACTATGAGGGTCTCATCTGACAGACACTTCTTCAGATTCGACACATGGAAAACATTGTGAACTCCGCTGAGTTATTCAGGTAAATTCAACCTCTAGGCGACTTTGCCAATTTTCTCGGTGACTTCGAATGGTCCGACATAACGCGGATTGAGTTTTCCTCGTTTGCCAAAGCGGACTACACCTTTCCAAGGTGAGACTTTGAGTAGCACTCGATCCCCAACCTGAGCTCGAGTGGTTTTCTTCCCTTATCAGCATAGCTTTTCTGACGGTCACGAGCTGCCGCCATTCGCTGTCATATCTGGGCAATTCTCTCGGTGGTATCTACCACAAGTTCTGGGCCAGTGATTTGGCTGTCACCGACTTCTGCCCAACAAAGAGGTGATCGGCATTTGCGTCCGTACAATGCCTCGAACGGAGCGGCTTGGATGCTGGTGTGGTAGCTGTTGTTATATGAAAACTCCACTAACGGGAGGTGCTTTTCCCAGCCCTTACCAAAATCGATCACACATGCCCTAAGCATGTCTTCAAGGGTTTGGATGGTGCGTTCAGATTGCCCATCCGTCTGTGGGTGATAAGCGGTGCTCATATCTAAACGTGAGCCAAAGGACTTGTGCATTGCTTGCCACAGTTCTGAAGTAAAACGCGCGTCACGATCAGATATGATGGAGGTTGGCACTCCGTGCCTCGATACCACTTCCTTTAGGTAAATGTCTGCAAGAGTAGAAAACTTATCCGTTTCTTTGATAGCCAGAAAATGTGCAGACTTGGTCAGTCGATCTACGATCACCCAAATGGTATCGTTTCCACATTGAGATCTGGGCAGGCCGGTAACGAAATCCATGGAAATTTTCTCCCATTTCCATTTCGGGATCTCCGGTTGTTGAAGTAGGCCTGATGGTTTCTGATATTCAGACTTGACTCTCGCACAAACGTAGGTTGCTATGTGGGCTCTCATGCCAGGCCACCAGTATGTGGTCTTTAAGTCGTGGTACATCTTATCCGAACCAGGATGTACTGAATAACGAGACTTATGTGCTTCATCCATCACAAGCTCGCGTAAGTTTCCATAGAGTGGAACCCAAATACGCCCTGTTACATAGTAGGCGCCGTCTTCTTTTTGTTCTAGTTGTTGCCTCGATCCTCGTAGGGACTCAGCCCTGATGTTCTCTGCTTTCAATGCTTCGACCTGGGTATCTCGAATTTGAGCGGGAAGGTAGGATTGGATGGTAAGCTGTAAAGAACGTACACGCCTAGGTATGGTATCCTTTCGACTGAGGGCGTCGGCCACAACATTGGCTTTACCCGAATGATACTTGATTGCGCATTCATAATCGTTCAAGAGCTCAACCCATCGGCGTTGACGCATGTTTAACTCCTTTTGCTTGAAGATATTCTCGAGACTCCTGTGATCGGTGTAAATGGTGCACTTGGTACCGTACAGGTAATGTCTCCATATCTTAAGCGCGAATACAACTGCTCCCAGCTCCAGATCGTGAGTAGTGTAGTTTCTTTCGTGAACTTTAAGTTGGCGCGATGCGTAGGCAATGACCTTGTCACGTTGCATCAATACGCAACCCAGTCCTTAGATGGAAGCGTCGCAAAAAACCACGAAATCATCGGTGCCTTCGGGCAATGAGAGGATAGGCGCGCTACAAAGTCTATCCTTTAGATGTTGAAATGCGGACTCTTGTGCATGACCCCAACGATAGATGACACCCTTCTGATTCAGCGAAGTGAGAGGTTGCGCAATCTTGGAGAAGTCTTTGATAAACCTTCTGTAATATCCTGCCAAACCCAAGAATTGGCGGATTTCTGTTGGTGTGCGGGGTGCAGGCCAGTTCTTAATTGAGTCAACCTTGGATGGATCCACATGAATCCCATCCTTGTTTACCACATGGCCTAGAAAGTGGACTTCACGGAGCCAGAAGTCACATTTCGAAAACTTGGCATACAACTGCTCTTTTCGAAGAAGTTCCAACATAAGTTGTAGATGCTGCTCGTGTTCCTCCTGACTCTTGGAATAGATCAGGATATCGTCGATGAACACAATAACGAACTTATCCAAGTAAGGCTTGCACACTCGGTTCATGAGATCCATAAAGACCGCTAGTGCATTCGTCAGCCCGAATGGCATAACCAGAAACTCGTAATGGCCGTAACGAGTTCTGAATGCTGTTTTGGAGACGTCCTCATCTCGGACCCTCAGCTGATGGTATCCCGATCTCAAGTCAATCTTGGAGTAATAGCTCGACCCTTGCAACTGGTCGAACAAGTCGTCAATACGTGGAAGAGGATAACGATTCTTCATAGTCACCTTGTTAAGCTCGCGATAGTCAATACACATTCTGAAAGTACCATCTTTCTTCTTCACGAATAGTACTAGAGCTCCCCAGGGCGAAGAGCTAGGACGTATGAAACCCTTTTCCAAGAGTTCTTGTAGTTGCGTAGACAGTTCTTCGTGTTCTGATGGGGCTAGACGATATGGTGCTCGAGCTACTGGCGCTGCTCCAGGAGCTAGCTCGATTTGAAACACGACTTGGCGATGAGGCGAAAGACCAGACAATTCCTCAGGAAATACCTCGGGAAAGTCACGTACAATAGGGATGTCATCAATTCTCTTCTCTTCCGTTGATGTGTCAGTAACAAGTGCTAAAATGGCAGTGTGGCCCTTTCGCAAACACTTCTGGGCCTTTAGGAAAGAGATGATGCCCACGACCGCACCACTCTTGTCGTCTTGAATCACGGGAGGTTCTTCACCAGAACGAGGGATGCGGACAATCTTTTCGTTGCAAAGAATTTCCGCTTGCTGATGAGATGGCCAATCCATCCTAATCGCAACGTCATTCACTGATAGGAGTGTTACATCGATATGGTTGGCACAACCAGAACTAGCTGAAGGAGGATGACCGTCGTACAGGTTTGTAGTGTTAAGGTTCACTGAAATTCCATCAAAGTTGTCGGGCTCCCCACATGCGAAGGGGAAATAATTCACCTTGATCGATGAACTTAGATGAGTTTGCAGTTTATCGAGTCGGTAAGCAACCAAATTTAGAGGAGTTTCCTTAGGTCGTGCGAATGAATCCAAAACACGTCTGCGTAGTCATAAGGTTCCAAAGATAAGACTCAAAAACGTGTTCAAGAGATTATGATCGTATCAACAATACATCACCATTCTCAAGGTTTCGAGAAGGGGTCACCAATGATCGGGAGTCGAGCCTTCCAACTTAAACCAGAGGGTGTTCGTTTCGGTGCCTCAGTATGGAGAAGCGAGGACGTAATGTTACTGTGGTAAGAGAGTGATGGTTTGGTCTAAGCCAATGGTAGAAACTGGACATATCAGTTCGCATCCCACAACGACCACCTCCATATGCAAGCTCCATAGCATCTAATGACCTGCAAAGCATGTAATAACGAGTCAACAACAAAGTTGAGTGAGTTCACGGTTGGTTGTCCATTTTAGTGTTTGTTTCCAAAAACATAGTTTAATCTCATTCGGCTATCCAGCCGTGGGGGTTACCCCATAGTTCGAAAACGTTTATTAGTTAACCATCCCATGTCCACCTTCCCTGGCTATCCAGCCCGGCACTTTGGCCGTGGGGAGCTGCCCCAGTATTTTAAACTACCAGACTCGTTTATCATATCGACTACTAATAAAAGAAATCAAATGTGCCCTAGCGTCGGTGTTCTATCACCACCGACGTGCCATAGTCCATTAGTACACACCTGTCCAACTGGCACGGTGTGCGGTTTGTTAAACCTAATAGCGCTATTAACTAATGACCCGCTCGCCATAGCCTCGGCGATTAAGTCGATACAAAAAGGGAGGGACTTCGCTGATAGAGTTCTAGTCCAGTAAGTCTAATACGTCCCAATAGGACGAGGGATTTACATTCCTGGTCACGTCACGCCTCCAAGCGGTGATACTCCGCATGGTGGATTTTGGGGGTGTGACATTATTTTTGTGTTCCGGGTAAAGTCCGGTTGTTCGGTTCGATACTGTTCCGTTAAACTGCTTAATTAATCCGCAAAGCGTCCTATATGTATATTTTTGTAACGTTTTTAATTTCTAACAGTTAGGAAATCACACAGGACTATTTAGTAACTTTTCTGTACCTTACTAGTGTGTTAACAAGCACATGTAAATATATCACAGATATCAGAAAGCAGTTAAGTAATTCCACACAGTCGTCAAGCACTTTCATTATCAATAATAAATTGTACGGAATACATGGAATTTTGAGGGTTGTCACATTCTCCCCCTGTTAAGAGAATTTCGTCCCGAAATTTAGCGCGTGGTTACTGAGGAAGCTAGTTAAGTTGCGTTGTTTTCCTGATTTTCCTGGGGTGTCACAAATTAAATGCCTAAGGTTTGGTGACTTCCTATGTCGTGTCACATGTTAATGGCCTTGCAACCCAATAACAATCCCGATATTTACAGGAATACTTTAATTACATGAAATTCATACCATACTAAAACTTGATTAATACTTGAAGTACGTGGGGTACTCAAGAAAATTAGAATTATACTTGAAGTACGTGGGGTACTCAAGAAAATTAGAATTATACTTGAAGTACGTGGGGTACTCAAGAAAATTAGAATTATACTTGAAGTACGTGGGGTACTCAAGAAGATTAGAATTATACATAAAGTACTTGGTGTACACATGAATACTTGAATTATACATGAAAACTTGATTTATACGTGACACAAACTATGTTTTCATTCAGAGTTTCAAGTAACTCGATAAGAAAATGATTTTAAATACATTTTCTCAACAAAACATCAAAAACCGGTTATTCAAAAAGATTTATTTCAAATCTTTTACAAACAAACTATGAACTCGCTCAACTTTATGTTGATTTTTCGCATGTTTCTTTCTCAGGTTACAGTTCTAAGACAAGGCACGGTTGGAATAGGAGAACAATGAAGAGTCGAGTACTTAGTGGGCGTTCAATTTCTAAAAGACTTAGCTTATTTGCTTCCGCTGTGCAATGAAGATACCAGTCCAGTCGCGCCAATGCTCTGATAATTTCGGGGTGTGACAAAATATTCAATGTTTAATAAAACGAAAATTCAATTTCCGTGTGTTTTGAAACAATGATTCTGTTACAACACTCCCCGACGATTTCGCCACGATTGTTTTTTTACGTGGTCGGGGTGTGACAGAAAAGTTGGTATCAGAGTTCATGGTTATAGGGAATTAGGTTATTAGTAATGCTTTGACCTAGTCTATAACCTTCCTAGGACCCTAACACAAGATTCTTGTGTTTAGATCTTAAAACAATACCGTCACTTATCCTTAGGTGACAACCACAACAAGAACACAAATTCCGAATCCACTTCGAAAACCACTCATCTGTTCTAGGATGATTGATTACTAGGTTTTGAGCCCTCTAAGTTTTCAAAATCTCGTCAAAGTTTGGGTCTTATAATGTGAACACGTGCAAACTTGAAGGGTGAATGCCTGTACCCTGAGTTTTCTGTCTAAGGCTAGAGTGTTCGTACAAATCGGCAGTATCGGACCAGTCACTCTTACCTGGGAACTCTTGGGGTGGGTATTCACTTATAGGCGAGCATGTCTTCAGTGATACATTAATATGACCCGTTTACTTTGATTAATCACCGTCTTATTTGTTTGCCTTAGGTAACAAACAAATGATCGCAATTTCTATGCGTTGTTGTTCTGTTTTAATTATCCGATAACATTTCACTTGTTTTCTCCTATGTTTTTCAATTCCTCTAGAATGTCTATTCATCGCAACGACACTCAAATGTCCGAGCAAACTGCTAAATTTTCCCAGCGAATAAGCGAAGTAATCCTGAAGACTGTGGATTTAGGTATCGCCATGTCTCGTCTCAATAATGAAGCCGCCCAAGAAGCATCGAAAGAAGCAGAAGCCGAGCCTTCGAAAAAGTCAAAGAAGCGTAAAGCTCCAAAGGATCCCGTAGCCGTTACACCAAATCAAGCAAAACCTAGCCAGGTGGCAGCACCACCAGCAAAGAAGTCGTACTTAGGAACTGCTCCTTTATGCAATCAGTGTAACCTCCACCACTATGCCAGTGTCAAATGTCAGAAATGTTTCAACTGTGGACTCATCGGTCATTTGACACGAGACTGTCGTTCAGTCACTGTGCTAAACCAAGCTTTTCAGAACCCCGCTCAATTTCAAGCAGATCCAGCACAGGCTCATTTTCCTCCTGGTACTTGCTACACCTATGGCGAGACGGGTTATGTCAGGGACAGATACCCAAAGGTTTTTAATGCAAATCCGACCCACGGATGAGCATTTGGCCGATTAGAAGAAGCTGCTGCTTTGAATAATCCGAATCTTATGTTATGTTTCTAGTGTTTTCCTTTGAACTCGGAAACAATCGATTTTGTTTATAAATAAATCTCTATTTGCAATTCTAATATACAAATATGGTTGCATGTGTGTATGGCATACCCCTACGATACCTACACCAAAGAACCGTATTTGTAGTGGCAATTTGAGTAATCACTTTAATTCCTTGGTTAGATAACTAAGGAAACCCTTATCTGTTGAAGTTGCTTTTGGTAAAACTCTTGTACTCAATTCTGTTATTTGCGACTGTCAATTTAACTTTGATAATCACCTTTTTCCTATTTACCTCATACCGATGCAACTTGGGAGTTTCGACATTATCATAGGGATGGATTGGTTAACCAAACATCATGCTGAGGTGATTTGTTTCGATAAAATTGTTCGCATTCCTCTTTTGTCTGGCGATGTTCTGGAAGTTCATGGCGAGAACCCTTCTGGTGGATTGAAGCTCATGTCATGTACGAAGGCCCAAAGTTATTTACGAAAAGGATATGTTGCTTTTCTGGCACATGTCACCGAGGAGAAAGGCAAGAGCAAGAGTATTCAGGATATTCCGATTGTTCGGAATTATCCAGAGGTGTTTCCTGATGAACTGCCTGGTTTGCCTCCAGTTCGTCAAGTCAAGTTTCATTTTGACCTTGTCCCTAATGCTAACCCAATTGCGAAAGCACCATATATTTTTGCACCGCCTGAGATGCAAGAACTATCGAAACAACTTCAAGAGTTGTCTGATAATGGATTCATCCGTCCGAGCTTTTCACCTTGGGGAGCTCCTGTCCTCTTTGTGAAAAAGAAAGATGGATCTTTTCGAATGTGTATCGATTATCGTAATCTTGATAAGCTTACCATCAAGAATCGATATCCCCTACCTCGAATCGATGATCTCTTTGATCAACTGGAAGGTGCTACCTATTTTTCCAAGATCGATCTGCGTTTTGGGTATCGTCAACTTCGTGTTCTCGAAGAAGATATTCCCAAAACTACTTTCCACATGAGATATGGGCATTATGAGTTTACAGTCATGCCTTTTGGTTTGAAAAATGCCCCAGCTATTGACAATATTCTCATTTATTCGAAGTCTCGAGCCGAGCACGGGCAACACCTTCGCTTGACATTGCTAAATTCTCCAAGTGTGAATTTTGGCTTGAAGAATTTCAATTCTTGGGTCATATAGTCAATGAGCAGGGTATTCACGTGGATCCATCCAAGGTTGCTGCTATTAAGGATTGGAATACACCAACGACACCTACAGAAATTCATTCTTTTCTTGGTCTCGCTGGTTATTATCGTCGTTTTATTTCAAATTTCTCAAAGATTGTGGTTCCACTCACTACTTTGACTGAGAAGAATAAGCCTTTTGAGTGGGGACCTAGGCAAGAAGAAACGTTCCAAACGCTGAAACGGAAGCTATGTGATGCTCCTGTTTTGTCCTTGCCCAATGGAAATGATGATTTCGTTGTCTTTTCTGACGCGTCGAATCTAGGCCTTGGTTATGTTCTTATGCAATGAGGTAAAGTCATAGCATATACGTCAAGACAGTTGAAAGTTCACGAAAAGAACTACACAACTCATGATCTTGAGTTAGGTGTTGTGGCATTTGCTCTCAAAATCTGGAGACACTACCTCTATGGAACGAAGTGTGTGGTTTTCACAAGACCACAAAAGTCTCTAGCTCATTCTTAATCAAAAGGAGCTGAACATGAGGCAACGACAATGGGTTGAACTCTTGAATGATTACGATTGCGCGATTCGCTACCTTCCTGGTAAGGTGAATATCGTAGCTGATGCGCTTAGTTGAAAGGAACGAGTCAAGCTTCATTATGTTCAAACTCTATCTGATATTCAAATCTTTTGTCCTTCAAGCACAACGATCTTGTGTAAACGAAGGATTATTGAAATATGAGCTACCACTTCAACTCGAGCTTAAACTCGAAACGAAAGGGGCGATGGGTTGCTCTATTTTAAGAATCCTTGTGGATGATTATCGCCCAAATCGGAGCCCTGATTGGATTCCTTGTACACCTTAATATGTACATTACAACTCAATAAGGACGAACCGAATTCCTATTAAGACCATCCTATCTTCATAGTTAGATTCTTTAAAATATTTAAAGTGCCAAATGAAATCCACGTATTGGATTCCTGGTATGCTTTAAATACCCGTATCCAAAGATAACAAATTAAAGGTCAAATTAAACAATTATGCGATTATGTGATTATGTGTTTATGTCTTCTCCTCTATGTTTTTGTGTGATCCTATTTTCGTTATCCAAATCCTCATAGAATCTTCCATATCTTCATATGAGGGATTCATAATAGTATATTCAAAAGGTACTACCTTAAATCCTTAATGGGCTTCTACGTGGTAGTTAAGCCCCTTGGGTTATATAGTACCATTCCATGATTCGAAAAGAGACCCTTGAGTGGTCTAGTTAAAGATTGATTCAGAATCTGGTTAAAAGTGGCATGTGATGATACAGCTGAAAGGACTCTATGGTGGTCCAGTCACACTCATCACAGGTTCATTCATTTGGTTTTCCCCTACACATTATCAAATGCACTGTGTGGACTATGCAAGGAATTACGTAATTATGGATGCGTACATAATTATAAAATTTCAGTGCACGGAAACCACAGTAAGATTTATCATGTGTAAGAACTAATAGTGACAACAATAACAAAACGTGAACAATGTAATGGAGGTACGGTGGATGCACCAATGGCGCTTCATATACTTGTAAATAAGTGTCCCTCTTACATTGTAAGCATAATGTTATTTAAAGTTACTAGAAGTTCAGAACCCTAACCAGTGTTGTTTTATCTTTTCGACTTCATGTTTTGAGCTCTCATAAGTTTCCTCTAATTAAATTTCGGGACGAAATTTCCTGAAGTAGGGGAGACTGTGACATCTGTGCCTCCACGGCCATCGAACAAATACCAAATCAATGAAATGTTGTGTTTCATACTTGGGATTTGTATAAATATGTGTATCATTTGCACATATCAACTCTTGTTCGATTTCGGACTCTAAATCGCTTTCTGGAAGGTTATAAGCGCACTGATGCGTAAATATTACCAGTTTAATGCAACAAATACTCCGGGATAGTGACATAGGCTTAACATACCATAAATAACCTTTACATAACTTAGAAATAAGTTTTGGAGGGTTTGGTGTGGCGAAATCACGTTTATTCGCTTATAGGGACTAATTTCGATAAATGTGAAAGTATGCCGATTTGTACTGTAACGAACATTCTGGAACATGACCATAAGTTAAACATACCCTAAATATCCTTTACATAGCTTAGAAATAGGCTTTGAGGGGTTCGGTGTGCTAAATTAAACTTTTTGGTCATTCAGGGACTAAAAGCGTCAAAAGTGCATAAGTTTGCATTTTCGCGCATATCTTACGTTCTGAATACATCTGGACATCCAAAAATTTATGTAATCATTAAAATGTTTTATTTTAGTGATTGGCATGATAAAATTCCATTCGTCGCGTAATTTGGATCGTTTTTGCGTTCGTTACGACTTCCGTCGTAATTAACCGAACAACGCAACCGTACGACCAAACGAACCGATATCCGAGATATTTTTGAGCATTTTTTGAGTTCCCTATACTTTAACTTCATTTTAGAGCCTTGAAATGAGGTTAACGGGGCTTAAACATGTAAAAAATGAGCCGAAATGCAAGATTCTGAAGTTCAGGGACCAAAATTATCATTCTGCCATAGTTATCTTAGGAAGGGACCAAAATGAAAAATCTAAATTCCAGCTTGTTCCAGCTGTTCCGCTCATTTGCACATGGTTTTAATGAAACTATGGGCTCCCATGGTTTCACAAAACCAGGGGCACATGTGTACGGATGAGATCCGTTTTACGATGAACGATCCTAACGGTTCTAGTTTTCCTATAAATAGCTATCCCGTTTCACTTGCAAAACCCACATTGATCTGATTTTAGCTCTCTAAGTTGAATTTTATGCTTCATACCTGAGAGTAAATCGGATCAAAGCTTGCTGGGACCTTTTGTAAGTATTCTTTCGTTCTTTTATCGCTTTTCGAGTCTGAAAGTCAGACTGCGTTTGACTTTCTGCATTGACCAGTTTATGGTCAATGCGAAGTTCATTTGAACTTCATAACGTGAGCATAATCACGATGGTTATTGTCCCTAGTGACTATACCTAATGATTACCACATTATCTAGGTGTAGTGACGAGTCGTAGTTTCGGCCAAAATGCGCATTCTTGAGTGTTTTGTAACCAAACTACTTATAGGTATCAAAACCATTTGTTTTGATACCAAATCTATTTTCTAAATTTGTTAAACATGTTTTAACATGTTTAACTCGTCACTTTTTAGATTAGTGCTTGTGTAGAGTCGTAAGTCAAGCGGACTAAACACCCGCTTAGACTTTCGAACACGACCCGTTTGGTCGATCATTAGGATCCGACCAAACATTTTTAGTGACCATAGTTGCATAGGGAATAACCTTCCAAGGTTATACCTTATGTTCACTTAGGTTTAATTAGTTGTATGATAGGTAGTTTATATGCCTTAGGTAAATGACCAAAATGCCCTTTTCATGCATAATTGGTAATTAAGCATATGTAACACAAAATTTTGTCACTTAATTGATTATGCAACATATTTAATCATGTTTCGACATATAATACTTGTCATAGGACTAGTTAGACGTCTCGAACGCGCTTTTGCGCGAACGACACGTTAAAGTAGCTTAAGCTACCTTAGTGGGTCACAATGGGTCGAAAGCACTTAGGTTAGGTTTCGATTTAGGATGTAGACTTTGTTAAACCATGTCATATGAGTTCCAATACTCATTTGGTTTACAAAACCTCATCCTATCCGATCTTCCGACTTAGGTCCGGTTTAATTATATAGTTATTAGGTTGCCGATTGATTCCTTGCTCCCTCTAGCTTTGCATGGTTGTTGTTCAAGACCTCTAAGCATTCTCAGGTGAGTACATAGTTCCCCTATTTTACTGTTTTCAATTGTTTTGGGGTGATTCATATGTGCTAAATGTTTTCAATGTTTTAACGATGGTTTTCAAAACGATTTTCGATATTATAACAATGGTTTCAAAAACGATTAAAATGGTTTATATTAAATTAATAACGATTTCGATATAGTAAACAAACTTGTTGGTTGTATTTACATAAAGAATAATATCCATTAGTTTTGGCCGAACCGACCAGTATTAGGTTATGGTACCATAGGATCTGACAAATCCCGTTATCAGACTGCACCCTTGGTTATGTGTGGGTTAGGTGGTTAACGACTGAATCTGTGATTGTTAATTTACCCTTTAGTGGTTTATTAATGCGAGAAGCGATAGGCGAGATAGTCGAGTCACGAAGGTTTGGATGTTATTAGCTAGACAATCAAAAGTAGTTTTCACGATTTAAGACAAGAATGATTTAAACGACTAAAGCGATTTTTAACGAATTAAACGATTTCGGTAAACGATTGGTTTTCGGTTAGTGTTTAGATAACGGGACGGGTGTAATGTGATGAAAGCATGGTGGATATGCCACTGGTACTTCCTATATATAAGTGTTTTCATCGTATTACATACCGTGGCGTTATTTAGTTCACTTGGGTAAACGATTTTGAAACGATGTCACACAAACGAGGTTTTTGAAATTATATAAACCATACGAGTTTTATTAACGAGATTTATTAACGAGTTTTATTATCGAGATTTATTAACGAGTTTTCTTAACGAGATTTATTAACGAGTTTTATTAACGAGATTTATTAACGAGTTTTATTAACGATTTAATACGGGATGTTTTACAAATTGGTTTTCTAAAACAAAATGTTTTCGAGTTAAGAATCATGGCTACGAGATTTTACAAATTATAACCAACTTGATTTGAGTTGGTTAATTATGTCGCAATACTACACTTTTCAAAACAAGGTTTTTAATTAAGTATTGCAACATGTAAACTAGCCATGAATCCGACACTCTCAAAAACCTATGTACTCGCCAGCATTTCTTTGCTGACTTTGTTTTCACATATGTTTCAGGCGTTATTAAATGATGTTGATTGCTAGGATGCATGCTCACATAGGACTGGACGAGGCCTTAGTGACTTAATAACAATGATAGACTATGTTTAAATTGTTTATTTGGATTTCCAGACGATGTAAATATTCAATGTTTAATAAAACGAAAATTCAATTTCCGTGTGTTTTGAAACAATGATTCTGTTACAACACTCCCCGACGATTCCGTCGCGATTGGTTGTTTTACGCGGTCGGGGTGTGACAGGAAAGTTGGTATCAGAGCTCATGGTTATAGGGAATTAGGTTATTAGTAATGCTTTGACCTAGTCTATAACCTTCCTAGGACCCTAACACAAGATTCTCGTGTTTAGATCTTAAAACAATACCGTCACTTATCCTTAGGTGACAACCACAACAAGAACACAAATTCCGAATCCACTTCGAAAACCAATCATCTGTTCTAGGATGATTGATTACCAGGTTTTGAACCCTCTAAGTTTTCGAAATCTCGTCAAAGTTTGGGTCTTATAATGTGAACACGTGCAAACTTGAAGGGTGAATGCCTGTACCCTGAGTTTTCTGTCTAAGGCTAGAGTGTTCGTACAAATCCGCAGTATCGGAACAGTCACTCTTACCTGGGAACTCTTGGGGTGAGTATTCACTAATAGGCGAGCATGTCTTCAGTGATACATTAATATGACCCGTTTACTTTGATTAATCACCGTCTTATTTGTTTGCCTTAGGTAACAAACAAATTATCGCAATTTCTATGCGTTGTTGTTCTGTTTTAATTATCCGATAACATTTCACTTGTTTTCTCCTATGTTTTTCAATTCCTCTAGAATGTCTATTCATCGCAACGACACTCAAATGTCCGAGCAAACTGCTAAATTTTCCCAGCGAATAAGCGAAGTAATCCTGAAGACTGTGGATTTAGGTATCGCCATGTCTCGTCTCAATAATGAAGCCGCCCAAGAAGCATCGAAAGAAGCAGAAGCCGAGCCTTCGAAAAAGTCAAAGAAGCGTAAAGCTCCAAAGGATCCCGTAGCCGTTACACCAAATCAAGCAAAACCTAGCCAGGTGGCAGCACCACCAGCAAAGAAGTCGTACTTAGGAACTGCTCCTTTATGCAATCAGTGTAACCTCCACCACTATGCCAGTGTCAAATGTCGGAAATGTTTCAACTGTGGACTCATCGGTCATTTGACACGAGACTGTCGTTCAGTCACTGTGCTAAACCAAGCTTTTCAGAACCCCGCTCAATTTCAAGCAGATCCAGCACAGGCTCATTTTCCTCCTGGTACTTGCTACACCTATGGCGAGACGGGTTATGTCAGGGACAGATACCCAAAGGTTTTTAATGCAAATCCGACCCACGGATGAGCATTTGGCCGATTAGAAAAACCTGCTGCTTTGAATAATTCGAATCTTATGTTATGTTTCTAGTGTTTTCCTTTGAACTCGGAAACAATCGATTTTGTTTATAAATAAATCTCTATTTGCAATTCTAATATAGAAATATAGTTGCATGTGTGTATGGCATACCCCTACGATACCTACACCAAAGAATCGTATTTGTAGTTCTCTCGTTCTTATGATCGCTCATGATTTCCTCGAAAATTCTAAGTGCTCGTTTCATTCTAAGAAACGAAGTGGCAATTTGAGTAATCACTTTAATTCCTTGGTTAGATAACTAAGGAAACCCTTATCTGTTGAAGTTGCTTTTGGTAAAACTCTTGTACTCAATTATGTTATTTGCGACTGTCAATTTAACTTTGATAATCACCTTTTTTCCTATTTACCTCACACCGATGCAACTTGGGAGTTTCGACATTATCATAGGGATGGATTGGTTAACCAAACATCATGCTGAGGTGATTTGTTTCGATAAAATTGTTCGCATTCCTCTTTTGTCAGGCGATGTTCTGGAAGTTCATGGCGAGAAACCTTCTGTTCTAAGCGTTGCCTTGATCCGCGTAGGGCTTCAGCCCTGACGTTTTCTGGTTTCAGTGCTTCTATCTGACCAGCTCGTATTTGGGGCGGAAGGCTAGAATGGATCGTGAGTTTTAAAGCTCGCACGCGCTTAGGCGCAGTGTCCTTTCGACTGAGGGCGTCAGCCACAACATTGGCCTTGCCCGGGTGATATCTGATCGAGCACTCGTAGTCATTTAGTAGCTCGACCCATCGTCGTTGCGGCATATTCAGTTCCTTCTGCTTGAAGATGTGTTCGAGGCTCCTGTGGTCGGTGTAGATGGCGCACTTGGTACCGTACAGGTAATGCCGCCATAACTTAAGTGCAAAAACAACAGCTCCCAGCTCCAAATCGTGTGTAGTGTAGTTCTTCTCGTGAACTTTGAGTTGGCGTGAGGCGTAGGCTATAACTTTATCTCGTTGCATTAATACACAACTGAGACCCTGAATTGATGCGTCGCAGTAGACCACAAAGTCGTCTGTGCCCTCTGGCAATGAAAGGATAGGGGCACTGCAAAGTCTATCCTTTAAGTGCTGAAATGCTGATTCCTGTGCATTTCCCCAGCGATAAACAACGCCTTTCTGCGTTAGCGAGGTGAGAGGCTGTGCAATCTTAGAAAAATCCTTAATGAACCTCCAGTAGTACCCTGCCAATCCCAAGAATTGGCGAATTTCCTTTGGTGTGCGAGGTGCAGGCCAGTTCTTAATAGAGTCTACCTTGGATGGATCAACGTGAATCCCATCTTTGTTCACCACGTGGCCTAGGAAATGGACTTCACGAAGCCAGAAGTCGCATTTCGAGAACTTTGCATAAAGCTGTTCTGTTCAAAGAAGTTCCAGAATAAGTCGCAGATGTTGCTCGTGTTCCTCCTAACTCTTAGAATAGATCAGGATGTCGTCGATGAAGACTATAACAAACTTGTCCAGGTAAGGCTTGCACACTCGGTTCATCAAGTCCATGAAAACCGCAGGTGCGTTCGTCAGCCCAAAAGGCATGACCAAAAACTCATAGTGCCCGTAGCGAGTTCTGAAGGCTGTTTTGGAGATGTCCTCATCTCGGACTCTCAGCTGGTGATAACCCGATCTCAAATCGAACTTTGAATAGTAGCTCGACCCCTGCAGCTGGTCGAACAAGTCGTCGATACGCGGTAGAGGATAACGATTCTTCACCGTCACCTTGTTGAGTTCCCGGTAGTCGATGCACATTCTGAAGGTACCGTCCTTCTTCTTCACAAATAGTACTGGAGCTCCCCAGGGCGATGAGCTAGGACGAATAAAACCCTTATCCAAGAGTTCTTGTAGTTGCGTAGAGAGTTCTTCCAACTCTGATGGGGCTAAACGATAAGGTGCACGAGCTATAGGCGCAGCTCCAAGAGCTAGTTCAATCTGAAACTCGACTTGGCGATGAGGCAGAAAATCAGGTAATTCCTCAGGAAATACCTCTGGATAATCGCGTACAACTGGAAAATCTTCTATCTTCTTCTCTTTTTCTGAGGTGTCAGTAACGAGAGCCAAAATGGGAGTGTGGCCCTTTCGCAAGCACTTTTGGGCCTTAAGGAGAGAAATGACGTTCTCAACAGCACTCCTCTTGTCGCCACGAATCATGAGAGGTTCATTACCGGAACCCGGAATGCGGACAATCTTCTCGTTGCAAAGAATCTCTGCTCGGTGTTGGGATAACCAATCCATCCCAATGACAACGTCGAAACTACCCAAGACGATAGGAATAAGGTCGATAGAGAAGGTCTGGTCAGCGAGAATAAGTTTACAACCCTTGACTACGTGTGTGGCTTCTAAACTCTTACCATTCGCTAGCTCTACAGTGTGCTTGTTGTTCAAAGGTGTTGGAATACGCTTAAGCATTCGACTAACTTCTAGTGACATGTAGCTAGTATTGGCACCCGAATCAAATAATACTGAAACATAAAAGTCGTCGAGAAGGAACTTACCCGCCACGACATTGGGGTCATTCCTTGCTTCACCTTGACCAATCACGAACGCCCGCCCCCTGGCGCCATTGTTGTTGTTGTTCCCATTGTTACCATTCCCTTGATTGTTGTTATTGTTGTTGTTGTTGTTCTGGTTCCTGTTCAGTTGGGGACAATCCCTCTTGAAGTGGCCCTCAGCTCCACACTGAAAGCACCCTTTGTTATCACCTTGCTGCTGCTGCTGGCGCGGGTTCTGTTGAGCTTGCTGACGGTTCTGATTGGCGGGGTATAAGCTCCTGCAATCCTTTGCAGCGTGACCAGGCTTGTTGCACCGATGACCGTTGCCCCTGGTGCATGGCCCGCTGTGATGCAGGCTGCAGCGATTGCATTTGGGGTGATTCCCTTTGTACCCACCGTGACTTTGACCACCAGATGATTGCTGACTAGGGCTCTTGTAGTCATCAGTCTTTCTCTCCTGAGACTGGGACTGAACAGAAGTCGACCCCTTACTTGAAGTTCCATCCCATTTCCGTTTGTTGTTACTAGAGGTACCAGAAGTAGTTGCAGCACCTATGCGCTTTGGTAACTTGTTCTGCTCCACCTCCTGATCAGTAAGACGGTGAGCCAACTGAATGACCTGCTGGATAGTAGCGAGGTTTGCTGAAGTCACATGGCTTTGGATCTCTGGCACCAAGCCCTTGAGAAAGAGTTCAATACGCTTAAATGGAGGGTCCACCATAGTAGGACACAGTAAGGCAAGCTCATTCGATCTCTTAGTGTACGCCTCAATTTCTGACCCCGTCATCTTGAGGTTGAAGAACTCGACTTCCAGCTTATGAATGTCGTCCCGACTGCAGTATTCTTCTTTGATCATCTCCTTAAAAGTTTCCCATGGGGTGGCGTGTCACACCCTGGCTTTTGCGGAAGCGTGGGTTTATTTGGTGTGACTTCTTAATACCATAGCAACAATCACAACAATGCTATATGATAAAAATACGAGATGTTCATCCATTAAAATAGTGAGAAAATACCACAATATCATTGTTTAGAAACATCGACATTACAAACCACAAATTATTTAAAACATTTTCATAGGACACCAAAAGACTTTAAATAAGACGAGGTTTAGAGATATGTAACCCGTCCAGGAATAGGTTACACTTCTCAAACTTCACAACTTTGGATGACATCTATTTATCCAACGCAGCTAGACACATGCATACCCTGCCAGATCCTGCTAGTTCCCTGAAATACATGTAGTTTGAAAAATCAACAAAAGGTTGAGCGAGTTCATGTGTAAGTCTGTGTGTATAAGCCTTTAAAATATGTCTTGTGTGTATAAATGTCCCTTTGTTACGATGTATGTATAATCCTTTGTAAACAGTGTATGAAAGTCCCTGGTATGTAGCAGTAAGGAAATAAAGAGATCACCAATGGTTTGCAAGGCCATTGATATGTGTGAAATGCAGTAGGAAGACTCAAACCTAGCAGATTTATGCGTCAGGCACAAAGTCACCCCGAGGTCCGTTCTGTTGGGCCTGGGGCTGGGCTCGCTACACCTAGATAGATCTATCGCTCCTGTCCCTCGGTCCTACAATGAGGATTAATGGCCTCAAGTTCCCACCTACCCACTCACATGATCTGTACGTCCTAACACTCCTTAAGCTAACCATACCATGTATAAAAATGTCTGTAATAGTTGTAACACACTTGGTACTCGTTCTCACCAAGAGTGCTTTTTGTATTTTTTGTATTCTCAAATTTCATCATACTTGGTACTCGTTCTCACCAAGAGTGTTTCTTGTTATTATATCATTTGTAAACATTGTAATATTTGTAACATGTATTCCACCCCCGAAGTATAAAACTGAAAACAGTTAAGAGAAAAGGGGGAACATGAACTCACCTTGATTTTGAGTAAGTCCAAATAAATATGCTAATGTGAGAGTTCTTGGGAATAATATTCCACGTCACTCTAATTGATTGAACATGCAATAATATGGAATATGTATCAACAATAATGTTTAATCGAATGAGCGGAGATCCTAAATCTATAGGATTCGGTAGTGTTTTGTCTAAAAGAAATAATGTGATAATTATATAACTAGTTATCAAAAATAATTAATTTAAATCAGAATAATTAAAATCATATTTTTAATTATTTGAACTTGGATAATACTGATTTAAAATAATTATTATGGCCTTGGAATCATTTTAAATAAATAAAATGAATTAAAATGATTATGATAACAATAAATAAGTTTATATAAGTTTAATTATCTAAATAATTAAATATAATAAAAATTCAGATTCTAAATTTATATAAACTCAGAATAATGTATCTTTTGTCATAAAAATAGGCTTGGATAGAATTTATATAGTTATATAATTTAATTACATTAAATTAAACTATATAAATAAGTATAAATACTGATTTATTTATATAAATATCAAATTTATATAAAATATGGGCAACAGTATTATTTTTGTAAAGATTATTTCTTGAAATAATTTGTGTAAAAATTTCAGTAATTAACTCATAAAAATCGATTTATTATAATTTTGTAAAGATTAAACTATTTTTAATTTATAAAAAAATAGTTTTATAAACATTTTGACTAACAAAATATTTTTAATAAATGAATCAGTAATTAAACTATATCAGATAAAATTTTCGGACTTAAACTGATTAAAATCAATTTAATATGAATTATTGAAAAATATGTTAAATAAAACTACTATTCATCTTCTTCCTCAAAACTGGTCAACGAAAGTCAACCCGATCCGATTTCGATTCAAAACACGATTATAACCTAATTAAATTTACAGGAACCATGAATAAACAGTAACATACCAATTAATCGAGGAAAATTGATCTGATAACGATCGGATGTGTGTGTTCGATCAAATCCGGCGAGTTCGGTTTTCCGGCGAAAATGCAAACAATGAACAGAAGTGTTTTCGATGTTAATGGGTTTTGTGAGAGGTGTAGGAGCTTAATGGGGATTACAGAACTTAAATACAGATCAAATTAGATCTTAGATCCAACAATAATTAGTGGAATTGTTTGGTTTTTGAATTTTTTTATAAAAAAGGTCAATTATCACCGAAAAGCAATTAGTTGTGTCGAATTAGTGGGAAAACGGGTTGTAAAAGTGGTTGAGAACTAGTGGGTAATGATTTCAGATCGATTAAACAAATAAACAAGTGGAATAGATCGATTTTGGTGATGATTTGGTTGAAACCCGTAAGTTGCGATGCTGGTTATATAATTCAGCTCGAAATTAATGTATAAATATATATTATACAATCTCAAATGAAGCACATGTCACACCCCTTTCTGCGGCGGAAGCACGAGGTGTGATCATGAAAGGTTCTCATTGCATACGAAAGGTAAACATATTACATGCTCATAAATTAGTTTCAAAATGCCAAACATTACATAACCAAAAACATGGTTTAAGTGTTTACATCACAAGACAGCATTTTGTCTGATAAGTTTACAACTTTATTCAAAGATAAACAAAGCGACATCCAAGAGCATGAGTAAAACCGCGCGCACATCCATCCTAGTTACCTGAAATACATGTGAGTTTTTGGAAAAACGTCAACATAAAGTTGGTGTGAATTCATGCAGTTTTGTGTTGAACACGTTTGTATACTTTGTATGAAAACATGACGAGTATCTTGTGAAAATAAAGTATTCTTGTGGTATAACCCAAATAAAGTGTTCTTGTGTAAATAAAGTGTTCTTGTGGGATAAACCAAATAAAGTATTCTTGTGTACGAACTTCGTACAAATAACGTATTCTTGTGTAAATAAAGTATTCTTGTGGTATAAACCAAATAAAGTATTCTTGTGTATGAACTTCGTACAAATAACGTATTCTTGTGTAAATAAAGTATTCTTGTGGTATAAACCAAATAAAGTATTCTTGTGTACGAACTTCGTACAAATAACGTATTCTTGTGTAAATAAAGTATTCTTGTGGTATAAACCAAATAAAGTATTCTTGTGTACGAACTTCGTACAAATAACGTATTCTTGTGTAAATAAAGTATTCTTGTGGTATAAACCAAATAAAGTATTCTTGTGTACGAACTTCGTACAAATAACGTATTCTTGTTTAGTTAATGGGTTGCAAGGCCATTAACATGTGACACGACATAGGAAGTCACCAAACCATAGGCATTTTTCTAGTAGTCGATTCACGACTGAGACACAAAAACACTACTCGGCTCTAGTGGTTACCAAGAGTGGGGCTGCCCTGAACCCGTTAGATCTAACCTTCTGTTCTGCGGTCTTAGTATGTACACGATTAATGGTGCTTATGGTACCCTATTCGTGACACTATTTCTCGTTTATGATACCAAGTATCAATTCTCGTTTATTACATCAAGTATCAATTCTCGTTTATTATGTCAAGTATCAATTCTCGTTTATTATGTCAAGTATCAATTCTCGTTTATTATACCACGTAACATGTATTTCACCCCCGAAGTTATAAAACTGAAAACAGTTAAGAGAAAAGGGGGAGCATGAACTCACAACTTTGCGTTCCTTGCGTCGTAAACTTCACCGGATTTGCTTATATAGCGTCGTGACCTAAACGTGTTTTATTATCGTTAGTCACTAGACTTGTATCGTAAAAGTACAAGTCACTGTCTTTTAGGTATATGCTTTCTAGTGTTAAAAATAATTTATATTTTTAACTAAGTATCTTACTTATATTATTTTCTCCAAAAATAAATATAAGTTTCTTGTATTTTGCACTTTGCACCCGAGCTATGTATCTTGTATGTTGTATGTGTATTTTTTTTGTTACAAAAATTATGGCGAGGTTTGTATTTGAAAATCATAGTTTAGAACACACTAGCAAACATTTGTCTAGAAAATATTTACTAAGTGTTAGGATTTTCAGAAAATTTCGCCATAGTCTCCTTTGTAAACGGAGGTGTCCATGCTAAGTAGCATATCATTTTCTTTTTGAAATCAAACCATGATCTTCAACAATCAACCCTTACGTTTTAATACGCAAAATACTATCCTTGTTGTTTTAGTTTCAATATGTGAAAAACTGGGCTGTTTTCGGACGAGTAAATAAAATACTTAACTTATTCCAAAAATTCCCAAATTTTTGCGGAACGTCTTAATCGACCCACAAATTATTGTGTAAAAATGTCGGGGTCTAGTTCATTATCTATAATTTATAGAAAATCGTTTACCGAACTGTGATCAGATTTGTCACATTCTGATCACAGTTTACGGAAAAATTCGTCAAAAATTCCTCGTAAGTCCGTTTATCGAAATTCCAGTTCGAGGGTCACAAATACATCCGTGACCATCTTTGATAAAAGTTTCAGGGGCCGGTTCGGTTCAGGTTTTAAGTTGTGATCGAAAACGCACAGCCCAATTTACTGCAGTGAAAATCAGCCTTAGCTGCTGTCACGAAAACAGACTTTTAAAATAGTAAACGACCTCAAAAAAATACGATTCCAGCGCCATTTGCTTCGTTTTTCGAAAATACACAATTTAGACTTCAGAAATTCCGTTTTTCGATTTATTAAAGTCTGTTTACAGCCTGTTAAAGACGGCTGAAAAAGTACATCAGCATGTTATTTTGTGGTTTAAATGTTACTAAATCGTATTCAAAGGTGGTCCGACAACGGGTTTATCAAAAGTTTGACGATTACACATCATATATGTATTAACCAACCCTAAACCAACAAGTTTTCACCTTCATATAATCCTTTATGTCCAAGTTTTATGTAAAGTTTCATGTTCAACATCTTAGTGTTCTTATTCTTGCGATTTAACCATAAACATCATACTACATATTTTTTATCACCAAAAATAAGATGAACAAGGGGTGTAATGAGACTTACTACTAGCACAAGGCTAGGGTAGAATTTCTAGTGCAAGGATGATGAGGAAAGATGATGAACAAGACTAGAACAAAGCTCCTTAACTTGCAACCTCCATAGATGATCTTCAAGCTTTGAATGGCTCTAGTAATTGAAGAAGATGAAGAATGTTGGGAGGTGGTGTGGGTTCGGTTTGGGAGCAGCCGTGAGGGAGAGAGAGAGTGAAGAGAGAGAGTGAAGATATGGGATTTATAGTTGTGATCTTTGTCCAAGATCTTATAAGATTCATCCACATATATTGGCTACTTCCATAAGCAATATTTATTAAACAATCACCACAAAATCAAGCCAAGATATTTGAAGCATGTGTGGTGATATGGTGGGTCCATGAGGGCAGATTTTCGGTTGTGGGGGGGGGGGGGGGGGGTAATGTGTAAATTTTGAACTAAAAGACAACCATAAATTAGATCTCAAGTGTAACTTTCACATATGTTATTTGTTTGCTTTTTAGCGGGTGTTAGGGTGTTCGGGGATCACGACTGGCCAAGAAATAAATGATTAATATGTTTGGCAAAAATTTGGTGTCCCGGGCAATGTCCGGTTGTTCGTTCGGATACTGTTCCGTTAATTTGTTTAATTGTTCCGTAAGGTGTCCTTTTGTAACCCTTTTAATTCCCAACACTTAGGGAAATATTCTGGACCATAAAACGTAAATTCTCTATGACATTTATTTGTTTAAAAGCTAGTCATAGCTGAATTTAATAAAATTCTGCACTTAAAGTGCGTTTCGGGTGCTTTTTAGTGCGTATTTTAGCTTTCGGAGCGTCTATATGTTAACCCTTGTATGTACTCTTGGGTTTTAATGTATTTTTGACGTTGGGCCTACACCTAGGCCTCAGTTCTAATGTCTGACTGCTTCTGCAGAGTTGTTGACATATAGTGTCTTACCGGTGAGTTTACTAGTATTTCTGACGCAACGCTCTCGTTAATGCACAAAGCATTATTTTGTAGTATTAAACGTGCATGAATTCACTTGTATAGTATGTAATCAGACAATGTTGACATTTAAGCACATAATTATAGTCATTAAGTAATAATTAAAGTGTACGGAAATTACCGGTTTTGTGCCAGTTGTCACAGTCTCCCCCCGTTAAAAGAATTTCGTCCCGAAATTCAGGCTGAGCTAACCTTCGCAGGAGTCTTCTTGAACAGGTGGGGATACTTTTCTTTGAACTGGTCTTCACGTTCCCATGTGTACTCGGGTCCGTGCTTAGAGTTCCAACGTACTTTGACAAGTTTAACCGTGCTCCTCCTGGTCTTGTTGACTTTCCAGTCGGTAACCTCAACGGGTTGTTCTGTAAATCGGAGGGCGTCATCAATATGTACTTCATCCGCAGGGATGATCACGTCTTCTTGTGTTGGACTCTTCTTGAGGTTGGATACATGAAACGTATCATGCACTCCGTTAAGTTCTTCCGGTAATTCCAATTCGTATGCCACGGTACCAATTCTTTGCAAAATTCTGAATGGTCCGATGTATCGTGGATTCAGCTTTCCACGCTTTCCAAATCTTACTACGCCCTTCCAAGGTGAGACTTTTAACAACACTTTGTCTCCCACCTCGAAATCTAATAGCTTTCGATCTAAATCAGCGTAGCTCTTTTGTCGATCCCGAGCCGCCTTAATGCGCTCTCGGATTTGCGTAATCTTGTCGGTTGTCTCTTGTACAAGTTCAGGACCAACCATACGTTTATCTCCTGCGTCTGCCCAACATAAGGGCGATCGTCACTTGCGGCCATACAGAGCTTCGAACGGTGCGGCTTTTATACTCGTATGATAACTGTTGTTGTAGGAGAACTCAACTAAAGGTAAATGAGTATCCCAGCTGCCGCCTAGATCCATGACACATGCGCGAAGCATATCTTCTAACGTTTGTATAGTCCGTTCGCTCTGGCCGTCTGTTTGCGGATGGAATGCCGTGCTCAGATCTAACTTAGATCCAAAGGCTTCCTGAAATGATTGCCAGATTCTTGAGACAAAGCGTCCATCTCTGTCTGAAATGATTGAGATTGGCACTCCATGTCGTGCCACAATTTCTCTTAAGTATATCTCCGCAAGCTTTCCAGTGCTGTCTTTTTCTCGGATCGGTAGGAAGTGCGCAGACTTTGTTAACCGATCAACTATTACCCATATCATATCGTGCCCTCTCGGGGTCCTGGGTAATTTCGTTATGAAGTCCATCGAGATTTGTTCCCACTTCCACACGGGAATCTCTGGTTGTTGTAGTAGGCCGGACGGTTTCTGATATTCAGCCTTAACCTTAGCACAGGTTAGGCATTTTCCAACATAAACAGCAACATCGCTTTTGAGTCTCGGCCACCAATAGTATTCTTTTAAGTCTTGACACATTTTATCTGATCCTGGATGGATCGAGTATCTTGATTTGTGCGCTTCATCAAGGATAACTTCTCGTATGCCACCATAGAGCGGAACCCAGATGCGCTTCTTAAAGTACAAGGTTCCCTCTTCATTTGGCACCATATATTTCAATGCACCCCGGAGGTATTCAGTTTTACGATTTTCTTCCTTGAGAGCTTCTTGTTGTGCGTCACGAATGCGCGTAGTGAGGTTCGTTCGAATAATCATTTCCAGTGCTCGAACCCTTAGGGTTTTAACCCTTTCTTTTCGACTTAGCGCGTCTGCTACAACGTTTGCCTTTCCAGGATGGTACTTAATCTCACAGTCGTAATCATTTAGCAGCTCGACCCATCGCCGCTGGCGCATATTCAATTCTTTCTGATCAAATATGTGTTGTAGGCTTTTATGATCTGTGAAGATTGTACATCGTGTACCATATAATTAATGTCGCCAAATCTTCAAGGCGAATACCACCGCACCTAGTTCCAAGTCGTGAGTGGTATAGTTTCTTTCATGAACCTTCAATTGTTTTGAAGCGTAAGCGATGACTTTCTGGCGTTGCATGAGTACACAACCCAAGCCTTGTCGTGAAGCGTCACAGTATACCACGAAGTCTTCAGTGCCTTCGGGTAACGATAGTATTGGTGCATCGCATAGCTTATTCTTGAGTAGTTGGAAGGCTTCTTCTTGTTTGTCACCCCAGTCGTATTTCTTGTCTTTCTGTGTAAGGGTCGTTAGCGGTTGAGCTATCTTTGAGAAATTCTCAATGAATCGCCGATAATAGCCTGCTAAGCCCAAAAATTGACGAACTTCAGTTGGGGTTTTGGGAGCTTCCCAATTCTTTATGGCTTCTATCTTGGATGGGTCTACATGAATGCCCTTCTCATTCACAACGTGACCAAGAAATTGTACTTCGCGAATCCAAAATTCGCATTTTGAGAATTTTGCATAAAGTTTCTCCTTTTTCAGTAGTTCCAGAATGGTCCTGAGGTGTTGTTCGTGTTCTTCTTTCGTTCGCGAGTAAATCAGGATATCATCGATAAATACAATCACGAATTTATCGAGATATGGTTTGCAAACGCGGTTCATCAGATCCATAAAGACCGCTGGTGCGTTCGTCAGTCCAAATGGCATCACAAGAAACTCGTAGTGCCCATAGCGTGTTCTGAATGCAGTCTTTGGTACGCTTTCCTCTTGTACTCTCAATTGATGGTATCCAGATCAAAGGTCGATCTTGGAATAGTAGCTTGATCCTTGCAACTGATCAAATAAGTCATCAATCCTTGGTAGTGGATACCGATTCTTGATTGTGAGCTTGTTCAGTTCTCTGTAGTCGATACACATCCGCAGAGTTCCATCCTTCTTCTTTACGAACAATACTGGAGCTCCCCAGGGTGAGAAGCTTGGCCTTATGAATCCTTTATCCAACAACTCCTGGAGTTGTGTAGATAATTCTTGCATTTCGGATGGTGCAAGCCGATAGGGAGCCTTGGCTACAGGAGCAGCTCCTGGAACCAAGTCTATACGGAATTCGACTTGTCGTTGCGGAGGTAGTCCTGGCAGATCTTCGGGAAAAACATCAGAGAATTCTCTCACCACAGGGATGTCTTCGAGTTTCGGCTCCTCAGCCTTCTTGTCTACAACATGCGCTAGAAAAGCAACACATCCCTTCCTTAAGCACTTCTGTGCCTTCATACAACTGATGATTCGATTCGTAGAGGCGCGTCTCGTTTTTCTCCATGCACAATGAGAGTTTCGTCATTCGCTAAAGGGATGCGAATGATTTTCTCGTGACAAATAACTTCAGCTTTGTTTTTGGACAACCAGTCCATCCCGACCACTACGTCGAAGCTACCCAATTGAATAGGTAAGAGATCGATGCTAAATCTTCGTTCACCAAGTTCCAATGTGCAACCTCTAACAACTTCGCCCGACTTAACAAGTTTACCATTGGCTAGCTCTATAGAATAAGGAATTTCTAATCTACTAGATTCTATACCAAGCACGCGTTTAAATTCCACAGACATGAAGCTATAATCGGCACCAGTGTCAAATAATATGGATGCAAAGTGATTGTTAATGAGAAACGTACCGGTGACCACATTAGGGTCCTCGCGTGCGTTCTTTGCTCCAATCACAAATGCTCGAGCCTGAGCAGTGTTTCCTTTTGGACAATCTTTCATGAAATGTTCGTTGCTTCCACAACTGAAGCATCCTTGATTTCGCCCAGCTCCATTCCCAGTTCGGTTACCATTGTTTCTATTACCAGTATCGTTGTGGTTTCCATTCCCGTTCCTTCCTTTTCCCCAACAGTCTTCAGTGCGGTGACCCAACTTTCCGCACTTGTCACACTTCGGAACGCGACAAACCCCTTCGTGATGACGCTTACAATGATTGCATTTGGGCCGAGTGCCCAGGTATCCTTTAGTTGGAGGGTCATTCATGGCTGCAAGAGATTTCGCCCCTTGTGGCGGGTTAGTGTCACGCTTCTTGTTGGAACCCCTGTTGTTACGAGTTGCTTGATTCAGGTTTGCATGTTTCCTTTTCTTGTCACCGGACGACTCAGCATGCGTCTCGGTATCTTCTGTTGGGTTCAGTGATAGCTTCTTCATGCGCACACAATCTTCAGTAAGGCTGACAGCCAGAGTTACAGCCTCGGTGATTGTTTGAGGTTTGGCCGAAGTTACCATGCCACGGAACTCTGAGGCCAGTCCCCAAATGTAGCGTTCAACACGCTTAAATTCAGGAGTCACCATATAGGGGATCACCCTAGACAAATCATGGAACCTTCGAGTATACCCAGTGATGTCTGCACCTACCATGGTTAAGTGCCAGAACTCAGTCTCCAATCTTTGGAGTTCAGCACGAGAGCAATACTTCTCTCTCATTCTTTCCTTTAGTTCATCCCAAGTCAGGCCATAAGCAGCATCATCATCCAAGGTTTGGACTTGTAAGTTCCACCAAGTCAGAGCTTCATCGACGAACAACCCAGTAGCAAAGGTGACTTGCTGATCTGCGGTACACTTGCTCATGCGGATAGTAGCTTCAGTCTTCTCAGTCCAGCGTACAAACGCTACTGCACCTCCTGTGCCGTCATAGTTCATTGGTTTGCAGTCGAGAAACTGCTTGAAAGTACAGCCCTGAACTGCGTTGCCTCCAGATGAATCTCCATTACGTCTAGCGTTGCTTGGTCCGCCACTGTCTTGAGTACGGGTTGCCTCGTATTGGGCGATAGCTGCGGAGATTCTTTCTTCCAGTAGAGCATTCAGCTCTTCAGCAGTTTTTGGCAGTGGGGGAGGAGGAGGTTGATCACGAGCGTTCACAGCTTTTCTTGGTGCCATGTTCTGACAGAACATAACACAATAGGGTTAAACCTTTATTTGATATCGTCTTACCAGACAGTAGTAGTATATATATACACAGGCATATACCACATAAGTGACATCAAACAATTATTACTCTAGCAGAGTATTAAATAGGCTGGTGTTCACGTTTGACCTTTTCTTGTGGGGATCTATACGTGACAAGACTTGCTGTGATTACTGTGCACTGGATTCCATAATTATGTATGCATCCATAATTACGTAATCCCTTGCATAGTCCGCACAGTTAGTTTCATCCTCGTATTTCTTCCTTCAGTTAGGCCATTGTTTTTAGTCAAAGTCACATATGCGTGTGACGTTCTACTCCTAGTATATGTATATGCTAATTATCACACATAATTGCAAGTAATTTCTCAGTTATAGGCAAGTGCTACTCCAGTGCACCCTAAGTCTCGTAGTGTCTTTTCTAGACTCTTGTGAATAGTTTCAGGTAGTGGATGTCGCGGGACGTTTTATGCAATGAAAACTCTTTGGAAAATTGTTTTCGTGAAAGGATCCTAGAGATTGTAGACTAGACTCGAGAAGGAATCCTGGTTCACTACAATCGCAGCTCTGATACCAATCTGTCACACCCCTTTCTGCGGCGGAAGCACGAGGTGTGATCATGAAAGGTTCTCATTGCATACGAAAGGTAAACATATTACATGCTCATAAATTAGTTTCAAAATGCCAAACATTACATAACCAAAAACATGGTTTAAGTGTTTACATCACAAGACAGCATTTTGTCTGATAAGTTTACAACTTTATTCAAAGATAAACAAAGCGACATCCAAGAGCATGAGTAAAACCGCGCGCACATCCATCCTAGTTACCTGAAATACATGTGAGTTTTTGGAAAAACGTCAACATAAAGTTGGTGTGAATTCATGCAGTTTTGTGTTGAACACGTTTGTATACTTCGTATGAAAACATGACGAGTATCTTGTGAAAATAAAGTATTCTTGTGGTATAACCCAAATAAAGTGTTCTTGTGTAAATAAAGTGTTCTTGTGGGATAAACCAAATAAAGTATTCTTGTGTACGAACTTCGTACAAATAACGTATTCTTGTGTAAATAAAGTATTCTTGTGGTATAAACCAAATAAAGTATTCTTGTGTACGAACTTCGTACAAATAACGTATTCTTGTGTAAATAAAGTATTCTTGTGGTATAAACCAAATAAAGTATTCTTGTGTACGAACTTCGTACAAATAACGTATTCTTGTGTAAATAAAGTATTCTTGTGGTATAAACCAAATAAAGTATTCTTGTGTACGAACTTCGTACAAATAACGTATTCTTGTGTAAATAAAGTATTCTTGTGGTATAAACCAAATAAAGTATTCTTGTGTACGAACTTCGTACAAATAACGTATTCTTGTTTAGTTAATGGGTTGCAAGGCCATTAACATGTGACACGACATAGGAAGTCACCAAACCATAGGCATTTTTCTAGTAGTCGATTCACGACTGAGACACAAAAACACTACTCGGCTCTAGTGGTTACCAAGAGTGGGGCTGCCCTGAACCCGTTAGATCTAACCTTCTGTTCTGCGGTCTTAGTATGTACACGATTAATGGTGCTTATGGTACCCTATTCGTGACACTATTTCTCGTTTATGATACCAAGTATCAATTCTCGTTTATTACATCAAGTATCAATTCTCGTTTATTATGTCAAGTATCAATTCTCGTTTATTATGTCAAGTATCAATTCTCGTTTATTATACCACGTAACATGTATTTCACCCCCGAAGTTATAAAACTGAAAACAGTTAAGAGAAAAGGGGGAGCATGAACTCACAACTTTGCGTTCCTTGCGTCGTAAACTTCACCGGATTTGCTTATATAGCGTCGTGACCTAAACGTGTTTTATTATCGTTAGTCACTAGACTTGTATCGTACAAGTACAAGTCACTGTCTTTTAGGTATATGCTTTCTAGTGTTAAAAATAATTTATATTTTTAACTAAGTATCTTACTTATATTATTTTCTCCAAAAATAAATATAAGTTTCTTGTATTTTGCACTTTGCACCCGAGCTATGTATCTTGTATGTTGTATGTGTATTTTTTTTGTTACAAAAATTATGGCGAGGTTTGTATTTGAAAATCATAGTTTAGAACACACTAGCAAACATTTGTCTAGAAAATATTTACTAAGTGTTAGGATTTTCAGAAAATTTCGCCATAGTCTCCTTTGTAAACGGAGGTGTCCATGCTAAGTAGCATATCATTTTCTTTTTGAAATCAAACCATGATCTTCAACAATCAACCCTTACGTTTTAATACGCAAAATACTATCCTTGTTGTTTTAGTTTCAATATGTGAAAAACTGGGCTGTTTTCGGACGAGTAAATAAAATACTTAACTTATTCCAAAAATTCCCAAATTTTTGCGGAACGTCTTAATCGACCCACAAATTATTGTGTAAAAATGTCGGGGTCTAGTTCATTATCTATAATTTATAGAAAATCGTTTACCGAACTGTGATCAGATTTGTCACATTCTGATCACAGTTTACGAAAAAATTCGTCAAAAATTCCTCGTAAGTCCGTTTATCGAAATTCCAGTTCGAGGGTCACAAATACATCCGTGAACATCTTTGATAAAAGTTTCAGGGGCCGGTTCGGTTCAGGTTTTAAGTTGTGATCGAAAACGCACAGCCCAATTTACTGCAGTGAAAATCAGCCTTAGCTGCTGTCACGAAAACAGACTTTTAAAATAGTAAACGACCTCAAAAAAATACGATTCCAGCGCCATTTGCTTCGTTTTTCGAAAATACACAATTTAGACTTCAGAAATTCCGTTTTTCGATTTATTAAAGTCTGTTTACAGCCTGTTAAAGACGGCTGAAAAAGTACATCAGCATGTTATTTTGTGGTTTAAATGTTACTAAATCGTATTCAAAGGTGGTCCGACAACGGGTTTATCAAAAGTTTGACGATTACACATCATATATGTATTAACCAACCCTAAACCAACAAGTTTTCACCTTCATATAATCCTTTATGTCCAAGTTTTATGTAAAGTTTCATGTTCAACATCTTAGTGTTCTTGTTCTTGCGATTTAACCATAAACATCATACTACATATTTTTGATCACCAAAAATAAGATGAACAAGGGGTGTAATGAGACTTACTACTAGCACAAGGCTAGGGTAGAATTTCTAGTGCAAGGATGATGAGGAAAGATGATGAACAAGTCTAGAACAAAGCTCCTTAACTTGCAACCTCCATAGATGATCTTCAAGCTTTGAATGGCTCTAGTAATTGAAGAAGATGAAGAATGTTGGGAGGTGGTGTGGGTTCGGTTTGGGAGCAGCCGTGAGGGAGAGAGAGAGTGAGGAGAGAGAGTGAAGATACGGGATTTATAGTTGTGATCTTTGTCCAAGATCTTATAAGATTCATCCACATATATTGGCTACTTCCATAAGCAATATTTATTAAACAATCACCACAAAATCAAGCCAAGATATTTGAAGCATGTGTGGTGATATGGTGGGTCCATGAGGGCAGATTTTCGGTTGTGGGGGGGGGGGGGGGTAATGTGTAAATTTTGAACTAAAAGACAACCATAAATTAGATCTCAAGTGTAACTTTCACATATGTTATTTGTTTGCTTTTTAGCGGGTGTTAGGGTGTTCGGGGATCATGACTGGCCAAGAAATAAATGATTAATATGTTTGGCAAAAATTTGGTGTCCCGGGCAATGTCCGGTTGTTCGGTCGGATACTGTTCCGTTAATTTGTTTAATTGTTCCGTAAGGTGTCCTTTTGTAACCCTTTTAATTCCCAACACTTAGGGAAATATTCTGGACCATAAAACGTAAATTCTGTATGACATTTATTTGTTTAAAAGCTAGTCATAGCTGAATTTAATAAAATTCTGCACTTAAAGTGCGTTTCGGGTGCTTTTTAGTGCGTATTTTAGCTTTCGGAGCGTCTATATGTTAACCCTTGTATGTACTCTTGGGTTTTAATGTATTTTTGACGTTGGGCCTACACCTAGGCCTCAGTTCTAATGTCTGACTGCTTCTGCAGAGTTGTTGACATATAGTGTCTTACCGGTGAGTTTACTAGTATTTCTGACGCAACGCTCTCGTTAATGCACAAAGCATTATTTTGTAGTATTAAACGTGCATGAATTCACTTGTATAGTATGTAATCAGACAATGTTGACATTTAAGCACATAATTATAGTCATTAAGTAATAATTAAAGTGTACGGAAATTACCGGTTTTGTGCCAGTTGTCACAGCACATGTGGTTGGCTAGACCAGCCGGTTGGTCCGCCTTGTCTGGTTCCGGGTCGATGCGGGTTCGAATCCGTTTTGTGGCCGGTTCTTTGGGTTTAAAACCCTTTTTAATTTCTGTATTTAATTAATAATAATATTAAAATCCTAATGTGTGTATATATGAATTAAAGTTCTAAATATTAACAGCTCTGGACAGAGGATAAACTGGTTAAGTCGTTCGTGTTACAACTGAGAGATTGCGGGTTCGAATCTCACAAGGGCCTGTTCTCACCCAGGAGACCCCCTTTTTATCCGATTTTTGAGAATTTACACTCTGGCCCCTCAAGTTTCGTTTTGTACTAAAATGGCCCTTAAAGTTTCTGGAAATGTCACAAATGGTCCCTGTAATAGTCAGTTAGTTTGACTGACTAGGTTAATGTGTAAAGAAGGATTTATTATATAGGAACTAACTTAGTTAACCTATTTTAGTTAAAAGAGTTAACTGAGTTAAGCTTTAAAGAAGGAATCCTTATATGAAAGTTAACCAGGTTAGGATCTTTAGTTAAAATGAGTTTAAGAAAGCCAACCTTAGTCCCTAGAGTTTATGTTTGAAAGAATGACCAAATGAACCTTGAACTTTTATTTCAAAACTATATATTTGTTTCTTTATAAAATAAGTTTCCAAAACTTACAAAAAGAACCCAAAACTTATAGTTTGAAGTAATTGCACTTTAACCCTTGTATTTATATAGTTTCAAAAATAACAATTTAGTCCCTAAACTTTATACTTTCAAATAATGACGGTTTTAGTCCTCGAAATTAAAAGTAATAACTTCAAGCAAGTTTCAAAGAATGTCAAATAGGTCCCTCAACCTATTGTTTGGATATGTGTTGGCATTGTCAACATGTTTCTAAGTTATCCGTTCAGTGTGTTAACTGTGTTTTGTGCATCAAGTTTATTACTCAAGCTTGTGTGTAATAAATGGAGTGACTGTATAAAATATGATGCATGTGTATGTACGATATAAAAAATCATAGAGCAGTTTAAACTGTCAGTTGTAATCAAGCACAGTCATTAAGTACGTAATTAAATTTAATTACAGTACCTGTAATTTTGAGGGTTGTCACATTCTCACCCCGTTAAGAAAATTTCGTCCCGCAATTTATTCGAAAGAGATCATAGAATGAAATTGTAATGATTAACAATATAAGTAAGTCATTGTTTGGTGCTGATAATTTTGAGGAAATTATCATTGTATAGAAATTATTTTGCATGGCACTATGTTATGCTGGATTTGTAATGTAAACATTATGCAAACAATCATGTGTACAAATGAGCAAATAACGGATAATCACATAACCACATAATGTTTTTATATGCCACCTTACTTAACAAGGCTTACTATGATTCTCATGCATCGAATCCCGTAATTAAGTGTGCACCCAAAATTACGCGTTTCGTTGCATGGTCCACATAGCACTTCTAGTTAGGTGAGGAAAACAAATAAGATTGAGGTATTGTTTAAATCAAACAAGCATCAATATAGCACAACATTAGTTGAATCAAAACGTATTTCAGATTCGTAATGATAGCATCGTTTGTTTTGTATACAAAAATTTAGTCGTAGGTATTTCATTCAAGCAAAATGAAATTTTGTTTCACATAAATCAAACTAATAGTGTGCATTTATAAACTAAGCATGGATTGTCATTAACAATGTAAGTTTACTGTACCAAGAGTACATGTGTTTGTAATTTATGCATTCAGTATCAATATACGAAGCAAACTGTATTTGTTTGAAGATTAAACAAACAAGTATAAACATGTCAAGAATGACACATAACTAATGGGACAATAAAACAATTATTAACAACATAAGGAGGATAAGTAGGTGTCTTTTAGTAAGAAGTAAGGGAGTTATTGTACATATGCTTATATTTAACCCAACACGGAAATTTCACAAACTAGGCACCTAGCTCGGTTGGCTAGGCGCGCGAAAGGGTGTGGCCTAGACCCGGGTTCGATTCCGGGGACGGCCGGTTTCACCATTTTTTTTTATTACCATAAAAAAAAATTTAACACTTAAACGAAAATTTTTTTGATACACTTGAGGTATGTTTAATATTGATAAATCGTACGGGTACATGTAGAACAAGTATAGCATGTTAAGTGTTAACACATAAGTGACATATACGTTTAAAAGATCGGAAAAGAATAAATAAAAGCAATTAAGGTATCATGTAAGTAGTTTCAAGCAAATCATAAGGATGAGGCTCTAAAACTATAGACTAGATTAAAGCATTCCTACTTCAATCACCTTTTGAGAACTAGGCATAAGGTTGTTCTCGTCTTAGGAGTTCAAAAATCAAATTCAGACTCAGAACTAAAAAGTGGTGGAAGTGGTAGAGTCAATTCCTTCCGAGCAGCTAATTGTCTTAGCATGTCTTCCAACCAGTTATTTCTTTCTGTCAGCCATTGTACTTGTCTTGACAAGTCTTGGACCTAATTGCTTAACCTAGCCATTTCAACTACCACTCGATCTGGAGGTAGATGCATTTGAGGCATCGTACTTGGGCATGCTCTATCAGTTGGTGGTAGTTGTCCTACTTCGTTCATCAGTGACTGGAAGAAATGTGGCGATAACGGTGACTGCAAAAATGATTCCGATCCTAATTGATCTTGGATCATCATGCTTTCATCAAACAATTCATCTTACGTCATTGGAGCCTCCTCGAAGACTATCGGTGTGAAGTCTTGCGAGACGTTTGGTGCTAATGATTGGGGTGGGTCAGTTGGAATATTTTCGTGTATGTATGGCAGCTGTGGTTGTATATCATAACGATAAAAAGACGATGGAAGAAATTGTGACGATGACTGTTGTAAATTTTGTGGGAAGGTATTCTCTAAGATGACTGGAGCTCCCTCCGACTGTGATGGTTGTGATAGTGTACTAATATGAATAGGGGTTAGCCTCATGGTGTAAGGATTTATAACCCCAGGTGCCTTTGGTGGAGATAATCCTTGGATAACCTGGTCACTTAAGATACCTAAAGATTTTGCTAGTCTAGTAATGTAGGATCCTCCCATAAGACTTTTCAGAGGATTTGATTGTTGACTAGAAAAATATTTAGCAAGCTCGTGGGCAATATTACAAGGAACTTGCTCAAAAATACTATGCAAATGGAAGAGTCCGGTTGAACTAACCCTTTGTTGACAAATTTGGCGTCCCCCCGTGATGGTGTTGGCTAAAACAATGTGCATATACCGATAACGAGGGTCTTTGAAGTTTATAGAATTATTATTACCGCACCATGCTTTTGATGCATGGCGTCGCCAATATTCTTTCATTTTCACATAGGTATAGGAGGTTGATGCCTTCATAAAAATGGGTCGTCTAACTTCTTCATTGGTATATATACCCAGACGAACTGCGAATTCTGTTAATGACATGTTATGAAGTTGTCCACAAAGCCGAAAATGAATGGATTCATCGGCAAAACTTCTTTTAGGTTTGTAATAGAAAGTGGACAAGAATTCATATACCAGTTCATCATATGATGGCTCTAAGATGTCGAAGAAACGACGCCAGGGTGTATTATGCGATAGTAATATTGACAGTGATCCACTGGGGTCAACCATTTCTATTCGATGCCAATCAATACTGCCGATGGTAAAAACTTCAAGGTTCTTGAGTTTCTGATACTTCTCACGAATGGGTAACTCAGCAAACCGAAGGAATGGGTGAATTCCTGCTGCGGTTGAGGATTCAACATGTGTTACTGGGAAATATGCCATTTGAATGTTGGGTTTTGTTGAACTAAGAAAAGTTTGAGTATGGGTTACTTTGGGTACTTCTGACAACGGCGGTGGGTTAGGTCGATACAGAGGAAAGTTCAGAAGTGAAAGGAATGATGATGGTGTGAGAAAATATTATGACTAGATCTTATAGAGTTCGAGTCTCTCGGATGTTGAGAATAAACTTGTGATAAATTGTATACAGGTATGAGCGTAGCATGTTTCCATTACTAAAAAGAACCGCGTGTGTTGGTTTAATCCCTGAAAATCAGGGTGAAAGTTTTGTCGTGTTTTGGCAGCATGACGAAAAGAAAGAAATGAAATGGAATGAAACAAGCAATTGTGTCGGCATGATAATTCAGCGAGAGAGAAAAGAATAGTGATCAAGTGGTGGAGTGGTTAATATCTTAGTAAGTTAGGTGTAAAACCTGAAAATAATTTTGAATTTGGAAAGAGTTTCGGTAAAACAATCTTCCATTATTGATAAGATCTTGTAGACATACGATAAAAGTTGGTTTGGTTTCTGCTTGGTAGTGGACATCCTTAGTAAAATGATGTAGTGTAATCGTTGTTTTAATAACTATGTTAAATAGAAATTTTATGGGCAAGAGAGTCATTGGACCAATTAAGTATCTACAAGCAGTAGGGGTAAGCATGTGGTCATCGGAATCAAGATGAAATGTTTTGATGAAACAGTTTCATAAAATCAATGATGAGGATAGAAAACACATAATAAGATGGATATCGAATAAACGACATCGGTAACAAGTCAAAATATTTGGGTCCTTATAATTTAATGAAGTCATGCTTTAGCCTATAAGTGAACACTCATCCCAATAATTCCCAGGTAAGCACAACTGGTCCTTCGAGTTAGGATATATACGAAGTGCTTGCCTAGACAGAAAACTCAGAATACAGGCATCCACTCTTCCAGATTGCACGAGTTCGTTATTAGAGCCCAAGACTTCGATGAGAATTTAAAAAAATTCAGAAGAGATTTTGAAAATAACCACCTAAGGATAGGTGATGAGCATTTGCAAAGTCTAAAGATGAGGTCTGTGGTGACAAGGCATTGGTTACAAAAGATAAGGATAGTCAAAAGCAAAGATAACGGAAGAGTTTGCTAATGGAAAATTGTCCTAGGTAGTTATAGTCTAGGTCAAAAGTAATTTCTAATAACCTAAATCCCTATAACCATGGCTCTGTTGCTTGACAACCAATCCATCCCTACTACCACATCGAGGCTTCCTAACTTGACTGGCAGTAGGTCTAATGTAAGCTCGTTTTCTCCCAGCTTTATCACGCATCCTCTGATGACTTCATTCGTTTCCACTAGCTTCCCATTAGCCAGTTCAATTGAGTACGGAATGTCTAACTTACTAGCAGTTAACCTAAGTATTTTCTTAAATTCTAGTGATACAAAACTATAGTCGACACCAGTGTCATAGCATAGTATAGTAAGTAGGTAATATGCGTATGTAATAACACAATAACTCATAACATCCCATGTCATAGCATAAAATAATCCAACAACGCATGTAAGTCACAATCAATGTAAACAAGTAATCATCCTAGTCTTCTCCAGACTATCTCACCCAGTCTCTAAGACTAACTCCCTAGTTTCTCAAACTAGCTCCCTGGCCTCTAAGACCAAACCTCCCAGTCTCTAAGACTAAACATCCCCAATCTCTAAGATTGAATCCCTCAGTCTCTAAGACTGAACCTCCCCAGCCTCTAAGGCTGTACTCCCTCAGTCTCTAAGACTGAAATATAAATTTTTTGGAAATGTGTATTTGTGCCTTTTGTTTGTAAAAATGTTTGTGCCCTGGATCTGGACGTTTAGTGTATGCAATGTAAAAATGTTTGAAAACATTTTCGTGAGAGCCCTAGTGATCATAGTCTAGACTCGAGAATGAATCCTAGTTCGCTATGATCGAGGCTCTGATACCAAGCTGTCACACCCTGGCTTTTGCGGAAGCGTGGGTTTATTTGGTGTAACTTCTTAATACCATAGCAACAATCACAACAATGCTATATGATAAAAATACGAGATGTTCATCCATTAAAATAGTGAGAAAATACCACAATATCATTGTTTAGAAACATCGACATTACAAACCACAAATTATTTAAAACATTTTCATAGGACACCAAAAGACTTTAAATAAGACGAGGTTTAGAGATATGTAACCCGTCCAGGAATAGGTTACACTTCTCAAACTTCACAACTTTGGATGACATCTATTTATCCAACGCAGCTAGACACATGCATACCCTGCCAGATCCTGCTAGTTCCCTGAAATACATGTAGTTTGAAAAATCAACAAAAGGTTGAGCGAGTTCATGTGTAAGTCTGTGTGTATAAGCCTTTAAAATATGTCTTGTGTGTATAAATGTCCCTTTGTTACGATGTATGTATAATCCTTTGTAAACAGTGTATGAAAGTCCCTGGTATGTAGCAATAAGGAAATAAAGAGATCACCAATGGTTTGCAAGGCCATTGATATGTGTGAAATGCAGTAGGAAGACTCAAACCTAGCAGATTTATGCGTCGGGCACAAAGTCACCCCGAGGTCCGTTCTGTTGGGCCTGGGGCTGGGCTCGCTACACCCAGATAGATCTATCGCTCCTGTCCCTCGGTCCTACAATGAGGATTAATGGCCTCAAGTTCCCACCTACCCACTCACATGATCTGTACGTCCTAACCCTCCTTAAGCTAACCATACCATGTATAAAAATGTCTGTAATAGTTGTAACACACTTGGTACTCGTTCTCACCAAGAGTGCTTTTTGTATTTTTTATATTCTCAAATTTCATCATACTTGGTACTCGTTCTCACCAAGAGTGTTTCTTGTTATTATATCATTTGTAAACATTGTAATATTTGTAACATGTATTCCACCCCCGAAGTATAAAACTGAAAACAGTTAAGAGAAAAGGGGGAACATGAACTCACCTTGATTTTGAGTAAGTCCAAATAAATATGCTAATGTGAGAGTTCTTGGGAATAATATTCCACGTCACTCTAATTGATTGAACATGCAATAATATGGAATATGTATCAACAATAATGTTTAATCAAATGAGCGGAGATCCTAAATCTATAGGATTCGGTAGTGTTTTGTCTAAAAGAAATAATGTGATAATTATATAACTAATTATCAAAAATAATTAATTTAAATCAGAATAATTAAAATCATATTTTTAATTATTTGAACTTGGATAATACTGATTTAAAATAATTATTATGGCCTTGGAATCATTTTAAATAAATAAAATGAATTAAAATGATTATGATAACAATAAATAAGTTTATATAAGTTTAATTATCTAAATAATTAAATATAATAAAAATTCAGATTCTAAATTTATATAAACTCAGAATAATGTATCTTTTGTCATAAAAATAGGCTTGGATAGAATTTATATAGTTATATAATTTAATTACATTAAATTAAACTATATAAATAAGTATAAATACTGATTTATTTATATAAATATCAAATTTATATAAAATATGGGCAACAGTATTATTTTTGTAAAGATTATTTCTTGAAATAATTTGTGTAAAAATTTCAGTAATTAACTCATAAAAATCGATTTATTATAATTTTGTAAAGATTAAACTATTTTTAATTTATAAAAAAATAGTTTTATAAACATTTTGACTAACAAAATATTTTTAATAAATGAATCAGTAATTAAAGTATATCAGATAAAATTTTTGGACTTAAACTGATTAAAATCTATTTAATATGAATTATTGAAAAATATGTTAAATAAAACTACTATTCATCTTCTTCCTCAAAACTGGTCAACGAAAGTCAACCCGATCCGATTTCGATTCAAAACACGATTATAACCTAATTAAATTTACAGGAACCATGAATAAACAGTAACATACCAATTAATCGAGGAAAATTGATCTGATAACGATCGGATGTGTGTGTTCGATCAAATCCGGCGAGTTCGGTTTTCCGGCGAAAATGCAAACAATGAACAGAAGTGTTTTCGATGTTAATGGGTTTTGTGAGAGGTGTAGGAGCTTAATGGGGATTACAGAACTTAAATACAGATCAAATTAGATCTCAGATCCAACAATAATTAGTGGGATTGTTTGGTTTTTGAATTTTTTTATAAAAAAGGTCAATTATCACCGAAAAGCAATTAGTTGTGTCGAATTAGTGGGAAAACGGGTTGTAAAAGTGGTTGAGAACTAGTGGGTAATGATTTCAGATCGATTAAACAAATAAACAAGTGGAATAGATCGATTTTGGTGATGATTTGGTTGAAACCCGTAAGTTGCGATGCTGGTTAGATAATTCAGCTCGAAATTAATGTATAAATATATATTATACAATCTCAAATGAAGCACATGTGGTTGGCTAGACCAGCCGGTTGGTCCGCCTTGTCTGGTTCCGGGTCGATGCGGGTTCGAATCCGTTTTGTGGTCGGTTCTTTGGGTTTAAAACCCTTTTTAATTTCTGTATTTAATTAATAATAATATTAAAATCCTAATGTGTGTATATATGAATTAAAGTTCTAAATATTAACAGCTCTGGACAGAGGATAAACTGGTTAAGTCGTTCGTGTTACAACTGAGAGATTGCGGGTTCGAATCTCACAAGGGCCGGTTCTCACCCAGGAGACCCCCTTTTTATCCGATTTTTGAGAATTTACACTCTGGCCCCTCAAGTTTCGTTTTGTACTAAAATGGCCCTTAAAGTTTCTGGAAATGTCACAAATGGTCCCTGTAATAGTCAGTTAGTTTGACTGACTAGGTTAATGTGTAAAGAAGGATTTATTATATAGGAACTAACTTAGTTAACCTATTTTAGTTAAAAGAGTTAACTGAGTTAAGCTTTAAAGAAGGAATCCTTATATGAAAGTTAACCAGGTTAGGATCTTTAGTTAAAATGAGTTTAAGAAAGCCAACCTTAGTCCCTAGAGTTTATGTTTGAAAGAATGACCAAATGAACCTTGAACTTTTATTTCAAAACTATATATTTGTTTCTTTATAAAATAAGTTTCCAAAACTTACAAAAAGAACCCAAAACTTATAGTTTGAAGTAATTGCACTTTAACCCTTGTATTTATATAGTTTCAAAAATAACAATTTAGTCCCTAAACTTTATACTTTCAAATAATGACGGTTTTAGTCCTCGAAATTAAAAGTAATAACTTCAAGCAAGTTTCAAAGAATGTCAAATAGGTCCCTCAACCTATTGTTTGGATATGTGTTGGCATTGTCAACATGTTTCTAAGTTATCCGTTCAGTGTGTTAACTGTGTTTTGTGCATCAAGTTTATTACTCAAGCTTGTGTGTAATAAATGGAGTGACTGTATAAAATATGATGCATGTGTATGTACGATATAAAAAATCATAGAGCAGTTTAAACTGTCAGTTGTAATCAAGCACAGTCATTAAGTACGTAATTAAATTTAATTACAGTACCTGTAATTTTGAGGGTTGTCACATGGCGTTGGCAGCAACCAACCCCAGCATTTGGATCTGAGCGTTCCACCATGTGAGGGCTAAACCCTCGAGAGTACCGGTAGCATACTTCACCCTGCGCGCCTCAGGGCATTCACACATTTCGAAGACTGACTCGAGTTTCTCAAACCAGTGGAGGAGTCCTACTGCTCCTTCAGTGCCGCTAAAAGTAGTTGGTCGGCAGTCCATGAAAGTTTTAAAGGTGCACACGGGTGGCTGAGCATGCTGACCTATCGTGGGTGAAAGAAAGACAGAGTTTAACACAAAGGTTGGTTCACGAGAGTAGGATCTACAGATCCTAAATTGAGTTAGAACTGCAGGATATACCTCCTGCGTGTGCAGCTGCAAGTGCTGCGGCAACTCGTTCGTTAATCAGAGCCGTCAACTGGGCTTGTGTCAGGTTAACGCGTCCGGACATGATCTTCATATCAAGAAGAACGTGAGTGAGAGGGGTTCGCGAAAATGCGATGACAGAAGTGAGCAAATACACACGTGTTCAAGCAACAGTAGTTATACTAACCAAGCATACCATGAGCAATGTACTATGTAACTAACAAGTAGGCAATACACACCTAGATCATATCACCTAGAATGTCGAGCCTTGCATGTGGAGTGAAGCGTCGTTGTGGACCGTTGAGCACTGTACAGGTTATAGTCTGATTTTAATAAAACCTTTCCCTTATTAAAACCAAGTTCACTATAACCAATGGCTCTGATACCAATCTGTCACACCCCCAAAATCCACCTGCGGAGTACTACCGCTTGGAGGCGTGACTGACCAGGATCCAGCCACCAATCATATTGAACAAGCATATAAGTAGTTATAAAATCCAACCAATACAATTGGTGTTCATACAAAACATAGTTTAAGTTGTAAGCGGAAGCATAAGTCTTAAAGCCAAAACATAAGTTTAATTGTTTCAAAGTTTAACATAGCACACAGCCGTCCATGTCCCACAACGATCCTCCTCCATGCAAGCTCCAGCTAAGTACCTAAGGACCTGCAAAGCATGTAGTAACGAGTCAACAACAAGTTGAGTGAGTTCACGGTTGGGTGTTCGTTTTAAGTTGTTTCGAAAACAGTTTCCTTTATCTGGCATCCTGCCGTGGGGGTTACCCCATAGTTAAAAACGTGACTTGTTTATTCCCGATTACTCTGGCAATCCAGCCGTGGGGGCTACCCCGTGTTAGTTATCTGGCATTTCGGCCGTGGGGGCTACCCCATATGTACACTAGACTCGTTACCATATCGACTGCTGACTGTAATCATGTTTAAGTGCCCTGAAACTGTCAATGTCTATCATCATTGACGTGCCCCAGATCCATTAGTTCATGCCCGTCCTCTGCGGCACGGTGTGAGGTTTGTCAGACCTAAATAGCACTATCTAACTAATGACCCGCTCGCCATTGGCCCGGGGATTAAGTCGATATAAAAAGGAGGGACTTCGTGATAGAGTTTTGGTCTAGTACGAGTTATCTGTCCGTGAGGACGAGGAATTACATTCCTGAACCATTGCTGTCCTACCCAAGGAGGACGAGGAACCCATGTTCCTTAACCCCAATTCCCGACCCCTGGGAATCCCATGCTTTGTAGAGGGTGTGAACTCACCTTGGTTTGCTCGGCAGATACACAGAAAAGTCAATCAAGCAATATTGTGGTCACTCACGTCCTATCATAGTTGTATCATACAAATCAGGTTCGTATTCAAGCAGTACACGTATGTTTCTAGCACATTGCATTCAAGTATCATTCATGGCAGTCCATCAACATTCACGTTCAATCAGTAATGTATAAGGTCTATGCATTAGGCCCAAAAGTCCGGCCCAATCACCTAAGCCTGTAATCATGCAAGTCCAATTCAGCGTGTACATGCATGTAGTCTCGAGTCGAGACTGTGCGGTCTCTTATCGAGACTGTGCGGTCTCGAGTTGTAGTCCACAAGGTTTCGAGTCGCAACTAAGGTGATCTCGGGTCATGCATGTAGTGGTCTCGAGTCGCAACTGGACTCGCAACGTGGTCTCGAGTCAAGATGTTTGGGTGTTGATCAAGTGGGGTCTCGAGTCGAGACTATAGGTTCTCGACTCGCAACTAGTGTCGAAATCGGGGATCTCGTGTTGTCATTTGGTGGCCTCGAGTCGAGACAGAAGGTCTCGGCTGGGGACATTTGCTGAATTCGACATTGTACTTGGCCAATGAGATTTCATGGTCATGATATTATGTACTACCCAGTAATATTGCACTAACATGTTCCCTTGTCTATTACTTACCAAAAATGGATCAAACATGGCAATTTCAAATGTTCATAACATATTCATATCATCTTCAAGTTGTTCTTCATATATTCAAGTCATGTTCATGTTGATTATTCAAACTTGTTCATCATATTTCCGGTTTCTAGCATTAATCACAAACATAATCATGAACAACAAATCAACACACTTGAACCTACTCATCTAAAGGTTTCAAATCATCACATAACATCTCAAAATCAACTCTACACTAATCCGATCCATCATGGTACTACACATATGCAAGCCGGCTTTCATAAACATCAACAATCAATGGTTTGAATCATATTTAGACACAAGATATCATGAGCTCATTATGTAACATATCCGAAATCAAAACATGTTATCCTATTATCAACATCATACAACTCCGATTCACAAAACATCATCAAGCATACAACTATATTAGTTCAATCATGTCATTCATACTATCATTTAACAACAAAGCATCATAAAGACACTAACCGGTTGATGGGTTTCAAGGGTGAGTATGAAGCTTCCAAATGGGTGTGTGTGTGAGTCGATCCGAGAGCTCCTAGTGGTTGCCGGTTTGAATCCGAGAGAAGGATGGGAGAAGAGGTGATGTTGAGACTTAGGGTTTAATGGTTTCTAGAGAGAGAGTAGGGGAGTATGTGTGTTGTTCAAAGATGATAGTGTTGGTTAGCAACAAGGATATATACTAGCTTTAAGTGGTGCACCCTAATGGGTTTTCGAATAGGCTAAAGGGGTGTGTGGCCCAATCCGGCCCAACTGTTACTGTTCACTCGAGACCGCATGGTCTCGAGTCGGGTCCTTGTTGTCTCGGTTCATATACATACACGCATACATACAATTACAACACATAAACGTAACACGTAATCACATAGGATGTTCACATATATCATTACACCAATACGTCAACTAGTCACATAATGTTTCAAGTAGGTTACACTAAGATACACGAAAGGTTCTAAATTTCGAGTTGTCACATCATCCCCAAGTTGAAAGAAATTTCGTCCCGAAATTTGGTAGGCACTCACTGAGGAAGCTAGTTAAGTTGTATGGTTTTCCTGGGGTGTCACATCCACCCCCCGTTGATCTGGAATTTCGTCCCGAAATTCCGTAGCTTCGGCCTCAGTAGTGGGTGTACTGTTTGCGAACAGTTGGGGATACTTTTGTTTCATCTGATCTTCGCGCTCCCAGGTGAACTCTGGGCCGCGACGTGAGTTCCAACGAACTCGAACGAGAGGTATTCTAGTGCTCTTGAGGACCTTAACATCCCGGTCCGTGATTTCGACTGGTTCCTCGACGAATCGTAACTGCTCGTCGATAGTGAGTTCCTTCAGAGGAACTACGTGGGTCTCATCTGACAGACACTTCTTCAGATTCGACACGTGAAAGACGTTGTGAACTGCACCGAGTTCTGCTGGTAAGTTCAGTCTGTAGGCCACCCTGCCTATTTTCTCAATGACTTCGAAAGGTCCAACGTATCGTGGGGTAAGTTTGCCTCGTTTACCAAAACGAACCACACCCCTCCAGGGTGAAACTTTGAGTAGTACCCGCTCCCCAACCTGGAGCTCTAGTGGTTTCCTGCCCTTATCGGCGTAGACTTTCTGACGGTCATGAGCTGCCGCCATGCGTTTTCGGATTTGAGCGATTTGTTCGGTTGTATCTACCACATGTTCTGGACCGGTGATTTGACTATCCCCCACCTCTGCCCAACAAAGAGGTGACCGGAATTTACGTCCGTACAATGCCTCAAACGGAGCAGCTTTAATGCTGGTGTGGTAGCTGTTATTGTACGAGAATTCCACAAGTGGCAGGTGCTTTTCCCAGCGGTTGCCAAAGTCGATTACACATGCACGAAGCATGTCTTCTAAGGTTTGAATAGTGCGCTCGGACTGCCCGTCCGTCTGAGGGTGATACGCTGTGCTCATGTCTAATCGTGAGCCAAAGGATTTGTGCATTGTTTGCCACAGTTCTGAAGTGAAACGTGCATCTCGATCTGAGATAATAGAGGTGGGCACCCCGTGCCTCGAAATAACTTCCTTAAGGTATATTTCTGCAAGATTGGAGAACTTATCCGTCTCCTTGATAGCCAAGAAGTGTGCAGATTTTGTAAGTCGATCCACGATCACCCAAATAGTATCGTTTCCGCGCTGGGATCTAGGTAGGCCAGTAACAAAATCCATGGAAATTTGCTCCCATTTCCATTGAGGTATCTCTGGTTGTTGGAGTAGGCCTGAGGGTTTCTGGTATTCAGATTTGACTCTCGCACAAGTCAAACACTTGCTGACGTAAGTTGCGATGTGGGCTTTCATGCTAGGCCACCAATACGTGGTTTTGATATCGTGGTACATTTTATCCGAACCAGGATGTACCGAGTAGCGAGACTTGTGTGCTTCATCCATCACAAGCTCCCGTAGGTTGCCATAGAGTGGGACCCAAACGCGTCCCGTTACGTAGTAAGCACCGTCTTCCTTTTGTTCTAAGCGTTGCCTTGATCCGCGTAGGGCTTCAGCCCTGACGTTTTCTGGTTTCAGTGCTTCTATCTGAGCATAATGGAGGTACGGTGGACGCACCAATGGCGCTTCATATACTTGTATATAAGTGTCCATCTTACATTTCAAGCATAATGTTATTTAAAGTTACTAGAAGCTCAGAACCCTAACCAGTGTTGTTTTATCTTTTCGACTTCATGTTTTGAGCTCTCACAAGTTTCCTCTAATTAAATTTCGGGACGAAATTTCCTGAAGTGGGGGAGACTGTGACATCTGTGCCTCCACAGACATCGAACAAATACCAAATCAATGAAATGTTGTCTTTCATACTTGGTATTTGTATAAATATGTGTATCATTTGCACAAATCAACTTTTGTTCGAATTCGGACTCTAAATCGCTTTCTTGGAGGTTATCAGCGCACTGATGCGTAAATATAACTAGTTTAATGCAACAAACACTCTGGGACAGTGACATAGGCTTAACATACCTTAAATAACCTTTACATAAGTTAGAAATAAGTTTTGGAGGGTTTGGTGTGGCGAAATCAAGTTTATTTGCTTACAGGGACTAATTTCGATAAATGTGAAAGTATGCCGATTTGTACTGTAACGAACATTCCGGAACATGAACATAAGTTAAACATACCCTAAATATCCTTTACATAGCTTAGAAATATGCTTTGAGGGGTTCGGTGTGCTAAAATAAACTTTTTGGTCATTTAGGGACTAAAAGCGTCAAAAGTGCATAAGTTTGCATTTTCGCGCATATCTTACGTTCTGAATACATCCGGACATCCAAAACTTTATGTAATCATTAAAATATTTTATTTTAGTGATTGGCATGATAAAATTCCATTCGTCGCGTAATTTGGATCGTTTTTGCGTTCGTTACGACTTCCGTCGTAATTAACCGAACAACGCAACCGTACGAACAAACGAACCGACATCCGAGATATTTTTGAGCATTTTTTGAGTTCCCTATACTTTAACGTCATTTTAGAGCCTTGAAATGAGGTTAACGGGGCTTGAACATGTCAAAAATGAGCCGAAATGCATGATTCTGAAGTTCAGGGACCAAAATTGTCATTCTGCCATAGTTATCTTAGGAAGGGACCAAAATGAAAAATATAAATTCCAGCTTGTTCCAGCTGTTCCCTCATTTTCACATGGTTTTAATGAAACTATGGGCTCTCATGGTTTCACAAAACCATGGGCACATGTGTACGGATGAGATCGAAGCTCGTTCTACGATGAACGATCCTAACGGTTCTAGTTTTCCTATAAATAGCTTTCCCCTTTCACTTGCAAAACCCACATTGATCTGATTTTGGCTCTCTAAGTTGAAGTTTATGCTTCATACCTTAGAGTAAATCGGATCAAAGCTTGCTGGGACCTTTTGTAAGTATTCTTTCGTTCTTTTACCGCTTTTTGAGTCTGAAAGTCGGACTGCGTTTGACTTTCTACATTGACCAGTTTATGGTCAATGCAAAGTTCATTTTAACTTCATAACATGAGTATAATCACAATGGTTATAGTCCCTAGTGACTATACCTACTGATTACAACGTTATCTAGGTGTAGTGACGAGTCGTAGTTTCGGCCAAAATGCGCTTTCTTGCGTGTTTTGTAACCAAACTACTTATAGGTATCAAAACCGTTTGTTTTGATACCAAGTCTATTTTCTAAATTCTTTAAATATGTTTTAACATGTTTAACTCGTCACTTTTTAGATTAGTGCTTGTGTAGAGTCGTAAGTCAAGCGGACTAAACACCCGCTTAGACTTTCGAACACGACCCGTTTGGTCGATCATTAGGATCCGACCAAACATGTTTAGTGACCATAGTTGCATAGGGAATAACCTTCCGAGGTAATACCTTATGGTCACTTAGGTTTAATTAGTTGTATGATAGGTAGTTTATATGCCATAGGTAAATGACCAAAATGCCCTTTTTACGTATAAATTCATTTTAAGCATATGTAACACAAACTTTTGTCACTTAATTGATTATGCAACATATTTAATCATGTTTAGGCATATAATACTTGTCATAGGACTAGTTAGACGTCTCGAACGCGCTTTTGCGCGAACGACACGTTAAAGTAGCTTAAGCTACCTTAATGGGTCACAATGGGTCGAAAGCACTTAGGTTAGGTTTCGATTTAGGATGTAGACTTTGTTAAACCATGTCATATGAGTTCCAATACTCATTTGGTTTACAAAACCTCATCCTATCTGATCTTCCGACTTAGGTCCGGTTTAATTATATAGTTATTAGGTTGCCGATTGATTCCTTGCTCCCTCTAGCTTTGCTTGGTTGTTGTTCAAGACCTCTAAGCATTCTCAGGTGAGTACATAGTTCCCTTGTTTTACTGTTTTCAATTGTTTTGGGGTGATTCATATGTGCTAAATGTTTTCAAGGTTTTAACGATGGTTTTCAAAACGATTTTCGATATTATAACAATGGTTTCAAAAATGATTAAAATGGTTTATATTAAATTAATAACGATTTCGATATAGTAAACAAACTTGTTGGTTGTATTTACATAACGAATAATATCCATTAGTTTTGGCAGAACCGACCAGTATTAGGTTATGGTACCATAGGATCTGACAAATCCCGTTATCAGACTGCACCCATGGTTATGTGTGGGTTAGGTGGGTAACGACTGAATCTGTGATTGTTAATTTACCCTTTGGTAGTTTATTAATGTGAGAAGCGATAGGCGAGATAGTCGAGTCACGAAGGTTTGGATGTTATTAGCGAGACAATCAAAAGTAGTTTTCACAATTTAAGACGAGAATGATTTAAACGACTAAAGCGATTTTTAACGAATTAAACGATTTCGGTAAACGATTGGTTTTCGGTTAGTGTTTAGATAACGGGACGGGTGTAATGTGATGAAAGCATGGTGGATACGTATTACATACCGTGGCGTTATTTAGTTCACTTGGGTAAACGATTTTGAAACGATGTCACACAAACGAGGTTTTCGAAATGATATAAACCATACGAGTTTTATTAACGAGATTTATTAACGAGTTTTATTAACGGGATTTTTTAACGAGTTTTATTAACGAGATTTATTAACGAGTTTTATTAACGATTTAATACGAGATGTTTTACAAATTGGTTTTCTAAAACAAAATGTTTTCGAGTTAAGAATCATGGCTACGAGATTTTACAAATTATAACCAACTTGATTTGAGTTGGTTAATTATGTCGCAATACTACACTTTTCAAAACAAGGTTTTTAATTAAGTATTGCAACATGTAAACTAGCCATGAATCCGACACTCTCAAAAACCTATGTACTCACCAGCATTTCTTTGCTGACTTTGTTTTCACATATGTTTCAGGTGTTATTGAATGATGTTGATTGCTAGGATGCATGCTCACATAGGACTGGACGAGGCCTTAGTGACTTAATAACAATGATAGACTATGTTTAAATTGTTTATTTAGATTTCCAGACGATGTAAATATTCAATGTTTAATAAAACGAAACTTCAATTTCCGTGTGTTTTGAAACAATGATTCTGTTACAACACTCCCCGACGATTCCGCCGCGATTGGTTGTTTTACGCGGTCGGGGTGTGACAATTTTGTAAGTTATGTTCTTGTGTTCGGTTCCACCATATTAAGCGTGTAACTTATATATTTATTCCTTGTGATTTTTGGTTTTATTTTGGATTGTAAATTTCTTGGTATTTGTTAAGTTATATTATTTTAAATTCCAAAAATAACATAACTAATACACAAGGTATACAAATAATCACACACAATGTGTCTTTAATGTAAATATATATTCTAAATACATATTTATCCATTTTTATTTATAAAAACCAACCTCCGATACTTGTATTTTTGTAACAAAATCTATGGCAAAGTTTATATTGAAAACCATAGTTAAAACACACTTGTAAATATTTGTTTAGAAAATACTTTTCTAAGTGTTTGTATTTTTAGAAAATTTTGCCATAGTTTCCCCTAAAAATGGAGGTGTCCATGCTTTCAAAGCATATCATTTTCTTTTCAAAATCATCACAAAAAATCAACAATCAATCTACACTTCCCAAGTGCTAAAACAAAGCTATCTACATAATAATCATGAACTTGAACTTTCATAAAAACTTGTAGTAACTTGGTAGTGTGTTTAGTGGGTTTAGTTACCATTTAGAGTGTGTTTATTTCTTTAAAAATCTCATTCTTGAAAGATTTAGGTGTTTACAACTTACTAGATGATTTTTCCAAAAATCATTCTTTTGTATTATTCTTGTAAACAATGTATTCTTATACTTGTTTCAACACTAGAAACATGATTAGTTCTTTTAAAACAATGTTCATGTAAATCTTTGTGATTTAGCTTGGTTTCTTTGGAAAACTATTTTAGAAATCATCCACTCACAAGACTTGTATTTTGTTTAAATCATCATCACATGAAAACAAGTTTTATTATTCAAGTTCATGTAAACATAAGGCATGATGATCTTGGTTTCTCACAAGATCACCACCTTAACTTACTAGATCATGTGGTTAATCACAATCTAGTAGGTTTCTTATGATGTCTAACATCACTAACACAAATAATCAATCATCAAGAAGCAAATAATCACAAATCAACAAGTATTCATATGTTTATATGTCACACCCCGACCGCGTTAAAACAACAAAACCGCGACGGAAACGTCGGGGAGTGTCGTGGCAGAATTATCATTTCATAACCATGGATACAAAAAGTGTTTCGTTTTATTGATAATACTAAACATTAACATTGTCTTAACACAAAACAAACAGTTACATGTTGACTAATATTGTTATTATGTCACTAAGGCCTCGTCCAGTTCCTATGTGACTCATGCATCCTAGTAATCATCATCAAGCATCAACACCTGAAACATATGTGAAAACAAAGTCAACAAAGAAATGCTGGCGAGTACATAGGTTTTATAGGAGTGTCGGATTCATGGCTAGTTTAAATGTTGCAATACTTTGTTAAAAACCTTGTTTTGAAAAGAGTATAGTATTGCAACTTAATTAACCAACTCAAATCAAGCGGGTTATAGTTTATAAAACCTCGTAGCCATGATTCTTAACCCAAAAACATTTGTTTTAGTAAGCAAATTGTAAAACATCTCGTATTAAATCGTTAATAAAAATCGTTAATAAATCTTGTTAATAAAACTTGTATGGTTTATATCATTTCAAAAACCTCGTTTGTGTGACATCGTTCCAAAATCGTTTACCCAGGTGAACTAAATAACGCTACGGTATGTAATATGTTGAAAACACTTATATATAAGAAGTACCAGCGGCGTATCTACCATGTTTTCACCACATTACCCCCGTCCCGTTATCTAAACACTTAACCAAAAACCAATCGTTTATCCAACTCGTTTAATCTTGTATGAATCGTTCCCAAATCGTTATTTCGTTCAAATCGTTTAAATCATCCTCGTTTTAAGTGTGAAAACTATTTGTGGTCGCCTTGCTAATAACATTCAAACCTTCGTGACTCGACTATCTCGCTCTCGCATTAATAAACCACCAAAGGGTAAATTAACATTCAGATTCAGTCATTACCCACCTAACCCATACATAACCACGGGTGCAGTACGATAATGGGATTTGTCAGATCCTATGGTACCATAACCTAGTACTGGTCGACTTGATCAATGCTAATGAATGCCATTCATTATGTAAATACAACCAACTAGTTTATTCACTTTATTGAAATCGTTATTAGTTTAGTATAAACCATCTTAATCGCTTTTGAAATCATCGTTATAATATCAAAAATCGTTTTGAAAACCATCGTTAAAACCTTGAAAACATTTAGCACATATGAATCACCCCAAAACAATTGAAAACAGTAAAATAGGGGAACTATGTACTCACATGGAGTGCAAAGTATCCTCAATCAATAGAACTTCAACAAACTCGAGCAAACCAGAGAAATCAAACAGCACCTAGTAATCGAATCACTAGTCAAACAATAGACGCCTAAATCGAAAGATCGGACAGAATGAGGTCTTGTAAACCAAATGAGTGTTGGAACTCATGTGATATGGTTTAACAAAGCCTACATTCTAAATCGGAACCTAACCTAAGTGCTTTCGACCCGTTGCGACCCATTTAGGTAGCTTACGCTACTTTAACGCGTCATGCGCGCAAAAGCGTACTCGAGACGTCTAACTAGTCCTATGACAAGTGTTATATGCCTAAACATGTTTAAATATGTTGCATAATCAGTTACGTGACAAAAGTTTATGTTACATATGCTTAATTACCAATTATGCATGAAAAGGGCATTTTGGTCATTTACCTAAGGCATATAGACTACTCATCATACAACTACATTAAACTAGGTGACCATAAGGTATAACCTCGGAAGGTTATTCCTTACCACGTTGACTAAACATGTTTGGTCGGATCCTAATGATCGACCAAACGAGCCGAGTTAGAAAGTCTAAGCGGGTGTTTAGTCCGCTTGACTTACGACTCTACACAAGCACCAAACTAAAAGTGACGAGCTAAACATGCTAGAACATGTTTAGTTAAGTTAGAAAACTGGTTTTGATATCAAAACAAACGGTTTTGATACCCTAGAGTAGTTTAGTTACAAAATACGCATAAACACGCATTTTGGCCGAAACTACGACTCATCACTACGCCTAGTCAACGTGGTAATAAGTAGGTATAGTCACAAGGGACTATAACCATCGTGATTACGCTCACGTTGCAAAGTTCAATGGAACTTTGTGTTGACCATTGACTGGTCAAAGCTGAAAGTCAAACTTGTTTGACTTTCATGCTTGAAATATAAGAACAAGCAAGAAGAGGACTAACCAAGGGTCCAAGAAAGATGTTTGATCTAAAATAACTCAGGTATGAAGTGCAAACACCCCAACTTAGAGCTGATTTCAGATTCAAGTGAGAGAAATGAGCAAGAAGGCCTTGCTATTTATAGTAAATTCACAACCATTAGGATTATTTCTTGGAGAAAAGGAAATGATCTTGGCCTTACACTTGGGCACAAGGTTTTGAATACCATGGGGACATCAAATACCAGCCCATAGTGTGTAATTCAAGGGGTAAAAACCATTTGAGCAGGTGGAATAGGCCAGATTCAATGTTTCTGCAATTCTGTGGTGCTGGCACAAGCTTACGGACCGTAAGGCTATGGTCCATACGGTCCGTAAGGGACCTGCAGACTAGACACTTTCACTTATTTACAGTTTAGCCCCTGCACCTTGTTTCGTTGCGTATCGGCACTTCTAACACCCGTCAAACCCATTTTCAAGCTCCACAATGATGTTAAAACATAGGGAACATGAAATATGCTTGAAAACATCTCGGGTGTCGGTTCATTTGGCCGTACGGTTGCGTTGTTCGGTTAATTACGACGGAACTCGTAACGAACGCAAAAACGATCCAAATTAAGCTACGAATGAAATTTTCTTATGCCAAACACTAAAATAAAATATTTTAATGCTTACATAAATTTTTGGATGTACGGATATATTCAGAACGTAAGATATGCGCGAAAATGCAAACTTGTGCACTTTTTGACGCTTTTAGTCCCTGAATGACCAATAAAGTTTGTTTTAGCATACTGAACCCCTCAAAGCCTATTTCTAAGCTATGTAAAGGATATTTAGGGTATATTTAACTTATGATCAAGTTCCGTAGTGTTCGTTACTATACAAATCAGTATAGTTTTGCAGTTTGACATAAATAGTCCCTGCGTTCGAACAAACTTGATTTCAACACACCAAACCATCCAGAACTTATTTCTAAGTTATGTGGAGGTTATTTAAGGTATGTTAAGCCTATGTCACTATTCCAAAGTGTTTGTCACATTAAACTGGTTATATTTACGCTTCAGTGCGCGTATAACCTTCCAGAAAGCGATTTAGAGCTTGAAATCGGAATCGAATCTAATTGAAAATTCACCAAACACAAATACACACATAATAACATCAAAACACATATAGTAACACCAAAAAACATTGTTTTATTAATAATCATCATTGTTTTACATCGTACATCGATTACAGAGTACAATTGTCATAGTCTCCCCTACTTCAAGAAATTTCGTCCCGAAATTTTATTTAGAGGAAGCTTGTGAAAACAAATGCGGATATTTCGCCTTCATTTGGTCCTTACATTCCCAAGTAAACTCTGGGCCACGTTTGGACTCCCAACGAACTTTAACCAAATGAATCCGTTTGTTCTTCAACTGTTTGAAAGTACGGTCCACGATCTCCACGGGTTTCTCGACAAAGTGCATCGTTTCATCGATTCGGATCTCGTCGAGAGGAATGTGAAGATCAGTGTCAGCTAAACACTTTCGCAAATTGGACACATGAAAAGTCGGGTGAATATTTCCAAGCTCTGGAGGTAGCTCTAGTCGATAGGCAACCTTCCCAATTCTTTCCACAATATTGAATGGTCCCACATATCGAGGTGCAAGTTTTCCTTTCTTTCCAAACCTCACCACTCCCTTCCAAGGTGAAACCTTGAGTAGGACACGGTCTTCGACTTGAAATTCTAAGGGCTTGCGTCCTAAATCCGCATAACTCTTTTGACGGCATCTAGCTGTCACAAGATTATCACGAATTTTCTTGATTTTGTCTGTTGTTTCCAGAACGAGCTCAGGTCCAGTAAGTTGAGCTTCACCGGTCTCATTCCAACAGACAGGTAAACAACATTTTCGACCGTAGAGAGCTTCGAATGGTGCCATTTTAATGCTAGCATGATAACTATTGTTGTAAGAGAACTCGATCAATGGCAGATGAGAATCCCAATTACCACCAAAGTCTATCACGCATGCTCTAAGCATATCCTCCAAAGTTTGAATCGTCCTTTCAGATTGACCATCTGTTTGGGGATGATAAGCAGTGCTTAGATTCAGTTGGGTTCCCAAGGCAGATTGCATGGTCTTCCAAAAATGAGATGAAAATCGAGCATCACGATCAGAAATGATATCCAAAGGAACACCATGTCGAGATACTATCTCATCAACATAAATCTTTGCAAGTTTATCAGCAGATAGATCCTCGCGAAATGGAATAAAATGAGCTGATTTCGTTAATCGATCGATAACAACCCAAATAGCATCATGACCTTTAGACGTATGTGGTAACTTAGTGATGAGATCCATCACAATGTTCTCCCACTTCCAAACCGGTATCTCTGGTTGTACAAGCAAACCAGAAGGTCGTTGATGTTCAGCCTTGACTTTGAGGCAAGTTAGGCATTTTGATACGTACAAGGCAACATCCTTCTTCATACCAGGCCACCAGTACTGACTACGAAGATCCTTGTACATTTTATCAGCACCAGGATGGATAGAATATCGAGACTTATGAGATTCGTCCATCACTAGGGTGCGAAGATCATCTTGTTTCGGAACCCACAAGCGATCCTTGAAATAGAGTAGACCATCGTCCTTCCATTCGAGCTTAAGCTCAAGTTGAAGCGGTAGCTCATCTTTCAATAAACCTTTGATCACACAGGATCATTGAGCTTGAAGGACACGAGATTGGATGTCGGATAGAGCTCGGACAGAGTGAAGCTTGACTCGCTCTTTTCGACTAAGCGCATCGGCTACGACATTCGCCTTACCAGGATGGTAGCGAATCTCGCAATCCTAATCGTTCAATAGTTCAACCCAACGTCGTTGCCTCATGTTCAGCTCCTTCTGATTAAGAATATGCTGAAGACTTTTGTGGTCTGTGAAAACCACACACTTTGTTCCAGAGAGGTAGTGTCTCCAAATTTTAAGCGCAAAAACCACAGCTCCTAACTCAAGATCATGAGTCGTATAGTTCTTCTCGTGAGCTTTCAATTATCTAGATGCATATGCTATAACCTTACCTCGTTGCATGAGGACGCAACCAAGGCCTAAGTTGGACGCATCGTAATAGACAACGAAATCATCGCTTCCCTCGGGCAGAGATAGAACAGGAGCATTACATAACTTCTGCTTTAGCATTTGGAACGCTTCTTCTTGCTTGGGTCCCCACTCAAAAGGCTTATTCTTCTGAGTCAAAGCGGTGAGTGGAACCGAAATCTTTGAGAAATTTGAAATGAATCGACGATAATAACCAGCAAGACCAAGAAAAGATCGAATCTCGGTAGGCGTCGTCGGTGTATTCCAATCCTTGATTGCAACAATCTTGGATGGATCCACATGAATACCTTGCTCGTTGACTATATGACCCAGAATCTGAACTTCTTTAAGCCAGAATTCACACTTGGAGAATTTAGCAAAAAGTTGTTCCTTCTTAAGGAGTTCCAACGTTAAGCGAAGGTGTTGCTCGTGATCGGATCGAGTCTTCGAATAAATGAGAATATCGTCGATGAACACAATAATGAACTTGTCTAAATAAGGTTTACAGACCCTACTCATTAAGTCCATAAAGATAGCTGGGGCATTCGTCAAACCAAAAGGTATGACAGTGAACTCGTAATGCCCATATCTCGTGTGGAAAGTAGTTTTGGGAATATCATCTTCGAGAACACGAAGTTGATGATACCCAGAACGCAGATCGATCTTAGAAAAACACGAAGCACCTTGCAGCTGGTCAAAGAGATCATCGATTCGAGGTAGGGGATATCGATTCTTAATGGTAAGCTTATTAAGCTCACGATAATCGATACACATTCGAAAAGACCCATCTTTCTTTTTCACGAAGAGGACAGGAGCTCCCCAAGGCGAAAAGCTCGGACGGATGAATCCTTTATCAGATAACTCTTGAAGCTGTTTCGATAACTCTTGCATCTCTGACGGTGCAAGACGATAAGGCGATTTCGCAATCGGGTTGGCATTGGGTACAAGGTCAATATGAAATTCGACTTGACGAACTGGAGGCAAACCAGGCAGTTCATCAGGAAACACCTCTGGATAATCCTGAACAATCGGAATATCCTGAATACTCTTGCTCTTGCCTTTATCCTCGGTGACATGTGCTAGAAAAGCAACATATCCTTTTCTCAAATACCTCTGAGCTTTCATACACGATATAAGCTTCCGTCCACCTGAAGGTTTCTCGCCATGAACTTCTAGAATTTTGCCAGAAGACAAAGGGATACGAACAATCTTATCGAAGCAAACCACCTCCGCGTGGTGTTTGGTTAACCAATCCATTCCAATGATAACATCGAAGCTCCCAAGTTGCATTGGCGTGAGGTCAATAGGAAAAAGATGGTTATCAAGGTTCAACTGACAATCACGAATAACAGAATCGAGTACAAGAGGTTTACCAGTAGCAACTTCGACAGATAAGGGTTTCCTCAATTTAGTTCTAGGTATCGCAAGCAAAGGTTCAAAAGATAACGAAACAAAACTTCTATCGGCACCAGAATCAAAGAGAATAGATGCAGGTCGATTATTAACAAGAAACGTACCATTGACAACCTCGTTGTCAGCCCTCGCTTCGTTTGCATTCAAATTGTATGCTCGCCCTCGAGCAGGATTCACGTTGGCGTTGATGTTCGCATTCGGGTTCGCATTAGCATTCGCGTTTGCATTCACCAGCCTCGGACAGTTGTTGCGGAAGTGACCAAACTCTCCACAATTGAAACATGAACCTGGTGGGAATCTAGCAGCATTCCCTTGTACCGGAGCTTGAACCTGGGCAACCTGATTTTGTCCCAAACGACAAACATTGGCCAAATGACCAAGTTTACCACACGTTGTGCATTGCTTGCAAGCTTGTTGTGTAACATGATGACCGTTGCAGCGAGCACAATGAGGTGCGGTACCAACATACGCCTTCTTCGTAGGAGGTTGAGCCGGTGGGTTCTGATGAGTCTGTGCCATAGCAGCAAAATTCTGGGCACCCTTTCGCTTTCTCGATTTCTTCGACGACTCACCTTCTTTACCCTTACCCTTTTTCTTGTCCTTCCCAGAATCAGTCGCCTTCTTTTTATCACCCTTGCGGGTGAGTTTACCCTTCCTGACTTGAGTCTCAGTCAGGGTAGCAGACAACTCGATCGCTTGACGAAGCGTAGTAGGATTAACACCAGTCACAATATCCAGCATAGAATCGGGTAGACCATCGATATATCTCTTGATTGCTTTCTCTGGTGGGGTAACCATGGTGGGAGACAATAGACTGAGTTCCTCAAAACGATCCGTGTACGCATGGTGCTCAGCCCCATCTTGCTTTAAATCGTCAAACTCTCGTTCCAAAGCTCGAACCTCGTGACGGGGACAAAACCCTTTCATCATGAGAGCTCGAAGCTCTTCCCATGTTTGTGCCAACGCCACTTCGGCACCCCTATCGCGCATAATACCATTCCACCAGGTAAGCGCTCGCTTCTCAAACACGCTTGATGCAAACTCAACCTTACGCGCATTCGGACACTGCACATGCCTGAATGTGCTCTCGATACTCTCAAACCACTGCAGGAGCGCAGTTGCTCCTTGCGACCCAGAAAATTTGGAGGCTTAGCAGAATTGAAATTCTTGAAATTACACTGTGCATTATTGTTGTTATTTGTCACACCCCGACCGCGTAAAACAACAAAGCGCGGCGGAAACATCGGGGCGTGTTGCAACAGAATTAATGTTTCATAACCATGGATACCAAAAAGTGTTTCGTTTTATTAAACATTGAATAATTACATCGTCTTGAAATCTAAATACACTATTTAAACATAGTCTATGATTGTTATTGAGTCACTAAGGCCTTGTCCAGTCCTATGTGAGCATGCATCTTATCAATCGATATCATTCAACAATACCTGAAACATATGTGAAAACGAGGTCAGCAAAGAAATGCTGGCGAGTACATAGGTTTTATAGGAGTGTCGAAATCATGGCTAGTTTAGACGTTGCAATACTTTATTTAAAAACCTTGTTTTGAAAAGAGTATAATATTGCAACTTAATTAACCAACTCAAATCAAGCGGGTTATAATTTGTAAAACCTCGTAGCCATGACTCTTAACCCAAAAACATTTGTTTTAGTAAATTATTTGAAAAACAATGATAAGTTCAGGTGATATGTATAAATAAGAGAATAATGCATGATTAAATGAATAACCATGTAAAATGAGTTTGTATAAGATAAGTTGTTTGTAAATAAATGTCTTGTGAAAAGTATGTTACTTGTATAAAATGTTCTATGTCTCAAACTGAAATGATTCAAATAACGCTACAATATGTAATACCATACAAACACTTATATATAGGAAGTACCAGCGGCGTATCCACCATGCTTGTATCATATTCCACACGCATTGTTACTTAATCACTTAATCCAAACCAAACCACCAAAGTAATGTTCATGCCCAAATGTAAATCATGTAATATGTATAACCAAAATAATATCGTATATCGCTTTGAAGCCAATCGTTTACCCAATCGTTAAAACATCGTGTGAAACCCAATCGTTACCCAATCGTTAAAACATCGTGTGAAACCCAATCGTTACCCAATCGTTAAAACATCGTGTGAAAACCAATCGTAAATCGTTTAATTCGTTTTAGGTCGTGAAACTACTTATAAGGTCGTCTCGCTAATAACATTCAAACCTTCGTGACTTTCATCGCTTCTCGTTTTCGTCGCTTCTCGTTTTCGTCGCTTCTCGTTTTCGTATTAACAAACCTCCATAGGGTAAGTTAATAATTACAGATTCAGTCGCTACCTACCATACCCACACATAACCACGGGTGTAGTAAATAACGGGATTTGTCAGATCCTATGGTACCATAACCTAATACTGGTCGGCTTGATCATTGCTAATGAATGTCATTTGTTATGTAACTACAACCAACAAGTTTGTTCACTTTATGAAATCGTTATTAGTTTTGTATAAATCGTCTTAATTGTTTTTGAAACCATCGTTATAACATTGAAAACATTTAGCACATATGAGTCACCCCAAAACAATTGAAAGCAGTAAAATAGGGGAATAATGTACTCGCCTGATAATGCTTGGAGGTCTTGAACAACAACCAAACAAAGCTAGAGGGAGCACGGAATCAGTCGGCAAACTAAAACTATATAAATAAACCGGACTTAAATCGGGAGATCGGATAGGATGAGGCTTGGTAAACCAAATGAGTGTTGGAACTCATATGATATGGTTTAACAAGGCCTACATACTACAATGAAACCAAACCTAATTGCTTTCGACCCATCGCGACCCATTAAGGTAGCTTATGCTACTTTAACGCGTCGTGCGCGTGAAACGCGTTCGGACCGTCTAACTAGTCCTATGACAAGTGTTATATGCCTAAACATGTTACAAAATTAGTTATGTGACAAAAGTTTAGGTTACATATGCTTAATTACCAATTTTACATGAAAAGGGTATTCTGGTAATTTACCTAAGGCATATAAACTACCTATCATACAACTACTCAAACGATGTGACCATAGGGTATAACCTCGGAAGGTTATTCCCTACCTACTATGGTCACCTAATGTATTTGGTCGGATCCTAATGATCGACCAAACTGGGTCGGGTTCGAAGGTATAGGCGATTTATTAGATCGCCTACCCTACGACCCTAGACAACGTGGTAATCAGTGGGCATAGTCCCAAGGGACTATGACCAACGTGATTACACTCACGTTGCGAAGTTCAAACGAACTTCGCATTGACCATTACTGGTCAACGCTGAAAGTCAAACAAAGTTTGACTTTCTGACTCGAAAAGCAGTAAAAATAAGGAAAAGAACGAAAGAATACTTACGAAGGGTCCCCGAATGCTAATCCCGATCCAAGAACTCAGGTATGAAACAATGGTTTCAACTTAGAGCTCTCAAATCAGAATTCTTGTGCAAAATGAGGTTGTGTGGGTTGGGTATTTATAGGAATACCCAAACCGTTAGGATCGTTTCATGGAAAACGTGCCATGATCCAACCCGTACACTTGTCGGAACCTTATGGAAGCTTAAAATGGTTCTTATCATCATGACTAGGCAATTGGGAACATGTGGTGGAGGATCAAACAGCTGCAGCCTGCTGTTTAAAAACTCTGAATCTGGTCAGCAGACCCCTAGCGCACCGCTACGCTATAAGTGTAGCGCACCGCTAGGCCCAAGTTTGGCAGATTTACACTTTTGGTCCCTGTCATGCATTCAGCCCATTTTTGACACGTTTAAGGCCCGTTAACCCCATTTCAAAGCTCTAAAATGAAGTTAAAGTATAGGGAACTTAAAATGTGTTCAAAAATATCTCGGATGTCGGTTCGTTTAGCCGTACGAACGCGATGTTCGCTTAATTACGACGGAATGCGCATAAGCGCGAAAAACGATCCAAATGACGAAACGAATGGATTTTTCTTATGCCGAACACTAAAATAAAATATTATAGTGCTTACATAAATTTTTGGATGTCCGGATGTATTCAGAACGTAAGTTATGCGTAAAAATGCGAACTTGTGCACTTTTTGGCGCTTTTAGTCCCTGAATGACACAAAAGTTTATTTTAGCATACCGAACACCTCAAAGCCTATTTCTAAGCTATGTAAAGGATATTTATGGTATGTTTAACTTATGTTCATGTTCCGGAAGGTCTGTTATAGTTCAAATTGGCATACTTTCGCAGTTTGTCAACTTTAGTCCCTGTAAGCGATTAAACTTTGATTTCACCACACCAAACCTTCCAAAACTTATAACTAAGTTATGTAAAGGTTATTTAAGGTATGTTAAGCCTATTTCACTTTTCCAGAGTGTTCGTTGGATTAAACTGGTTATATCTACACATCAGAGCGCGTATAACCCTCCAGAAAGCGATTTAAAGCTTGAAATCGAACAAGAGTCGATATGTGCAAACGATACACATATTTTTACAAATCCCAAGTATGAAATACAATATTTCATTGGTTTGGTATTTGTTTGATGGCCGTGGAGGCACAGGTGTTACAGTCTCCCCTACTTTAGGAAATTTCGTCCCGAAAATTATTTAGAGGAAACTTGTGAGAGCTTGAAAACATGAGGTTGAAAAGATCGAACAATATTGGTTAGGGTTCTGAACTTCTAGTAATCTTTAATAACATCATGATTTCAATGTAAGAGGGATACTTATATACAAGTATATGAAGCGTCATTGGTGCGTCCACCGTACCTCCATTACATCGTTCTCATTTCGTTATTGTTGTCACTATCGGTTCTTACACATAATAAATCTTACTGTGTTTCTGTGCACTAAATTTCATAATTATGTACGCGTCCATAATCAGACAATTCTTTGCACAATTCACACAGTCTATTTTATAGTGTGTAGGGGAAAACCAAATGAACAAACCGGTGATGAGTGTGACTAGACCGCCATAGAGTCCTTTAAATTAAATCAATAAATGATCTAAATAGACTATCAAGGAGTCTGTTCAGCTACATCACTAGATGTCGTTCTCTAACCAAATTGTGAATCAATCTTTTTGACTAGACTACTAAGAGGGTCTCTTATGAATCATGGAGTGGTACTATATAACCCAAGGGTCTTAACTACCAGGTAGAAGCCCATAAGGATTTAAGGTAGTACCTTTTGAATATCCTACTATGAATCTCTCATATGAAGATATGAAAGATTCTATGAGGATTTGGAAAATCGTAACACACAAAAACATAGAGGAGAACACATAAACACATATCATATAACCACAAAATTGTTCGTTAATTTGTCTTGTAAATTGCGTACATGCATTTAAAGCACACTAGGAATCCATTCCGTGAATTTCATTTGGTACTTTAAACGTTATCAAGAATCCAACTATAAAGATAGAAAGATTCAAAAAGAAAATTCGATTTCGATTACTAGGAACCGAAGTGTTCGAATTAAGGTACATAAGGAATCCGATTAAGGACTCTGATTTGAATGATGATTATCCACAAGGGTCTAATTGTGGAGATAAAAAGATCCCATATGGATTTTAGAAGTTGAAGATGTTTTGAAATCTTGCACGGGATGTGCTTAAGTCAAAACATGAAGTAAAATGCTTATGAAGTTGAGATGCCTGATATGTCAAGGCGACATATGAAGCGGAATTTGAAGGTTAAGTCAATGTATGAGGAAAATATTTTTGAAAACTATGCATGGGGTTCTTTTAAGAAAAATGTGTTTAACGTTTTTGAAACCTTATATATAATATTTTTTTGAAATCATAAAGTAGGTGTAATAGGTAGATATATTTACAAAAATGTTTTAAAATCATGCGAAATGAATTTTGAAATTATGTATAAGGTTTTTGAAAGACATGAATGATGCTTTTCGAAATCATGCACTTGATCAGAAAATGTATTGTGTTAATATTGTCTTCAGACCATATGAAATATTTTGAAATTAGAAAGGTTGGTTTTGATAACATGGCCAATGTTTTTGAAATAACACAGACAATGCATCTAGAAAAATTGTTTTCAAACTATATGAAATGTTTTGAGATCATGAAGATTGTTTTGAAATACTGGTACTGTGTATGTTGAAAAATCAAAACGTAATGGGTATGAGATTTGAAAATACCCTTAGTTATCTAACCAAGGATTTAAAGGCACAGATGTGCGAAAAGCACGATTACTCATAATGTCACTTAATTTTCTGTACTTTGTTTCTTAGAGTGAAACGAGTACTTAAAATTTTCGAGGGAATCATGAGCAATCATTTGAGAGAGAGAAATCACAAGAGTAGTTTGTAAGGTACATAGTTCCTTGATGTAGGTATCATAGGAAAAGCCCTACACACCTAGCAAGGGGTTGAGCTGGTTGGTTGGGGACTGCTTTACCATTGTGAGCGACCATGGCGAAGTTCTGAGAAGCCTTTCGCTTCTTTGACTTCTTAGGGGATCGTTCATCCATGGTCTTTGATTTCTCGATTGGTTTCTTGGCTGATGGTGCTGTCACCTGACTAGGTCCTGCCTTTCTTGGTGACTCTTGAGTGGCTTCATCCTGGAGATGATACATGGCAGTAGCTAATTCAACAGTCTTCAGGGCTACTTCGCCTATTCGCTGAGCGAATTTTGGCTGCTTGCTCAGATATCTGGGCGTCATCGTGATGAAGAGACATTCTTGAAGAAAAAGAAAGGCATAGGGAGAAACAGGTGAAAGATTATTGGACAATCAAAACAGAATGATAACGCATGAAGATTGCAATCATTTGTTTGTTACCTAAGGCAAACAAATGAGACGGTGACTGATCAAAGTAAATGGGTCAAAAATAATGTATCGCGAAGACATGCTCGCCTAATAAGTGAACACTCATCCCAAGAATTCCCAGGTAAGCACAACTGGTCTCGCGTCTGATGAGATGTATACGAAGTGCTTGCCTAGACAGAAAACCCAGGATACAGGCATTCACCCTTCCAGTTTGCACGTGTTCACATTATTTAAAACCCAAAACCTTGACGAAGTTTTGAAAACTCAAAGAGGTTCAAAACCATATAATAGAGAGTTCAAAACCTTACAATAGAGGGTCCAAAACCTAGTAATCAATCATCCTAGAACAGATGATTAGTTTTCAAAGCGGTTTTGAAATATATGTTCTTGTTGTGGTCGTCGCCTAAGGATAGGTGACGGTATTGTTTTATGACTAAACGCAAGTAAACTCGCGTTAGGGTCCTAAGAAGGTTATAGACTAGGTCAAAGCATTACTAATTACTAATAACCTAATTCCCTATAACCATTGGCTCTGATACCATCTTTTCTGTCACACCCCGACCGCGTAAAACAACAAAGCGCGGCGGAAACATCGGGGCGTGTTGCAACAGAATTAATGTTTCATAACCATGGATACCAAAAAGTGTTTCGTTTTATTAAACATTGAATAATTACATCGTCTTGAAATCTAAATACACTATTTAAACATAGTCTATGATTGTTATTGAGTCACTAAGGCCTTGTCCAGTCCTATGTGAGCATGCATCTTATCAATCGATATCATTCAACAATACCTGAAACATATGTGAAAACGAGGTCAGCAAAGAAATGCTGGCGAGTACATAGGTTTTGTAGGAGTGTCGAAATCATGGCTAGTTTAGACGTTGCAATACTTTATTTAAAAACCTTGTTTTGAAAAGAGTATAATATTGCAACTTAATTAACCAACTCAAATCAAGCGGGTTATAATTTGTAAAACCTCGTAGCCATGACTCTTAACCCAAAAACATTTGTTTTAGTAAATTATTTGAAAAACAATGATAAGTTCAGGTGATATGTATAAATAAGAGAATAATGCATGATTAAATGAATAACCATGTAAAATGAGTTTGTATAAGATAAGTTGTTTGTAAATAAATGTCTTGTGAAAAGTATGTTACTTGTATAAAATGTTCTATGTCTCAAACTGAAATGATTCAAATAACGCTACAATATGTAATACCATACAAACACTTATATATAGGAAGTACCAGCGGCGTATCCACCATGCTTGTATCATATTCCACAAGCATTGTTACTTAATCACTTAATCCAAACCAAACCACCAAAGTAATGTTCATGCCCAAATGTAAATCATGTAATATGTATAACCAAAATAATATCGTATATCGCTTTGAAGCCAATCGTTTACCCAATCGTTAAAACATCGTGTGAAACCCAATCGTTACCCAATCGTTAAAACATCGTGTGAAACCCAATCGTTACCCAATCGTTAAAACATCGTGTGAAAACCAATCGTAAATCGTTTAATTCGTTTTAGGTCGTGAAACTACTTATAAGGTCGTCTCGCTAATAACATTCAAACCTTCGTGACTTTCATCGCTTCTCGTTTTCGTCGCTTCTCGTTTTCGTCGCTTCTCGTTTTCGTATTAACAAACCTCCATAGGGTAAGTTAATAATTACAGATTCAGTCGCTACCTACCATACCCACACATAACCACGGGTGTAGTAAATAACGGGATTTGTCAGATCCTATGGTACCATAACCTAATACTGGTCGGCTTGATCATTGCTAATGAATGTCATTTGTTATGTAACTACAACCAACAAGTTTGTTCACTTTATGAAATCGTTATTAGTTTTGTATAAATCGTCTTAATTGTTTTTGAAACCATCGTTATAACATTGAAAACATTTAGCACATATGAGTCACCCCAAAACAATTGAAAGCAGTAAAATAGGGGAATAATGTACTCGCCTGATAATGCTTGGAGGTCTTGAACAACAACCAAACAAAGCTAGAGGGAGCACGGAATCAGTCGGCAAACTAAAACTATATAAATAAACCGGACTTAAATCGGGAGATCGGATAGGATGAGGCTTGGTAAACCAAATGAGTGTTGGAACTCATATGATATGGTTTAACAAGGCCTACATACTACAATGAAACCAAACCTAATTGCTTTCGACCCATCGCGACCCATTAAGGTAGCTTATGCTACTTTAACGCGTCGTGCGCGTGAAACGCGTTCGGACCGTCTAACTAGTCCTATGACAAGTGTTATATGCCTAAACATGTTACAAAATTAGTTATGTGACAAAAGTTTAGGTTACATATGCTTAATTACCAATTTTACATGAAAAGGGTATTCTGGTAATTTACCTAAGGCATATAAACTACCTATCATACAACTACTCAAACGATGTGACCATAGGGTATAACCTCGGAAGGTTATTCCCTACCTACTATGGTCACCTAATGTATTTGGTCGGATCCTAATGATCGACCAAACTGGGTCGGGTTCGAAGGTATAGGCGATTTATTAGATCGCCTACCCTACGACCCTAGACAACGTGGTAATCAGTGGGCATAGTCCCAAGGGACTATGACCAACGTGATTACACTCACGTTGCGAAGTTCAAACGAACTTCGCATTGACCATTACTGGTCAACGCTGAAAGTCAAACAAAGTTTGACTTTCTGACTCGAAAAGCAGTAAAAATAAGGAAAAGAACGAAAGAATACTTACGAAGGGTCCCCGAATGCTAATCCCGATCCAAGAACTCAGGTATGAAACAATGGTTTCAACTTAGAGCTCTCAAATCAGAATTCTTGTGCAAAATGAGGTTGTGTGGGTTGGGTATTTATAGGAATACCCAAACCGTTAGGATCGTTTCATGGAAAACGTGCCATGATCCAACCCGTACACTTGTCGGAACCTTATGGAAGCTTAAAATGGTTCTTATCATCATGACTAGGCAATTGGGAACATGTGGTGGAGGATCAAACAGCTGCAGCCTGCTGTTTAAAAACTCTGAATCTGGTCAGCAGACCCCTAGCGCACCGCTACGCTATAAGTGTAGCGCACCGCTAGGCCCAAGTTTGGCAGATTTACACTTTTGGTCCCTGTCATGCATTCAGCCCATTTTTGACACGTTTAAGGCCCGTTAACCCCATTTCAAAGCTCTAAAATGAAGTTAAAGTATAGGGAACTTAAAATGTGTTCAAAAATATCTCGGATGTCGGTTCGTTTAGCCGTACGAACGCGATGTTCGCTTAATTACGACGGAATGCGCATAAGCGCGAAAAACGATCCAAATGACGAAACGAATGGATTTTTCTTATGCCGAACACTAAAATAAAATATTATAGTGCTTACATAAATTTTTGGATGTCCGGATGTATTCAGAACGTAAGTTATGCGTAAAAATGCGAACTTGTGCACTTTTTGGCGCTTTTAGTCCCTGAATGACACAAAAGTTTATTTTAGCATACCGAACACCTCAAAGCCTATTTCTAAGCTATGTAAAGGATATTTATGGTATGTTTAACTTATGTTCATGTTCCGGAAGGTCTGTTATAGTTCAAATTGGCATACTTTCGCAGTTTGTCAACTTTAGTCCCTGTAAGCGATTAAACTTTGATTTCACCACACCAAACCTTCCAAAACTTATAACTAAGTTATGTAAAGGTTATTTAAGGTATGTTAAGCCTATTTCACTTTTCCAGAGTGTTCGTTGGATTAAACTGGTTATATCTACACATCAGAGCGCGTATAACCCTCCAGAAAGCGATTTAAAGCTTGAAATCGAACAAGAGTCGATATGTGCAAACGATACACATATTTTTACAAATCCCAAGTATGAAATACAATATTTCATTGGTTTGGTATTTGTTTGATGGCCGTGGAGGCACAGGTGTTACATTATTAGAGTTGTTGTTGTATATCTCGTGGACTTCGGTCACAACACCGGGAAGCACAGCAGCCACTTGTTGAGAGACCAGGGCTGCGATTTCTTCAATAGTAAAAGATTGTGCTTCACGTCGAGGAGGCATGGTCTAACAAGGAGATATGAGAAACGAGTGAGGTTGATAATTAGGAAAAGCAAAAGAGGCATCGACAAAACACAAGGAAGGTGATCATTTGTTCGTTACCTCGAGCAAACAAACGACACGCAGTGACTAATCAAAGTAAATGGGTCAATATAATGTATCGCCGAAGACATGCTCGCCGATAAGTGAACACTCGCTCCAAGAGTTCCCAGGTAAGAGTGACTGGTTCGATTATGTGGATTTGTACGAACACTCTAGCCTTAGACAGAAAACTCAGGGTACAGGCATTCACTCTTCCAGTTTGCACGTGTTCACGTTATTTAGACCCAAACTTTGACGAGATTTTGAAAACTTAAAGGGTTCAAAACCTTATAACAAAGGGTTCAAAACCTAGTAATTAATCATCCTAGAACAGGTGATTAGTTTTCAAAGCAGATTCGAAAATTGTGTTCTCGTTGTGGTTATCACCTAAGGGTAGGTGACAATTTTGTTTTAAAAATCTAAACGCAAATTTCTTCGCGTTAGGGTCCTAAAAGTTATAGTCTAGGACAAAGCATTACTAATAACCTAATTCCCTATAACCATTGGCTCTGATACCAACTCTTCTGTCACACCCCGACCGCGTTAAAACAACAAAACCACGGCAGAAATGTCAGGGAGTGTCGTGGCAGAATTATCGTTTCATAACCATGGATACAAAAAGTGTTTCGTTTTATTGATAATATTAAACATTAACATTGTCTTAACACAAAACAAACAGTTACATGTTGACTAATATTGTTATTATGTCACTAAGGCCTCGTCCAGTTCCTATGTGACTCATGCATCCTAGTAATCATCATTAAGCATCAACACCTGAAACATATGTGAAAACAAAGTCAGCAAAGAAATGCTGGCGAGTACATAGGTTTTATAGGAGTGTCGGATTCATGGCTAGTTTAAATGTTGCAATACTTTGTTAAAAACCTTGTTTTGAAAAGAGTATAGTATTGCAACTTAATTAACCAACTCAAATCAAGCGAGTTATAGTTTATAAAACCTCGTAGCCATGATTCTTAACCCAAAAACATTTGTTTTAGTAAGCAAATTGTAAAACATCTCGTATTAAATCGTTAATAAATCTTGTTAATAACACTCGTATGGTTTATATCATTTCGAAAACCTCGTTTGTGTGACATCGTTCCAAAATCATTTACCCAAGTGAACTAAATAACGCTACGGTATGTAATATGTTGAAAACATTTATATATAAGAAATACCAGCGGCGTATCTACCATGTTTTCACCACATTCCCCCCGTCCCGTTATCTAAACACTTAACCAAAAACCAATTGTTTATCCAACTTGTTTAACCTTGTATGAATCATTCCCAAATCGTTATTTCGTTCAAATCGTTTAAATCATCCTCGTTTTAAGTGTGAAAACTATTTGTGGTCGCCTTGCTAATAACATTCAAACCTTCGTGAATCGACTATGTCGCTCTCGCATTAATAAACCACCAAAGGGTAAATTAACATTCAGATTCAGTCATTACCCACCTAACCCATATATAACCACGGGTGCAGTACGATAATGGGATTTGTCAGATCCTATGGTACCATAACCTAATACTGGTCGGCTTGATCAATGCTAATGAATGCCATTCGTTATGTAAATACAACCAACTAGTTTATTCACTTTATTGAAATCGTTATTAGTTTAGTATAAACCATCTTAATCGCTTGTGAAATCATCGTTATAATATCGAAAATCGTTTTGAAAACCATTGTTAAAACCTTTAAAACATTTAGCACATATGAATCACCACAAAACAATTGAAAACAATAAAATAGGGTAACTATGTACTCACATGGAGTGCAAAGTATCCTCAATCAATAGAACTTCAACAAACTCGAGCAAACCAGAGAAATCAAACAACACCTAGTAATCGAATCACTAGTCAAACAATAGACGCCTAAATCGGAAGATCGGACAGAATGAGGTCTTGTAAACCAAATGAGTGTTGGAACTTATGTGATATGGTTTAACAAAGCCTACATTCTATATCGGAACCTAACCTAAGTTCTTTCGACCCGTTGCGACCCATTAAGGTAGCTTACGCTACTGTAACGCGTCGTGCGCGCAAAAGCGTACTCGAGACGTCTAACTAGTCCTATGACAAGTGTTATATGCCTAAACATGTTTAAATATGTTGCATATTCAGTTACGTGACAAAAGTTTATGTTATATATGCTTAATTACCAATTATGCATGAAAAGGGCATTTTGGTCATTTACCTAAGGCATCATACAACTACATTAAACTAGGTGACCATAAGGTATAACCTCGGAAGGTTATTCCCTATGCATCTATGGTCACTAAACATGTTTGGTCGGATCCTAATGATCGACCAAACGGTTCGTGTTCGAAAGTCTAAGCGGGTGTTTAGTCCGCTTGACTTACGACTCTACACAAGCACCAAACTAAAAGTGATGAGCTAAACATGCTATAACATGTTTAGTTAAGTTAGAAAACAGGTTTTGATATCAAAACAAACGGTTTTGATACCCTAGAGTATTTTGGTTACAAAATACGCATAAACACGCATTTTGGCCGAAACTACGACTCGTCACTACGCCTAGTCAACTTGGTAATCAGTAGGTATAGTCACAAGGGACTATAACCATCGTGATTACACTCATGTTGCAAAGTTCAATGGAACTTTGTGTTGACCATTGACTGGTCAAAGCTGAAAGTCAAACTTGTTTGACATTCATGCTTGAAATATAAGAACAAGCAAGAAGAGGACTTACAAAGGGTCCAAGAAAGATGTTTGATCTAAAATAGCTCAGGTATGAAGTGCAAACACCCCAACTTAGAGCTGATTTCAGATTCAAGTGAGAGAAATGAGCAAGAGGGCCTTGCTATTTATAGTAAATTCACAACCATTAGGATTATTTCTTGGAGAAGGTTTTGAATACCATGGGGACATCAAATACCAGCCCATAGTGTGTAATTCAAGGGGTAAAAACCATTTGAGCAGGTGGAATAGGCCAGATTCAATGTTTTTGCAATTTTGTGGTGCTGGCACAAGCTTACGGACCGTAAGGGACCTGCAGACCAGCACTTTCACTTATTTACAGTTTAGCCCCTGCACCTTGTTTCGTTGCGTATCGGCACTTCTAACACCCGTCAAACCCATTTTCAAGCTCCAAAATGATGTTAAAACATAGGGAACATGAAATATGCTTGAAAACATCTCGTGTGTCGGTTCGTTTGGCCGTACGGTTGCGTTGTTCGGTTAATTACGACGGAACTCGTAACGAACGCAAAAACGATCCAAATTAAGCGACGAATGAAATTTTCTTATGCCAAACACTAAAATAAAATATTTTAATGCTTACATAAATTTTTGGATGTCCGGATATATTCAGAACGTAAGATATGCGCGAAAATGCAAACTTGTGCACTTTTTGATGCTTTTAGTCACTGAATGACCAATAAAGTTTGTTTTAGCATACCGAACCCCTCAAAGCCTATTTTTAAGCTATGTAAAGGATATTTAGGGTATATTTAACTTATGATCAAGTTCCGGAGTGTTCGTTACTATACAAATCAATATAGTTTTGCAGTTTGACACAAATAGTCCCTGCGATTGAACAAACTTGATTTCAACACACCAAACCACCCAGAACTTATTTCTAAGTTATGTGGAGGTTATTTAAGGTATGTTAAGCCTATGTCACTAATTAGGAGTATTTGTCGCATTAAACTGGTTATATTTACGCTTCAGTGCGCGTATAACCTTCCAGAAAGCGAATTAGGGCTTGAAATCGGAATCGAATCTAATTGAAAATTCACCAAACACATATACACACATAATAACATCAAAACACATATAGTTACACCAAAACACATTGTTTTATTAATAATCATCATTGTTTTACATCGTACATCGATTACAGAGTACAGTTGTCACATTATAAGCTTATGTTAGAGATTTATGTTTATGTTCCTTAGTGTTCATCAAGATTGTCAATGTTCATCATCTTTTAATCATCAAAATATGAAACAACAAGAGATCATAAGGGCCTTACTACTAGCACAAGGCTAGGAAAGAACACAAGAGGTTGAAGATGACGAATGTGTTGGATAATAGCAATCGGGAGAGGTCCTTCAAGATCCACAAGCTCCAAGCTTCCTTAAACACCTTCTTACACCTTAGGATGATCTTGGAATGATTGATCAAAACTTGAAGATGGTGGTGGTGTGGTGTGATATAATCGGCTGAGAGTGAGGGGGAGAGGAGGAGAAAGATGATGGTGAAGTGTGTGGGTGATTATGAGAGCTTCAAGTCTTCTTATAACCAACTAATTCTATTATCCATTAGGTCTTGTGTTCCATAAGTACAAGACACAATCTTTAAGCAAATCAAGCAAGATCAAATGAAGATTTGGGGTAATCTTGTAAGATCTTGGAGGTGGGGCAACCCTAATAACCGTCCATATGGATGGGGGGGGGGGTCTTGGTTGATTTTGAATGATAAGTTAAGTGATTAGTTAAAGTTCTAAGTATAATAGTTAGTGTGTATGCATATATGGTGTTATATAGTGTGTTAGGGTGTTTGGGGATCATAACTAGCTCAGAATTAATGAAACAATGCTTCTAGTATAATTTTGGTGTTTCGGGTAGTGTCCGGTTGTTCGGTTAGATACCGGTTCATTAAAGCGTCAAACTATTCCGTTTAGTGTTCTTTATGTACCCTTTTGTGACACTTTTAATTCCTGACATTTAGGAAAGCATTCAGGACCATTTTGTCATATTTTTTCATGTTACAAACTTGTTAAAATGCTGAATTTTGCTAAAATATGCAGAATTCTGCACTTTATGTGGGTTTTAGGCACTTTCCGGCACTTAAACTATCACCTCGTGACGCAGTTTTATGGTCCTTACTTCCCTACACACTATACTGGTGTAGTGCCTTGGTTACTGGCTCATACTGGGTCTCAAAACACTGTCTGTCTATGTACTGAACATTGTCAGCATTTTAGTTTGTCTGATAATGGTGCCAATTCTGTTTTGTGCATTATTAGAACTATATCGTGTTGCATGTAGTAATGATAAAAGTCTTGCAACATGAAATGCCATTGTATGTATATAACAGTAATCAGAAACTCATTTGTCTTGTAAACTATTCCATGCACAGTTCTTAAACACAGATTACTGTTTAATTATTGTACGGAATGTACGGAAAAGTGACAGTTGTCACATTGAACATTACGAACACTATGCAAGTAGCTTCGTCGACTGAGGGCATCGGCTACAACGTTTGCCTTGCCTGGATGGTAGCGTATCTTACAATCATAATCGTTGAGAAGTTCAACCCATCTGCGTTGGCGCATGTTCAGTTCTTTCTGGTTCAAGATATGTTGTAAGCTTTTATGGTCGGTGAAGACCATACACTTTGTACCATATAGGTAGTGTCGCCATATCTTTAACGCAAAAACAACTGCACCAAGTTCGAGATCTTGGGTAGTGTAGTTCTTCTCGTGAATTTTGAGTTGTCGAGATGCGTACGCGATATCCTTGTGTCGTTGCATAAGAACACAACCGAGACCTAGGTTAGAGGCATCGCAATAAACAATGAAATCGTCGTTTCCATCGGGAAGTGCAAGAACAGGAGCGTTACAAAGCATACGCTTGAGAGTTTGGAAGGCATCCTCCTGTTTGGAACCCCAAACAAAAGGTTTGTCTTTATGGGTTAGGGTAGTGAGAGGCACAACGATTTTAGAAAAGTCAGCGATGAATCGACGGTAATAGCCCGCCAATCCGAGAAAGGAACGGATTTCGGAGGGAGTTTTCGGCGTAATCCAACTCTTTACAGCTTCAATCTTCGCGGGGTCAACGTGATTTCCTTGACTGTTAACGATGTGACCGAGGAATTGAACCTCCTCGAGCCAAAATTCACACTTGGAGAACTTGGCGTAGAGGCGATTTTCTTGAAGAAGTTCGAGAACTAAACGAAGATGTTGCGCGTGTTCGGCTCTTGACTTCGAGTAGATAAGGATATCATCGATAAACACATTGACAAAACGATCCAAGAAGGATTTGCACACACGGTTCATCAAATCTATGAAAACCATGGGTGCGGTTGTGAGACCAAAAGGCATGACCATGAATTCATAATGGCCATAACGAGTACGAAAAGCAGTTTACAGAATGTCTTGCTCTTGCATACGTAGCTGATGATAGCCAGATCGTAAATCAAACTTTGAGAAACACGTAGCACCTTGAAGTAGATCAAATAAGTCATCGATTTGGGGTAGCGGGTAGCGGTTCTTGATAGTAAGCTTGTTAAGTTCCCTATAATCAATGCACATTCGGAACAATCCATCCTTTTTTTTCACGAAAAGGACAGGTGCGCCCCAGGGTGATGTGCTAGGGCGTATAAAGCCTTTATCAAGCAATTCTTGGAGTTGGCTAGATATCTCACGCATTTCAGATGGTGCAAGGCGATAGGGAGCTTTTGCAACAAGTGTAGCGCACGGGATTAAATCAATACGAAAATCAATATCACGAGTAGGGGGTAAACCCGGTAGATCGTCGGGGAAAACGTGCAGAAAATCACAAACAACAGGAACGTCTTTCACAGTTTTCTTCTCATTCAGAGGCACAACGATATGGGCTAGGAACGCAACGTATTCCTTACGTAAATACTTGCTCACTTGAATACACGATATAAGCTTCAATTCATTTGAGAATACTTCACCGTAGACACATAATTTATCACCGTTTGAAAGAGAGAAACGAATCATCTTTTCGAAACAAACAACTTCAGCACGATTCTCACGAAGAAAATCCATGCCTACTATGACGTCAAAACTACATAGTTGCATAGGTATGAGATTGACTGGGAAAACGGGATTGTTGAGTTCGAGAGTACAATCACGGAGAATAGAACTAACGGTAACGGTTCTTCCGGTGGCAACTTCTACGTCGAAGGACGTTTGGAGGTTAGCGCGTTTACGTTTTAGAAGCATTTCGAATTCAAACGATACAAAACAGTTATCGGCTCCAGTATCAAATAAGCAAGAAGCATAAATACCATTGACAAGGAACGTACCATTGACAACATTGTTGTCAGTCTGAGCCTGGCGGACATTGATTGTTGGGTTTTTCACATGTTTATCAAAGTAATTTTATCCAAATAAAATTAAAATGCAGCGGAAAAAGATTTAAAACATGTTACTTTACAAGATTTAAAACCATTTTTAAATGCAAAACCCAATAACCGGATCCATATACGAACATGCATGCTATAAAAAACAATCATAGGGTGTTTAAGAATACTACCATTCAAAGAGCAAGGAGATATGAAGAAGATGATATTCTTGAATGGAAATCTTCAAAGGAGAAGACCTCAAGCTTGCATACCCCAAGCCTCCAACGAACACCTTATGTTGCTAGGATTTACACTTGTGAACTCACTTGAAAAATCCTTCTTGTTCAATCACCTTGGCCGAATTTTTGAGAGGATTCTCTAGAGTTTTTGCACTTGATTATACCAACTTGAAAAACCCTCTTGGATGGCACATTATGGCCGAAAATCTTGAGAGCTTTTTACAACTTCTTTCAAGTTCATCTTTTTCTAATTTTGTCATACAAAATTATTATAAAACAAGGAGAGAGAGAGCCACCCATTTTGTCCAATCAAAAAACAACTAGACATGCAAAATGCATGGAGTCTTATTGGACCAAAATGTAACACCTGTGCCTCCACGGCCATCAAACAAATACCAAACCAATGAAATATTATATTTTATACTTGGGATTTGTAAAAAATATGTGTATCATTTGCACATATCAATTTTTGTTCAATTCCAAACTCTAAATCGCTTTCTGGAAGGTTATACGCGCACCGATGCGTAAATATAACCAGTTTAATGCAACAAACACTCCGGAATAGTGACATAGGATTAACATACCTTAAATAACCTTTACATAACTTAGAAATTGTCACACCCCGACCACGTAGAACATACAAAAGGTGGCGGAAATGTCGGGAAGTGTTGTAACAGAATTAATTGTTTCAAATCCATGGCAATTGAAGTTTCGTTTTATTGATTAGAAGTGTTACAATGTCTTAACAAACAAGGAAATACAACATAATTAACTAGTCTTGCATCTTTTATTGTCACTAAAGCCCAAGTCTGCCTATGTGTATCTTGATCATCTTATGCAACAGCTCCTGAAAAACACATGTGAAAATAGGTACGTCAGCATAAAAATGCCTGTGAGATACATAGGTTTTGTGAAAATAGGTTTCATGACTATGTTTGAGAAAATGTTTAGTCATGAACCTTGTAATTTGCTTTGTCTTGTAAATCATTTGAAAAACGATAAGATCAGATGATATGTATAAATAAGTGAATAATGTATGGTTAAATGAATAACCATGAAAAATGTGTTTGTATAAGATAAGTTGTTTGTAAATCAATGTCTTGTGAAAAGTATGTTATTTATATAAAATGTTATATATCTCAAACTGAAATGATTCAAATAACGCTACGATATGTAATACCATACAAACACTTATATATAGGAAGTACCAGCGGCGTATCCACCATGCTTGTATCATATTACACACGCTTCGTTACTTAATCACTTACTCAAACCAAACTACTAAAGTAAATTGTTCATGTCTAATGTAAATCATGTAATATGTATCAAAAATGTAATCATGTGATGAATAAAAAATGTACTAAGTATGCAACAATAGACATACGTAGCATGTGACCTGTACTAAGTATGCAACAATAGACATACGTAGCATGTGACCTGTACTAAGTATGCAACAATAGACATACGTAGCATATAACCTGTACTAAGTATGCAACAATAGACATATGTAGCATGTAACCTGTACTAAGTATGCAACAATAGACATACGTAGCATGTAACCTGTACTAAGTATGCAACAATAGACATACGTAGCATGAAATGTAATGTAAAACGATGTACTAAGTAATGCACACAATGGGCACACCTAGCATGAAATGTAATGAAAACATGTACTATAATGTACTACTGAACATAGAAGGTATATGATGTGAAAACATGGAAAGCATGAAAGTAACAAGTAGGCACATGTGTTCCACCCCAAAATGTTTGGAAAACAGTAAAAGAGGGGTCTATGTACTCACTTGAGATTGCTTAGTAGTCCTTGAGTAACAACCAAACAATGCTAGAGATCACGGATATCAAACGGCACCTAATATAGGTAACTATGTTAATAAACCGGACCTAAATCGGAAGATCTGATAGAATGAGGGTTCGTAAACCAAACGAGTATAGAGACTCGTGTCATATGGTTTAACAAAGCCTACATACTAAATGAAACCTTAATCTAATTTCTTACGACCCATTACGACCCGTTTAGGTAGCTTATGCTACTATAACGCGTCGTTCGCGTGAAACGCGTTCGGACCGCCTAACTAGCCCTATGACAAGTGTTATATGCCTAAACATGTTACATAATCAGTTATGTGACAAAAGTTTAGGTTACATATGCTTAATTACCAATTATACATGAAAAGGGTATTCTGGTAATTTACCTAAGGCATATAAACTACCTATCATACAACTACTTAAACGTAGTGACCATAAGGTATAACCTCGGAAGGTTATTCCCTACCTACTATGGTCACCTAATGTGTTTGGTCAGATCCTAATGATCGACCAAATGGGTCGGGTTCAAGGTATAAGCGATTTATTAGATCGCTTACCCTACGACCCTAGACAACGTGGTAATCAGTAGGCATAGTCCCAAGGGACTATAACCAACGTGATTACACTCACGTTGCGAAGTTCAAACGAACTTTGCATTGACCATAACTGGTCAATGTAGAAAGTCAAACAAAGTTTGACTTTCAGACTCGAAAGACTCGAAAAGCAATAAAAGAACGAAAGAATACTTACGAAGGGTCCCCGAATGCTAATTTCGATTCAAAAATCTCAGGTATGAAACAATAGTTTCAACTTAGAGTTTCTCAAATCAAAATTCTAGTGATTTAAGCAATGGGGGGTATGGGGTATTTATAGTTTTCGGTCCACCGTTAAGATCGTTTCATGGAAACCGTGCTTTAATCGCAACCGTACAAGTGTCGGAACCTTATGGTGGCTAAAAGTTGATCCTTATCAGCTGACTAGACAAATGAGAATGAGTGGTGGTGGATCAAACAGCTGCAATCTGCTATTAGAAACATTTAACCTGGTCAGAAGGACTGACGCGGGCCGCGTGAGGATGTTAAGATCCTGAGGCGGGCCGCCTAGGAGTCACAGATCAGAACAAAGTTTCAGAATTGACAGTTTCAGTCCCTGCACGTGTTTAAGCCCATTTCCGGCACTTCTAAGGCCCGTAAAGCCAACTTTAAGGCCCTAAAATGATGCCTAAACATTGTGGACATGAAACATGTTCAAAAATATGCCGGGTGTTGGTTCGTTTGGGCGTACGAACGCGATGTTCGCTTAATTACGACGGAATGCGCATAAGCGCGTAAAACGATCCAAATGACGCAACGAATGGATTTTTGGCAAGCCAAACACTAAAGCATAATATAGTCATGCTTACATAAATTTTTGGATGTCCGGATGTATTCAGAACGTTAGTTATGCGCGAAAATGCAAACTTGTGCACTTTTTGACACTTTTAGTCCCTGAATGACACAAAAGTTTATTTTAGCATACCGAACACCTCAAAGCCTATTTCTAAGCTATGTGAAGGGTATTTATGGTATGTTTAACTTATGGTCATGCTCTGGAATGTCTGTTACAGTTCAAATTGGCATACTTTCACAGTTTGTCAACTTTAGTCCCTGTAAGCGATTTAACTTGACTTTGCAATACCAAAGCCTTCAAACCTTATTTCTAAGTTATGTAAAGGTTATTTAAGGTATGTTAAGCCTATTTCACTATTCCGGAGTGTTTGTTGCATTAAACTGGTTATATTTACGCATTAGTGCGTGTATAACCTTCCAGAAAGCGATTTAGAGCTTGAAATCGGATAAGAGTTGATATGTGCAAAAGATACACATATTTATCCAAGTCCAAAGTATGAAATACAATATTTCATTGGTTTGGTATTTGTTTGATGGTCGCAGTGACACAGGTGTCACAGAAATAAGTTTTGAAGGCTTTGGTATGGCAAAAACAAGTTAATTCGCTTACAGAGACTAAAATTGACAAACTGCGAAAGTATGCCAATTTGAACTGTAACGAACATTCCGGAACATGACCATAAGTTAAACATACCATAAATATCCTTTACATAGCTTAGAAATAGGCTTTGAGGGGTTCGGTATGCTAAAATAAACTTTAGGGTCATTCAGGGACTAAAAGCGTCAAAAAGTGCACAAGTTTGCACTTTCGCGCATAACTTACGTTCTGAATACACTCGGACATCCAAAAATTTATGTAAGCACTAAAATATTTTATTTTAATGTTTGTCATAAGAAAAATCCTTTCGTCACGCCATTTGGATCGTTTTTCGCGCTTATGCGCATTCCGTCGTAATTAACCGAACAACGCAACCGTACGGCCAAACGAACCGACATCCGAGATATTTTTGAGCACATATTAAGTTCCCTATACTTTAACTTCATTTTAGAGCTTTGAAATGGGGTTAACGGGCCTTAAACGTGTCGAAAATGGGTTGAATGCATGACAGGGACTAAAATGGTAAATCTGCCAAAGTTACATGCTTACGATGCGTAAGAATGTAACCCCTACGATGCGCAAGGGGTCTGCAGACCAGATGCAGTGTATTAAACAGCCTGTTTTCAGCTGTTAACCACTCCCAATCCCAATTCCACATGTCAATTCCTTATGGTGAGTGGCAAATTAACCTACCATAACATTCCAACACATGTACGGGTGGGATTCGAGCACGGTTTCCATGAAACGATCTTAACGGTTACCCGAAAACTATATATACCCATCCACCCCCATTGCAAAACTCACTAGAATCTGATTTGAGGAGCTCTAAGTTGAAACCTTTGTTTCATACCTGAGCTACTTGAATCACGATTAGCATTCGGGGACCCTTCGTAAGTATTCTTTCGTTCTTTTATTGCTTTTTGAGTCTTTTCGAGTCTGAAAGTCAAACTTTGTTTGACTTTCTGCATTGACCAGTTTATGGTCAATGCGAAGTTCGTTTGAACTTCGCAATGTGAGTGTAATCACGTTGGTTATAGTCCCTTGGGACTATGCCTACTGATTACCACGTTGTCTAGGGTCGTAGGGTAAGCGATCTAATAAATCGCTTATACCTTCGAACCCGACCCATTTGGTTGATCATTAGGATCCGACCAAACACATTAGGTGACCATAGTATATAGGGAATAACCTTCCGAGGTTATACCTTATGGTCACATCGTTTGACTAGTTGTATGATAGGTAGTTTATATGACTTAGGTAAATTACCAGAATACCCTTTTCATGTATAAATGGTAATTAAGCATATGTAACCTAAAATTTTGTCACATAACTGATTATGTAACATGTTAGGGCATATTCTACTTGTCATAGGACTAGTTAGGCGTCCGAACGCGTTTCACGCACACGACGCGTTAAAGTAGCATAAGCTACCTTAATGGGTCGCGATGGGTCGAAAGCACTTATGTTAGGTTTCATTTAGTATGTAGGCTTTGTTAAACCATATGACACGAGTCTCTATACTCGTTTGGTTTACGAACCCTCATTCTATCAGATCTTCCGATTTAGGTCCGGTTTATTAACATAGTTACCTATATTAGGTGCCGTTTGATATCCACGATCTCTAGCATTGTTTGGTTGTTACTCAAGGACTACTAAGCAATCTCAAGTGAGTACATAGACCCCTCTTTTACTGTTTTCCAAACTGTTTTGGGGTGAAACACATGTGCCTACTTGTTACTTTCATGCTTTCCTGTTTTCACATCATATACTTCCTACGTTCATTAGTACATTATAGTACATGATTTCATTACATTTTATGCTATGTATGTCCATTGTGTGCATACTTAGTACATGGTTCTACATTACATTTCTGCTATGTATGTTAACTGATAGCATGCTAGCACATTGATTTACATGACTTTTCTGCTTTGTATACTTAGTACATTTCTTATTCATCATATGCTTACATTTTGGTATGACATTTGGTTTGTTTAAACTATACTATACATTCATTAACACCGATCATGCCGCTCGGTAGTAGGTAGTGGTACCATAGGACTTGACAAATCTCATTCCTGAAATCTCGGGTTTGTTTGGACGTAAGGAATGACCGAATCCGAATACATATTCTTTTGATAACTCATTTTTACATAGTTATCCGACTATCGCAAGGCTTGGATGTATGAATTTTCACAACACCGCATAAATGTCTATATCAGTATAGCATGCATTTACTTCAATACTTTGTTTTGTGCATTTCACTTATGGTTTAGTTGATGCATTTCACTAGCCATACATATCATTTTGGTTACACATTACATGATTTACATTTGACACATAAACATTTTCAACATTGGTTATACGTTGCATGATTTACATCTTGACATAAACATTTTGGTATATTATTCAATACATTTGACAATTGGTTTAAAAATAGACATCTTACATTGTTGGTTTGGTTTGAGTAAGTGATTTAAGTAACGAGGCATGTGTAATATGATACAAGCATGGTGGATACGCCGCTGGTACTTCCTATATATAAGTGATTTTATGGTATTACATATCGTTGAGTTATTTGAAATCATTTCAATTTAGACATATAACATTTTATACAAATAACATACTTTTCACAATACATTGTTTTACAAACAACTTAATTTATACAAACTCATTTCACATGGTTATCCACTTAACCATGTGTTATTCTTTTATACATATATATATATATCATTTGGTTTATTTATCACTTTTCAAATGATTTACAAGACAAAGCAAATTACAGGGTTCATGACCCTACCTTAGCTTTGCTATAGGTGGGATATACTGAGTACGATGATGATGATGATGATGATGACTAAACATTTTCTTAAACCATAAGTCATGAATCCTATTTTCATAAACCTATGTATCTCACAGGCATTTTTATGCTGACGTACCTATTTTCACATGTGTTTTTCAGGAGATGATGCATAGGATTTATCAAGACATACTTAGGCGGACCTGTGCCTTAGTGACTTAAAACGAGACAAGAACTAGTTAAATTTTGTTATGTACTCTTTATTTCTTGTTTAAAGACAATGTAACTCGCTTGTTTGTTGAATAAAACGAAACTTAAATTTCCATGGTTGTGAAACATTAATTCTGTTACAACACTCCCCGATGTTTCCGCCACGTTTTGTATGTTCTACGTGGTCGGGGTGTGACACAAAATGCTTGGGAGGAACACCAAGGGGGGGGGGGCACCTTCTTTTATTTAAAAAAATCAATTTTCTTTTAAACAATATTAACTCTTATATATATAGTTTTATAACTTTTATAAAACTATAACATCACATGTTATAAGACTTATACTACTTTTATTATGTTATTTAACCCATTAAATAACAAAATAAATTATTCTCTCAAAATAAATTATCCATATAATTTATTAGTTTCTCAAGTGCAATTATTTAGAAAACCAATTTCTAAATATTCTAATTGTTAATATTTATTTGTTTGATCATATCAGAAATAAATATTATAGGTGTTTGTCTAGCATGTTATTGGGTATGACCCGACTTGGATCATAACGTACTAGCCACATCAATTTAATATGTGTCTTGGGTATACAGAGTCCAACAATCTTCCACTTGCACAAGATACATAGAAGATTGATGCAAGCAGTAAATGACGCCTAACAACGGTTTACTACCCCTAACACATATGACGAAGTGCCATTCAATAACATCATCCCCTTCAAGTCCCTTACTTGAACATGATTTAGGTGAATCTATCATTTATCCTTTTGTTGCAGATGTCATGTCAAATCCAGAGACATAGTGTGATCATTCTCTGTTGATTTAACTTTAGCAGGCCTTAGACATCTTACTCTCAATGAATAAGAGGAACAAATCCCTTCTTGACTACATACGTCTCTCACAAGCACCTTGTACCACACCTGAGCTTAGCCTTACGTACTCTTTTTTACAGACATCGAAGAACTAAGTCAAAGTATAATATTCGGTGAATATCAAGACCCAATATGTATCTCAGGTCAGAGGATACAATGATATTCTCCTTTACTCAAATTTACTTATGATCAATCACAAATGATTCCATGCAGTAACATTTGAGAGCGGGTCAGTCCAATATTTGTATGCCACAAATATCTATGAACTTTGGCAGCAACACTTTGCTCTATATTCATACCTAATGAATATCCACCAATCCAAGTTCATAATAGTCTTACATTCATATTTGTTCCCACAAGTATGATCGACTACAGACATTTAGAATAAGTAACTTATTCATGGATTTAAACATGCTAAAATGGAACATAACTCAACATACCATAAAGAGTTATAATAACCACTGTTCCAATATCCAAATACAAAATAGATCAAATCCAATCACTAGAATATCGAAGTCCTAAGGCACAAGTATGACCCTTTCATTCTTTGCCCATTCAAGGAGCTTCGTGAGTGGATCCGCCGTATTTTGATCAGTGTGAACTTTGCGAATACACATCTTTCGCTTTTTCAACTTCATCCCTTATGTAGTTGAAACTCCGCTCAATGTGCCTAGTCTTTTGATGTACACGAGGTTCCTTGATTTGAGAAATCGCACCATCGTTATCAAAAGGATCTCTAGGGGTCCTGAATGGTAGGGACTACCCCTAGATCGGCAATAATTCAAGTGGCAGATCCATATGAATTATCTCGATCAATGAAGCGGCGATGTATTCTAATTCTGTAGTGGACAATGCTACCCTGATTGTGATCGAGAATCATCTCGATTAGTTTGGAAACTCGTATCCATGTAACCCTTTACAACGAATTCCGAAATTCGCATCCCTGTAACCCTTTACAACAAGTTCTTCTTCACCAGATCCATATATTAGGAATATATCCTTAGTCCTTCTAAGGTATTTCAATATATATTTTAACAGTCACCCAATGACCGTTACTCGCTGGTATCTTCTCGTCATGCTTAAAGCGCATGACATGTCCGGTCTAGTGCATATCATTGCATAGATTATGGATCCTATACCAGACACATATGGGATTTCTTTCATTCTTTCTTGCTCATCCTTTGAGCTTGGACATTGAGACGCACTCAATATTGTCCCCTCTTGAATATGTACCGAACCTTTCATAGAGTTCTCTATCTTGAACCTTTTCAAGACTTTGTCAATGTATGCACTTTAGTTTAAACCTATCAAGCGCCTTGATCTATCCCTATAGATCTTTATTCCCAAAATATAGGCGGCTTCTCCAAGATCCTTAGTGGAAAAACAACTTCCAAGCCAGGGTTTTACACTTTCCATGGTTGGAATGTCATTTCCAAATAGTAGAATGTCATCGACATATAATACTAAGAAAATGATGATGCACCCACTAGCCTTCTTATACACACAAGCTTCATCGACGTTCTTGATGAATCCATATTCCCTAATCTCTTCATCAAGACAGTGATTCAAACTTCCAGTTGCTTTTTTCAATCCATAGATTGATTTCTTTAACTTGCATACTTTGTCAGGATGTTTTGGATCGACAAAACCTTCAGACTGAACCATATAGACATCTTCCTTAAAATATCCATTAAGGAAAGCCGTTTTGACATCCATTTTCCAAATCTCATAGTCATAATATGCAGCTATGGCAAATAATATCCTAATCGACTTTAGCATCGCCACGGGCGAGAAGGTCTCATCATAATCAACCCTTTGAGTTTGAGTAAAACCTTTTGCTACAAGTCTCCCTTTATAAGTATCCAAGTTTCCATGCATATCTATTTTCTTCCTGAAAACCCACTTATTTCCAACCACTTTGGAGTTAAGAGGTTGCATAACCAATTCCCATACTTGGTTGTTATACATGGAATGCATCTCTACATTCATGGCTTCAAGCCATTTGTCACTATTGGATTTTGACATTGCATCATGGTATGTGGTAGGTTCACCCGAATCTACCACGTAGCATCCATCCATGAAAAATCCATATCTTTCAGGTGGACTACTAATTCTACCAGATATGCGAACGTTTTTGTGTGTATTGATTAAGCACTCTATCATTTTCAACAACCTCTTGTTGAGTGCTAGTTTCAACCAAATGTGTATCGGCTTGTGGTTCTTGATCCTCATCAAGTTCCATTGTTCTACTAATTCCTTCCATAAGGAATTAGCTTCCAAGAACTTAGCCTTTTGAGTAACAAATACCTTTTGCTTTGTTGGATCGTAGGAATAATATCCTATATCATCTTTAGGATATCCTTCGAAGATATACTTAGTGGATCGTACTTCCAATTTGTTTGAGGTGTATTGCTTCACATAAGCTTCACAACCTCATACCTTCAAATATGATAATGATGGAGCCCTTCCATGCCATATTTCAAAAGGTGTCTTATCCACTTTCTTGCTTTGGGCCATATTTAATATACGAGCCACAGAGAGCAAAACCTAACCCCAAAATGATAGAGATAATGCGCTCCTAGCCATCATAGATCGAACCATATCCAAATAGAGTTCGATTCCTCCTCTATCGGAACGAAGAACTTTAGTTAAGTTGATTTTGTACTTCACCTTTTGAAGGCTTTGAACATTTCAAAACTTCAACTTTGTATCTCAGCAAGTATACATAACCATAACTGCTATAGTTATCGGTAAAAGGTAATGAAGTATCTCTCACCATTCCTAGTCATTGGCTTAAAAGGATCACATACATCCGAATGTATGATACCTAATAAATCTTTTACCCTTTCCCACTAAAGGGTTTCTTAGTCATTTTGCTTTGTAAACAAGATTCGCATGTATCAAATGAACCAACTTCATTTGTCTCCAAAAGACCATTCTTTCGAAGTGTTTACATGCGACTTCCGTTTATATGACCAAGGCGATAATGCCAAAGATAGGTCTCACTCAAATCCATTTTGAGTTTCTTGGTGATTGCTTGGTACATATAACTATCAAATGACGTCTTATTATGAACCAATTCATAAATACCATTTGAAAGCATAGCTTTAAAGTAAAACATGTCATTTATCGAAATATAAATATCATTGTTTACAAACTTTAAATCGAAACCATATTGTCTTATAAGGGAAACTTGAATAATGTTCCTAGTCAAACTAGGAGCATTCAAAACATTTTTTAAAACAATTTCCAAACCATTTGGAAGTTTCAAAACATAGTCTCCTAGGGCTTCAACTTGAACTTTCGTTCCATTGCCCATGAAGAGACTAATGTCTCCCTTCTTGTAATGCTTATTTCTTTTTAACTCTTGCAACGAATTGCAAATATGAGTTCCACATCTGGTATCTAATACCAATGTGTTTGAAGAAATAACATTAAGGTCAATATGTTTCATAAAGACTGTACCTGAGGTTTGCCTGGCATCCCTCTTGTTTTTCAACTCTTTGAGATAGGTTGACAATTCCTTTTCAAATGCCCTATCTCACCATACTCAAAGTATGGATTGTTCGTGGCAACCTTTGCCTTCTTTTGGTTTCGGTGGTTCCTGTCACACCCCGACCGCGTAAAACAACAAATCGCGGCGGAAACATCGGGGCGTGTTGCAACAGAATTAATGTTTCATAACCATGGATACCAAAAAGTGTTTCGTTTTATTAAACATTGAATAATTACATCGTCTGGAAATCTAAATACACAAATTAAACATAGTCTATCATTGTTATTGAGTCACTAAGGCCTTGTCCAGTCCTATGTGAGCATGCATCTTATCAATCGATATCATTCAACAATACCTGAAACATATGTGAAAACGAGGTCAGCAAAGAAATGCTGGCGAGTACATAGGTTTTGTGAAAATAAGATTCATGACTCCTGTTTAAGAAAATGTTTAGTCATGAACCTTGTAATTTGCTTTGTCTTTGTAAATCATTTGAAAAAAATAATAAGTTCAGGTGATATGTATAAATAAGAGAATAATGCATGATTAAATGAATAACCATGTAAAATGAGTTTGTATAAGATAAGTTGTTTGTAAATAAATGTCTTGTGAAAAGTATGTTACTTGTATAAAATGTTCTATGTCTCAAACTGAAATGATTCAAATAACGCTACAATATGTAATACCATACAAACACTTATATATAGGAAGTACCAGCGGCGTATCCACCATGCTTGTATCATATTCCACACGCATTGTTACTTAATCACTTAGTCAAACCAAACCACCAAAGTAATGTTCATGCCCAATGTAAATCATGTAATATGTATAACCAAAACCCAATCGTATATCGCTTTGAAGCCAATCGTTTACCCAATCGTTAAAACATCGTGTGAAAACCAATTGTTTACCCAATCGTTAAATTCGTTTTAGGTCGTGAAACTACTTAAATGGTCGTCTCGCTAATAACATTCAAACCTTCTTGACTCGCATTAATAAACCCTTACCAAAGGATAGATTAATAATTCGCATTAATAAACCCTTACCAAAGGATAGATTAACATCTCGCATTAATAAACCCTTACCAAAGAGTAAATTAAAAATTACAGATTCAGTCGCTACTCACAACACCCACACATAACTACGGGTGTAGTAAATAACGGGACTTGTCAGATCCTATGGTACCATAACCTAATACTGGTCGGCTTGATCATTGCTAATGAATGTCATTTGTTATGTAACTACAACCAACAAGTTTGTTCACTTTATGAAATCGTTATTAGTTTTGTATAAATCGTCTTAATCGTTTTTGAAACCATCGTTATAACATCGAAAATCGTTTTGTTATCATCGTTAAAGCCTTGAAAACATTTAGCACATATGAGTCACCCCAAAACAATTGAAAGCAGTAAAATAGGGGAATAATGTACTCGCCTGAGAATGCTTAGAGGTCTTGAACAACAACCAAACAAAGCTAGAGGGAGCACGGAATCAGTCGGCAAATCTATAAATAAACCGGACTTTAATCGGGAGATCGGATAGGATGAGGCTTGGTAAACCAAATGAGTATTGGAACTCATATGATATGGTTTAACAAGGCCTACATACTACATTGAGACTAACCTAAGTGCTTTCGACTCATCGCGACCCATTTAGGTAACATACGCTACTTTAACGCGTCATGCGCGCAAAGCGCGTTCGGACCGTCTAACTAGTCCTATGACAAGTGTTATATGCCTAAACATGTTACATAATCAGTTATGTGACAAAAGTTTAGGTTACATATGCTTAATTACCAATTATACATGAAAAGGGTATTCTGGTAATTTACCTAAGGCATATAAACTACCTATCATACAACTACTTAAACGAAGCGACCATAGGGTATAACCTAGGAAGGTTATTCCCTACCTACTATGGTCACCTAATGTATTTGGTCGGATCCTAATGATCGACCAAACTGGGTCGGGTTCGAAGGTATAAGCGATTTATTAGATCGCTTACACTACGACCCTAGACAACGTGGTAATCAGTAGGCATAGTCCCAAGGGACTATAACCAACGTGATTACACTCACGTTGCGAAGTTCAAACGAACTTCGCATTGACCATAACTGGTCAACGCAGAAAGTCAAACAAAGTTTGACTTTCAGACTCGAAAGACTCGAAAAGCAATAAAAGAACGAAAGAATACTTACGAAGGGTCCCCGAATGCTAATCTCGATCCAAGAATCTCAGGTATGAAACAATGGTTTCAACTTAGAGTTCCTAAGATCAAGATTCTAGTGATTTTAGCAATGGGGGTGAATGGGTATTTATAGGAATACCCGAACCGTTAGGATCGTTTCTAGGAAAACGTGATGCGATCTTGGCCATACACTTAGCACACATGGTATTGTAATACCATGTGCCATCAAAACCAGCCCATAGTATTGTTAAAACATGTGCAAAATTGAATTTGGACCAGATTCAAAGTTTCTACACAGAAAGTTTCAAAAATGGCAGATTTGGTCCCTGTAGTGTAATAAGGCCTTTTCCGACGCGTTTAAGGCCCGTTAACCTCATTTAAAAGCTCTAAAATGAAGTTAAAGTAAAGGGAACTTAAAATGTTCTCAAAAATATCTCGGATGTCGGTTCGTTTAGCCGTACGGTTGCGTTGTTCGGCTAATTACGACGGAATGCGCATAAGCGCGAAAAACGATCCAAATGACGTGACGAATGGATTTTTCTTATGGCGAACACTAAAATATAATGTAGTCATGCTTACATAAATTTTTGGATGTCCAGATGTATTCAGAACGTAAGTTATGCGCGAAAATGAAAACTTGTGCACTTTTTGACACTTTTAGTCCCTGAATGACACAAAAGTTTATTTTAGCATACCGAACACCTCAAAGCCTATTTCTAAGCTATGTGAAGGGTATTTATGGTATGTTTAACTTATGGTCATGCTCCGGAATGTCTGTTACAGTTCGAATTGGCATACTTTCGCAGTTTGTCAAGTTTAGTCCCTGTAAGCGATTTAACTTGATTTTGCCATACCAAAGCCTTCAAAACTTATTTCTAAGTTATGTAAAGGTTATTTAAGGTATGTTAAGCCTATGTCACTATTCCGGAGTGTTTGTTGCATTAAACTGGTTATATTTACGCATCTGTGCCCGTATAACCTTCCAGAAAGCGATTTAGAGTTTGAAATTGAACAAGAATTGATATGTGCAAATGATACACATATTTTTACAAATCCCAAGTATGAAATATAATATTTCATTGTTTTGGTATTTGTTTGATGGCCGTGGAGGCACAGGTGTTACAGTCTCCCCTACTTTAGGAAATTTCGTCCCGAAATTTATTTAGAGGAAACTTGTGAGAGTTTAAAACATGAAGTTGAAAAGATTGAACAATATTGATTAGGGTTCTGAACTTCTAGTAACCTTTAATAACATCATGATTGCAATGTAAGAGGGATACTTATATACAAGTATATGAAGCGTCATTGGTGCGTCCACCGTACCTCTATTACATCGTTCTCATTTCGTTATTGTTGTCACTATCGGCTCTTACACATAATAAATCTTACTGGGTTTCTGTGCACTGAATTTCATAATTATGTACGCGTCCATAATTAGACAATTCCTTGCACAGTTCACACAGTCTATTTTATAATGTGTAGGGTAAAACCAAATGAACAAACCTGTGATGAGTATAACTAGACCGCCATAGAGTCCTTTTAATTAAATCAATAAATGATCTAAATAGACTATCAAGGAGTCTGTTCAGCTACATCACTAGATGTCGTTCTTTAACCAAATGGTGAATCAATCTTTTAGACTAGACCATCCAAGGGTCTCTCATCGAATCATGGAATGGTACTATATAACCCAAGGGTCTTAACTACTACGTAGAAGCCCATAAGGATTTAAGGTAGTACTTTTTGAATATCCTACTATGAATCCCTCATATGAAGATATGAAAGATTCTATGAGGATTTGAAAAAATCATAACACACAAAAACATAGAGGAGTACACATAAACACATATCATATAACCACAAAATTGTTCGTTAATTTGTCTTGTAAATTGCGTACATGCATTTAAAGCACACTAGGAATCCATTCCGTGGATTTCATTTGGTACTTTAAACGTTACCAAGAATCCAACTATAAAGATAGAAAGATTCAAAAAGAAAATTCGATTTCGATTATTAGGAACCGAAGTGTTCGAATTAAGGTACATAAGGAATCCAATTAAGGACTCTGATTTGAATGATAATCATCCACAAGGATCTAATTGTGAAGATAAAAAGATCCCATATGAATTTTAGAAGTTGAAGATGTTTTGAAACCTTGCACTGGATGTGCTTAGGTCAAAACATGTTGTAAATTGCTTATGAAGTTGAGATGCTTGATATGCCAAGGCGAAATATGAAGCAGAATTTTGAAGGTTAAGTCAATGTATGAGGAAAATATTTTTGAAAACTATGCATGGGGTTCTTTTAAGAAAAATGTGTTTAACGTTTTGAAACCTTATATATAATACTTTTTTGCAATCATAAAGTAGGTGTATTAGGTAGATATATAAAAAATGTTTTTAAAATCATACGAGATGAATTTTGAAATTATGTATAAGGTTTTTGAAAGACATGAATGATGCTTTTCGAAATCATGCACTTGATAAGAAAATGTATTGTGTTAATATTGTCTTCAGACTATATGAAATATTTTGAAATTAGGAAGGTTGGTTTTGATAACATGGACAATGTTTTTGAAATAACATAGACAATGCATTTAAAAAAAAATTGTTTTCAAACTATATGAAATGTTTTGAAATCATGAAGATTGTTTTGAAATACTTGTACTGTGTATGTTGAAAAATCAAAACGTAATGGGTGTGAGATTTGAAAATACCCTTAGTTATCTAACCAAGGATTTAAAGGCACAGATGTGCGAAAAGCACGATTACTCATAATGTCACTTAATTTTCTGTACTTTGTTTCTTAGAGTGAAACGAGTACTTAAAATTTTTGAGGGAATCATGAGCAATCATTTGAAAGAGAGAAATCACAAGAGTAGTTTGTAAGGTACATAGTTCCTTGATGTAGGTATCATAGGAAAAGCCATACACACCTAGCAGGGGGTTGAGCTGGTTGGTTGGGGACTGCTTTACCATTGTGAGCGACCATGGCGAAGTTCTGAGAAGCCTTTCGCTTCTTTGACTTCTTAGGGGATCGTTCATCCATGGTCTTTGATTCCTCGATTGGTTTATTGGCTGATGGTGTTGTCGCCTGACTAGGTCCTGCCTGTCTTGGTGACTCTTGAGTGGCTTCATCCTGGAGATGATACATGGCAGTAGCTAATTCAACAGTCTTCAGGACTACTTCGCCTATTCGCTGAGCGAATTTTGGCTGCTTGCTCAGATATCTGGGCGTCATCGTGATGAAGAGACATTCTCGAAGAAAAAGAAAGGCATAGGGAGAAACAGGTGAAAGATTATTGGACAATCAAAACAGAATGATAACGCATGAAGATTGCGATCATTTGTTTGTTACCTAAGGCAAACAAATGAGACGGAGACTGATCAAAGTAAATGGGTCAAAAATAATGTATCGCGAAGACATGCTCGCCTATAAGTGAACACTCATCCCAAGAATTCCCAGGTAAGCACAACTGGTCTCGCGTCTGATGAGATGTATACGAAGTGCTTGCCTAGACAGAAAACCCAGAATACAGGCATTCACCCTTCCAGTTTGCACGTGTTCACATTATTTAAAACCCAAAACCTTGACGAAGTTTTGAAAACTCAAAGGGGTTCAAAACCATATAATAGAGAGTTCAAAACCTAGTAATCAATCATCCTAGAACAGATGATTAGTTTTCAAAGCGGTTTTGAAATTTATGTTCTTGTTGTGGTCGTCGCCTAAGGATAGGTGACGGTATTGTTTTATGACTAAACGCAAGTAAACTCGCGTTAGGGTCCTAAGAAGGTTATAGACTAGGTCAAAGCATTACTAATTACTAATAACCTAATTTCCTATAACCATTGGCTCTGATACCATCTTTTCTGTCACACCCCGACCGCGTAAAACAACAAATCGCGGCGGAAACATCGGGGCGTGTTGCAACAGAATTAATGTTTCATAACCATGGATACCAAAAAGTGTTTCGTTTTATTAAACATTGAATAATTACATCGTCTGGAAATCTAAATACACAAATTAAACATAGTCTATCATTGTTATTGAGTCACTAAGGCCTTGTCCAGTCCTATGTGAGCATGCATCTTATCAATCGATATCATGCAACAATACCTGAAACATATGTGAAAACGAGGTCAGCAAAGAAATGCTGGCGAGTACATAGGTTTTGTGAAAATAAGATTCATGGCTTCTGTTTAAGAAAATGTTTAGTCATGAACCTTGTAATTTGCTTTGTCTTTGTAAATCATTTGAAAAAAATAATAAGTTCAGGTGATATGTATAAATAAGAGAATAATGCATGATTAAATGAATAACCATGTAAAATGAATTTGTATAAGATAAGTTGTTTGTAAATAAATGTCTTGTGAAAAGTATGTTACTTGTATAAAATGTTCTATGTCTCAAACTGAAATGATTCAAATAACGCTACAATATGTAATACCATACAAACACTTATATATAGGAAGTACCAGCGGCGTATCCACCATGCTTGTATCATATTCCACACGCATTGTTACTTAATCACTTAGTCAAACCAAACCACCAAAGTAATGTTCATGCCCAATGTAAATCTTGTAATATGTATAACCAAAACCCAATCGTATATCGCTTTGAAGCCAATCGTTTACCCAATCGTTAAATTCGTTTTAGGTCGTGAAACTACTTAAATGGTCGTCTCGCTAATAACATTCAAACCTTCTTGACTCGCATTAATAAACCCTTACCAAAGGATAGATTAACATCTCGCATTAATAAACCCTTACCAAAGAGTAAATTAAAAATTACAGATTCAGTCGCTACTCACAACACCCACACATAACTACGGGTGTAGTAAATAACGGGACTTGTCAGATCCTATGGTACCATAACCTAATACTGGTCGGCTTGATCATTGCTAATGAATGTCATTTGTTATGTAACTACAACCAACAAGTTTGTTCACTTTTTTGAAATCGTTATTAGTTTTGTATAAATCGTCTTAATTGTTTTTGAAACCATCGTTATAACATCGAAAATCATTTTGTTATCATCGTTAAATCCTTGAAAACATTTAGCACATATGAGTCACCCCAAAACAATTGAAAGCAGTAAAATAGGGGAATAATGTACTCGCCTGAGAATGCTTAGAGATCTTGAACAACAACCAAACAAAGCTAGAGAGAGCACGGAATCAGTCGACAATCTAGAACTATGTAAATAAACCGGACTTAAATCGGGAGATCGGATAGGATGAGGCTTGGTAAACCAAATGAGTATTGGAACTCATATGATATGGTTTAACAAGGCCTACATACTACAATGAAACCAAACCTAAGTGCTTTCGACCCATCGCGACCCATTAAGGTAGCTTATGCTACTTTAACGCGTCGTTCGCGTGAAACGCGTTCGGGACGTCTAACTAGTCCTATGACAAGTATTTATATGCCTAAACGTGTTTAATTATGTTGTATAATCAGTTATGTACAAAAGTTTAGGTTACATAAGCTTAATTACCAATTATACATGAAAAGGGTATTCTGGTAATTTACCTAAGGCATATAAACTACCTATCATACAACTATTCAAACGAAGCGACCATAGGGTATAACCTCGGGAGGTTATTCCCTACCTACTATGGTCACCTAATGTATTTGGTCGGATCTTAATGATCGACCAAACTGGGTCGGGTTCGAAGGTATAAGCGATTTATTAGATCGCTTACCCTACGACCCTAGACAACGTGGTAATCAGTAGGCATAGTCCCAAGGGACTATAACCAACGTGATTACACTCACGTTGCGAAGTTCAAACGAACTTCGCATTGACCATAACTGGTCAATGTAGAAAGTCAAACAAAGTTTGACTTTCAGACTCGCAAGACTCGAAAAGCAATAAAAGAACGAAAGAATACTTACGAAGGGTCCCCGAATGCTAACTTCGATTCAAAAATCTCAGGTATGAAACAATAGTTTCAACTTAGAGTTTCTCAAATCAAAGTTCTTGTAATTTTGAAGCATGGGGGGTGGGGTATTTATAGGATTTCCCGAACCGTTAGGATCGTTTCTTGGAAAAAGTGCTTCAATCTTGGCCATACACTAGCACCCATGGTATTGTAATACCATGTGCCCAAAATACCAGCCCATAGATTCCCAAAACCATGTGCAACAAGTGGGAAGGACTAGATTCGATGTATAAGCAAACATCTTTCAGAAATGACAGTTTTGGTCCCTGTTATGTGTTTATGCCATTTCCGACACTTCTAAGGCCCGTAAAGCCAACTTTAAGGCCCTAAAATGATGTCTAAACATTGTGGACATGAAACATACTCAAAAATATGCCGGATGATGGTTCGTTTGGTCGTACGAACGCGATGTTCGCTTAATTACGACGGAATGCGCATAAGCGCGAAAAACGATCCAAATGACGCAACGAATGGATTTTTGGCAAGCCAAACACTAAAGCATAATATAGTCATGCTTACATAAATTTTTGGATGTCCGGATGTATTCAGAACGTAAGTTATGCGCGAAAGTGCAAACTTGTGCACTTTTTGACACTTTTAGTCCCTGAATGACCCAAAAGTTTATTTTAGCACACCGAACCCCTCAAAGCCTATTTCTAAGCTATGTAAAGGATATTTAAGGTGTGTTTAACTTATGGTCATGTTCCGGAATGTCCGTTACAGTTCAAATTGGCATACTTTCGCAGTTTGTCAAGTTTAGTCCCTGTAAGCGAATTAGCTTGTTTTCGGCATACCAAACCTTCCAAAACTTATTTCTAAGTTATGTAAAGGTTATTTAAGGTATGTTAAGCCTATGTCACTATTCCGGAGTGTTTGTTGCATTAAACTGGTTATATTTACGCATCAGTGCGCGTATAACCTTCCAGAAAGCGATTTAGAGTTTGAAATTGAACAAGAATTGATATGTGCAAATGATACACATATTTTTACAAATCCCAAGTATGAAATATAATATTTCATTGGTTTGGTATTTGTTTGATGGCCGTGGAGGCACAGGTGTTACAGTCTCCCCTACTTTAGGAAATTTCGTCCCGAAATTTATTTAGAGGAAACTTGTGAGAGCTTGGAAATATGAAGTTGAAAAGATCGAACAACATTGGTTAGGGTTCTTGAACTTCTAGTAACCATAATAACATTATGTTTGCAATGTAAGAGGGACACTTATATACAAGTATATGAAGCGTCATTGGTGCGTCCACCGTACCTCCATTACATCGTTCTCATTTCGTTATTTTTGTCACTATCGGTTCTTACACATAATAAATCTTACTGGGTTCCTATGCACTAAATTTCATAATTATGTACGTGTCCATAATTAGACAATTTCTTGCACAGTTCACACAGTCTATTTTATAATGTGTAGGGTAAAACCAAATGAACAAACCTGTGATGAGTGTAACTAGACCGCCATAGAGTCCTTTTAATTAAATCAATAAATGATCTAAATAGACTATCAAGGAGTCTGTTCAGCTACATCACTAGATGTCGTTCTTTAACCAAATTTTGAATCAATCTTTTAGACTAGACCACTCAAGGGTCTCTCATCGAATCATGGAATGGTATTATATAACCCAAGGGTCTTAACTACTACGTAGAAGCCCATAAGGATTTAAGGTAGTACTTTTTGAATATCCTACTATGAATCCCTCATATGAAGATATGAAAGATTCTATGAGGATTTGAAAAATCGTAACACACAAAAACATAGAGGAGAACACATAAACACATATCATATAACCACAAAATTGTTCGTTAATTTGTCTTGTAAATTGCGTACATGCATTTAAAGCACACTAGGAATCCATTCCGTGGATTTCATTTGGTACTTTAAACGTTACCAAGAATCCAACTATAAAGATAGAAAGATTCAAAAAGAAAATTCGATTTCGATTATTAGGAACCGAAGTGTTCGAATTAAGGTACCTAAGGAATCCAATTAAGGACTCTGATTTAAATGATAATCATCCACAAGGATCTAATTGTAAAGATAAAAAGATCCCATATGAATTTTAGAAGTTGAAGATGTTTTGAAACCTTGCACTGGATGTGCTTAGGTCAAAACATGATGTAAAATGCTTATGAAGTTGAGATGCTTGATATGTCAAGGCGACATATGAAGCAGAATTTTGAAGGTTAAGTCAATGTATGAGGAAAATATTTTTGAAAACTATGCATGGGGTTCTTTTAATAAAAATGTGTTTAACGTTTTTGAAACCTTATATATAATACTTTTTGAAATCATAAAGTAGGTGTATTAGGTAGATATATTTACAAAAATGTTTTAAAATCATGCGAGATGAATTTTGAAATTATGTATAAGGTTTTTGAAAGACATGAATGATGCTTTTCGAAATCATGCACTTGATCAGAAAATGTATTGTGTTAATATTGTCTTCAGACTATATGAAATATTTTGAAATTAGAAAGGTTGGTTTTGATAACATGGCCAATGTTTTTGAAATAACATAGACAATGCATCTAGAAAAATTGTTTTCAAACTATATGAAATGTTTTGAGATCATGAAGATTGTTTTGAAATACTGGTACTGTGTATGTTGAAAAATCAAAACGTAATGGGTATGAGATTTGAAAATACCCTTAGTTATCTAACCAAGGATTTAAAGGCACAGATGTGCGAAAAGCACGATTACTCATAATGTCACTTAATTTTCTGTACTTTGTTTCTTAGAGTGAAACGAGTACTTAAAATTTTTGAGGGAATCATGAGCAATCATTTGAAAGAGAGAAATCACAAGAGTAGTTTGTAAGGTACATAGTTCCTTGATGTAGGTATCATAGGAAAAGCCATACACACCTAGCAGGGGGTTGAGCTGGTTGGTTGGGGACTGCTTTACCATTGTGAGCGACCATGGCGAAGTTCTGAGAAGCCTTTCGCTTCTTTGACTTCTTAGGGGATCGTTCATCCATGGTCTTTGATTCCTCGATTGGTTTATTGGCTGATGGTGTTGTCGCCTGACTAGGTCCTGCCTGTCTTGGTGACTCTTGAGTGGCTTCATCCTGGAGATGATACATGGCAGTAGCTAATTCAACAGTCTTCAGGACTACTTCGCCTATTCGCTGAGCGAATTTTGGCTGCTTGCTCAGATATCTGGGCGTCATCGTGATGAAGAGACATTCTTGAAGAAAAAGAAAGGCATAGGGAGAAACAGGTGAAAGATTATTGGACAATCAAAACAGAATGATAACGCATGAAGATTGCGATCATTTGTTTGTTACCTAAGGCAAACAAATGAGACGGTGACTGATCAAAGTAAATGGGTCAAAAATAATGTATCACGAAGACATGCTCGCCTATAAGTGAACACTCATCCCAAGAATTCCCAGGTAAGCACAACTGGTCTCGCGTCTGATGAGATGTATACGAAGTGCTTGCCTAGACAGAAAACCCAGAATACAGGCATTCACCCTTCCAGTTTGCACGTGTTCACATTATTTAAAACCCAAAACCTTGACGAAGTTTTGAAAACTCAAAGGGGTTCAAAACCATATAATAGAGAGTTCAAAACCTTACAATAGAGGGTTCAAAACCTAGTAATCAATCATCCTAGAACAGATGATTAGTTTTCAAAGCGGTTTTGAAATTTATGTTCTTGTTGTGGTCATCGCCTAAGGATAGGTGACGGTATTGTTTTATGACTAAACGCAAGTAAACTCGCGTTAGGGTCCTAAGAAGGTTATAGACTAGGTCAAAGCATTACTAATTACTAATAACCTAATTCCCTATAACCATTGGCTATGATACCATCTTTTCTGTCACACCCCGACCGCGTAAAACAACAAATCGCGGCGGAAACATCGGGGCGTGTTGCAACATAATTAATGTTTCATAACCATGGATACCAAAAAGTGTTTCGTTTTATTAAACATTGAATAATTACATCGTCTGGAAATCTAAATACACAAATTAAACATAGTCTATCATTGTTATTGAGTCACTAAGGCCTTGTCCAGTCCTATGTGAGCATGCATCTTATCAATCGATATCATTCAACAATACCTGAAACATATGTGAAAACGAGGTCAGCAAAGAAATGCTGGCGAGTACATAGGTTTTGTGAAAATAAGATTCATGACTTCTGTTTTAAGAAAATGTTTAGTCATGAACCTTGTAATTTGCTTTGTCTTTGTAAATCATTTGAAAAATAATAAGTTCAGGTGATATGTATAATAAGAGAATAATGCATGATTAAATGAATAACCATGTAAAATGAGTTTATATAAGATAAGTTGTTTGTAAATAAATGTCTTGTGAAAAGTATGTTACTTGTATAAAATGTTCTATGTCTCGAGCTGAAATGATTCAAATAACGCTACAATATGTAATACCATACAAACACTTATATATAGGAAGTACCAGCGGCGTATCCACCATGCTTGTATCATATTCCACACGCATTGTTACTTAATCACTTAATCAAACCAAACCACCAAAGTAATGTTCATGCCCAATGTAAATCATGTAATATGTAACCAAAACCCAACCGTATATCGCTTTGAAGCCAATCGTTTACCCAATCGTTAAAACATCGTGTGAAAACCAATCGTTTACCCAATCGTTAAATTCGTTTTAGGTCGTGAAACTACTTAAATGGTCGTCTCGCTAATAACATTCAAACCTTCTTGACTCGCATTAATAAACCCTTACCAAAGGATAGATTAATAATTCGCATTAATAAACCCTTACCAAAGGATAGATTAACATCTCGCATTAATAAACCCTTACCAAAGAGTAAATTAACAATTACAGATTCAGTCGCTACCCACAACACCCACACATAACTACGGGTGTAGTAACTAACGGGATTTGTCAGATCCTATGGTACCATAACCTAATACTGGTCGGCTTGATCATTGCTAATGAATGTCATTTGTTATGTAACTACAACCAACAAGTTTGTTCACTTTTTTGAAATCGTTATTAGTTTTGTATAAATCGTCTTAATTGTTTTTGAAACCATTGTTATAACATCGAAAATCGTTTTGTTATCATCGTTAAATCCTTGAAAACATTTAGCACATATGAGTCACCCCAAAACAATTGAAAGCAGTAAAATAGGGGAATAATGTACTCGCCTGAGAATGCTTATAGGTCTTGAACAACAACCAAACAAAGCTAGAGAGAGCACGGAATCAGTCGACAATCTAGAACTATGTAAATAAACCGGACTTAAATCGGGAGATCGGATAGGATGAGGCTTGGTAAACCAAATGAGTATTGGAACTCATATGATATAGTTTAACAAGGCCTACATACTACAATGAAACCAAACCTAAGTGCTTTCGACCCATCGCGACCCATTAAGGTAGCTTATGCTACTTTAACGCGTCGTTCGCGTGAAACGCGTTCGGGACGTCTAACTAGTCCTATGACAAGTATTTATATGCCTAAACGTGTTTAATTATGTTGTATAATCAGTTATGTACAAAAGTTTAGGTTACATAAGCTTAATTACCAATTATACATGAAAAGGGTATTCTGGTAATTTACCTAAGGCATATAAACTACCTATCATACAACTATTCAAACGAAGCGACCATAGGGTATAACCTCGGGAGGTTATTCCCTACCTACTATGGTCACCTAATGTATTTGGTCGGATCTTAATGATCGACCAAACTGGGTCGGGTTCGAAGGTATAAGCGATTTATTAGATCGCTTACCCTACGACCCTAGACAACGTGGTAATCAGTAGGCATAGTCCCAAGGGACTATAACCAACGTGATTACACTCACGTTGCGAAGTTCAAACGAACTTCGCATTGACCATAACTGGTCAATGTAGAAAGTCAAACAAAGTTTGACTTTCAGACTCGAAAGACTCGAAAAGCAATAAAAGAACGAAAGAATACTTACGAAGGGTCCCCGAATGGTAACTTCGATTCAAAAATCTCAGGTATGAAACAATAGTTTCAACTTAGAGTTTCTCAAATCAAAGTTCTTGTAATTTTGAAGCATGGGGGGTGGGGTATTTATAGGATTTCCCGAACCGTTAGGATCGTTTCTTGGAAAAAGTGCTTCAATCTTGGCCATACACTAGCACCCATGGTATTGTAATACCATGTGCCCAAAATAACAGCCCATAGATTCCCAAAACCATGTGCAACAAGTGGGAAGGACTAGATTCGATGTATAAGCAAACATCTTTCAGAAATGACAGTTTTGGTCCCTGTTATGTGTTTATGCCATTTTCGACACTTCTAAGGCCCGTAAAGCCAACTTTAAGGCCCTAAAATGATGTCTAAACATTGTGGACATGAAACATACTCAAAAATATGCCGGATGATGGTTCGTTTGGTCGTACGAACGCGATGTTCGCTTAATTACGACGGAATGCGCATAAGCGCGAAAAACGATCCAAATGACGCAACGAATGGATTTTTGGCAAGCCAAACACTAAAGCATAATATAGTCATGCTTACATAAATTTTTGGATGTCCGGATGTATTCAGAACGTAAGTTATGCGCGAAAGTGCAAACTTGTGCACTTTTTGACACTTTTAGTCCCTGAATGACCCAAAAGTTTATTTTAGCACACCGAACCCCTCAAAGCCTATTTCTAAGCTATGTAAAGGATATTTAAGGTGTGTTTAACTTATGGTCATGTTCCGGAATGTCCGTTACAGTTCAAATTGGCATACTTTCGCAGTTTGTCAAGTTTAGTCCCTGTAAGCGAATTAGCTTGTTTTCGGCATACCAAACCTTCCAAAACTTATTTCTAAGTTATGTAAAGGTTATTTAAGGTATGTTAAGCCTATGTCACTATTCCGGAGTGTTTGTTGCATTAAACTGGTTATATTTACGCATCAGTGCGCGTATAACCTTCCAGAAAGCGATTTAGAGTTTGAAATTGAACAAGAATTGATATGTGCAAATGATACACATATTTTTACAAATCCCAAGTATGAAATATAATATTTCATTGGTTTGGTATTTGTTTGATGGCCGTGGAGGCACAGGTGTTACACCAAGCTTAAAATTTCGGCCATAGGGTTTTAACCAAACCCAAAACCCGAAAATTTTAATCTATTGAAGCATGCACTCATATAAGCGGCTCTGATACCATTCTTGGGGTTTACACATGTTTATTAAAGTAATTTTATCCAAATAAAATTAAAACACAGCGGAAAAAGATTTAAAACATGTTACTTTACAAGATTTAAAACCATTTTTAAATGCAAATCCCAATAACCGGATCCATATACGAACATGCATGCTATCAAAAACAATCATAGGGTGTTTAAGAATACTACCATTCAAAGAGCAAGGAGATATGAAGAAGATGATATTCTTGAATGGAAATCTTCAAAGGAGAAGACCTCAAGCTTGCATACCCCAAGCCTCCAATGAACACCTTATGTTGCTAGGATTTACACTTGTGAACTCACTTGAAAAATCCTTCTTGTTCAACCACCTTGGCCGAAATTTTGAGAGGATTCTCTAGAGTTTTTGCACTTGATTATACCAACTTGAAAAACCCTCTTGGATGGCACATTATGGCCGAAAATCTTGAGAGCTTTTTACAAGTTCTTTCAAGTTCATCTTTTTCTAATTTTGTCATACAAAATTATTATAAAACAAGGAGAGAGAGAGCCACCCATTTTGTCCAATCAAAAAACAACTAGACATGCAAAATGCATGGAGTCTTATTGGACCAAAATGCTTGGGAGGAACACCAAGGGGGGGGGCACCTTCTTTTATTTAAAAAAATCAATTTTCTTTTAAACAATATTAAGTCTTATATATATATATATATATATATAGTTTTATAACTTTTATAAAACTATAACATCACATGTTATAAGACTTATACTACTTTTATTATGTTATTTAACCCATTAAATAACAAAATAAAATATTCTCTCAAAATAAATTATCCATATAATTTATTAGTTTCTCAAGTGCAATTATTTAGAAAACCAATTTCTAAATATTCTAAGTGTTAATATTTATTTGTTTGATCATATCAGAAATAAATATTATAGGTGTTTGTCTAGCTTGTTATTGGGTATGACCCGACTTGGATCATAACGTACTAGCCACATCAATTTAATATGTGTCTTGGGCATACAGATTCCAACATTGATGTTGAAGGTTCTTCCGCAGGCTGCTTGTTGTTGCTGTTGTGGTTGCTGTTGCTGCGGTGGCGGTTGTTACTGCGGCTCTTATTTCACAACGCGGTGTGGGCAGACATTTGCAAAGTGGCTGGGATCACCACAAGTGTAGTAAACAAGTGCATTAGCAACTTGTGTTGGAAGAGCCTGGTTAACCTGAGGAGCAAGAGGTTGATCTGGCGGTGCTGTGAGATCTTGAGGAGCTTGCTGACGATGGCCTGAGCTGCAGTGAGCTGTGTAGTGCCCGTAGAGATTGCAATTGACACAAAACGGCAGTTCATTCCCACTGGATGATGATAAGTGCAAGTAGGGCATAGTGGGTGAGCACCAGTATACGCACGCTTAGCAGGCAGTGCGTTGGGAGTAGCAACCTGGCCAGTCTGAGTGTTGGACGGCGCTACGACTACTGCACAGTTCTTGTTAGAGTTCCTTCGCTTGCGATTCTGGCGATTGGACTTGGGTGCTTGAGATGGTGCGACGTCGGTTCTTGGAGTTGCGGTCACCTGGTTGAGACTCTTGGTTGAGGTCTTGAAAACACCAGCCAAGACTCGCTTATCGTTGATCTCGACTGCGAGCTGGTAAGTTTCCTCGATGGTTGCAGGTTTCGCTGCTTGAACAAAATCAGCGACACAATCAGGAAGAGCACGAATATACTTGTTGATAGCTTTCTGAGGAGTGTCCACCTGACTTGCACAGATAATGCTCAACTGCTTCAATCTAGCGGTGAGAACGGAGTTATCACCTCCATCTTGCTTGATGTTCCAAAATTCATTCTCCATCTTCTGAACTTCGTGGGGAGGATAAAATTCCTTCATCATGAGCTCTTTCAGCTCCTCATGCGAGACCATAGGCTGCATCATTTCGGCGCCTGTTGCGCTCGGCAGTCCACCAATCAAGTGCCCTTGACTGAAAGACTCCAGTGGCGTTCACTGTGTGGAGATTCTCAGGACATCTGCTTTGACGAAAGGTAACTTCGATCGCATCAAACCATTGGAACATCATACTGGGTCCATCTTCACCAGTAAAGTTCATAGGACCACATGCTTTGAACTGCTTGAAGCTGAATGGAGCTTTAGGTGAGTCATTCTTGGAATCCACTGACGAAGTGTTGCTGACAGCGTTAATTTCACTAATGATTTAGGGGATCACCTTGGTCATTTCCTTGGCCACGAGAGAGGCGATTCGTTTGTCAGCATTGTTCCTCTGAACTATTCGGCGAGCGTGCGATCCGAAAGAAGACATCTGCCATTAGATGAGATTCGATTATATTGGGTTTGGTTAAGAGTTTAGCGTTTTATACAACATATTTTATTATTATTATTATTATTATTATTATTATTATTATTATTATTATTATTATTATGCACACAAGCACAGATTCACATAGGCACATAGTCACGTAATTGCACGTATACACATAAACCACATAAGCACGTATGAGCACATAATTCATATAAGCACATATTTTGCACGTATTCACCTTCATTCACATCCTTTGGATCCCACAATTTGCGTGTAGTGAGTGCGAGATTTGCGAGGCATAGGATAGCATAAGCGAAGAGTATAGCGTATGAGGCTTCTTAGTTTGTTCGTGATTAGTTAGCATTTTAGATTGCAAGAGCTGTGCGAGTTGTGCGTAGTTTGCGAAGCGAGAAGCGATAAAACAAAACCATAAATCGTAAATTTAAAACACATAACACAAATAAAATCGATGACGCATAAAATCGGCGGTTGCGGGCTGGAAAATAAATAGAGTGCCTTGGGTGTTAGACATCGACTGCCCAAAGTGATGCAACTATTACCAACGAATTTGAGTACACGCGTTGGCCTAATAGACTATGCTCTCACCGTGATGCAGCTACCGGCATTCATCCTTCCAGTTACTATGTGACTCGAATCGTTGGAATAGCTGAGACTTTGGTGAGATCTTTAAAATCAATTTAGAGAGTGGAACGAGTCATTAAGATGCGGGTTTCACCCCTAACTTAACAACTCCGCTCCTAGTTGTGGTTGAAACAACCACGAGATAGAGATGGAGATTTTCATTGAGGTATGGATATCACTCCTAACTCAACGAAGATTCTCGTGCTCAGAGTAAAATACATGGAGTGAGTGATCTTATCTAGAGTTCTCGGTTTTCACACCTAATCTCGACATGATTACTCATTTGTGTTATACGAGCGTCTTCAATCGTGTGCATTGTGTTAGCCTTAGGAAAGGAAAAATAAGTTTTCAGCCTTAGGAAAGGCTGCCTTCGTACGAAGCTGCCTTCATACGAAGGTGAAATATGGTGAGTTCGTTCGAAGGTATAACATGCGGTTTGAATAAGAGTACAACATGTGAGTTCGTAAGAAGCTGGTCTGTTTGGTACTTAGACTATAGACAAGGCCTATTTAGCACGACTCGACCTAATCCCTATAGTTATGGCTCTGATAGCAATCTGTCACATCCCAACCGATGGCGGAATCATCAGGGCGCTACACTAGGCGAATCAGATTGTCCAAGAGAATCCATAACGACTATTATATGACATTATTTTTAAAGGTTCATTATCCCATACTAACGAATAAATATTCATAGAACAATCAAAATGAATTACATGTCTCTCAAACAATCAAAAGCCGACAACCTAGATTTTTATTAGATGAGTTTCTAGACTTCCTATCCTTTTTGCAGCATAACAATCCATCAACCTGTCACATACATTAAAATAAAAGTCAATACAAAATGTAAAGGTGAGTACACAAGTTTAGCATAAGTATAGTATAAAAGCGTTTACGCATAACCAGTATGTAAGACGTAACAGGCGAATCAAGTAACTATCAACAATGATACAAGCTAACCACATGACTACGAGTAGAGTATGCGTGACACATGTTCACCGAAGCGCTCACGTGAAGAAAAGTATGTGATCCTTAACAACCCCTGAATAAATAGGTGCTGAGTCTAAACTATAGTACTATCGTTGCTAAGGGCGGCCGGTCGTGTCATCACTGTGTAACATAGCAACAAGTATTCAACTAATCACGTATATCATGCAAGTGGGGTTAGCGTTTATAAAGCGTTTAAGTGTTGTGTTTTTTATAGAGAACGTATGTAACACCCAAGATTGCATTAAACGAAAAGGGGTTCGAGTATACTCATAGTGCGTGTCTAACAAGTAAACACGATCTGAAATGGATTGAAGGGAGCGCCGGATCAGCCTGCGTATGGGAACAGAAGCATAAGTCTTCCAAAGTGCTGAAATGGTAGAAAATTGGAGTGTCGGTGGGAAAACAGAGGCTTCGTACGAAGCCAGTGCCTTCGTACGAGTGATGCTTCCGTTGTCCAAAATCGAATGTTCTTTGTGTCTTTCTTCGGGAAACTGATTGTGCATCCCTCCAGCATTAAGCTACTGACTAAACTTAGAGCCGGAGAGGTCTTGTGAGCGTTCAGGTCACATTCGAGAACAATAGGTTGGGCTGTACGAAGCTGGTGCCTTCGTACGGAGGGAGTGCCTTCGTACGAAGCCTAGCTTCACACAAACCAACCTGTTTCACGTATGTGGCTGTTTTTGACGTTCGGAGCTGTTTTTTCGCCTGAATCAGATGTATTTTCGAGTCCTATTCATGACGGTTTCGACACTACTTCGTCCCACTGGATAGTGTAAAAATCAAGTTTGAAAGGGTTTTAAAAGTCACACCCCAAAAACGTTGCAGTGGAATATAAAACGTAGTGGTGACGGAAGTTGGTGCCCATTTATATCTTGTCGATCGATGCATTTAATTGTTGGACATTTTAATTGATTTTAAACATAAGATATTTAAACATTACGTTTTACAACACAATCACATAGTTAAGTTGTCTTTGATCCTAGCGGATCTTATTACATACGTCCCAGAAAGTTTAAAAATTGTCCAACATTTTCCAACAAAACAATATGCATCATTCAAACACAAGATACGCCATGATTCCCAAAGCCGAACTTAAGTACCTGTAGAACACGTTAAAATCAAGTGTCAACACAAAGGAAGGTGAGTTCACATATTCACATACAAACAAATCATTTCAAAGGAAAACTTTCTGATTATGTGTTTATTTGAAAACATCCATATAAATTTTAGAAAGTCCATTTTTACTTCCTTAATAAAATCCATGGGTCTTCCGTCGCGGTGTAACAACCCGACAATAACAATCTTACCCAGGTTTTGTATATTAAATTATTGCGTCAATTTTCAGACTCGTATGTTAGCTAGACGATACGAACTATATATTTACTATGCAGGGATAATCAATGCTAGACATTAAACAGAATATCAATTCGTCAGTTGACTTGACACGAGGCGACCGGTCATGACGGGGTTGTCAACCCGATAGATCTACCAACAATTCATCGCGTTCAATACTTAAATGATTAAACGACATCAAGGGCGCAGGGTCCTCTTCGAGAACAATATGATTTCTGCCTCATGTACAATATATATATCCAACTAATATGACAATTTAATACACGAAGTTGTACGAATCCCCTGAATCTCCATCACTCGACACCCAGGCCGGCATCTGTGACACCCGTGTCACTGCGACCATCAAACAAATGCCAAACCAATGAAATATTGTATTTCATACTTGGGATTTGTAAAAATATGTGTATCGATTTCACATATCAACTCTTGTCCGATTTCAAGCTCTAAATCGCTTTCTGGAAGGTTATACGCGCACTGATGCGTAAATATAACCAGTTTAATCCAACGAACACTCCTGAATAGTGAAATAGGCTTAACATACCTTAAATAACCTTTACATAACTTATATATAAGTTTTGGAAGGTTTGGTGTGGTGAAATCAAGTTTAATCGCTTACAGGGACTAAATTTGACAAACTGCGAAAGTATGCCAATTTGAACTGTAACAGACCTTCCGGAACATGACCATAAGTTAAACATACCATAAATATCCTTTACATAGCTTAGAAATAGGCTTTGAGGGGTTCGGTGTGCTAAAATAAACTTTTGGGTCATTCAGGGACTAAAAGTGTCAAAAAGTGCACAAGTTTGCATTTTCGCGCATAACTTACGTTCTGAATACATCCGGACATCCAAAAATTTATGTAAGCACTAAAATATTTTATTTTAGTGTTCGCCATAAGAAAAATCCATTCGTCGCGTCATTTGGTTCGTTTTTCGCATTCGGGACCAGATTCGATGTATTAGCCGTTGTTTAATTCACAACCACACATTCTAAACTTGCTTAGTCAGCGGATAAGGATGGAATTTTGGCACCATGACTTTGCAACACATGTATGGATGGAATTTAAACACCTAAACACCATAACTTTGCAACACATGTACGGATGGGATTAAGGCACGTTTTCCATGAAACGATCTTAACGGTTCGGGTATTCCTATAAATACCCCATACCCCCCATTGCTAAAATCACTAGAATTCTGATTTGAGAACCTCTAAGTTGAAACCATTGTTTCATACCTGAGATTCTTGAATCGGGATTAGCATTCGGGGACCCTTCGTAAGTATTCTTTCGTTCTTTTCCTTATTTTATTGCTTTTCGAGTCCGAAAGTCAAACTTTGTTTGACTTTCAGCGTTGACCAGTAATGGTCAATGCGAAGTTCTTTAGAACTTCGCAACGTGAGTGTAATCACGTTGGTCATAGTCCCTTGGGACTATGCCCACTGATTACCACGTTGTCTAGGGTCGTAGGGTAAGCGATCTAATGAATCGCTTATACCTCGAACCCGACCCAGTTTGGTCGATCATTAGGATCCGACCAAACACATTAGGTGACCATAGTAGGTAGGGAATAACCTTCCGAGGTTATACCCTATGGTCACATCGTTTAAGTAGTTGTATGATAGGTAGTTTATATGCCTTAGGTAAATTACCAGAATACCCTTTTCATGTATAATTGGTAATTAAGCATATGTAACCTAAACCTTTGTCACATAACTGATTATGTAATATGTTTAGGCATATAACACTTGTCATAGGGCTAGTTAGGCGGTCCAAACGCGTTTCACGCGAACGACGCGTTAAAGTAGCATAAGCTACCTAAACGGGTCGTAATGGGTCGTAGACACTTAGGTTAAGTTCCATTTAGTATGTAGGCTTTGATTAACCATATCACATGAGTTCCTACACTCATTTGGTTTACAAACCCTCATGCTACCCGGTCTTCCGATTTAGGTCCGGTTTATTAATGTAGTTACCTATATTAGGTGCCGTTTGATATTCCGCGATCTCTAGCATTGCTTGGTGGTTATCCTAGGACTTCTGAGCAATCTCAAGTGAGTACATAGACCCCTCTTTTACTGTTTTCCAAACTGTTTTGGGGTGGAACACATGTGCCTACTTGTTACTTTCATGCTTTCCTGTTTTAACATCATATACTGCTATGTTCGTTAGTACATTATAGTACATGATTTTATGACATTTCATGCTAGGTGTGCCCAATTGTGTGCATTACTTAGTACATCGTTTTACATGACATTTTGACATAGACATTTGACATAGACATTTCGGCATAGACATTTTAACATGATTGACATTTGATCATGCATTTCCCACAAAACATAACTTTGATTTAAACCAAGATTTACTTCAATACTTTGTTTTTGTGCATATGGTTTAGTTGAGACATTTCACTTGCCATACATGACATCTTGACATAGACGTTTGACATGGATATTTGACATAGACATTTGACATGGATATTTGACATAGACATTTTGATATGATTTACATCTTGACATGAACACTTTGACATATTACCCAATACATTTGACAATTGATTTAAACATAGACTTCTTACATTGGTTACTTTGGTTTGATTAAGTGATTAAGTAACGATGCGTGTGTAATATGATACAAGCATGGTGGATACGCCGCTGGTACTTCCTATATATAAGTGTTTGTATGGTATTACATATCGTAGCGTTATTTGAATCATTTCAGTTTGAGACATATAACATTTTATACAAATAACATACTTTTCACAAGACATTGTTTTACAAACAACTTATCTTATACAAATCCATTTTACTATGGTTATTCATTTAACCATACATTATTCACTTATTTATACATATCATCTGAACTCATTGTTTTTCAAACGATTTACAAAACAAAGCAAATAACAAGGTTCATGACTAAACATTTTCTCAAACATAAGTCATGGAACCTATTTTCACAAAACCTATGTATCTCACAGGCATTTTTATGCTGACGTACCTATTTTCACATGTGTTTTTCAGGAGCTGTTGCATAAGATGATCAAGATTCATATAGGCAGACTTGGGCTTTAGTGACAATAAAAGATGCAAGACTAGTTAATTATGTTGTATTTCCTAGTTTGATAAGACATTGTAACACTTTAATCAATAAAACGAAACTTCAATTGCCATGGATTTGAAACAATTAATTCTGTTACAACACTCCCCGATGTTTCCGCCACGTTTTGTATGTTCTACGTGGTCGGGGTGTGACAGAAAAGATGGTATCAGAGCCAATGGTTATAGGGAATTAGGTTATTAGTAATGCTTTGACCTAGTCTATAACCTTTCTAGGACCCTAACGCGAGTTTACTTGCGTTTAGTCATAAAACAATACCGTCACCTATCCTTAGGCGACGACCACAACAAGAACATAAATTTCAAAACCGCTTTGAAAACTAATCATCTGTTCTAGGATGATTGATTACAAGGTTTTGAACCCTCTATTGTAAGGTTTTGAACTCTCTATTATATGGTTTTGAACCCCTTTAAGTTTTCAAAATCTCGTCAAGGTCTTGGGTTTTAAATAATGTGAACACGTGCAAACTGGAAGGGTGAATGCCTGTATTCTGAGTTTTCTGTCTAGGCAAGCACTTCGTATACATCTCAACCAGACGCGAGACCAGTTGTGCTTACCTGGGAATTCTTGGGATGAGTGTTCACTCATAGGCGAGCATGTCTTCGCGATACATTATTTTTGACATATTTACTTTGATTAGTCACCGTCTCATTTGTTTGCCTTATGTAACAAACAAATGATCGCAATTTTATGCATTGTTATTCTGTTTTCATTTCCCTTGTTCCCTCCCATATCTCCTATGTTCTTCATGGTGTCTCTTCATCGCAACAAGACTCGAGTGTCCGGACCAGGTGCTACAACTGCCCAACAAATAGGCGTAGTACTCCAGAAGACCGTTGATTTAGCTATCACCATGAGTCAGCTCAGGAATGAAGCCGTGCAAGGGAACCGCTCCTTGGAGAAGTCAGTGAAACCGTCATCATCTAAATCAAATACCCTGTTTCAAATGTACCCACGGTGGACGATGGAGACATTTGGTTAACATGTGCCGCTTTGCAATCCAAAGCAAAGCTGTTACAAATCCTGCTGCTGCTCAACCTTCAAACTCTGCTTCATATGTTGCTTGGCATATCTGGCGCCTCAACCTCATGAACTTTCTACCTTGTGTATCGAATTAAGCACGCCTAGTGCAAGGTGTCGGAACACCTCTCGTTACACAAATTCCAAAATCCATGTAGGATCTTTCTATCCTCATAATTAGATCCTTGTGGATGGGTATCATTCATCGGAATCCTTAATTGAATTCCTTGTATGATTCAATACATACATCACAATTCAATAAGGACAAAGCCGAATTCCTATTAAGATTTTCCTATCTTCATAGATAGATTCTTGAAATGATTAAAGTGCCAAATGAAATCCACGAATTGGATTCCTGGTGTGCTTTAAGTATCCGCGTCCAAAGATAACAAATTAATAACCAAGTTAAACAACTATGTGATTATGTGCTTATGTGTTCCCTTTTTATGTTTTTGTGTGATCCAAATTCTTGTCATCCAAATCCTCGTAGAATCTTCCATATCTTTGTGTACTATATTAAATCCTCAATGGGCTTTTACGTTGTAGTTAAGTCCCTTGGATTATATTGTACCATTCCATAATTAGACCCCTGAGTGGTCTAGGTAAACAGATTGATCCAAAAATCTGGTTAGGAATATCATGTGATGATATAGCTGAAAGGACTCCTTGGTGGTCTAATTAAAAGGATCCTTTGTTGATCTAATTAAAAGGACCCTATGGTAGTCTAGTCACACTCATCACAGGTTTGATTATCCTCCCCACAAACATTTCAAGACAAGTTGTGCGGACTATGCAAGGAATTGCATAATTATGGATGCATACATAATTATGGAATTCAGTGCACAGAAACCACAGCGAATTTTGTCATGTGTCTAGAGTCTATTCCGTTCATTTTTGTTTCTGAAGATGTAAAATGACTATTCCGTTCATTTTTGTTTCTGAAGATGTAAAATGACTATTCCGTTCATTTTTGTTTCTGAAGATGTAAAATGACTATTCCGTTCATTTTTGTTTCTGAAGATGTAAAATGACTATTCCGTTCATTTTTGTTTCTGAAGATGTAAAATGACTATTCCGTTCATTTTTGTTTCTAAAGATGTAAAATGACTATTCCGTTCATTTTTGTTTCTGAAGATGTAAAATGACTATTCATTTTTGTTTCTGAAGATGTAAAATGACTATTCTGTTCATTTTTGTTTCTGAAGATGTAAAATGACTATTCTGTTCATTTTTGTTTCTGAAGATGTAAAATGACAATTCCGTTCATTTTTGTTTCTGAAGATGTAAAATGACTATTCCGTTCATTTTTGTTTCTGAAGATGTAAAATGACTATTCATTTTTGTTTCTGAAGATGTAAAATGACTATTCTGTTCATTTTTGTTTCTGAAGATGTAAAATGACTATTCCGTTCATTTTTGTTTCTGAAGATGTAAAATGACTATTCATTTTTGTTTCTGAAGATGTAAAATGACTATTCTGTTCATTTTTGTTTCTGAAGATGTAAATTGACAATTCCGTTCATTTTTGTTTCTGAAGATGTAAAATGACTATTCCGTTCATTTTTGTTTCTGAAGATGTAAAATGACTATTCATTTTTGTTTCTGAAGATGTAAAATGACTATTCTGTTCATTTTTGTTTCTGAAGATGTAAAATGACTATTCCGTTCATTTTTGTTTCTGAAGATGTAAAATGACTGTTCATTTTTGTTTCTGAAGATGTAAAATGACTATTCTGTTCATTTTTGTTTCTGAAGATGTAAAATGACTATTCTGTTCATTTTTGTTTCTGAAGATGTAAAATGACCATTCCGTTCATTTTTGTTTCTGAAGATGTAAAATGACTATTCCGTTCATTTTTGTTTCTGAAGATGTAAAATGACTATTCCGTTCATTTTTGTTTCTGAAGATGTAAAATGACTATTCATTTTTGTTTCTGAAGATGTAAAATGACTATTCTATTCATTTTTGTTTTGTGTAAAATGACTATTTTGTTCATTTTCGGTTCTGAAGAGGTTGTGGAAAAAGACTCATTTCGTTCATTTTTGTTTCTGAAGAATGCCTGTTGAAAATAACTCCGTTCATTTTTCATTTCTGAAAAATGTTCGTTAAAGAGAAATTACAGGATTAAGTCTTGTTCATCTTTGATGGTTATTTAACACAAAGTCACAAATAGACTCCTACGAACTAATTTCGGGACGAAATTTCCTAAAGTAGGGGAGACTGTGACACCCGTGTCACTGCGACCATCAAACAAATGCCAAACCAATGAAATATTGTATTTCATACTTGGGATTTGTAAAAATATGTGTATCGATTTCACATATCAACTCTTGTCCGATTTCAAGCTCTAAATCGCTTTCTGGAAGGTTATACGCGCACTGATGCGTAAATATAACCAGTTTAATCCAACGAACACTCCTGAATAGTGAAATAGGCTTAACATACCTTAAATAACCTTTACATAACTTATATATAAGTTTTGGAAGGTTTGGTGTGGTGAAATCAAGTTTAATCGCTTACAGGGACTAAATTTGACAAACTGCGAAAGTATGCCAATTTGAACTGTAACAGACCTTCCGGAACATGACCATAAGTTAAACATACCATAAATATCCTTTACATAGCTTAGAAATAGGCTTTGAGGGGTTCGGTGTGCTAAAATAAACTTTTGGGTCATTCAGGGACTAAAAGTGTCAAAAAGTGCACAAGTTTGCATTTTCGCGCATAACTTACGTTCTGAATACATCCGGACATCCAAAAATTTATGTAAGCACTAAAATATTTTATTTTAGTGTTCGCCATAAGAAAAATCCATTCGTCGCGTCATTTGGTTCGTTTTTCGCATTCGGGACCAGATTCGATGTATTAGCCGTTGTTTAATTCACAACCACACATTCTAAACTTGCTTAGTCAGCGGATAAGGATGGAATTTTGGCACCATGACTTTGCAACACATGTATGGATGGAATTTAAACACCTAAACACCATAACTTTGCAACACATGTACGGATGGGATTAAGGCACGTTTTCCATGAAACGATCTTAACGGTTCGGGTATTCCTATAAATACCCCATACCCCCCATTGCTAAAATCACTAGAATTCTGATTTGAGAACCTCTAAGTTGAAACCATTGTTTCATACCTGAGATTCTTGAATCGGGATTAGCATTCGGGGACCCTTCGTAAGTATTCTTTCGTTCTTTTCCTTATTTTATTGCTTTTCGAGTCCGAAAGTCAAACTTTGGTTGACTTTCAGCGTTGACCAGTAATGGTCAATGCGAAGTTCTTTAGAACTTCGCAACGTGAGTGTAATCACGTTGGTCATAGTCCCTTGGGACTATGCCCACTGATTACCACGTTGTCTAGGGTCGTAGGGTAAGCGATCTAATGAATCGCTTATACCTCGAACCCGACCCAGTTTGGTCGATCATTAGGATCCGACCAAACACATTAGGTGACCATAGTAGGTAGGGAATAACCTTCCGAGGTTATACCCTATGGTCACATCGTTTAAGTAGTTGTATGATAGGTAGTTTATATGCCTTAGGTAAATTACCAGAATACCCTTTTCATGTATAATTGGTAATTAAGCATATGTAACCTAAACCTTTGTCACATAACTGATTATGTAATATGTTTAGGCATATAACACTTGTCATAGGGCTAGTTAGGCGGTCCAAACGCGTTTCACGCGAACGACGCGTTAAAGTAGCATAAGCTACCTAAACGGGTCGTAATGGGTCGTAGACACTTAGGTTAAGTTCCATTTAGTATGTAGGCTTTGATTAACCATATCACATGAGTTCCTACACTCATTTGGTTTACAAACCCTCATGCTACCCGGTCTTCCGATTTAGGTCCGGTTTATTAATGTAGTTACCTATATTAGGTGCCGTTTGATATTCCGCGATCTCTAGCATTGCTTGGTGGTTATCCTAGGACTTCTGAGCAATCTCAAGTGAGTACATAGACCCCTCTTTTACTGTTTTCCAAACTGTTTTGGGGTGGAACACATGTGCCTACTTGTTACTTTCATGCTTTCCTGTTTTAACATCATATACTGCTATGTTCGTTAGTACATTATAGTACATGATTTTATGACATTTCATGCTAGGTGTGCCCAATTGTGTGCATTACTTAGTACATCGTTTTACATGACATTTTGACATAGACATTTGACATAGACATTTCGGCATAGACATTTTAACATGATTGACATTTGATCATGCATTTCCCACAAAACATAACTTTGATTTAAACCAAGATTTACTTCAATACTTTGTTTTTGTGCATATGGTTTAGTTGAGACATTTCACTTGCCATACATGACATCTTGACATAGACGTTTGACATGGATATTTGACATAGACATTTGACATGGATATTTGACATAGACATTTTGATATGATTTACATCTTGACATGAACACTTTGACATATTACCCAATACATTTGACAATTGATTTAAACATAGACTTCTTACATTGGTTAGTTTGGTTTGATTAAGTGATTAAGTAACGATGCGTGTGTAATATGATACAAGCATGGTGGATACGCCGCTGGTACTTCCTATATATAAGTGTTTGTATGGTATTACATATCGTAGCGTTATTTGAATCATTTCAGTTTGAGACATATAACATTTTATACAAATAACATACTTTTCACAAGACATTGTTTTACAAACAACTTATCTTATACAAATCCATTTTACTATGGTTATTCATTTAACCATACATTATTCACTTATTTATACATATCATCTGAACTCATTGTTTTTCAAACGATTTACAAAACAAAGCAAATAACAAGGTTCATGACTAAACATTTTCTCAAACATAAGTCATGGAACCTATTTTCACAAAACCTATGTATCTCACAGGCATTTTTATGCTGACGTACCTATTTTCACATGTGTTTTTCAGGAGCTGTTGCATAAGATGATCAAGATTCATATAGGCAGACTTGGGCTTTAGTGACAATAAAAGATGCAAGACTAGTTAATTATGTTGTATTTCCTAGTTTGATAAGACATTGTAACACTTTAATCAATAAAACGAAACTTCAATTGCCATGGATTTGAAACAATTAATTCTGTTACAACACTCCCCGATGTTTCCGCCACGTTTTGTATGTTCTACGTGGTCGGGGTGTGACAGCATCCGTCCCAACTTTACGGTCTGTTTCGCCTCGAAAACACCGTACCAATCCCATTTCCTCCCGAAAAAAATATATTCATCAAAATCCGTTTCATCCCCGAAACGTATATTTTTACAAATCCATATATTTTCAATGAAAATATACATTTTATATCAAAAGGTATGTTTTATTCCAAAAATATTATTAAACCCTTTTATTGGCGTGTTCTACCCCCAAATATATGTAAAGCAGTAAAAAGAGGGGTTTAGTGACACTCACCTTTGGGTGCGTATTTTAAATAGCGCAATCCCAGAGATTGATTTTCTACACATTCTAATATAGGAACAATTTTAGATATTTTGAGATTTATCTAGAATTATCACATAACTTTGAGATTTTCTCGAAAAGTTATCATTTTTTAATATGTTGGCACGTTAATATATATATGAGTCCATATATATATATATTTATGATTTTTGTGACTTGAATGATTTTATTGGTGACCATTATTGTGTAAATCCGTTAACACTCCCGTTTATACGCAATATATCTACGATTTGCGCGTCGTAATATATATATATATACATAAACGTTCACATAATTTATCATCGAAACACACAATGTTTGGTTAACTTATCTATTTTGTCATTTTTAAAGCAAATATACATAAAATTCCTCATATGTATCAAATTTCATGCTTGACAAACAAGTTACACATTTAACGCGGTTTTTACCGTTTCTACCGCACAAAACACACAATATACATGTATAATCTAAACTTCCAAAATCATGTTAATAACTTAACATACTTTCACATTCTCAAGCTTAAATCACATAACACATTTTAATACATATGGTTTATCCAAAATTTTACCCATTATGGTGTGCATTGAAAAATGCATATTTTAGTGATTTGGTAACGTTTTCAGGCGTCGGAAGTCACGTATGACCAACCAAACACCGAGTAAACTTAATTTGTTAAAATACTTATTTTTAAACTAAAAACATCAGTTTATTTACTGATCTAAATCAGTTTTGCAAAAATCACTCGAAAAGCCGATTTTTGACTGTTTTAACACATAGTTTTACGTTAAACGTTACTATAATCATCCCAACTCGGAACGACTTGATATTTTAATACAATATATGTTATTTACTGATTAAAATAGTGGTTATAATCAGATTAGTGCAGTTTTTGTATAAGTCACATAAATCATGTGATTTCACGTATTTTGCAACCTTTAATGCACCAAGTACAACATGCAAAGCTAGCAAACATTATGACAAAGTTATATGTCACTAAACACTTTAAAATAACTTTGTTTTTGTGTTTATAATCTGTTCAAAACTGATTTTTACTAAATCATACTCAAATCACCTTTTTATAAACATTTATCATCATGTAAGATCTAGTTAGTGCATCTAATGCACTCACAACATATTTTAATTGTCACACCCCGACCACGTGAGACAACGTAACGTGACGGAAACATCGGGGAGTGTTGTAACAGAATTAATCGTTTCAAATCCATGGCAATTAAAGTTTCGTTTTATTAATCAAACATGAGAGTTTACATTGTTTTAAACAAGAAACAAAGAGTACATAACAAAAATTAACTAGTTCTTGTGTCACATTTTAAGTCACTAAGGCACAGGTCCGCCTAAGTATGTCTTGATAAGTCCTATGCATCATCTCCTGAAAACACATGTGAAAATAGGTACGTCAGCATAAAAATGCCTGTGAGATACATAGGTTTTGTGAAAACAGGATTCATGACTTATGTTTGAGAAAATGTTTAGTCATGAACCTTGTAATTTGCTTTGTCTTGTAAATAATTTGAAAAACGATAAGATCAGATGATATGTGTAAATAAGAGGATATTGTATGGTTAAATGAATAACCATGTAAAATGAGTTTGTATAAGATAAGTTGTTTGTAAAATAAAGTCTTGTGAAAAATCGTGTTACTTGTGTAAAATGTATAAGTCCAAATTGAATGATTTAAATAACGCTATGATATGTAATATAATACAAACACTTATATATAGGAGTACCAGCGGCGTATCCACCATGCTTGTATCATATTACTCACATCTCGTTAATTAAGTCACTTAAACAAACCACCAATATATAAAGTCCATGTTTAAACCAATAGTCAAAAGTCCTTGTATAAGCCATGTCAAATGTTTAAAAGTCCAAATGTAGTCAAGTAATGTGTAACAAAGGTTATGTATTGTAAGACATGTACAAAACAAAGTATTTTGAATATATCAAAAAGTTATGTTTTGCAAAGTAATGCATGTTACATTGATACAAACATTTATGTGGTAAGTTAACGCATACATTCAAGCCTTGAGATAGTCGGATATCCCTTTCAGTCAAGGTTATCAAAAGAAATGTTTTCGGATTCAGTCATTCCTTACATCCAAACAAACCCGGGATGTCAGGAATGGGATTTGTCAAGTCCTATGGTACCGGTACTTACTACCGAGCTGCGTAGCTAATGTTAATGAACGTATAAAAGTCTCGTTTGTGCAAACCAAATGTTATAGCAGTTGTATACATGTCATATGAAAACAATGTACTAAGTATGCTAAGTTAACATACAAAGCAGAAAAGTCATGTAAATCAATGTGCTAGCATGCTATCAGTCAACATACACAGCAGAAATGTAAAGTAAAACAATGTACTAAGTATGCACACAATGGACATACATAGCATGAAATGTAATGTAAAACGAAGTACTAAGTACGCACACAATGGGCATACATAGCATGAAATGTAATGAAATCATGTACTATAATGTACTAACGAACATAACAGGTATATGATGTGAAAACATGGAAAGCATGAAAGTAACAAGTAGGCACATGTGTTTCACCCCAAAACAGTTTGAAAACAGTTAAAGAGGGGGTTCTATGTACTCACTTGAGATTTCTCAGAAGTCCTAAGATAACCACCAAGCAATGCTAGAGATCACGGAATCAAACGGCACCTAATATAGGTAACTATGTTAATAAACCGGACCTAAAATCGGAGGATCGGATAGAATGAGGGCTCGTAAACCAAATGAGTATGGAGACTCGTGTAATATGGTTTAACAAAGCCTACATACTAAATGAAACCTAACCTAAGTGCTTACGACCCATTACGACCCGTTTAGGTAGCTTATGCTACTTTAACGTGTCGTTCGCGTAAAACGCGTTTGGACCGCCTAACTAGTCCTATGACAAGTAACATATGCCTTAACATGTCTAATATTGTTGTCAAATCAGTTTAGATGTCAAAAGTTATGTTACATATGTTTAAAATGAATTTTGGCATCAAAGGGGTATTTTGGTAATTTACCTAAGGCATATAAACTACCTATCATACAACTACTTAAACGAAGCGACCATAAGGTATAACCTCGGAAGGTTATTCCCTATATACTATGGTCACCTAATGTGTTTGGTCGGATCCTAATGATCGACCAAATGGGTCGGGTTCGAAGGTATAAGCGATTTATTAGATCGCTTACCCTTACGACCCTAGACAACGTGGTAATCAGTAGGCATAGTCACAAGGGACTATACCATCGTGATTACAATCACGTTGCGAAGTTCAAACGAACTTCGCATTGACCATAAACTGGTCAATGCAGAAAGTCAAACAAAGTTTGACTTTCGGACTCGAAAAGCAATAAAAGAACGAAGGAACACTTACGAAGGGTCCCCGAATGCTAATCTAGATCAAAATAGCTCAGGTATGAAACAAAGGTTTCAACTTAGAGCACATTAGATCAGATTCTTTTAAGGAAAAGTGAAGGGTGGAGGTGGGTATTTATAGTTTTCGGTCCACCATTAAGTTCGTTTCTTGGAGAAGAGGGAATGATCACATCCCTACACTTGTTGGAAAGTTATGGTAGCTGATTTTGGCCACCATAAGAGATTAACATGTGGCACTTGACCTTTTGAGGGTGTTAGGGGATGTTAACATGTGTTTAAAATGGCTTTTGCTGATCAGAAGGGGCCTCGCGTGATGCCAAGGGGGCTAGGTGTCACGCTAGGGTCCCCCTGATCAGCAAACACTTTCTAATGTTCACCTTTCAGTCCCCGTTGTGTATTAAGGCCATTTCCGACATGTTTAAGGCTTGTTAAATCATTTTAAAGGATCCAAAAGGATGCCTAAACATTGTGGACATGAAACATGCTCAAAAATATGTCGGATTTCAGTTCGTTTGGTCGTACGATCGTGATGTTCGCTTAATTACGCGGAATGCGCATAAGTGCGAAAAACGATCTAAATTGCGCGACGAATGGATTTTTCTCAAGCCAAACATTAATAATAAAATATTTTAGTGCTTACATAAATTTTTGGATGTCCGGATGTATTCAGAACGTAAGTTATGCGCGAAAGTGCAAACTTGTGCACTTTTTGACGCTTTTAGTCCCTGAATGACCCAAAAGTTTATTTTAGCACACCGAACCCCTTGAAGCCTATTTCTAAGCTATGTAAAGGATATTTATGGTATGTTTAACTTATGGTCATGTTCCGGAATGTCTGTTACAGTTCAAATTGGCATACTTTCGCAGTTTGTCAAATTTAGTCCCTGTAAGCGAATTAACTTGTTTTTGCCATACCAAAGCCTTTAAAACTTATTTCTAAGTTATGTAAAGGTTATTTAAGGTATGTTAAGTATATTTTGATGTTCCGGAGTATTCTTTGCATTAAACTGGTTATATCTACGCATCAGTGCGCGTATAACCTTCCAGAAAGCGATTTAGAGCTTGAAATCGAACAAGAGTTGATATGTGCAAAAGATACACATATTTATACAAGTCCAAAGTATGAAATACAATATTTCATTGGTTTGGCATTTGTTTGATGGTTGAAGTGACACAGGTGTCACAGTCTCCCCTACTTTAGGAAATTTCGTCCCGAAATTTATTTGTAGGAGCATGTCTGTGACTTTGTGTTAAATAACCATGAAGGATAAGGCATATCCTGATATTCCTCTTTAATGGACATTTTCAGAAATGGAAATGAAGGAAGAATTAGGGATATTCATTTCCCTTCGATGGACAATTTTCAGAAACGACAATGAATGGAATGAGTCATTTTCCACAATTTCTTCAGAAACGAAAATGAACAGAATGAGTCATTTTCCACGATTTCTTCAGAAACGAAAATGAACGGAATGAGTCATTTTCCACGATTTCTTCAGAAACGAAAATGAACGGAATGAGTCATTTTCCACGATTTCTTCAGAAACGAAAATGAACGGAATGAGTCATTTTTCACGATTTATTCAGGAACGAAAATGAACGGAATGAGTCATTTCCACAACTTCTTCAGAAACGAAAATGAACGGGATGAGTCATTTTCCACAAACGATTTCTTCAGAAACGAAAATGAACAGAATGAGTCATTTTCCACAATTCCTTCAGGAACGAAAATCAATGGAATGAGTCATTTTCCACAATTCCTTGAACGGAATGAGTCATTTTCCACAATTCCTTCAGGAATGAAAATGAACGGAATGAGTCATTTTCCACAACTTCTTCAGGAACGAAAATGAACGGAATGAGTCATTTTCCACAACTTCTTCAGAAACGAAAATGAACGGAATGAGTCATTTTCCACAATTTCTTCAGAAACGAAAATGAACAGAATGAGTCATTTTCCACAATTTCTTTAGAAATGCGAATGAACCGAGTCAACTCTAGACACATGACAAAACTCGCTGTGGTTTCTGTGCACTGAATTCCATAATTATGTATGCATCCATAATTACGTAATTCCTTGCATAGTCCGCACAGTTTGTCTTGTAATGTTTAGGGGAGGGAAATCAAACCTGTGATGAGGGTGACTAGACTACCATAGGGTCCTTTTAATTAGATCGATAGATGATCTTATTAATTAGGCCACCAAGGAGTCCTTTCAGCTATTTCATCACATGATGTTCCTAACCAGATTTTTGGATCAATCTGTTTAACTAGACCACTCAAGGGGTCTAATTATGGAGTAGTACTTTATAATCCAAGGGACTTAACTACAACGTAGAAGTCCATTAAGGATTTTAGATAGTACCTTTTGGGTATCCTACTACGAATCCCTCATATGAAGATACGAAAGGTTCTACGAGGATTTGGATAACAAAAACTTGGATTACACCAAAAACATAAAAAGGAACACATAAGCACATAATCACATAGTTGTTTAATTTGGTTATTAATTTGTTATCGATTGGGAATGGATATGGAAAACAGTCGATGGATTTCAAAGTCCTCCGGGATCTGTCTGAAAAGATAGGAAGATCTCCCAAAAATTCGATTTTGTTCTAAAAGAAACGTAATATTCGAATTAAGGAACATAACAATTTTAGGATTTACGGAAATACCCTTAGGTACCCTATTAAGGATTTATAGTGGTACTTTGGGTATTCGTCCAGTGTTGTAACTTGCGCCTTGTACTTCGTTTTCCTTAGAAGAAACGGGTACTTAGGAATTTCGTGGAAAACGCAAGAGATCATAAGATGGAAAAATTTTGGGGGTAGTTTGCTTTACAAGGAATACGATTCCTTGATTGTCGGTATTGTAAGAGATATGTTGTTTATACATACAACCACATAAATACATTGAAATGTAAATAAAAGATTTATTTATAAACAATGATAACAACTGTTTCATGGACCCGGAAAACAAAAGAAAATAATACATAAGACATGATTATTTCTAAAGGGTGCTGTCTTCTAGTCGGTCAGATGCTCATCCCTGCGCTGGATTAGCATTAGCAATCTTTGGGCAATTTCTTCGGAAATGACCCATCTCGCCATAATTGTAGCAAGAACCTGGTGGAAAGCGAGCTTGAGCAGGATTGTTGTCAGCTTGATTTGGTGCAACTACTGCTCGACAAACTTTTGCTGTATGACCTTTAAGTCCACAAATTTGGCATTTGCGGCACTTCACCCTAGCATGATGATGAAGGTTACATTGGTTGCACAAGGGTGAAGTTCCATTGTATGGCTTCCTAGCAGGGGGTTGAGCCGGTTGGTTGGGGATGGCTTGATCATTGTGAGTAACCATGGCGAAGTTCTGAGAAGCCTTTCGCTTCTTTGACCGCTCAGGGGATCCAGTCTATTCATCCATGGTATTTGATTCCTCGATTGGCTTCTTGTCACCCTTTCGAAAAAGTTTACGTTTCCTGATCTGAGATTCAGTCAAGGTTGCAGATAGCTCAATGGCCTGCCTAACCGTAGTGGGGTTACTACCAGTAACAATGTCTTGAACTGAGTCAGGGAGACCATCAATGTATTTTTCGATCGCCTTATCCAAAGGCGTAACCATGGTAGGACACAACAGGCTCAGCTCCTTATATCGATTAGTGTATGCTCGATGTTCACCGCTGTCTTGCTTAAGGTCGTCGAATTCCCCTTCCAAGGCCCTGATCTCGTGACGAGGACATAATTCCTTCATCATGAGTGCTCTAAGTTCTTCCCACGTTTGAGCCAGTGCCACTTCGGTACCCCTATCTCTCACCACACCGTTCCACCACGTCAAAGCTCGTTTCTCAAAGACACTAGATGCGAAATCTACCTTTCGCTCGTTTGGACATTGAACATGCCTGAAGTTGCTCTCTAGACTCTCGAACCATTGCAGAAGTGCAGTCGCTCCTTGAGACCCAGAAAACTTTGATGGCTTAGCCGAGTTGAACGTCTTAAAGTTGCAGAGGGCATTATTCTTGTTGAGAGCTTGGTGACATTGAGCAACGATGTTCGGGATTGCAGCAGTCATTTGTTGTGTAATGACAGCTGCCAGCTCTTCAATAGATACCGGATTTTCGCGTCGTGGAGGCATTCTAAAAAGGGGAAACAAGAGAGAAAACAAATGAAATGGCATGGGGTAAGAATAGGATGTTGCAATTACCGACCAAAAATCATGGGTGATGGTCATTTGTTTGAACCATGAAGCAAACAAACAACACAAAGGCTGAATCAAAGCAAATAGATCCTCATAGTGTATCGCGAAGACATGCTCGCCTATAAGTGGACACTCACCCCAAGAGTTCCCAGGTAAGAATGACTGGTCCGATTATGTGGATTTGTACGAATACTCTAGCCTTAGACAGAAAACTCAGGGTACAGGCATTCACTCTTCCAGTTTGCACGTGTTCACACTATTTAGGACCCAAAACTTTGACGAGATTTTGAAAACTCAAAGGGGTTCAAAACCTTATAATAGAGGGTTCAAAACCTTACAATAGAGGGTTCAAAACCTAGTAATCAATCATCCTAGAACAGATGATTAGTTTTCAAAGCGGTTTTGAAATTTATGTTCTTGTTGTGGTCGTCGCCTAAGGATAGGTGACGGTATTGTTTTATGACTAAACGCAAGTAAACTCGCGTTAGGGTCCTAGAAAGGTTATAGACTAGGTCAAAGTATTACTAATAACCTAATTCCCTATAACCATTGGCTCTGATACCATCTTTTCTGTCACACCCCGACCACGTGAGACAACGTAACGTGGCGGAAACGTCGGGGAGTGTTTGAAAAGATGGTATCAGAGCCAATGTAAATCAGTTGTGTGCATACTTAGTACATTGTTTTACTTTACATTTCTGCTATGTATGTTGACTGATAGCATGATAGCACATTGATTTACATGACTTTTCTGCTTTGTATGTTAACTTAGCATACTTAGTACATTGTTTTCATATGACATGTATACAACTGCTATAACATTTGGTTTGCACAAACGAGACTTTTATACGTTCATTAACATTAGCTACGCCGCTCGGTAGTAAGTACTGGTACCATAGGACTTGACAAATCCCATTCCTGACATCCCGGGTTTGTTTGGATGTAAGGAATGACTGAATCCGAAAACATTTCTTTTGATAACCTTGACTGAAAGGGTTATCCGACTATCTCAAGGCTTGAATGTATGCGTTAACTTACCACATAAATGTTTGTATCAATGTAACATGCATTACTTTGCAAAACATAACTTTTTGATATATTCAAAATACTTTGTTTTGTACATGTCTACATTTGGATTATGTGACAATACCTTACTTACAATACATAACCTTTGTTACACATTACTTGACTACATTTGGACTTTTAAACATTTGACATGGCTTATACAAGGACTTTTGACTATTGGTTTAAACATGGACTTTATATATTGGTGGTTTGTTTAAGTGACTTAAGTAACGAGATGTGAGTAATATGATACAAGCATGGTGGATACGCCGCTGGTACTCCTATATATAAGTGTTTGTATTATATTACATATCATAGCATTATTTAAATCATTCAATTTGGACTTATACATTTTACACAAGTAACACGATTTTCCACAAGACTTTGTTTTACAAATAACTTATCTTATACAAACTCATTTTACATGGTTATTCATTTAACCATACATTATCCTCTTATTTACATATATCATCTGATCTTATCATTTTTCAAATGATTTACAAGACAAAGCAAATTACAAGGTTCATGACTAAACATTTTCTCAAACATAAGTCATGAATCCTGTTTTCACAAAACCTATGTATCTCACAGGCATTTTTATGCTGACGTACCTATTTTCACATGTGTTTTTAGGAGATGATGCATAGGACTTATCAAGACATACTTAGGCGGACCTGTGCCTTAGTGACTTAAAATGAGACAAGAACTAGTTAATTTTTGTTATGTACTCTTTGTTTCTTGTTTAAAACAATGTAAACTCTCATGTTTGATTAATAAAATGAAACTTTAATTGCCATGGATTTGAAACGATTAATTCTGTTACAACACTCCCCGACGTTTCCGCCACGTTACGTTATCTCACGTGGTCGGGGTGTGACAGAAAAGATGGTATCAAAGCCAATGGTTATAGGGAATTAGGTTATTAGTAATACTTTGACCTAGTCTATAACCTTTCTAGGACCCTAACGCGAGTTTACTTGCGTTTAGTCATAAAACAATACCGTCACCTATCCTTAGGCGACCACCACAACAAGAACATAAATTTCAAAACCGCTTTGAAAACTAATCATCTGTTCTAGGATGATTGATTACTAGGTTTTGAACCCTCTATTGTAAGGTTTTGAACCCTCTGTTATAAGGTTTTGAACCCCTTTGAGTTTTCAAAATCTCGTCAAAGTTTTGGGTCCTAAATAGTGTGAACACGTGCAAACTTGAAGAGTGAATGCCTGTACCCTGAGTTTTCTGTCTAAGGCTAGAGTATTCGTACAAATCCACATAATCGGACCAGTCACTCTTACCTGGGAACTCTTGGGGTGAGTGTCCACTTATAGGCGAGCATGTCTTCGCGATACACTATGAGGATCTATTTGCTTTGATTCAGCCTTTGTGTTGTTTGTTTGCTTCATGGTTCAAACAAATGACCATCACCCATGGTTTTTGGTCGGTAATTGCAACATCCTATTCTTACCCCATGCCATTTCATTTATTTTCTCTCTTGTTTCCCCTTTTTAGAATGCCTCCACGACGTGAAAATCCGGTATCTATTGAAGAGCTGGCAGCTGTCATTACACAACAAATGACTGCTGTAATCCCGAACATCGTTGCTCAATGTCACCAAGCTCTCAACAACAATAATGCCCTCTGCAACTTCAAGACGTTCAACTTGGCTAAGCCATCAAAGTTTTCTGGGTCTCAAGGAGCGACTGCACTTCTGCAATGGTTCGAGAGTCTAGAGAGCACCTTCAGGCATGTTCAATGTCCAAACGAGCGAAAGGTAGATTTCGCATCTAGTTTCTTTGAGAAACGAGCTTTGACGTGGTGGAACGGTGTGGTGAGAGATAGGGGTGCCGAAGTGGCACTGGCTCAAACGTGGGAAGAACTTAGAGCACTCATGATGAAGGAATTATGTCCTCGTCACGAGATCAGGGCCTTGGAAAGGGAATTCGACGACCTTAAGCAAGACAGCAGTGAACATCTAGCATACACTGATCGATATGAGGAGCTGAGCCTGTTGTGTCCTACCATGGTTACGCCTTTGGATAAGGCGATCGAAAAATACATTGATGGTCTCCCTGACTCAGTTCAAGACATTGTTACTGGTAGTAACCCCACTACGGTTAGGCAGGCCATTGAGCTATCTGCAACCTTGACTGAATCTTAGATCAGGAAACGTAAACTTTTTCGAAAGGGTGACAAGAAGCCAATCGAGGAATCAAAGACCATGGATGAACAGACTGGATCCCCTGAGCGGTCAAAGAAGCGAAAGGCTTCTCAGAACTTCGCCACGGTTACTCACAATGATCAAGCCGTCCCCAACCAACCGGCTCAACCCCCTGCTAGGAAGCCATACAATGGAACTTCACCCTTGTGCAACCAATGTAACCTTCATCATCATGCTAGGGTGAAGTGCCGCAAATGCCAAATTTGTGGACTTAAAGGTCATACAGCAAACGTTTGTCGAGTAGCAGTTGCACCAAATCAAGCTGACAACAATCCTGCTCAAGCTCGCTTTCCACCAGGTTCTTGCTACAATTGTGGCGAGATGGGTCATTTCCGAAGAAATTGCCACCATAAGAGATTAACATGTGTTTAGTCATGTGGATCTTGACCTTTGGAGGGTGTTAGGGGATGTTAACAAGTGTTTAAAATGGCTTTTGCTGATCAGAAGGGGCCTCGCGTGATGCCAAGGGGGCTAGGTGTCACGCTAGGGTCCCCCTGATCAGCAAACACTTTCTAATGTTCACCTTTCAGTCCCCGTTGTGTATTAAGGCCATTTCCGACATGTTTAAGGCTCGTTAAATCATTTTGAAGGATCCAAAAGGATGCCTAAACATTGTGGACATGAAACATGCTCAAAAATATGTCCGATGTCAGTTCGTTTGGTCGTACGATCGCGATGTTCGCTTAATTACGACGGAATGCGCATAAGTGCGAAAAACGATCTAAATTGCGCGACGAATGGATTTTTCTCACGCCAAATACTAATAATAAAATATTTTAGTGCTTACATAAATTTTTGGATGTCCGGATGTATTCAGAACGTAAGTTATGCGCTAAAGTGCAAACTTGTGCACTTTTTGACGCTTTTAGTCCCTGAATGACCCAAAAGTTTATTTTAGCACACCGAACCCCTTAAAGCCTATTTCTAAGCTATGTAAAGGATATTTATGGTATGTTTAACTTATGGTCATGTTCCGGAATGTCTGTTACAGTTCAAATTGGCATACTTTCGCAGTTTGTCAAATTTAGTCCCTGTAAGCGAATTAACTTGTTTTTGCCATACCAAAGCCTTTAAAACTTATTTCTAAATTATGTAAAGGTTATTTAAGGTATGTTAAGTATATGTTGATGTTCCGGAGTATTCGTTGCATTAAACTGGTTATATCTACGCATCAGTGCGCGTATAACCTTCCAGAAAGCGATTTAGAGCTTGAAATCGAACAAGAGTTGATATGTGCAAAAGATACACATATTTATACAAGTACAAAGTATGAAATACAATATTTCATTGGTTTGGCATTTGTTTGATGGTTGAAGTGACACAGGTGTCACATTAATCATTTTGTATGAACTTGAATGCACTTAGATCTTCATTTATTTCATGTTTCTCATACTCAAACATTCTAACATTCTTATGATCATCACACAATCATTTCTATAAATGCAAGACATACTCTTTCTTACATATTTAAATCTTTTAATCATCAAAATTTACATGCATGTGTACATATACATATATACATACACGACACATATACACACATGCATATACTTCCAAGATTTTACTTTTTAGTATATTTATTTCAAATCATAGAGTTCTTTTTAAGAACATTCTTTTATGAAACCTTTACAACATATACATGAAACTATCTTTCAAAAATCAACTTAAATCAATCAAGAACAAGAAATCAAAACACAACTTAACACACACATGGCCATAAATTTTTGGCCATATATACACACATATATACACTCACTTTTACATTGATTAAAATCTCATTCTTTGTTAAATACAAGTTTGTGATTCATTCCAAGTTCAAGAGAAACCATCTAATATCTCCATCATCACTAAAAATCAAGAATGTGATTTAAAAACAAGTTTATACCTTTAAGATTTTTAAATGGGTTTTGAAGAAAAGATGATGATATGAAGGTTGTTCTTGCTTGAATCTTGCTTGAAATCACTTCCAAACAACCATTTTAGCTTGAAATCATCTTGGGAAGTTCTTGATTCTTCATGGAAAGATTGAAAATTTTGAAAGTGTATGTGTGAGAGGGGGTTTCGGCTGTGAGTTTCAAGAGGAAGAGAGAGAGTGATGTTTGATCTTGTATTGGGTGTAGTAAGTGTGTATAGAAGGTTATCATGATTAGTTTAGGTTCCCCATCCTAACATGTGACAACCCTCGAATTTACATGTAACCGTACAGTTTATTAATAATAATTAATGTGCTTGACGACTATGTGGAATTACTTAACTGCTTTCTGATATCTGTGTTATGCTTACACGTATTTGTTAATATACTAATAGTGTACAGATAGGTCACTAAATAGTCCGTTATATTTTCCTAAGTGTTAGAAAGTAAAAACGTTACAAAATATATAAATAGGACACTTTACGGATTAATTAAGCACTTTAACGGAACAACACCGAACCGAACAACCGGACTTTACCCGGAACCTAAAAATATTGTCTATGACATTGTTTTCTTTTTCTGAGCCAGTTAGGGTCCCCGAATACCCTAACACCCGTTATAATTCACCACACACTAATATCTAGTCTTAACCTCCTAACTTAACAACTAATGCTTAATCATCTAGTTCAAAACAAACCGAATACCCCCCCCCCCCCCTAACGAGTTCGGTTCCCCATAGGGGACACCATCTTACAAACCTTGAATATTTTAATCCTTGTGCCTCATATCAAGAGAACATAAGATCCAATGGGTATTAGTGGAATTGGACTATAAGTTGGACCATAAGGCTTTGTATTCATTCATTCACTTAGCAAAAACTTCACTCTTTCTCTCCCTCTTGCCCATATCCTCGGCTGAACCCACACACCCACATCCATCCATTTTCGAGCTTTGATCTTGCCATTCCAAGCATATACAAGTGTGAAGGATCGCGTACGAGGAAGCCCGGTGCTTGCGGATTGTCAAGGACCTCCCCACGTTGCTTTTAACCACTCGTTTTTCGCCTAGTTTCTTCCCTAGCCTCGAGCTAGTAGTAAGTGACTCTAAACATCTTCTTGATCTATTCTAAAGTGGTTAATAAGAGTTTCGTCGGTTGAAAATCACTAACATATAAGATCACCAACTAAAAGTCTACTAAAGTGATGAACAAGGGGGGATGAATATTAGTGTAAATCATGTATATCTTGTGTGATTATGATTATTGGTTGATTATCTGATGTTTTACTGATTAATATTAATGTGTGATGTTGTTGTGGTCACTAAACGTGATTAACGGAATCAACCGAACACAAGTTAGTAAGTTAGAGTGTGAAAACAGAATCTGTCCCGGTTTTACAGCCAACTTCAGTTGGCTGTAAACAGGTCTTAAACTCAACGAAAAACCGATATTTTGAATCTAAAATATGTTATTATGAAATACGGTTCTAATGGCACCGGAATCGTAATTTTTGGACTCCGTTTACTATTTTTAAAGTGTTAATTTGTAACAGCAACTTAAGCTGAATTTTGACAGCAATAAATGGGTGTCATACTTTCAGTCATAACCTGAGTTTTGTGATGAATCGGACCATGAAATTTGTACAGTAGATGAAAACCGATGCATTTGTAATTACCCCACTGGAATTTCGTAAATCGGACACTCGATGAATTTTTAATAAACTGTTCCGTGGACTGTGGTCAGAAATACATAAATCTGAGTTCAGTCTGGAATATGAATTTTTATAAAATATTGGTAATGAACCGGACCCCGATATTTTTACACAATAAAATATGGAATGTTTAAGACATCCTGTAAAAATTTGGGAATTTTTAGAATAGTTTAACTATTTTATTAAAATGTCCGAAAACAGCCGGTTTTGAATATTAATGCTGAAATGACATAAGTTGTGATTTGCGCGTCTAAATGTCGAGTATGCTATCTGTGAGTGATCTAACATGTTATATGTGTTATATGCATTATTGTATGTTTGCTTATGAGTGAGGAATGGATGGGAAGTATATATGGGCATAAATCGTTAAAGCGTGTGCCTGTTATGTGGTAGAAGTAATGTGCAAATAAACCGTACGCAGGATACGTGTTATGCATGAGAAACTGATTGTTATCCGTACCTTATTAGGACGCGATTGACCGACCTTGACTGTTAGCTATATTTGAGAATCTAACCGAGCAAACCGAGGTGAGTTCACACTTTTCTACAAAGCATGGTAAATTCCCGGTGGGAATGGGAATGGCACAGGAATAGGGATTCCTCGTCCTTTGAGACGTGTTCAGGAATGTAAATTCCTCGTCCTGTTGGGACGTATTAGACTTACTGGACTAGAACTCTATCAGCGAAGTCCCTCCCTTTTTGTATCGACTTAATCGCCGAGGCTATGGCGAGCGGGTCATTAGTTAATAGCGCTATTAGGTTTAACAAAACTCACACCGTGCCAGTCGGACGGGCGTGTACTAATGGACTATGGCACGTCGGTGGTGATAGAACACCGACGCTAGGGCACAATTGATTTTTGTTAGTAGTCGATATGATAAACGAGTCTGGTAGTTTAAAATACCGGGGCAGCTCCCCACGGCCAAAGTGCCGGGCTGGATAGCCAGGGAAGGTGGACATGGGATGGTTAACTAATAAACGTTTTCGAACTATGGGGTAACCCCCACGGATGGATAGCCGAATGAGATTAAACTATGTTTTTGGAAACAACTCTAAAACGGACAACCAACCGTGAACTCACTCAACTTTGTTGTTGACTCGTTATTACATGCTTTGCAGGTCATTAGATGCTATGGAGCTTGCATATGGAGGTGGTTGTTGTGGAATGTGAACTGATATGTCCCGTATTTAATGAATAAACTTTATGAACTTATTAAACCTACGTTTTGGACTTTAAACATATGAACTATGGACTTATGTTTTGAACTTTTGTTTTATGCTTCCGCTGTTAACCTAAAATCGGTTTACTTCCTTTTGGTCACCAATCGTATTGTGTTTGGTTTTATTTACTTAATTATGTTGTTCAATATGATTGGTGGCTCGATCCTGGTCATGTCACGCCTCCAAGCGGTGAAACTCCGCATGGTGGATTTTGGGGGTGTGACATAACACTTGGCACAAGGAATGAAAAATGACAAAAGGTGGGCTGCCTATATGCCGCCACCTAATGCCCACTCTCACATAAGATCATATACATACACACATATATGTATAATATAGTGTAAAAACAGGTATTTTATTGGATACCGGGTATTTTATCAAGCGTTTTAATCCTGTTTTTTTGTTTAAATTATTTTTATCATTCTATAAAAATAATCACTTAAAATTATTATTGAAATAATTAACAGTTGCCTCGACTGACTGCGTTAACAGTATTTTGTTTAATTCGCGCAGTATCGCGCAGTACGTGCTCAAACTCAAAAAATAGAGTTTCTTAGCGTTTTAAATAATTTTTCCACACGGATATGATTAAAATTATTATTCTAATCATTACAGACTATTTTTAGGATTTTAACACTGATCGGGTGGTCGCCGATGTTCGTTTTGCATTTTAACCGTTAAGCGATAAGCGTTTATCTTACCGTTGCCAACATAATTTTTATCAAAGTTTAATTTTACCAACTCATTAAATTTCACATATAAACATCATAACCAGTCAAATATAGCCCTGTCACCTATTCATAACACATGTTACAATTGTACGGTACGACCTGAAAAGCCGGGTGTCACTGTCTCCCCCCGTTTAGTAAATTTGGTGTCACACCCCGACCACGTATAGTATACAAGACGTGGTGGAAAACGTCGGGGAGTGTTGTAACAGAATTAATTGTTTCAAATCCATGGCAAACAAAGTTGTATTTTATTTATAAAACAAGAGTTACATTGTCTTAACACAGGAAATACAGAGTTTATAACATAATTAAACAAAGTCTATCATCGTTTTTAGTCTCTAAGGCACAGGTCCGCCCTAGTGTCCTGATCAACATCCTATGGAAAAGCTCCTGAAAACACATGTGAAAATAGGTACGTCAGCATAAAAATGCCTGTGAGATACATAGGTTTGTGAAAATAAGATTCATGACTTATGTTTGAGAAAATGTTTAGTCATGAACCTTGTAATTTGATTTGTTTTGTAAATCGCTTGAAAAACAATAAGTTCAGTTGATATGTATAAATAAGAGAATAATGCATGGTTAAATGAATAACCATGTAAAATGAGTTGTATAAAATAAACTGTATTGTAAACCAAAGTCTTATGAAAACATGTTGCTTGTATAAAATGTATAAGTCCAACATGAATGATTTAAATAACGCTATGATATGTAATATAATACAAACATTTATATATAGGAAGTACCAGCGGCGTATCCACCATGCTTGTATCATATTACTCACATATCGTCACTTAAGTCACTTAAACCAACCAACAACGTATAATGTCTATGTTTAAACCAATAGTCAAAAGTCCTTGTATAAACCATGTCAAATGTTGATAGTCCAAAAGTAATCAAGTAATGTGTAACAAATGTTATGTATGGTAAGTAAAATAAGACTACTTAAACCATAAGTAAAAACGTACAAAACAAAGTATTTTGAATATATCAAAAAGTTATGTTTTGCAAAGTGATGCATGATACATTGATACAAACATTTATGTGGTAAGTTAACGCATACATTCAAGCCTTGAGACAGTCGGATAACCCTTTCAGTCAAGGTTATCAAAAGAAATGTTTTCGGATTCAGTCATTCCTTACATCCAAACAAACCCGGGATGTCAGGAATGGGATTTGTCAAGTCCTATGGTACCACTACTTACTCCCGAGCGGCGTAGCAAATGTTAATGAACGTAATAAAGACCCGTTTGTGCAAACCAAATGTTATAGCAGTTGTATACATGTCATTTGAAAACGATGTACTAAGTATGCTAAGTTAACATACAAAGCAGAAAAGTCTTGTAAATCAATGTGCTAGCATGCTATCAGTCAACATACATAGCAGAAATGTAATGTAAAACAATGTACTAAGTATGCACACAATGGACATACATAGCATGAAATGAAACGAAATCATGTACTATAATGTACTAACAAACATAGCCGGTATATAATGTGAAAACAGGAAAGCATGAAAGTAACAAGTAGGCACATGTGTTTCACCCCAAAACAGTTTGGAAAACAGTAAAAGAGGGGTCTATGTACTCACTTGTGATTACTCAGTAGTCCTGGAGTGATAATCAAACAATGATAGTGATCACGGAATCAAACGGCACCTAATATAGGTAACTATGTTAATAAACCGGACCTAAATCGGAAGATCGGATAGAATGAGGGTTCGTAAACCAAACGAGTATGGAAACTCGTGTAATATGGTTTAAGAAAGCCTACATACTAATTGAAACCTATCATAAGTGCTTCCGACCCATTACGACCCGTTTAGGTAGCTTATGCTACTTTAACGCGTCGTTCGCGTGAAACACGTTCGGACCGCCTAACTAGCCCTATGACAAGTGTTATATGCCTAAACATGTTACATAATCAGTTATGTGACAAAAGTTTAGGTTACATATGCTTAATTACCAATTATACATGAAAAGGGTATTCTGGTAATTTACCTAAGGCATATAAACTACCTATCATACAACTACTTAAACGTCGTGACCATAAGGTATAACCTCGGAAGGTTATTCCCTACCTACTATGGTCACCTAATGCATTTGGTCGGATCCTAATGCTCGACCAAAAAGGGTCGGGTTCGAAGGTATAGGCGATTTATCAGATCGCCTACCCTACGACCCTAGACAACGTGGTAATCAGTGGGCATAGTCCCAAGGGACTATAACCAACGTGATTACACTCACGTTGCGAAGTTCAAACGAACTTCGCATTGACCATAAACTGGTCAATGCAGAAAGTCAAACAAAGTTTGACTTTCAGACTCTAAAAGACTCGAAAAGCAATAAAAGAACGAAAGAATACTTACGAAGGGTCCCCGAATGCTAATTTCGATTCAAAAATCTCAGGTATGAAACAATTGTTTCAACTTAGAGTTTCTCAAATCAAAATTCTTGTAAGTTTTGCAATGGGGTGATGGGGTATTTATAGTTTTCGGGTAACCGTTAGGATCGTTTGTCGAATATCGTGCCTTAATCGCATCTGTACAAGTGTTGGAAAGTTGTGGTGACTAAAATTTGGTTCTTATCAGCTGACTAGACAAGTGTGAGTGTGTGGTGGAGGATTAAACAGCTGCAATCTGCTGTTTGATTCATTTAATCTGGTCAGAAGGGGCCACGCGGCCCGCTTCAGGATGCACATAATCTAATGCGGGCCGCCTGGGCATGTCAGATCAGAAACATGTTTGAAAAATGACAGTTTCAGTCCCTGCACGTGTTTAAGGCTATTTCCGACACTTCTAAGGCCCGTAAAGCCAAATTTAAGGCCCTAAAATGATGCCTAAACATTGTGGACATGAAACATGTTCAAAAATATGCCGGATGATGGTTCGTTTGGTCGTACGAACGCGATGTTCGCTTAATTACGACGGAATGCGCACAAGCGCGAAAAACGATCCAAATGACGCGACGAATGAATTTTTGGCAAGCCAAACACTAAAGCATAATATAGTCATGCTTACATAAATTTTTGGATGTCCGGATGTATTCAGAACGTAAGTTATGCGCGAAAGTGCAAACTTGTGCACTTTTTGACACTTTTAGTCCCTGAATGACCCAAAAGTTTATTTTAGCATACCGAACCCCTCAAAGCCTATTTCTAAGCTATGTAAAGGATATTTATGGTATGTTTAACTTATGGTCATGTTCCGGAATGTTCGTTACAGTTCAAATTGGCATACTTTCGCAGTTTGTCAAGTTTAGTCCCTGTAAGCGAATTAACTTGTTTTTGCCATACCAAAGCCTTTAAAACTTATTTCTAAGTTATGTAAAGGTTATTTAAGGTATGTTGAGTATATTTTGATGTTCCGGAGTATTTTTCGCGTTAAATTAAGTATGTTTACGCATCAGTTTGCGTATAACTCTCCAGAAAGCGATGTAGAGTTTGAAATTACATAAAAGTCAAAACATGAAAAATGTAAAACACAACCAAACAAACATTGGGATCAAATATCATTGTTTTATTGATAATAGAACTTTTCATAATGATTACAAGCACGGATGTTACATTTGGTCCCCGAAATTTTTACTCTACAGGTTTTGTTTTCGCACTAAGTAAGAATAACAAAAACGGATTTAATGAATATGGTCTTGTAGTTTCTGCGAGAAACTTTGATTCTTACGAAGAATCTTCGTAGACCTATGTGACACACATCCTTGATTCCTAAACTCATGTCTCAACGCTCTCTACCCTCTCCAAGGCCCAACATTCACAAGAACCTAATCAAGAAGATTAAGTCAAAGTTTCACTATTTCAGGTTTATCATACGTATATTTATGTATACATTACACTGTACTTAAGGTCGTCTGAGTTTACACATGATTGATCCAACTAGAGATGGGCTCTCAAAAGTATCTAATCCCATAAACTCGTTTTCTTTCCTTCTCGCATTCATTTCAGGTATCCACCGGTTACACAACCTATAAATCACAGATACTACTAGAATGCTGAAATCGCCTCCCGGTTAGTAACATAACTCTTCTAGCTATACACACTGCTTCTACGATGCTTTGATAAACCTCCGTTTATCTTCCAAATAAATCTCTACAAAGAGCAAAATCAGTGTATTATCCATTATGCACTTCTTTAACTGCATCCAAATAGTACATCATGTACACCACTCAATTCTGATGGTAGCTTGAGCCTATAAGCGACTGATCCAACTCAAGATGGGCTCTTAAAAGGACTAAGTCAGTGTGGCTCAGCTTTTCTTTCCTCTGCTAAACCTAATAGCACCTTTCATGTGACACCCCAGGAAAACCAAGAAAACTACAACTAGCTTCCTCAGTAACTACGTGCTAAATTTCGGGACCAAATTTCTTTCAAGTTGGGGATAATGTGACAACCTGAACTTTCAAAGTTTTATTGATAATAGAACTGTTCATAATGATTACAAGCACGGATGTTACAGTCTCCCCTACTTGTGGAAATTTCGTCCCAAAATTTATTTAGAGGAAACTTGTGGGAAAAGATGTGGATATTTCGCTTTCATTTGATCTTCGCGTTCCCAAGTAAACTCGGGTCCACGTTTTGCTTCCCAGCGAACTTTGACCAAAGGAATGCGCTTGCGTTTAAGCCACTTGACTTCACGTTCCATGATTTCCACTGGCTTCTCGACAAATTTCAGTGTTTTGCCAACACGAATTTCGTCAAGCGGTGTGTGGAGGTTCTCATCAGCCAAACACCTCTTGAGATTGGACACGTGAAAAGTTGGATGAACATTTCCAAGTTCAGGAGGTAACTCAAGTCTGTAGGCTACCTTTCCGATTCTTTCGACGATCTTGAATGGTCCAACGTATCTAGGTGCAAGTTTTCCTTTCTTTCCAAATCTGATCACACCTTTCCAAGGTGAGACCTTAAGTAATACTCGATCACCGACTTGAAATTCCAAGGGTTTGCGTTTTGGATCCGCGTAACTCTTCTGACGGCTCATAGCTGTCTGAAGGTTATCGCGAACTTTCTTGACCTTGTCAGTTGTCTCTAAAATGAGGGTAGGTCCAGTAAGTTGAGCCTCGCCGATCTCATTCCAGCAGACTGGTGAACGACATTTTCGACCATAGAGAGCCTCGAAAGGAGCCATTTTGATGCTGGTGTGATAACTGTTGTTGTAGGAGAATTCAATCAACTTAAGATGTCAATCCCAACTACCACCAAAATCGATCACACAAGCTCTAAGCATATCCTCCAGAGTCTGGATTGTTCTCTCAGATTGACCATCCGTTTGCGGATGATAAGCTGTGCTCAGATTAAGTTGGGTCCCCATAGCAGATTGCATGGTTCTCCAAAAATGAGAAGTGAAACGAGCATCTCTGTCAGAAATGATGTTCAAAGGAACACCATGCCGAGCCACAATTTCATCTACATAGATTTGAGCAAGTCTGTCAGCAGGAAAATCCTCACGGATAGGCAAGAAATGCGCTGACTTAGTGAGACGATCAACGACTACCCAGATGGCATCATGACCTTTCTTTGTGCGCGGAAGTTTGGTAACAAGATCCATAGTAATGTTTTCCCATTTCCAAACTGGGATCTCTGGTTGCACCAATAAACCCGAAGGACGTTGATGTTCAGCCTTAACCTTAAGACAAGTAAGGCATTTTGATACGTATAAGGCAATGTCTTTCTTCATACCAGGCCACCAATAGTGAATACGAAGATCCTTATACATTTTATCCGAGCCCGGATGAATAGAATAACGAGACTTATGGGCTTCATCCATAAGCAAGGTACGGAGATCATCCTGGTTTGGGACCCACAAACGGTCCATGAAGTAGTACGATCCATTGTCCTTCAGTTCTAGATCAGGTGTTATGTGATAGGGAAATTCCTTATCCATCAAACCTTGCGCAACACAAGATTGTTGAGCCTGAGAAATGCGTGCTTGGATATCGGATCGAGCTTGAATAACAGATTGAACACGTACACAATGAAGCTTAGTACGTTCCTTACGACTCAATGCATCAGCTACGACATTCGCCTTACCAGGATGGTAGCAAATTTCGCAGTCATAGTCGTTTAGAAGCTCAACCCAACGTCGTTGCCTCATGTTGAGTTCTTTCTGGTTGAAGATATACTGAAGACTTTTGTGGTCCGTGAAAACCACACATTTTGTACCGTACAAATAGTGTCTCCAGATCTTTAGAGGGAAAACAACTGCACCCAACTCAAGATCATGAGTGGTGTAGTTCTTCTCATGTATCTTCAACTGCCTCGATGCATAAGCTATGACTTTGTTCCTTTGCATCAGAACACAGCCAAGACCCAGTTTAGATGCATCGCAATAAACGACGAAATCATCATTGCCCTTAGGCAAAGTTAGAACAGGCGCGTCGCAAAGCTTCCGCTTCAAGTGTTGAAAAGCTTCCTCTTGTTTAAATCCCCAATCAAAGGGTTTGTTCTTCTGAGTTAGAGCAGTTAGAGGAACTGCGATCTTTGAGAAGTTTTCAATGAAGCGGCGGTAATAACCCGCTAGACCAAGAAAAGAACGAACCTCAGTAGGAGTAGTAGGCGTATCCCAATCCTTAATCGCACTGATCTTGGAGGGATCTACATGAATACCTTGTTCGTTGATGATATGTCCTAAGAATTGAACTTCTTTAAGCAAGAATTCACACTTGGAGAATTTGGCGAAAAGTTGCTCTTTCTTTAGGAGTTCCAGAGTAAGACGAAGATGTTGCTCGTGATCAGCTCGCGTCTTAGAGTAAATCAAGATGTCGTCAATAAAAACAATGACGAACTGATCCAAATAAGGTTTGCAGACCCTATTCATTAAGTCCATGAAAACAGCAGGAGCATTAGTCACACCGAATGGCATGACTGTGAACTCATAATGCCCATATCGAGTACGGAACGCTGTCTTGGGAATATCTTCTTCATGCACCCGAAGTTGATGATATCCAGATCGCAGATCAATCTTCGAAAAATAAGAAGCTCCCTGTAGCTGATCAAAGAGATCATCGATGCGAGGTAGGGGATATCGATTCTTGATGGTAAGCTTGTTAAGCTCACGATAATCGATGCACATCCTAAAAGATCCATCCTTCTTCTTGACAAAAAGAATGGGAGCACCCCAAGGTGAAAAGCTAGGACGGATAAAACCTTTGTCAGAGAGTTCCTGAAGCTGCTTAGACAACTCTTGCATCTCAGATGGCGCAAGACGATATGGAGCTCTGGCAATGGGATTTGCACCAGGTATGAGATCGATACGGAACTCTACTTGGCGTGCTGGGGGTAGACCAGGTAAATCTTCAGGGAAAACTTCAGAATAATCCCGAACGACAGGAATATCTAAAATAGACTTACCATTGCCTTTATCTTCTGTAACATGTGCTAAGAAAGCCACATAGTTCTTCCGCAGATACTTCCGAGCTTTAAAACAAGACATGAGCTTGAGACTACCAAACGGTTTCTCACCTTGAACCTGTAGGATCTCGCCTGTCGAAAGCGGCACACGAACAATCTTCTCAGAACAAACTATCTCTGCGTGATGCTTAGATAACCAATCCATACCCACAATGACGTCGAAGCTTCCTAGTTGCATAGGTGTGAGGTCAATCGGAAAAAGATGATCGTTAAGATTCAGCTGGCAGTTGCGAAGAACAGAATCAAGAATAATGGGTTCACCACTAGCAACCTCTACTGTCAAGGATTTGCCTAGTTTTGTTCTAGACACGCGAAGCATTGGCTCAAAAGACAATGACACAAAACTCTTGTCGGCACCCGAATAAAAAAGAACAGATGCAGGCTGATTATTAATAAAGAACGTACCGTTCACCACGTTATCATCCGCCTGCGCCTCTTAGGCATTCATGTTAAAGGCTCGGCCTCGAGCCGGAGCTTGATTCTGATTCTAGTTCTGGTTGGCTAGCCTTGGGCACCGGTTCCTGTAGTGGGTCAGATCCCCACAATTGTAGCACGAACCATGAGGAAAATGAGGTCGTGCAGCTTGACCTTGTTGCTGAGCTAGAGGCTGAGCAACTTGTTGGGCTTGATTATAAACTGCCTGGTTCTGATTGACAGGAATGCGGCAGTTGACAGCAAGATGAACAGATCTTCCGCAGTTGGTGCACTGACGACACTGGAGATGTGGTTGGTGATGGCCGTTACACCTGTTGCACAAAGGTGCATTGCCAAAATAAGGCTTCTTGGCTATTGGCTGCGCAGGCTGATTTGGTGCAGCTTGAGCCTGTGCAGTAACGACATAGTTTTGGGAAGCCTTTCGCTTCCTAGAATTCTTTGAGGAACCAGAATTCTTCCCATTCTTGTTTTCACCTTTCTTACCATCCCCTTTGTCAGATGCCTGCTTCTTACCCTTGTCACCCTTCTTATGCAGCTTTCCCTTACGCACCTGCGACTCAGTCAGTGTCGCTGATAACTCGATCGCCTGACGGAGTGTGGCAGGGTCACTACCAGTAAGGATGTCCTGCACTGAGTTAGGTAGGCCGTCGATGTACCTTTCGATGGCCTTGTCGAGTGGGGTAACCATAGTCGGGCAAAGCAGACTCAACTCCTCAAACCTGTCAGTATATGCCCTGTGCTCACCACTATCTTGCTTCAAATTATCAAACTCTTTCTCCAAGGCTCGCTGCTCATGACGAGGACAGAATTCCCTCATCATAAGGGCTCTAAGTTCAGCCAATGTCTGCGCGAGAGCAACTTCTGCACCTTGGTCCCTCATAACCCCGTTCCACCATGTCAAAGCCCTCTTCTGAAATACGCTCGAAGCAAACTCGACTTTGCGATTTTCAAGACACTGCACGTGGCGAAAAGTATTCTCTATGCTCTCGAACCATTGAAGAAGCCCAGTCGCTCCCTCAGAACCACTAAACTTGAGTGGTTTAGCTGAGTTAAAATCCTTGTATTTGCACGGACCATTGTTGTTGTTGTTGGCTTGTTGCCATTGAGCAAAGAGATTTGGGAATTGAGCAGCCATCTGCTGCGCAATGATTTCTGCCAGTTCGGCAGTCGCTATTTGGTTCTCGCGTCGAGGAGGCATTCTAAAAGAGGAAAACATGAAAATAATGAGTGAGATGATTGGATGAAGAGAATGAGATAAAACAAAATCAACAAAAGCAGAGATGGTGGTCATTCGTCCGCATTACCAAGCAAACAAACGACACACAGTGACTAATCAAAGTAAATGGATCAAAAATACTGTATTACGAAGACATGCTCGCCTATAAGTGAACACTCATCCCAAGAATTCCCAGGTAAGCACAACTGGTCTCGCGTCTGATGAGACGTATACGAAGTGCTTGCCTAGACAGAAAACTCAGAATACAGGCATTCACTCTTCCAGTTTGCACGTGTTCACATTATTTAAAACCCAAAACGTTGACGATATTTTGAAAATTTGAAGGCACACGGCCAAAAATTTTAGTTAAACTGGAAGGGTTCAAAACCTTACAAAAGAGGGTTCAAAACCTTGTAATAAATCATTCAAAAACAGAAGATTGTTTTTCAAAAATCGTTTCGAAAAATTTGGTTTCTTGTTTTGATAATCACCTAAGGATAGGTGATGTACATGTTTTAAAATCTAAACACAAGATAACTTGTGTTAGGGTCCTAGTAAGGTTATAGTCTAGGTCAAAGCATTACTAATAACCTAATTCCCTATAACCATTGGCTCTGATACCAACTCTTCTGTCACACCCCGACCACGTATAGCATACAAGACGTGGCGGAAAACGTCGGGGAGTGTTGTAACAGAATTAATTGTTTCAAATCCATGGCAAACAAAGTTGTATTTTATTTATAAAACAAGAGTTACATTGTCTTAACGCAGGAAATACAGAGTTTATAACATAATTAAACAAAGTCTATCATCGTTTTTAGTCTCTAAGGCACAGGTCCGCCCTAGTGTCCTGATCAACATCCTATGGAAAAGCTCCTGAAAACACATGTGAAAATAGGTACGTCAGCATAAAAATGCCTGTGAGATACATAGGTTTGTGAAAATAAGATTCATGACTTATGTTTGAGAAAATGTTTAGTCATGAACCTTGTAATTTGATTTGTTTTGTAAATCGCTTGAAAAACAATAAGTTCAGTTGATATGTATAAATAAGAGAATAATGTATGGTTAAATGAATAACCATGTAAAATGAGTTGTATAAAATAAACTGTATTGTAAACCAAAGTCTTATGAAAACATGTTGCTTGTATAAAATGTATAAGTCCAACATGAATGATTTAAATAACGCTATGATATGTAATATAATACAAACATTTATATATAGGAAGTACCAGCGGCGTATCCACCATGCTTGTATCATATTACTCACATATCGTCACTTAAGTCACTTAAACCAACCAACAACGTATAATGTCTATGTTTAAACCAATAGTCAAAAGTCCTTGTATAAACCATGTCAAATGTTGATAGTCCAAAAGTAATCAAGTAATGTGTAACAAATGTTATGTATGGTAAGTAAAATAAGACTACTTAAACCATAAGTAAAAACGTACAAAACAAAGTATTTTGAATATATCAAAAAGTTATGTTTTGCAAAGTGATGCATAATACATTGATACACACATTTATGTGGTAAGTTAACGCATACATTCAAGCCTTGAGACAGTCGGATAACCCTTTCAGTCAAGGTTATCAAAAGAAATGTTTTCGGATTCAGTCATTCCTTACATCCAAACAAACCCGGGATGTCAGGAATGGGATTTGTCAAGTCCTATGGTACCACTACTTACTCCCGAGCGGCGTAGCAAATGTTAATGAACGTAATAAAGACCCGTTTGTGCAAACCAAATGTTATAGCAGTTGTATACATGTCATTTGAAAACGATGTACTAAGTATGCTAAGTTAACATACAAAGCAGAAAAGTCTTGTAAATCAATGTGCTAGCATGCTATCAGTCAACATACATAGCAGAAATGTAATGTAAAACAATGTACTAAGTACGCACACAATGGATATACATAGCATGAAATGAAACAAAATCATGTACTATAATGTACTAACAAACATAGCCGGTATATAATGTGAAAACAGGAAAGCATGAAAGTAACAAGTAGGCACATGTGTTTCACCCCAAAACAGTTTGGAAAACAGTAAAAGAGGGGTCTATGTACTCACTTGTGATTACTCAGTAGTCCTGGAGTGATAATCAAACAATGATAGTGATCACGGAATCAAACGGCACCTAATATAGGTAACTATGTTAATAAACCGGACCTAAATCGGAAGATCGGATAGAATGAGGGTTCGTAAACCAAACGAGTATGGAAACTCGTGTAATATGGTTTAACAAAGCCTACATACTAATTGAAACCTATCATAAGTGCTTCCGACCCATTACGACCCGTTTAGGTAGCTTATGCTACTTTAACGCGTCGTTCGCGTGAAACGCGTTCGGACCGCCTAACTAGCCCTATGACAAGTGTTATATGCCTAAACATGTTACATAATCAGTTATGTGACAAAATTTTAGGTTACATATGCTTAATTACCAATTATACATGAAAAGGGTATTCTGGTAATTTACCTAAGGCATATAAACTACCTATCATACAACTACTTAAACGTCGTGACCATAAGGTATAACCTCGGAAGGTTATTCCCTACCTACTATGGTCACCTAATGCATTTGGTCGGATCCTAATGATCGACCAAAAAGGGTCGGGTTCGAAGGTATAGGCGATTTATCAGATCGCCTACCCTACGACCCTAGACAACGTGGTAATCAGTGGGCATAGTCCAAAGGGACTATAACCAACGTGATTACACTCACGTTGCGAAGTTCAAACGAACTTCGCATTGACCATAAACTGGTCAATGCAGAAAGTCAAACAAAGTTTGACTTTCAGATTCTAAAAGACTCGAAAAGCAATAAAAGAACGAAAGAATACCTACGAAGGGTCCCCGAATGCTAATTTCGATTCAAAAATCTCAGGTATGAAACAATTGTTTCAACTTAGAGTTTCTCAAATCAAAATTCTTGTAAGTTTTGCAATGGGGTGATGGGGTATTTATAGTTTTTGGGTAACCGTTAGGATCGTTTATCGAATATCGTGCCTTAATCGCATCCGTACAAGTGTTGGAAAGTTGTGGTGACTAAAATTTGGTTCTTATCAGCTGACTTGACAAGTGTGAGTGTGTGGTGGAGGATTAAACAGCTGCAATCTGCTGTTTGATTCATTTAATCTGGTCAGAAGGGGCCACGCGGCCCGCTTCAGGATGCACATAATCTAATGCGGGCCGCCTGGGCATGTCAGATCAGAAACATGTTTGAAAAATGACAGTTTCAGTCCCTGCACGTGTTTAAGGCTATTTCCGAAACTTCTAAGGCCCGTAAAGCCAACTTTAAGGCCCTAAAATGATGCCTAAACATTGTGGACATGAAACATGTTCAAAAATATGCCGGATGATGGTTCGTTTGGTCGTACGAACGCGATGTTCGCTTAATTACGACGGAATGCGCACAAGCGCGAAAAACGATCCAAATGACGTGACGAATGAATTTTTGGCAAGCCAAACACTAAAGCATAATATAGTCATGCTTACATAAATTTTTGGATGTCCGGATGTATTCAGAACGTAAGTTATGCGCGAAAGTGCAAACTTGTGCACTTTTTGACACTTTTAGTCCCTGAATGACCCAAAAGTTTATTTTAGCATACCGAACCCCTCAAAGCCTATTTCTAAGCTATGTAAAGGATATTTATGGTATTTTTAACTTATGGTCATGTTCCAGAATGTTCGTTACAGTTCAAATTGGCATACTTTCGCAGTTTGTCAAGTTTAGTCCCTGTAAGCGAATTAACTTGTTTTTGCCATACCAAAGCCTTTAAAACTTATTTCTAAGTTATGTAAAGGTTATTTAAGGTATGTTGAGTATATTTTGATGTTCCGGAGTATTTTTCGCGTTAAACTGAGTACGTTTACGCATCAGTTTGCGTATAACTCTCCAGAAAGCGATGTAGAGTTTGAAATTACATAAAAGTCAAAACATGAAAAATGTAAAACACAACCAAACAAACATTGGGATCAAATATCATTTTTTTATTGATAATAGAACTGTTCATAATGATTACAAGCACGGATGTTACATTTGGTCCCCGAAATTTTTACTCTACAGGTTTTGTTTTCGCACTAAGTAAGAATAACAAAAACGGATTTAATGAATATGGTCTTGTAGTTTCTGCGAGAAACTTTGATTCTTACGAAGAATCTTCGTAGACCTATGTGACACACATCCTTGATTCCTAAACTCATGTCTCAACGCTCTCCACCCTCTCCAAGGCCCAACATTCACAAGAACTTAATCAAGAAGATTAAGTCAAAGTTTCACTATTTCAGGTTTATCATACGTATATTTATGTATACATTACACTGTACTTAAGGTCGTCTGAGTTTACACATGATTGATCCAACTAGAGATGGGCTCTCGAAAGTATCTAATCCCATAAACTCGTTTTCTTTCCTTCTCGCATTCATTTCAGGTATCCACCGGTTACACAACCTATAAATCACAGATACTACTAGAATGCTGAAATCGCCTCCCGGTTAGTAACATAACTCTTCTATCTATACACATTGCTTCTACGATGCTTTGATAAACCTCCGTTTATCTTCCAAATAAATCTCTACAAAGAGCAAAATCAGTGTATTATCCATTATGCACTTCTTTAACTGCATCCAAATAGTACATCATGTACACCACTCAATTCTGATGGTAGCTTGAGCCTATAAGCGACTGATCCAACTCAAGATGGGCTCTTGAAAGGACTAAGTCAGTGTGGCTCAGCTTTTCTTTCCTCTGCTAAACCTAATAGCACCTTTCATGTGACACCCCAGGAAAACCAAGAAAACTACAACTAGCTTCCTCAGTAACTACGTGCTAAATTTCGGGACCAAATTTCTTTCAAGTTGGGGATAATGTGACAACCTGAACTTTCAAAGTTTGTGACGTTTAAACCTTGTGATCTTAACTCCTCGTTATTTCTCTTCCAAGTGTTTTACGTTCAACGCTCGTATGATTTTGTAACTGTGTAATGATGTTTCTGGGCTGCAACCGTTTTGGGCCACACCATAATAGCCTAATAGAATCTAGTTAGTTTAAAATCGGCCAAATGTGACAACTATCCACCTACAGTTATGACAACCCAATTAGGTGGGCTTGAGCCCACTTTGGCTACCATGTAATCGCCCCAAACCCTAGCACGTGTAACTGGATTAGCATCTTGTTTGGGCCGGATAGAGCCCAAGTGGAACATGGTTTGGGGGCCGGCTATTGAACTTAGATTATTTATACACACATTGGGCCCAAGTATATCTCTTCTTGCTACAATCTTGATCCGCAGCCCAATACAAACCCACGAAGGAATCTGTTATGTTCTTAGTGCGTATATACCCTTAGTGTACGTATGTAGGTTTATGTTCTCATAACTCACAAACAACAAACCCAACTTTTCCTCTCTTGATTTACGAAGGCAGTAGATACCCCCCTGTTGCAAAATCCTAGTTGATCAACGTCTGAATCAAGTTGAGCTTTCGGTTAGTGTAATATCTCTATGTTTTGAATCAATATCTTTGTTATGCATATTTAGTTCATGATCTTGATTACTGATTCTGTTATATTCATGATTGGTTAATAGTGAATTATATATTAGATAGTGACTAATATTCTCGCAAATTAATTTAATGATTTCGTGAGGATATAACAATAGGGTTCGGAATTGTTTGTAAATATAATGTATGTGCATGTCAATAATGCTGAACTAAAAGTGCACGTGATATGGCTGGTTAGTTGTAATCATGTCTGCTGATGTTAGATCATGTAGTCATTGATTGTTGTGATGGCCCATGTGCTTTGACTGAACACTATTGTATTGGTCCAATAGAGGTTACACACTTCACATGAATCACTTTGACTTTATAAATTGATGGCCATGTGTTTAGTGAAAAGGTAATAAATGAAGTGATCAGATTTACTTGACTATATGATTGTTTGATGATGATGACTATGTTCAAGATTAGATGATACCATGCTATGTTGTTAGGCTGTTAATCTGCTTAGGATTATTATAACAATGTGATCTCAATAAATGGTGGGTTACAATTTGATCTAAGGGTTAATGCGGATTAGGAATATAGTGAATAATTGAATAATGGGCCGAGATATGAAAACAAATCACACAAACTAATTATGGGCTAAGGGGTAGCAGTGGGCCGAGCATACGGAAGTGGGCCGCACATCGGCGAGGGTTGAGCCTGATGGGATTGGGCCGGGTAATACAAACTGAATAAATGTTGGGCCGCATATTACACAGAAAGTAGACTACATGTTATTAAAGTCATATGTACTGAGTTGGGCCGAGAACTTATATGTAACTTGTTTAGAAATATTGAGTGTTATATGAATTGTATATTTTGTAACCTTGGGCAATAATCAGTTGCGGATGGCACAGGGCAAGCCCACTTGGCTGGACTTGTGCTATCGGGCCCAAGCGCAAGTTCTATGGGCTCCATAATGGGTTGCCCAAATGGTTGTAGTCTAACAAACATATGATACGAACCGGACTGTGACCCAAATACTTGTAGTGTGTTATATATATATATTCGTATGTATACTTGGGTGTGCGATTGAACTGTTAATATGTGACAACCGGAATTATGAATGTGTGATGTGAGTATGCTTATGACCTGAATACTAGCTGTAGCAAGAGTTATGATATGTGTCATAGTTGTTTACTACTTGTGGAATGTGTACAAAGAATGTGTGGTTTTTGTGCAAACGAAACTAATTATCATTGGAACCATATTAGGGTGTGGGTGTTCAACGATAAATGAGTAATTAGTGGTACCGAGCAAACCGAGGTGAGTTCACACTTTTCACAAGGCATGGGATTCCCAGGGGCTGGGAATGGGTAAAGGATTGAAACTAAAACTGCGTGATTTCCTGGTTTGGAACACGTACACACCCTCTTTATTGAAGGGTGACAACACGTAATAAGGATATGATTGGAACCTGCGTAATCTCCTGGGTTGGGAATTACGTACACACCCTCTTCACTGAAGGGTGACAACACGGATACTAGACCAAAACTCTCTATCATGAAGTCCCTCCTTTTATATCGACTTAATCGCCGGGCCAATGGTGAGCGGGTCATTAGTTAGATAGCGCTATTAGGTTTGACAAGCCTCACACCGTGCCGCAGAGGACGGGCGTGGACTAATGGACTATGGCACGTCAATGATGATAGACGTTGACTAGGGCACCAACTTACTTTCGTCAGTAGTCGATATGGTAAACAGGTCTAGTGGTTAACATGGGGAAGCCCCCACCAACTATGGATATGTTTGGGAAACAGGGTAAACTGATTAACTTACAACTTACAAATGAATTCCTGGTTTTTGAAACAACTTAACAATGAACACCAACTGTGAACTCGCTCAACTTTGTTGTTGACTCGTTGTTACATGCCTTGCAGGCCTTTAGGTGTATAACATTGGAACTTGCTGTCTGGGAAGCTGGAGTGGTCATGGGTCGAGTTACATGGAAACGCAACACAAGACTAAGAGTTTTTACATGTGGTTAAAAAAAACACTTAACGAATTCAATATGCTTCCGCTGTAAACTGTGAAATATTGTAACGTTGTAACACTATTGTTAATAAATGAAGGTTTTATTTAAATATACTCGTGAGTTCAATGTGACTGGTGACTAAGATCCTGGTCAGTCACGCCTGCAAGCGGTGGTACTCCGCATGTGGATTTTGGGGGTGTGACATTTCACAAGATAACTCCTTTAACAGAACCAAATCTTCAATCTAGATTCGCAATAATTTCCTTCAATTGTCCATGTAATCCTTCTGTTGATCAATTGGTGACTTTTAACTTCCCTCGATCTAGGAAAATCATGTCGGTGGTTTCCTAGATAAACTAAGGCCTGGTTAATTGTCCTTTGTCATGTTAGCTTAACGAAGTGACGATAAACACTTCCATCCATGCAAAGCTTTAAACCGAGTAACCTAAATACTAGCGTGTTAATTATTATTGTAAGGTAACTCTGCCAAGGGCATGTGAGTATCTTAACTTCCTCCTGAGTCCATCATACACGGTCCCAATCTCAAGCTGATCTACAAGCATACCTTTCTCATCCCTTCCAATTCCATAGTTAACTTCAAACGTTACTCATGATTCTCTTTGGTTCGTGTATAGACAAGCATGTCGTCGATGAATATTATCACGAATTTGTCCGATTAGGGTTTCCATGCCCTATTCATGAGATTTATGGCACATTAATTTAATCGAAGGGCATGACTAATATCTCATAATGGCCATATCATGATTGAAAAGCAGTCCCCGAAATTTCTTTGTAGCAACCTTCAACTGATAATATCCCAATCGTAGATCGATCTTCGTGTAGCAGCTGAGTCCAGGTAGCTTGATTGAACAAATTGCCAATCCTCGGTAATAGGGTACCGATTCTTGATAGTCAACTTGCTCAGCTTTCGGAAATCCTCACATATCCTGAAGGATCTATCCTTCTTTCTCCCAATAAAGTAGATGCATCTCAAAGCGAAAAGCTTGATCAAATGAAACCCTTGTCCAAAAGCTCTTAAAACTAACTCGACATTTCTATCATTTCAAGCGGTGCTTAATCTATAAGGAGATTGTGCAATTGGGTGCAGCACCGTGAGCTAGATCGATTTAAAATATCCATCTCGCAGGGGAGATCCAGGTAAGTCTTTTTAGGAAGACTTCCGGATAGTTGCGATTGATAGAATTCTCTCTGACATTCCTACATTCGGTTTCCGTATCCACCACATTCACTAAGAACGCAGGATAGCCCTTTCGCAACAACTCAAGCATCCTCACAACACTGACAACTCTCGTCTATCAACACTCAACACTCGACTCGATCGATTTCCGCAAACAACTTTCGCCTTTCTACTGTCATTAGGACGAGATATTCCAGTTAGCATCTTCAAGCGATAGTCCCCACTTCATCCTCAGAAAGTCAATCCATTCTCGCATCTTTGTCAAAGCTCCCAAGCTCCACTGGAAATAAACCAACTCTAGAACTACGATCTCCTAACTAAATACTACAACCGTGAACAACCTCGCTAGGTTCTATCAACTTACCAATTGCTAGTTCTATTGGGCACTTTATACTTAGCTTACTTGTAGGTGAACACAAAAATGGTTCAAAGTTTTTCAAACAAAACTCAAGTCAGCTTTGATATTAAAGTATGAACATAGATTGGCTTTTGATTTGAAACATACCGGTAGCAGTAGTAGGACTATCACTTGCCTTCCCGACACTTGCTCAATGGAATTGCCCCTAGCATCCTGTCCTTTCGATTTCGGGCATTCTCTTTTGTAGTGTCCTTGCTCACCACATGCGAAGCATCCCTCGAGCGTAATTCCATCCAATGTACTCTTAGCATAACACTGGGAAATCACATGTCCTGTTCGGCCACATCTGGCGCACTTCTCTTATCCATCTCCGACTTTACCCTTTCCAGACTCTTTAGGGTTAGCTACACTCGCTTTCTCCAAGTTACGTTTCTTCCTACTTTCCACTTCGGGAGTCTTCTTGGAGCTCTCAGGTTTGCGCTTTTTTGAATCCCCAATTCTTGGTTCAGATCGCTGAAACCCTCGGATGACAGACTCATTCTGATAACCTGATATCACGCATATCGATGTCACATCATTGCATAGGACACCAGTAAATGATCTTGGGTTACAACCCTGGATTTTTTTATGTATGCTCCTGTGCACTGTTCATATGGTTAATGGAAATCAGGAATACGTTCCAATGAGATCATAACAGATGAACTTCCAGAACTTTTCGATCATTATCTTACCTGGAGGGTTTCCAATCTGTGTCCGACCAAGATCTTGCCCGTGAGTACCGCATCCACGTTCCTGGCCATCATTTTGGTTAGCATCACGCTGTTCCAAGGCAGTATTAACTTGTTGGGTTATGAGTCGTGCCAACTCTTCTGGTGTGGCAGGTAGTCCAGTACCCTGTTTTGCTTTTGGTGGCATTTTCGTCGTTTCTATTATTTACAACAATAATAATCACATGAGACAATAACCAAAAATAATTCAATCATTAAATATTAGTGGATAAAACATTGCGCATGTATATTATCCACACATTAATGAGAAAATTTTTAAACCAAAAGTAGATCATCTGATATTATCATAGAAATTAATAACTTGTTTTTCAGTACATCACAACTATCCTTGGCATGTCTACACCGACATCCATAACAAGTTTTCATAGAAATTTCTACCTAATATCACAAAATATAATCGGCACGCAGGCCCCCAAAACCAAGAGTACTAAAAAGTATCTGTGACACCTGGGTCACTGCGACCATCAAACAAATACCAAACCAATGAAATATTGTATTTCATACTTGGGATCTGAATAAATATGTGTATCTTTTGCCCATATCAATTTTTGTTCGATTTCAAGCTTTAAACACTTTCTGGAAGGTTATACGCGCACTGATGCGTAAATATAACCAGTTTAATGCAACGAACACTCCGAAATAGTGAAATAGGCTTAACATACCTTAAATAACCTTTACATAACTTAGAAATAAGTTTCAAAGGCTTTGGTATGGCAAAATCAAGTTAAATCGCTTACACGGACTAAAGTTGACAAACTGCGAAAGTATGCCAATTTGAACTGTAACAGACATTTCGGAACATGACCATAAGTTAAATATACCATAAATATCCCTTACATAGCTTATAAATAGGCTTTGAGGGGTTCGGTGTGCTAAAATAAACTTTTGGGTCATTCAGGGACTAAAAGCGTCAAAATGTGCACAAGTTTGCATTTTCGCGCATAACTTACGTTCTGAATATATCCGGACATCCAAAAATTTATGTAAGCATTAAAATATTTTATTTTAGTGTTTGGCATGAGAAAAATCCATTCGTCGTTTTTCACGCTTATGCGCATTCCGTCGTAATTAAGCGAACATCGCGATCGTACGGCCAAACGAACCGACATCCGAGATATTTTTGAACATATTTCATGTCCACAATGTTTAGGCATCATTTTAGGGCCTTAACGTTGGCTTAACGGGCCTTAAACGTGTCGAAATGAGCCTTAAACACCAACAGGGACTGAAACTGTCAATTTTCAAACTTGTTTTCTGATCAGGATGCCCAGGCGGGGCGCGTAAGGATTGACTGTCCCTTACGCGGGCCGCGAGGCCCCTTCAGACCAGATTAAATGAATCTAACAGCTGTTAACAGCTGTTAAGCACCCAACACTCAATTCCACATGTTGCTTCCTGCTCATGGGGGGCCAATGTGATACACATGAGGTTACCAACAATTGTAGGGATGTGATTAAATCACGGTTTACGAGAAACGATCCTAACGGTGGTCCATTTACTATAAATACCCACCTTAGTTTTCACTTCTTCCTCACAAATCTGATCAAAAGTGCTCTAAGTTGAAGCCCTTGCTTCATACCTGAGTTATTTGGATCGAGATTAGCGTGCGGGGACCCGTTGTAAGTGTTCCTTCGTTCTTTTATGCGTTTTAGCGTTAAAAGTCAAACTTTGTTTGACTTTCTGCATTGACCAGTTTATGGTCAATGCGAAGTTCGTTTGAACTCCATAACGTGAGCGTAATCACGATGGTCATAGTCCCTAGTGACAATACCTACTGATTACCACGTTATCTAGGCTCAGTGACGAGTCGTAGTTTCGGCCAAAATGCGTATTCTTGCGTATTTTGTAACCAAACTACTCTTAGGTATCAAAACCGTTTGTTTTGATACCAAACCTGTTTTCTAAACTTAGGTAAGCATGTTTTAACAAGCTTAGCTCGTCACTTTTAGTTTAGTGCTTATATAGGGTCGTAAGGTAAGCGATCTAAACAATCGCTTATACTTTCGAACCCGACCCGTTTGGTCGATCATTAGGATCCGACCAAAAACATTAGGTGACCATAGTATATATGGAATAACCTTCCGAGGTTATACCTTATTGTCACGACGTTTAGTTAGTTATATGATAGGTAGTATATATGCCTTAGGTAAATTACCAAAATACCATTTTTACGCCAAAATTCATTTTAAGCATATGTAATGTAACTTTTGGTATCTAAACTGATTTGGCAACAATATTAGACATGTTAAGGCATATATTACTTGTCATAGGATTAGTTAAGCGGTCCGAACGCCTTTCACGCGAACGACGCTTTAAAGTAGCATAAGCTACCTAAACGGGTCGTAAGCACTTAGGTTAGGTTTCATTTTAGTATGTAGGCATTGTTAAACCATATTACATGAGTCCCCATACTCATTTGGTTTACGAGCCCTCATTCTATTCAAACTTCCGACATAGGTCCGGTTTATTAATGTAGTTACCTATATTAGGTGCCGTTTGATATCCGTGATCTCTAGCATTGTTTGGTTGTTACTCAAGGACTACTAAGCAATCTCAAGTGAGTACATAGACCCCTCTTTTACTGTTTTTCAAACTGTTTTGGGGTGAAACACATGTGCCTACTTGTTACTTTCATGCCTTCCATGTTTTCACATCATATACTTGCTATGTTCATTAGTACATTTATAGTACATGATTTCATTACATTTATGCTATGTATGTCCATTGTGTGCATACTTAGTACATTGTTTTACATTACATTTCATGCTATGTATGTCCATTGTGTGCATACTTAGTACATTGTTTTACATTACATTTCATGCTATGTATGTCCATTGTGTGCATACTTAGTACTTTGTTTTACATTGCATTTCTGTTGCATATGCTCATCCAGCATATGAACACATTATATTACATTCTGAACCGTTGTAACCATTTGACTATGTGAACCGTCGTAACCATTTGATTATATGAACTGGTTGTAACTGTTGAACCGTGTGAACCTTTTGTATCTGTTGACATGATTTACATTTGACAATAGACATTGGACAATACATAAACATTTCTACAATTGTTAAACATTACATCTTGGTGGTTTGGTTTGAGTAAGTGACTTATGTAACGAGGCGTGTGTAATATGATACTAGCACGGTGGATACGCCGCTGGTACTTCCTATATACAAGTGCTTGTATGGTATTACATATCGTAGCGTTATTTGAATCATTTCAATTTAAGACATATAACATTTTATACAAATAACATACTTTTCACAAGACATTGTTTTACAAACAAACTCATCTTACATGGTTATTCATTTAACCTTACATTTATCTATACATATCATCTGATCTTATTGTTTTTCAAATGATTTACAAAACAAATCAATTTACAAGGTTCATGACTAAACTTTATTAAACAATTTCTTAAACTTACAAGTCATGAATCCTATTTTCACAAAACCTATGTATCTCACATGCATTTTTATGCTGACGTACCTATTTTCATATGTGTTTTCAGGAATTGATGCATAGGACTTATCGAGACATACTTAGGCGGACCTGTGCCTTAGTGACTTAAAACGAGACAAGAACTAGTTAATTTTGTTATGGACTCTTTGTTTCTTGTTTTAAAACAATGTAACTCTCTTGTTTGAATAATAAAACGAAACTTTAATTGCCATGGATTTGAAACAAATAATGCTGTTACAACACTCCCCGACGTTTCCGCCACGTTTCGTTGTCTCACGTGGTCGGGGTGTGACATAAAAGTTGGTATTAGAGCCCATGGTTATAGGGAATTAGGTTATTAGTAATACTTTGACCTAGTCTATAACCTTCCTAGGACCTTAACGCGAGTTTACTTGCGTTTAGTCATAAAACAATACTGTCACCTATCCTTAGGCGACAACCACAACAAGAACACAAATTTCAAAACCGCTTTGAAAAATTAATCATCTGTTTTTGGATGATTGATTACTAGGTTTTGAACCCTCTGTTATAAGGTTTTGAACCCCTTTGAATTTTCAAAATCTCGTCAAAGCTTTGGGTCCTAAATAGTGTGAACACGTGCAAACTGGAAGAGTGAATGCTTGTACCCTGGGTTTTCTGTCTAAGGCTAGAGTGTTCGTACAAATCCACATAATCGGAGCAGTCACTCTTACCTGGGAACTCTTGGGGTAAGTGTCCACTTATAGGAAAGCATGTCTTCGCGATACATTATAAGGATCTATTTTCTTTGATTCAGCCTTTGTGTGTCATTTGTTTGCTTCGTGGTTCAAACAAATGACCATCACCCATGATTTTGGTCGGTAATTGTAACATCCTATTCTCACCCAATGCCATTTCATTTGTTTTCTCTCTTGTTTCCCCTTTTAGAATGCCTCCACGACGCGAAAATCAGGTATCTATTGAAGAGCTGGCAGCTGTCATTACACAGCAAATGACTGCTGCAATCCCGAACATCGTTGCTCAATGTAACCAAGCCCTCAACAACAATAATGCCCCCTGCAACTTCAAGACGTTCAACTCGGCTAAGCCATCAAAGTTTTCTGGGTCTCAAGGAGCGACTGCACTTCTGCAATGGTTCGAGAGTCTAGAGAGCACCTTCAGGCATGTTCAATGTGCAATCAAGCGAAAGGTAGAATTCGCATCTAGTGTCTTTGAGAAACGAGCTTTAACATGGTGGAATGGTGTGATGAGAGATAGGGGTGCCGATGTGGCACTGGCTCAAACGTGGCAAGAGCTTCGAGCTCTGATGATGAAGGAATTCTGTCCTCGTCACGAGATCAGGGCCTTGGAAAGGGAATTCGACGATCTTAAGCAAGACAGCGGTGAACATCGAGCATACACTGATCGATATGAGGAGCTGAGCCTGCTATGTCCTACCATGGTTACGCCTTTGGATAAGGTGATCGAAAAATACATTGATGGTCTCCCTGACTCAGTTCAGGACATTGTTACTGGTAGTAAACCCACTACAGTTAGACAGGCTATTGAGCTATCTGCAACCTTGACTGAATCTCAAATCAGGAAAGGTAAACTTTTTCGAAAATGTGACAAGAAACCAATTGAGGAATCAAAGACCATGGATGAACAGACTGGATCCCCTAAGAAGTCAAAGAAGCGAAAGGCTTCTCAGAACTTCGCCATGGTTACTCATAATGATCAAGCCGTCCCCGACCAACCAGCTCAACCCCCTGCTAGGAAGCCATACAATGGAACTGCACCCTTGTGCAACCAATGTAGCCTCCATCATCATGCCAATGTAAAGTGCCGCAAATGCCAAACTTGTGGACTTATAGGCCATACAGCAAGAGTCTGCCCAGCTGCAGCTGCACCAAACCAAGCTGGCAACAATCCCGCTCAAGGTCGTTTTCTACCAGGTTCTTGTTTCAACTGTGGCGAGATGGGTCATTTCCGAAGAAATTGGCCAAAGCTTGCTAATGCAAATCCAGCACAGGGATGAGCATCTGACCGACTAGAAGACAACATCGTTTAGAAATAATCACGTCTTATGTATTATTTTCTTTTGTTGTCAAGGTCCATGAAACAGTTGTTATGATTGTTGTAGGATCGGTTTGTGACCCAAACGAGTCGTTCAGAAGAGATTTATCAGTTTCAGATGCGGAAAATAAGAAACTGACGATGAAACAGCTTGTTTAACACTTTAATCCTCTTATATATTGATATAACAGCGTTTACAATCAAAAGGAAAACTGGCAGCACCTCGGTATCTCTTTCTGGCAACTGTTACAAACGAATAGCCAACTCACCTATTTATACTAATCAGGTTTCGCTTGAAGACACTCTCAAGCGAAACATACTAAACAATATTACAAGCAAAACCTATCCACATACAAGATTCAAGCGAAAGCCTCATGATATCTTGGAATCAGTTTTGTCTTTTAGTGAAATGATGTCATTGATGATGTCATCTTGATGATGTCATCATGACATCATATTTGAACAACTTCGCAACGAACCCGAGACTTGATATAAGACGAAGTCGACAGATGAATGCACCAACAGACTCCCCCTTAGATGTTGACGAGTCTTAAGTGTCGAGTCTTCGCATCTTCAGTCTTTATCAGTCTTCTCAAACTCTTTGAAGTGTCTGACGCTGTAAGAATCCTCAAATCTTCTCTCTTTCTCTTTTTATCACCAGCAAACTTCCCACGAACAATCTTTACTTAAATGTGTTCAGACTCCCCCTTTCGATATGCTGGGATCGCAGCCTGGCATGTTGAAATCATAAATTCCTCAGGTATCGGAACCTGGCTTTCTATCATTCAAATAACCTGCACATTCTCTACCCAAAAATAAATTTTCTGATGATAACTTGTAAACACAATCTCACCATCTAATGAACCACTTGCAGGAATTTTACAATCAAAGAATGATTTTTCAATGTTAATCATTTGATGAACCACTTGAAGAAATATCATTTTTATTAACAAAAAACACACACTCTCCCAAACAATTTGTTCATCATGTTTAGCACTCGGAATTTTGAAAATTAGCTCTCCAACACCAGTTGTCGAAAATCTTTTTGAATTTTTCAAAATTTATGCTAAAACACACTAAAATATTTTTGGATTTTTTAATAGAATGAAATGCAGTAAAGAAATATTTACACACAATATTTTTGTGAGTTTGCGTAAGAGGATCATATCAGTTTTTGAGACAAATCACTAACACCATTAAGCTTTAAACATTTTAAGCTCTAAACGATTCACTTAGATTGTCAATATACTGGTCCACTTAAATTTTCACACAAAGTTCAATTGTTTCGAGATACGGATTAATGTCTTAAGCACTTAAACTTAATCGCGTGTCCCACCTCAGAATATACTCCCGTATCCAGATCCCAATATTCAGTCTTACAGGTAATTATGACACAAATGATATCTGTAGGAGTTAATAAATTATGAAGAATCATGAGAGCTCAGGTCAGAACTACCGTTCAGCAGAGAGATCATGACTCAACTTGTGGGTGTGTCCCCTTTAGAGGATCTTTTTTACAACAGCATTGCTAAGCAATTTTATTGTCTTATCATATATGCTGAGGGTGATGCTATGTTTCAAGCATTTGCGGAAAGTATTATTCGAGGACTAGGTCAGAACTACCGTTCAGCAGAAGTCCTGGAATAATACCCCAGACATCACTGAGTATAAAAACCTAGTATATCAGATTATGAGACCTTTCAAACGAGATTTCGGGGGTTACCCATATATCCGAGAGATGTTTCCCCACGATATAAGCAAGTTTGAAATTTAGGTTTATATCACGTCACAATCTACTAAATGTGCAAAAACCTACTGGCACATCATTAGTGAGACCGTTTATCACTTTTTATCTTACCAATTCTTTAGCATGCCGTGATCTTCCACAGATGTACTATCATTTCCTCTTTTATACAACAAAACTCAATTTTGATTTTATCATGTTTTTGTCTTTTTCAAATTTTAAAATGTTTTTGGATTTTCTGAAAAAATTCTACTCCCCTAAAATGCAAACACATTTTAGGAAATTTGAAAACTACTAGACTCTTGACCCACTTGAAACATAACATGAACTGTACAAAAACTTGACAACTGATATCGAATCACTTCAACTCACCACCCGCTAGGCATAAACAATCAGAACTCCCCCTTTCACAAAACTATTTTCTCATTATGATTTCAAAACACTTAAGTTTGTTTTAATCAAAATGATTTTTCCGGAAAATAAGTTTTGTTGATTTTACCACTTATAAAGTTGGGGATGTGGTTCATCATTTTGTCTTCAACCACTTGTAGAAAATCAAGTACAAATTAATGTCCCTGATTTACCACTTGTACTAAAATTTCAAACAAATACACAGAATGATGCCGATTCCTGATCCACGATTACCAACTTGGGATCTCTGGCAAGTCCACAGACTTACTGTTCATAGTATGAACCATCCCAGTCACAAACCAGGGATGGTTCAACCTTATCTTTCTTCGTCTTCTTCTCATAGAACTCTTTAACCCCTTTGACTTTTCGATCAATCATTTTACCAAAAATGTGTTTCATAGTGGGGTTAAAGGCCTTTTCAACATCGAAAACCTTTTTGTCATAATAAAATTGGTTTGAAATCTCAACTTTACCAATTTTCTTTTTATAATTTTCAGTTCGAAGTGATGGAAAATTCTCATCATCCACAGTCAGAACTGATTTTTCTCCTTTTACCTCAACCTGTGGCTCATCTGATTTTGTGGAATCAGATTCATCGCCAGAAGATAGTACCTCTGATTTTGACCTATCAGAATCATCGCTAGAACTACTTCCAGACTTCTTAACCACCCATTTTTGGTTATCAGATTTAGCTCTTTTCTTGTAAAATCTGTTTGAACATTCACCAATTTCAAAAGTAGAATTTTTAAACAATTTTGTTCTATCAATTGGTGGTTCAAACTCAACCACTTTCTCTTTGAGTTTACGAGATACTCCCTGTTTTGATGGTATTGCCTTAGAACAATCTCTGGCAATATGTCCAACAGTGTTGCATTGGAAACAGGTTCTCGTATCTTTCATCTGATCAGCAAATTTCATCTCTTCTTGCTTCTTCGCAAGGAATTCTTTGTTCGATTGTCTCCAGAATTCTTTCTTTTCTTCTTCTTCTTCTGCTGATGTACCTGAAACAAATGTCATCTTTGCTTTAAAATCACGAACATATTTTTCATTTTTCTGTTTTTCTGTTGGAATAAATCCAAGACCTTTCTTTTTGAAATTACGGTTAGGGTTTGGTTTCTTGTGAAAACCAGAACCAGAACTGTAACCTTTTTTCTTGTTTAATCTTTGTTGAACTCTTGAGGTGTAAGTTTTAGGTTTACCATTAAGATTTAAATCTTTTATTTCAGAAATGTTAATTTCTGTAAGTTTGAAAACCTTTTTGATCAATTCAGTTTTGACACCTCTTATTGGAAATTCCTCATCAGAATATAATTTGTCAGAATCATTCAAAGTATATGCAACTTTAAACGTTCCATCATCCAAATTAGATTTTGATAACAGGAATTCTTTGTTGTAAACCCTTTTAACTGAAAACTTTTGACTATTGACTGTCGAACTCGAACTTTCAGAACCAGACTTTGACTCTGACTCTGACTTTAACTCTGAGTTTGACTCCAACTTTGACTCCTCAGTTTCATCTTTATCCAACACCTGATCGACGACTTTCTTTATTAACTCGGACTCATGATCAGTGTCAGATGATGTAAACGTCACATCAATATTTTCTGGCAAATTAACTGACGACTCCGACTCCCATTGTAAATTTGTTGCCTTTTCGACTCTTTCTGAATTTGGATTTCTTGGAGAATAACCATTTTCAAGCGGGGGTGGACACTTGTTGTAATCGACATCTTGTTTCTTACCAGAATCCTTCTTGTCAGTCTTTTTCTTTGTGTCACTCTTCTTCTTGTTCTTCTTTTCTGGAGTCTTTTCTTCAGCCACTTTTTCAACATTCTTTTCTTCAGTTACTTCAACCTCTTCAAATGCCTTCATGCCTTCAACAGTTGGATAAATCATGTCAATGACATAAGAAGTACATGAGTAACTTTTCAACAAACGATTTACACTCTCAGTCTCAATTCTTTGCAATTCCAGCTTTTGTTCAAGAACAGCACACTTCTCAATGTAGTTGTTCACTACTTTTTGCTTCGTCATAAAAGCACCCTGAAGTGTCTTCATTGCTGTTGCTTGTTCTTCACTTGTTTGATTATATTGATTCATCGCTTTGTTCAACACATCATAAGATTCCTTCAAACTATTCAAGTTATAGATCAATGTGCTGTTCTGCTTTTTTATGATTTCACAGTTTTCACATTTCACATGAATCTTTTTAACATCCACTTCTTCATCAACTTTAAACTTTGCAACTTCAACCTTTACTTTCCTTTTGCTCATTGGAATTTCTTCGTCATCACTGCTCACTGGAGTCTTGACCTTTTTCTTCTTCTTTTTAACCTTTTCATCTTCACTGTCACTTTCAGCAATCAGTTTCATATCAGCTTCAAATTTTCTCACCCAATACTCACGATCATCATCACTATCTTCTTCAAATTTGGCAAAAAAAGCTGTGTAAGCTGTGGCTCGATCAGGAATATAATTATCCCAAGTAAAATTCTCCCAGCTAACACCCTCGGGTAGTTTTTCATCATCTTGATCTATTATCAATGCACTACCATCAGCTCTCTTTGAAGAATCTTGATTAACCGCACAAGCTCTCTTTCCAGAGTCTTCAATAATGTGCATTCCATGTGCAGTTTGTGCATGATGTTGATGTTGTTGAGACGGTTGTTGAGCAACTTGATGATAGATGGCTTTTCGGTAATAATCATTGTTGTTGTTGAAAGGATTCTGAGCTCCACTTGCTTTGCGATTGGTGCACTCCCTCTTGAAGTGACCTTTCTCCCTGCAACGAAAACAAGTGACTTTAGATTTGTCAAAACCTAAAGTAGAAACATTAGCCTCACGAAGATCATCTCTCCCCGTGATCTGCTTGAATTTCTCAGCTCTCCTTAACACGCTTGCCAAACACCATTTTATATCCATCAGTTCCATCTCTTCAGCATCTATCTGGTCGTAATCTTCCTTGGTTAGCATTGGATTTCCTATACGACCTGCAACAAAACTACCATAAGATTCGAGAACAGTTCCCAATAAAGACATATGGCTTTTTGCTAATTCTTCAGAATATTCCTGATCATTTTCAATGTTCAATACAATATTGCATTGAATCTTTTTGCCATTTCTTGTTGTTGAAACATTCGGATCAAAAGACGAAAATGATGTGAAACTTGTTTTGCTGTTTGATCCTGATGATGAACTTTCAGAAGAATTCTTGGCATTGTAAGCAGTTTCTATTTTTGGAGATAAATTTGTAGACTTCTCATTCACCCCTGCTTTGTAATACAACCCAATATCCTGTTCACCATCGAAATCTTTCATTCGAATAATCTTTCGTTGCTCCATCTCTTGAGCTTCCAACTTCTCAATGAACTTGCTGAGTGTCAAACTGCTAAAACCTTTCTTGTTTCTAAGCATCATGAGATATGTGCCCCAAGTCTCGTGTGGCAATGAATCAGCAAGCTTTTCGATCAACTCTTCATTGTCTTTCTCAATACTCAATCTCTTCATGTTTGCTAGCAGATTGCAATATCTTTCAATAATCTGCCTTGTGCTTTCATTCTTCAAACCACGAAACAGATCGAAATCTTTCTTCAGAAGTGACTTCTTGTTCTTTATCATTTATTGACTACCAACAAACTTTGATCTTAAAGCTTTCCAAATCGAGTAGGAAGTTCCATTATGTTGCAAAAGAACCAAAATATCTTCTTTCACAGCTTGTTGCAATAAACTCAACATCATTTTCTCATCTTTGTACTTCTTTCTAGCATCGGCACTCAGATCTTTAATCGGAACCACTTCTTCATCATCATTCATCGGTCGAATGTATTTTGTCTCAACACATTCCCACGCATCCAAGTAGTTGGCTTGCACCCAATTTTCGAAACGACCTTCCCAACCTTTATATTCCTCGATGTTCATTAGTTTGGGTGGTTTTTGCATTGTTCCTGTTTCATTTTCGAGCATTGTGTTCTGTGCAATAGTGATCTGGGTAACCGGAGTAGCGAATGCGTTGTAAAAATCTTCGTCCATGTTTCGAATTTTCAAATGAGTTGTATCACCTTGTAAAAATACCTGAAACAAACAATCAAAGCACAATCAGTTTAAAGATTTATCAAATAACAGAAACAAACTGGTACTCAAACTGATGAATATTTCTGTGCAGACTGACGGTTGATACACTGTACGGACTTCTATGACCCGGATGAAAATCAAACGACCTTTTCCAATGACTTTGTGCAAATGAGATTGATGTGACTTGACCAAGAAATTTGTCTTATACTTCACATGCACACTTAATTGAGATCTCGTGAATTCATCAAGTGACCAAAAAACTTTTTACATCACACTCATATCCGACAAAATTTATCACCCCTTAATTTCTATTGGACCTCAAATTATAGTTGATGAACTTGGGCCGAATACTTAGTTTATACCATAAATGTCCAATGAGCTTCAATTAATAGCCGACAATCTCTATTATCCAACTACTGACAATTTCAAATTCAATGTATTTTCAATGTTAGAATCACATGCAAACATTTACTAGGACTGAGACTTTATCAAATCTCGTGCACCAATATCACATGAGCCTGACACACAACCACATGAAATCTCGTGAAGATGCTTGACTCACAAACCACTATCATATGCCATGTCTTGAATGAAACCAACTGACACTATATCCAAATGTTAACAGATTATAATTGGGTCGATAAATCCTCTAATCCGACAAAAAACATGAATGCTTTAATGCAAAACTGACACAAACACATGTGATATCTATTCCCAACTCACTGATTACTTCGATAAATGTTACATATGGCCGACACCCTCGATAAAAGTATTGCACAACACGATGTTCTTTTCACATGAGTCCTCTCCAATTTTCACGATTCTTTTTTTAAAACAAATGTGGCCGACAAACTTTACTTTTCTCATGCAAACTGACCAACTTGTGATTTCAATTTCCGACTTACTGTAACCTTGTTTAATGTGTCACACAATGTACTATGCACTTTTAATAACTTTCAAGCGGTGTATCAGTTTCAAGCGAAAGCCACTCAAGTGAGACCTGAACTCTTCAAGCGAAAGACCCGGTTTCGCTTCAAACTTTCATCTTTTTCAAGCGAAAGCCTGGTTTAAGCAAACTCAAACATGCATTTCAAGCGAAAGCCAGCATGATGTCAGCAAATAACGAACAACTTTCAAGCGAAAGTTCAATTTGAATCAATTTTAAGCCGATTTTAGATCTGAAACTTTCCAGGATTTGTTAATACATGATTACGCATAAGCTGTGAAATTTTGAGCCGTTTTTATCCGTGAAAAATTTTAATTTTTGAAAAAGAATGGTGTAGAAACAGAATTAGTTACGGAAACAAGCTGATATAACGAGATCTCTTCCTCCTGAGCTCTGATACCACTTGTAGGATCGGTTTGTGACCCAAACGAGTCGTTCAGAAGAGATTTATCAGTTTCAGATGCGGAAAATAAGAAACTGACGATGAAACAGCTTGTTTAACACTTTAATCCTCTTATATATTGATATAACAACGTTTACAATCAAAAGGAAAACTGGCAGCACCTCGGTATCTCTTTCTGGCAACTGTTACAAATGAATAGCCAACTCACCTATTTATACTAATCAGGTTTCACTTGAAGACACTCTCAAGCGAAACATACTAAACAATATTACAAGCGAAACCTATCCACATACAAGATTCAAGCGAAAGCGAAAGCCTCATGATATCTTGGAATTAGTTTTGTCTTTTAGTGAAATGATGTCATTAATGATGTCATCTTGATGAGGTCATCATGACATCATATTTGAACAACTTCGCAACGAACCCGAGACTTGATATAAGACGAAGTCGACAGATGAATGCACCAACAATTGTTTATAAATAAATCTTTTATTTACATTGTAATGTATTTATGTGGTTGTATGTATAAAGAACATATCTCCTACAATACCGACAAGCAAGAAATCGTATTCCTTGAAAAGCAAACTACCCCCAAAATTTTTCCATCTTATGATCTCTTGCGTTTTCCACGAAATTCCTAAGTACCCGTTTCTTCTAAGGAAAAACGAAGTACAAGACGCAAGTTACAACAATGGACGAATACCCAAAGTACCACTATAAATACTTAATAGGGTACCTAAGGGTATTTCCGTAAATCCGAAAATTTTGTGCTCCTTAAATTCGAATAGTACGTTTCTTTGAAAACAAAATCGAATTTTGGGAGATCTTCCTATCTTTTCAGATAGATCCCGGAGGACATTGAAGTCCATCAACTGGTTTCCATATCCATTTTCAATCGATAACAAGTTAATAACAAATTAATAACCAAGTTAAACAACTATGTGAATATGTGCTTATGTGTTCCCTTTTATGTTTTTGTGTAATCCAAGTTTTGTTATCCAAATCCTCGTAGAATCTTCCATATCTTCGTATAAGGGATTCATAGTAGGATACCCAAAGGTACTATAAAAAATCCTTAATGGACTCCTACGTGGTAGTTAAGTCCCTTGGATTATAAAGTACTACTCCATAATTAGACCCCTTGAGTGGTCTAGTTAATCAGATTGATCCAAAAATCTGGTTAGGAACATCATGTAATGATATAGCTGAAAGGACTCCTTGGTGGCCTAATTAAAAAGATCAGCTGTCGATCTAATTAAAAGGACCCTATGGTAGTCTAGTCACCCTCATCACAAGTTTGATTTTCTTCCCCTAAACATTACAAGACAAACTGTGCGGACTGTGCAAGGAATTACGTAATTATGGATGCATACATAATTATGGAATTTAGTGCACAGAAACCACAACGAGTTTTGTCATGTGTCTAGAATTAGCTCTATTCATTTCCATTTCTGAAGAAGCAACCGTTGAAAATGACTCCGTCAGTTCATTTTTCGTTTCTGAAGATTTTCCGTTGAGGAAATGAATATCCGTTTGTTTATCCTTCTCATTTCCATTTCTGATGAAGCACCCGTTGAAAAATGACTCCGTATGATCATTTTTCGTTTCTAAAGATTGTCCGTTGAGGAAATGAATATCCGTTTGTTTATCCTTCTCATTTCCATTTCTGATGAAGCACCCGTTGAAAAATGACTCCGTCTGATCATTTTTCATTTCTGAAGATTGTCCATTGAGGAAATAAATATCCGTTTGATTATCCTTTTCATTTCCATTTCTGATGAAGCAACCGTTGAAAATGACTCCGTTTGTTCATTTTCTTTTCTGAAGATTGTCCGTTGAGGAAATGAATCCCCGTTTGTTTAAATCTTTCATTTCCGCATCTGAAGAATACTCGTTAAGGAAAATGACACCGTCTATTCATTTTCGTTTCTGAAGAATGTCCGTTAAGGAGATGACAGTATAATGCCTTGCATATCTTTGGTGGTTATTTGACACAAAGTCACAGATAGACTCCTATGAATAAATTTCGGGACGAAATTTCCTAAAGTAGGGGAGACTGTGACACCTGGGTCACTGCGACCATCAAACAAATACCAAACCAATGAAATATTGTATTTCATACTTGGGATCTGAATAAGTATGTGTATCTTTTTCCCATATCAATTTTTGTTCGATTTCAAGCTTTAAATCACTTTCTGGAAGGTTATACACGCACTGATGCGTAAATATAACCAGTTTAATGCAACGAACACTACGGAATAGTGAAATAGGCTTAACATACCTTAAATAACCTTTACATAACTTAGAAATAAGTTTCGAAGGCTTTGGTATGGCAAAATCAAGTTAAATCGCTTACGGGGACTAAAGTTGACAAACTGCGAAAGTATGCCAATTTGAACTGTAACAGACATTCCAGAACATGACCATAAGTTAAACATACCATAAATATCCCTTACATAGCTTAGAAATAGGCTTTGAGAGGTTCGGTGTGCTAAAATAAACTTTTGGGTCATTCAGGGACTAAAAGCGTCAAAATGTGCACAAGTTTGCATTTTCGCGCATAACTTACGTTCTGAATACATACGGACATCCAAAAATTTATGTAAGCATTAAAATATTTTATTTTAGTGTTTGGCATGAGAAAAATCCATTCGTCACGCATTTTGGATCGTTTTTCACGCTTATGCGCATTCCGTCGTAATTAAGCGAACATCGCGATCGTACGGCCAAACGAACCGACATCCGAGATATTTTTGAGCATGTTTCATGTCCACAATGTTTAGGCATCATTTTAGGGCCTTAACGTTGGCTTAACGGGCCTTAAACGTGTCGAAATGAGCCTTAAACACCAACAGGGACTGAAACTGTCAATTTTCAAACTTGTTTTCTGATCAGGATGCCCAGGCGGGGCGCGTAAGGATTGACTGTCCCTTACGTGGGCCGCGAGGCCCCTTCAGACCAGATTAAATGAATCTAACAGCTGTTAAGCACCCAACACTCAATTCCACATGTTGCTTCCTGCTCATGGGGGGCCAATGTGATACACATGAGGTTACCAACAATTGTAGGGATGTGATTAAATCACGGTTTATGAGAAACGATCCTAATGGTGGTCCATTTACTATAAATACCCACCTTAGTTTTCACTTCTTCCTCACAAATCTGATCAAAAGTGCTCTAAGTTGAAGCCCTTGCTTCATACCTGAGTTATTTGGATCGAGATTAGCGTGCGGGGACCCGTTGTAAGTGTTCCTTCGTTCTTTTATGCGTTTTAGCGTTAAAAGTCAAACTTTGTTTGACTTTCTGCATTGACCAGTTTATGGTCAATGCGAAGTTTGTTTGAACTTCATAACGTGAGCGTAATCACGATGGTCATAGTCCCTAGTGACTATACCTACTGATTACCACGTTATCTAGGCTCAGTGACGAGTCGTAGTTTCGGCCAAAATGCGTATTCTTGCGTATTTTGTAACCAAACTACTCTTAGGTATCAAAACCGTTTGTTTTGATACCAAACCTGTTTTCTAAACTTAGGTAAGCATGTTTTAACATGCTTAGCTCGTCACTTTTAGTTTAGTGCTTATATAGGGTCGTAAGGTAAGCAATCTAAACAATCGCTTATACTTTCGAACCCGACCCGTTTGGTCGATCATTAGGATCCGACCAAACACATTAGGTGACCATAGTATATAGGGAATAACCTTCCGAGGTTATACCTTATGGTCAAGACGTTTAGTTAGTTGTATGATAGGTAGTATATATGCCTTAGGTAAATTACCAAAATACCCTTTTTACGCCAAAATTCATTTTAAGCATATGTAACATAACTTTTGGTATCTAAACTGATTTGGCAACAATATTAGACATGTTAAGGCATATATTACTTGTCATAGGATTAGTTAAGCGGTCCGAACGCGTTTCACGCGAACGACGCGTTAAAGTAGCATAAGCTACCTAAACGGGTCGTAAGCACTTAGGTTAGGTTTCATTTTAGTATGTAGGCTTTGCTAAACCATATTACATGAGTCCCCATACTCATTTGGTTTACGAGCCCTCATTCTATTCAATCTTCCGACATAGGTCCGGTTTATTAATGTAGTTACCTATATTAGGTGCCGTTTGATATCCGTGATCTCTAGCATTGTTTGGTTGTTACTCAAGGAATACTAAGCAATCTCAAGTGAGTACATAGACCCCTCTTTTACTGTTTTTCAAACTGTTTTGGGGTGAAACACATGTGCCTACTTGTTACTTTCATGCCTTCCATGTTTTCACATCATATACTTGCTATGTTCATTAGTACATTTATAGTACATGATTTCATTACATTTATGCTATGTATGTCCATTGTGTGCATACTTAGTACATTGTTTTACATTACATTTCATGCTATGTATGTCCATTGTGTGCATACTTAGTACATTGTTTTACATTACATTTCATGCTATGTATGTCCATTGTGTGCATACTTAGTACTTTGTTTTACATTGCATTGCATTTCTGTTGCATATGCTCATCCAGCATATGAACACATTATATTACATTCTGAACCGTTGTAACCATTTGACTATGTGAACCGTCATAACCATTTGATTATATGAACTGGTTGTAACTGTTGCACCGTGTGAACGTTTTGTATCTGTTGACATGATTTACATTTGACAATAGACATTGGACTATACATAAACATTTCTACAATTGTTAAACATTACATCTTGGTGGTTTGGTTTGAGTAAGTAACTTAGGTAACGAGGCGTGTGTAATATGATACAAGCACGGTGGATACGCCGCTGGTACTTCCTATATACAAGTGCTTGTATGGTATTACATATCGTAGCGTTATTTGAATCATTTCAATTTAAGACATATAACATTTTATACAAATAACATACTTTTCACAAGACATTGTTTTACAAACAAACTCATCTTACATGGTTATTCATTTAACCTTACATTTATCTATACATATCATCTGATCTTATTGTTTTTCAAACGATTTACAAAACAAATCAATTTACAAGGTTCATGACTAAACTTTATTAAACAATTTCTTAAACTTACAAGTCATGAATCCTATTTTCACAAAACCTATGTATCTCACAGGCATTTTTATGCTGACGTACCTATTTTCACATGTGTTTTCAGGAATTAATGCATAGGACTTATCGAGACATACTTAGGCGGACCTGTGCCTTAGTGACTTAAAACGAGACAAGAACTAGTTAATTTTGTTATGGACTCTTTGTTTCTTGTTTTAAAACAATGTAACTCTCTTGTTTGAATAATAAAACGAAACTTTAATTGCCATGGATCTGAAACAAATAATGCTGTTACAACACTCCCCGACGTTTCCGCCACGTTTCGTTGTCTCACTTGGTCGGGGTGTGACAGTATCTAACATAATAACCACAAACAACAACCATTAACAAACAACAACCAACATCTAACGCTTCATCCCTATAAAATCCAGCATCTTCCTAACCAACTCCTCCAAATCCACTATCCTCCAATGCATCTGGTCCATCGTACTGTCATCCAATTCCTTCAACTCATCGTACCAGTCCATTTGCACTTCGAGGTCCTTCAGTTTACCCTTAGTTATTTCCAGTTCTTCACGCATGGCAGTAAACTGTCGGTCACAATGGCAACATCGATCTACCCAAACCCCTTTCTTCTTCTTAGAAGTAGATGCAGTCTCAGCACGTAATGTAGAAGCAATCTCTCCAGCAGGCCTAACCCTCTTCCCACGACGATAATATACTAATAGGGGCGTAGTAGATGTGCGTGACTCTAAGACGGGTAAAGATGACTCTGACAAAACAGGTGGAGGGACCTCAGCGATAGACTCGATCACAGTAGCAGGTGGAGCAACAGATGGCTCTAATGGTCGAGCCGTGACAATAGTGGCATCCACTGCTGACGCAATACTATAAGGTCCTCCAATAACAGGGACACCTCTGATCATGTCATCGATAACTGGTACTGTGCCAGATGATTTGTCACACCCCAAAATCCACATGCGGAGTATCACCGCTTGGAGGCGTGACTGACCAGGATCAAGCCACCAATCATATTGAACATAATAAGTAATAAGTAAAATTCAAACACACAATATGAAAGGTGTTTCAAATCACAAACGTAGTTAAGTGTTTAGCGGAAGCATAATTGTAAAAACCCAATGTAAGTATTAAGTACGAAATAAAGTAATGTTTTTAACATGGAACACACTGCCATGTCCCACAACAACCGCGCCTCCCTGTGCAAGCTCCATGAGTACCTAACGACCTGCAAGGCATGTAGCAATGAATCAACAACAAAGTTGAGCGAGTTCACAGTTGGTTGTTCAGTTATAGCATTCGTCTCGTAAATCATATGTTTGTTTTGTAAACCAGGTATCGTATTAATTCGTATGGCGGTCTCCCAGACATGTTTGCGAAGATTAGTGGGGGCTTCCCATGTGTTACTAGACCACGCGTATCGACTGCTACGAAAATGTAAGAGGTGCCCTAAGTCAATGTCTATCAACATTGACCTTTTACCCATAGTCCATTAGTACACGCCCGTTCGGACGACACGGTGTGAGGTTTGTTAAACCTAATAGCGCTATCTACTAATGACCCGCTCGCCATAGGCCTCGGCGATTAAGTCGATAAATGAGGGACTTCAAATGATAGAGTGATGGTCTTATGGTCGTACGTATCCTGTTGTATGGGGAATACGCAAATTTGTAGTTACCGTTCAGTTCTTAAACCCATTCCCAACCCATGGGAATCCCATGCCTTGGATAGAGTGTGAACTCACCTTGGTTTGCTCGGTATGCATAACTACTTGTTCACAGTTAACCAATCACAACCTAGAGTATTCATGCACACATGAAATCAGTTCCGCATTCAAAGCTCACATCCATATATTTATATAAGGTCTATATGTACATCTGCAAGCAGTGACTTTCGTATAGCATATAGCAATCATACGTATATTCTCATTCAAAACACACTCACGTCACAAGTTTGTATTTCCTAATGGCACAATCAAACAGTTCGGTTTACATACAAGTTCACATATTACACATTAAGCAATTTGAGCCACAAGTAATTTCGTGTCACAAGTGTATTAAGCTAACACTACTTGGTAGCCCATTACGGCATGTCTGATTATGTGCGGCCTGACTAATTAAAAGGGGTTCGGCCCAACACGAAATTACAACCCATTACAATAAGACACAATGTTTAATGTAGTGCCACTCATAATTTACCCGTTCAACACAACGACCTTTTCGTTACTCGTGCAAAAGTAATTTATCACTATTCAAATCTGATATGTAATCTAATATAACAGTTTAACATATTCAAAGACCCAATCAACTTTTGCAACCCCTAAAGTTCACCGGCCCAACACCCCTTGTACGGCCCAGCATAGTGTGTCGCCTATTGAGGCGTGTGGCCCTATGGTCAGACAGGCCCAGTTATTAATCATCAAACCCAACTAATAGATCTCTTTATGTGCATGTGTGTGTCTCACAGTTGTATGCGGCCCAATCATTATTAGATCTTTTCAATTTGCAGGTGATTTGATATGGATTCATAATTGTCAACCACTTTTCAATAATTTGTCAGAATAGCATGTGATCTATATAAAGTTGTTGGTCATCACATCACATTGCATGAGGAATCTGTTGAGGTCCAATCAAATACAATTAACAAGAACTAAATCATGCACTCAATCATTGAACACAATCATTAGGTCATCGATTAATTAGAACAGTTAGCAGACCATATCCACTCTAATTAACAAATTGCACACATAACAACCATCACATGTTTCCTGATAATTCACATGCACATATAAGCACACTGGCCGACAACCTAAATTGATTCTTATCTACTTGGTTGTACTTCTTAGGTCTCTCACATGTAATGTTATAGGATACTGAGCCAAGAATAACAATACGTTATAACATAACACAAACGTGTATGGTTACAAGGCAAACAAGTCGTGTAAACAAACAACTAAACAATTAACGTACAATTAGCGTGAAGATGGAAATCTTGGAAACTCGGGTTGTCACATTATCCCCTACTTGAAAGAAATTTCGTCCCAAAATTTAGCACGTGGTTACTGAGGAAGCTAGTTGTGTTGTGTAGTTTACTGGTGTTCCTGGGGTGTCACATCATCCCCCCGTTGATTTGGAATTTCGTCCCGAAATTCTGTAGTAGCTTCAGCTTCAGTAGTGGTTGCATTGTTTCCGAAAAACTAGGGATACTTGAGTTTCATTTGATCTTCTCGTTCCCAGGTAAACTCTGGGCCACGACGGGAGTTCCAACGAACTCGAACAAGAGTTATTCTGGTGTGCTTGAGGACCTTAACGTCTCGGTCCGTGATTTCAACTGGTTCCTCGACGAATCGCAACTGATCGTCGATAGTGAGCTCCTTCAAAGGAACTATGAGGGTCTCATCTGACAGACACTTCTTCAGATTTGACACGTGAAAAACGTTGTGAACTGCACTGAGTTCTGCGGGTAGGTTCAGTCTGTAGGCCACTTTGCCTATTTTCTCGATGATTTCGAATGGTCCGACATAACGAACCACACCCTTCCAGGGTGAAACTTTGAGTAGCACCCGATCCCCAACTTGGAACTAGAGTGGTTTCCGGCGCTTGTTTGCGTAGGCTTTCTGACGGTCGTGAGCTGCCGCCATGCGGTATCGTATCTGTGCAATCCTTTCCGTTGCGTCTACTACCAGTTCTGGACCTGTGATCTGCTGTCACCCACCTCTGCCAAACGAAGAGGTGATCGGCATTTACGCCCGTATAATGCCTCAAATGGAGCGGCTTGAATGCTGGTGTGGTAATTGTTGTTATACGAAAACTCCACCAACGGGAGATGTTTTTCCCAGCCGTTGCCGAAATCGATTACACATGCCCGCAGCATATCTTCTAGGGTTTGGATGGTGCGTTCAGACTGTCCATCCGTTTGCGGGTGGTAAGCTGTGCTCATGTCTAATCGTGAGCCAAAGGACTTGTGCATTGCTTGCCACAGTTCAGAAGTAAAACGTGCATCACGATCAGAGATAAATAGAGGTTGGCACCCCGTGCCTCGAGACAACTTACCTAAGGTAAACGTCTGCTAGAGTGGAGAACTGATCCGTTTCCATAATAGCCAGAATGTGTGCAGATTTTGTGAGACGATCCACGATCACCCAAATAGTATCATTCCCACGTTGAGATCTAGGCAGACCAGTAACAAAATCCATGGAAATTTGCTCCCATTTCCATTATGGTATCTCTGGTTGTTGGAGCAGGCCTGATGGTTTCTGGTATTCGGTCTTGAATCTCGCACAAGTCAAACATTTGCTAACGTAAGTTGCTATGTGAGCTTTCATGCTAGGCCACCAATACGTAGTTCTGAGATCGTGGTACATCTTATCTGAACCAGGATGTACTGAGTAGCGAGACTTATGCGCTTCATCCATTACCAGCTCGCGTAAGTTTCCATAGTGTGGGACCCAAATGCGTCCTGTTACGTAATAGGCACCGTCTTCCTTTTGTTCTAATCGTTGCATTGAGCCGCGTAGGGCTTCAGCCTTGACGTTTTCGGGTTTAAATGCTTCTACCTGAGCATCTCGTATCTGAGAAGGGAGACTAGACTGAATAGTGAGTTGCAACGCTCGTACACGCCTAGGTGTAGTATCCTTTCGACTGAGGGCGTCGGCCACCACATTGGCTTTCCCCGGATGGTACTTGATGGCACATTCGTAATCATTTAAAAGCTCAACCCATCGACGTTGTTGCATGTTCAATTCCTTTTGCTTGAAGATATGCTCGAGACTCCTGTGATCGGTGTAGATGGTGCATTTGGTACCGTACAGGTAATGCCTCCATATCTTGAGCGCGAAAATAACAGCTCCTAGCTCTAGATCATGTGTAGTGTAGTTCCTTTCATGAACTTTAAGTTGGCGTGAGGCATAGGCTATGACCTTGTCACGTTGCATCAACACACATCCAAGACCCTGAATGGATGCATCGCAATAGACCACAAAATCGTCTGTGCCCTCTGGCAATGAGAGAATAGGTGCACTACAGAGCCTATCCTTTAGGTGCTGAAATGCAGATTCTTGTGGCTCACCCCAACGGTAAGTGACTCCTTTCTGAGTTAGTAAAGTGAGAGGTTGCGTAATCTTGGAAAAATCCTTGATGAACCTCCTGTAGTAACCTGCCAAACCCAAGAATTGGCGAATTTCCGTTGGTGTGCGAGGTGCAGGCCAGTTCTTAATCGAGTCTACCATAGATGGATCAACATGAATCCCATCCTTGTTTACCACGTGGCCTAGAAAGTGGACTTCACGAAGCCAAAAGTCGCATTTTGAAAACTTGGCGTACAACTGTTCTGCTCGAAGGAGTTCCAATATGAGTCGTAAATACTGCTCGTGTTCCTCCCGACTCTTAGAGTAGATCAGAATGTCGTCGATGAAAATAATAACGAACTTGTCAAGGTAAGGCTTGCACACTCTGTTCATAAGATCCATGAAAACTGCAGGTGCGTTTGTCAATCCAAAAGGCATAACCAGAAACTCGTAATGTCCATACCGAGTCCTGAACGCTGTCTTAGAGATGTCCTCGTCCAGGACTCTCAGTTGATGGTAGCCTGACCTCAGATCAATCTTTGAATAGTAGCTCGACCCTTGCAGCTGATCGAACTAGTCGTCAATGCGTGGGAGAGGATAGCGATTCTTCACGGTCACCTTGTTCAGTTCGCGGTAATCTATGCACATGCGGAAGGTACCGTCTTTCTTCTTTACAAATAACACTGGAGCTCCCCAGGGCGAAGAGCTAGGCCGAATAAAACCCTTATCCGAGAGTTCTTGCAACTGCTTAGACAGTTCTTCCAGTTCGGTTGGGGCTAAGCGATAAGGTGCTTGAGATATGGGTGCTGCTCCAGGAGCTAGCTCGATTTGGAATTCGACCTGGCGATGAGGCGGTAGCCCAGGTAAATCTTCAGGAAACACTTGAGGATAGTCGCCTACAACTGGAATATCCTCAATTCTTTTCTCTCTCGTTGATGCGTCAGTAACAAGTGCTAAGATAGCGGTGTGGCCCTTTCGCAAACACTTCTGGGCCTTAAGGAAGGAGATGATGCCCACTACAGCACCACTCTTGTCGCCTTGAATTTTGAGAGGTTCCTTGCCAGAACGGGGAATACGAACAATCTTCTATTTGCATAGGATCTCTGCTTGCTGTTGGGATAACCAATCCATCCCAATGACGATGTCGAAACTACCCAGAACTATAGGAATGAGATCGATAGAGAAAGTCCGACCAGCGATGATAAGATTACAACCCTGAACTATGTGTGTGGCCTCTAGACTTTTACCATTTGCTAATTCTACGACATGCTTGGTGTTCAAAAGTGTTGGTGTGCGCTTGAGCATTTGACTAACTTTTAGAGACACATAACTGGTATCGGCACCCAAATCAAATAAGACAGTAACATAAAAGTCGTCGAGAAGGAACTTGCCCATCACCATGTTAGGATCATTCCTTGCTTCACCTTGACCTAGCACGAACACTCGACCCCTGGCACCATTGTTTCCCCCGTTGTTGTTCCCATTGCCCTGATTATTGTTGTTGTTGTTGTTCGGATTTTGATTTAACTGGGGGCAGTTCCGCTTGAAGTGGCCTTCAGCACCACACTGAAAGCATCCCCTGTTACCTCGTTGTCGCTGCTAGTTCTGTGGAGCTGGTGGTTGTTGTTGTTAGTTCTGATTCGCATGTCGCGAGCTCCTGCAATCCTTAGCTTCATGACCCATCTTGAGACACCTCTGGCAACGAACCCTGTTGCACTGACCATTGTGGTGCCTGTTGCATCTGTTGTACTTTGGGTGGTTTCCTCGATATCCACCCTGCCCTTGACTACTAGAAGACTGCTGACCAGGGCTCTGATAGTCACCAATCTTTCGCTGCTATGCTTGGGACTGAACTGAAGTCGAACCCTTGCTGGAGGTTCCATCCCAATTTCTCTTGTTATCACTGGGAATAGCAGAAGTAGTAGTAGTAGTAGCACCAATACGTTTAGGCAGCTTGTTCTGTTCCACTACCTGGTCTGTGAGAATAGTAGCAAGGTTAGCAGCAGTCACATGGCTTTGAATCTCTGGTACTAAGCCTTTGAGGTACAATTCAATGCGCTTGATGGGAGGATCCACCATAGTTGGACATAACACTGCCAGTTCGTTGGATCGTTTCATGTACGCTTCTATCTCTGACCCCGTCATCTTTAGGTTAAAGAACTCCACTTCCAGCTTGTGGATGTCATCACGACTACAGTATTCACGTTTGATCAGTTCCTTAAAATCATTCCATGGGGTGGCTTTAGCAGCCGCCAGCCCCAGCATCTGAACTTGCGCGTTCCACCAAGTTAGCGCAGTGCCTTCGAGAGTACCAGTGGCATTGTAGGTCCCCTATTCATATGGATCTTTCACAGAATTGTCTTTCCAATCAAGAGTGCGGAATCCCCTTGATCAGAATATCACAGAAATAAGTAGAAGAACAGAAACAACAATTCACTTTCAAACCGAATCTTTATTGATTATCTATCAAAGTGATTACAATCAATTAAGATCCCTAACAACTCTCAATTTCGTCCAAGCCCTAGATGCTATCACGAAATTCTCACTAATTATGTTTTTGGCTGATTAACCTAAACCCTAAAGCCTAACCTTGTTTATATAACACAAGGTTTGCTACTTGGGCCAAGGTTAAACATCATGGACTGCGAATTGGACAGGCCCAATTCGCCCCCCATCACCCAATATGGGTTTTGTTTAGCCCAAACATTACAACTACCTATTACAAAGCTAAACCCGCTAACTGTTTATCGTTTAACTAATTACAAGATATCCAAAGACCAAATCTAAGCTGTTGTCACAAACATGCACCAACAAACTCCCCCTTGACAATAGCTTCATAAAATAACTTTGTCTTCATTCATCTTGCAATCTTCATGTAGTCTTGCACTGTCTTTGGTCTTTGGATAGCTTCAGCTTCAATAGCTTCTGTCAGCAACAGACTCCCCCTAAGCTGATGCATCCAATCACCAAATCTTCAAAACTTTAGCGTTTGAGGAAACTCCAGTTCAGCATATGTATAGCAATCTTCAAACTCTTCACTTTGTCTGCAATATAGAAAGGAGGTTCTACCATGCATCCAATCAAACTCTCATCTTCACAGCAACTCAGCAACACAACAACTTCTCAGCAACATACTGCTTCAATCTGTATACTATAAAACAAACATCTCGAGAAACCATAAGAATTTTTCAACAAAATTAAATAAATTATTATTTTTCAAGAGATTTGTTAAACTATATCACAGATTAAGCATTTTCAACTTATCACCAACACGAAAAACTTTTTAATCACACACTCTATAACCCGCATGATTTTAAAATTTTGAACTCACTTTCCAACACCGTCTCCCCCTATCAGTAACAATTCCTCCAAGAATAACAGTTTTCCGTACATTAAGAATTTTTAACAGAAAAAGACACTATTTTTGGATTTTTATATTTTCTGAAAGCAAGTAAATAACAAAAGCAATAAACACTCTATTTTTGTGAGAATCACTGGTAAGAAGATCATATCAACAAAATCAAACTGTTTTCACACTATTTGATAATTCTTTATTTAATTTTTCATGAAAAGCAGTCCAAGACGATTACCAGTATATTTGTCCACTTAAACAAAATGCATGAACATTTCAAGTACTATTACCATATGATACGTTAAGGTAATATTATTTCTGAAATATTAGTGTGTCCCACTTCAGGATATACCCCCACGATCAAGGTACGCACAAAGATCCATCGTAGTAGGTGAGTATACTGATGTCATCCTTTAAGATATCCTGACAATGTCTAGGTCTGCATATCATCTGTTTTATCATGTTTTGATTGCTTAACAATGAACACCCAAATAAATACTAATCAAATCCTGGAAATATAAACAACACACTCTATCATGCAAGTATCTTCCCTACCACATATTTCACAAGTCCAATCCAGATTTCTGAAATCTTAACTGGGAATAGGTTGAGAAGAGAACAGAATAGATCTTTAGGAGAGATGGTATAATATACAGATCAAATGAGTTTTCTCAGTTTGATATAGGTTTATTGGGTTTCATTTGGGCACTTGAGGGCCTCTTTCGGGTGTATTAGATCTATAGCGCGACAACGTACAGCTAGGTCAGCATGTATCTGGATGCAGCAGAAGCTGTCGTTGCCTAGCACCTCCAGGTCAGCATATATCTGGATGCAGCAGAGGAGGTACACGATTTTTTCAGAGAAGATTTCAGAATCAGATCAAAATTGTGTGTATCGGGACAACATACAGACATTCAAATAGAAATGAGCTAATTTCAAGTGACTTTCTTTCCTGGGGTCATGTACAATTTTAGTTCTGAACAGAAAGACAACCAAGATATCCCCAGATGAAATAACAGTATAAAGACCCAAAACTTCAGATTTTGGCAATCTATCAACGCAAGATTTAAGGTCATTAAACCATACACCACTGATGTGTTCCCCACTCATACTCAGTTAATTTAAGTTTATATCACATTGGTAAGTTGATTATTTCATGCTTTTTGCCTACTGGTACATCATATGATGAAGCTGCTATCACACTTAGGCAATTTAATTTCAATATCAGTGTGACAGTCTAACTTGCCGATGTACTATCATTTCTTCTTTTTCACACAGTGATAACTCATTTTTTTTATTTTCTATATTTTTTTTATGTTTTTGATTTTTCAAATTTTTTTTTTTTTTTTTTTTAAGAAAAGCAGTAAACTATTTACAAAAATTCTTATGAAAAACCAGTTATTCAGGATTCCTCATCCCGTTGAGTTCGACTAAATGTTCAAAGCGAGCCCTGTCAAATGCTTTAGTGTAAAGATCTGCCAGGTTATCTTCGGTGTCGACTCGATGTAATTCAATTAGTCGTTTTTCAGCACAATCCCGTATAAAATGATGACGTATGTCAATATGTTTTGTGCGACTGTGTTTCACGGGATTATTAGTTATTGAAATTGTGGCATTATTGTCTATCATAATAGGAGTACGAGTGAAATCCAAACCATAATCGCGCATCTGCTGTTGTATCCAGAGAACCTGAGAGCAGCAGCTACCCGCAGCAATATATTCAGCTTCACACGTAGATGTAGACACACAGGATTGCTTCTTGCATTGCCAAGACACGATCCTGCCTCCTAAGAACTGACAACCACCTGTTGTAGACTTTCTGTTCGACTTGCATCCTCCAAAGTCTGAGTCAGTGTAAGCGACAAAATTCAGATCACTATCAGCTGGATACCACAACCCAAGTTTAGGTTTCCCCTTTAAGTAACAAAGAATACGCTTCACCGCCTTCATGTGTGACTCCTTAGGATTAGCCTGATATCTGGCACACAAGCATACTGCAAACATAATGTCAGGTCTTGAAGTAGTCAAGTACATTAGAGAACCAATCATTGCCCTGTATTGAGTAGGATCAACGTCTTCAGTACTTTCATGATCTGGGCCAAGATTGTGATTTTCGCAAATGGGTGTGTTGAAAGTAGAGTAATCATTCATTTTGAACCGACTCAAAATGTCATACACATACTTTGTTTGATGAATAAACATCCCATCCTCCTTCTGTTCAACTTGTAATCCCAGAAAGTAAGACAGCTCACCCATAGCACTCATTTCGAACTTGCTCTTCATCACCTGCTCGAACTCTTTACACATACTCTCATCTGATGACCCAAAGATGATGTCATCCACGTACACCTGTACCAGCAGAAAATCTTCCTTCTTCCTCTTGATGAACAGTGTACTGTCAATCTGACCTCTTTCAAAACCATTCTTGATCAGATGTGTAGACAGTGTCTCGTACCACGCCCTGGGAGCTTGATGTAACCCATACAAAGCCTTATCAAGTTTGTACACTCGATCTGGATAATCTGGATCAACGAACCCATCTGGTTGTGAGACATACACCACTTCTTGGACTTTCCCGTAAAGAAACGCACTCTTCACGTCTAGTTGGTAAACTTTGAAGCCCTTGAATGTTGCGAAAGCTAGAAACAAACGAATTGCCTCCAACCTTGCTACTGGTGCAAACACTTCATTGTAATCAATCCCTTCCTGCTGATTGAAACCTTTTACCACCAATCGAGCCTTGTTTCGCGTCACTATCCCTCTTTCATCCTTCTTGCACTTAAACACCCATTTAGTGCCTATCTCTCTCTCACCTTTAGGAAGGTCAACTAACTCCCAAACCTTCAACTTAGCAAACTGGGCCAATTCCTCTTGCATAGCTTCAACCCATGAATTGTCTTTAAGAGCCATATGAATGTTCTTCGGCTCCTCTTGGGAAATAAAACAGCTATACAAGCACTCGTTCACAATCCCAGTCTTCTCAATCGACACAAATAAACCAGAATTCGCTGCTATGCTTCTTCTCGTCTGAACACCTGCAGTAGGATCCCCAAGTATCATGTCAAGTGGATGATCTCTATTTGCTCATGTAGTAGCAACGGTATCAACTTCAAGATTATCACCCAGGTTTGATCCAACCTCCCCTTGAATGTTCTGATCTGCAAATGGATTAATGAAATCCTCCCCCTCAATGGGTTCAGAGTCACTATCACTTGAATCAGGATCAGCCGCACTTTGGGAAGTTTCTGGAGCATCTGTCATATCAACATTCGATCTAGGCATGAACTCGCCTTCATCGTCTCCACCAATCATTGTTTGAATCAACTGAGAATCATCTACATTTGGAAACTCAGGAATATTAAATGATTTAAAAGTGCTTTCATAATCATATAATATAGCAGGACCACTCGTTGATTGTTGAGGTTTATATGAAGTAATTTCAACATTAAAGACAACCTCAATTTTACCAGTTTTAAGATTAAAAACCCTTTTATTCGGTGCGCCAGGTACGTAACCTAGAAAGTAGCCTTCGTCAGCCACCTCACCGAATTTTTGTTTATCTTTATTACGCACAATGGTGCAGGGTAATCCAAATGGTTCAAAGCCTTCCAAGTTTGGCTTTTTGTTAAACATTAATTCATGACATGTTTTGTTAAAACGTTTAACAGTCAAAACTTTGTTCAGGACGTAGCAAGCTGTATTCACAGCTTCTCCCTAGAAAAGAACTAGTAGCTTTGAATCTGAAAGCATCGTCCTAGCGGCTTCAATCAACGTCCTGTTTTTCCTCTCAGCAACTCCATTTTGTTGAGGTGTATAAGGAGCAGAATATTGATGTTCAATTCCTTTTCGAAGACAGTAGAGATCCAGAACTCGATTCTTGAACTCCATGCCATTATCACTCCTTATCCTCTTTATCCTTGCATCATGGAAGTTTTCCAATTTCGTAAAAAGATCTATCAGCATCTCCGCCGTCTCATCTTTTGTACCTAAAAAGAAAACCCATGAATAACGTGAGTAATCATCAGTGAAAACTAAACAATAGTACTTTCCACCTATGCTCCTTACGTTCACTGGACCGAATAAATCCATGTGCAGTAATTCATAAGGGGCATCTATGGAATTTACTGTTTTAGACTTATGAGGTTTCTTATGTTGTTTTCCCTTTTGACATGGAAGACATTTATCTTCCACGTGAAACCTCTGCATTGGAACCCCTTTCACTAGCTCATTTTTAACAAGGTAATTCATTTTGCGATAGTGAATATGGGCCATGCGTCTGTGCCACAACATCGATTCAGCTTCAGATGCTTTTGATAGTAAACACGCCACCACAGCAGTTGGATCCTTAGCACCCATGTCCATGACATAAGTGTCATTTCTCCTTGGCGCTCGCATCACTATCCAATCGTCCGGAATCTTCAAACCTGGTTTCAACACTAATGCTTCATTCTTGGTAAAATGGACCGAGTGACCCTTGTCGCAGACTTGTGACACGCTCATCAGATTGTGTTTAAGCTGCTCCACATAGTTCACTTTGTCCAGTGTGATCTTCCCATTGGTCACCTTTCCTCGTCCTGTAATTCTACCACCTTTAGCACCCGCAAAATTCACTTTTCCACCATCATAATCTTCAAATTCAGTCAACAATCTCGCATCCCCCGTCATGTGCCTGGAGCAGCCACTATCAACATACCATAAGTTGATAATCCTCCTTAGCAGCTCCTGCACACACCAACCAAGAAATTAGTTAGATTGGGGGACCCAAGCCTTAATGGTCTTGGGTCGTCCAAATTCACCAACTACTGGAACATCCATCCAATATCCATTACTCCTAACTGGAGTCTTGGATCTCAGACCTGTTGATGGAATTTGATTTTGATTTCCACTAGGTCTTCGGTCCTGAGGGTTCCTATACATATTTGGACTATTTGACCTTTGGAAATTTTGATTTGGGTATCTTGAATTTTGATTCCAAGAAGCATTATTGTTGTAATTTCTAAAGCCATTGTTATAAAAAGTTCGACCACCATTATTTTGGTATCGATTTTGATATTGACCTTGACTTCTGAAATTATTTGAATTTCCATTAAAATTGTTCATTCTATGTGAACTGCTTCTAGGTCGCTCGTATCTGCCTGGTGGAGATCTAGGCTGAAATCTTGGTTGATTTCTTTGAAAACGAGGAACTTGTGGAGTTCCTTTTTCAGCCTTATCTTCACCAACAGCAACATTCTCTGGTTGCTTAGCAGCAGATTTCTTTGGAGAATTTGCAACTTTCTCCTGTTTATCACCACTATTCTCTGGTGACTTCTCTCTCTTCTCCTCACTCACTTGTGCTTCACTCTTTTTGTTAGGACAGCAGCTAGCTACATGTCCCTTGGTGTGACATTTGAAGCACGATTTCTTTTTCGAAGACTTCTTTTCTGAAGCCTTTGAACTAGATTCGGGTTTTTCTTCTGATGATGCCTTAGAAGGATTTGGTTCAGTTTGATTAGTTTCAGAATTTTCTATGTTCTTGTTTTTAGCAAACTCTATATTTGATTCATTTTCAATAACAGCTGTTTCGTTTTTCATGTCACTTCCTTGAACAAAATTAACCTTTTTAACAAAAGTTGGATTGTTATTTTTAGGATGTGATGTGTTCTTTTTCAAAACAGGTTTGCTGTTATTATCCTTCTTAGCATCAGCATTCTCAAAAACATTTCCTTGACGTGAAGTGGAACTACTTGGTGATGTTGACCCAAAGTCCATGAGATCATCTTCATCAGGCAAGAAAGAATAGTCATGACTAACAGGAGGTGGAACTTCATTGAAACCATGAAATCCCACACTTGTTTTGTCATTACTTTTCTTCAAGCCACCCATCATATGTTTCATAACAAAAGTAGAGTCCCTGAATTGACCTAATTTCTTTTCAAGTTCAACAATTTGAGTTGTGCATCTGACAACTCCTTGCATTTTTCAGAAATCTCTTTTGTTTTCTCTGCCATCATTTCATGAGCTAAGTCTATCACTTGAAGTTTTTCATTTAATTTGCAGGTTACAGCTTCAATTTTACTTTCATAACCTTTTATCTTCTTCAAGTATGATGATTCATTTCTTTTAGCAAAAAAATTTGCTTCTTTTATGGTAGACATCTCGCCCACCAGACTTTGGTTTTGTGTGGACAACCTGTCAACTTCACCCTGTAATTCACGACATTTTAAACACACAGAATTAGATTTTACCTCTCCTGTTTGTTTATCAAGGTTGGCTATGAGGGCCGCAAGCTGAGCTTTCCCTCTGTTGTATTCAGCTTCCTTCTCTTCAGCTTCCTTTTCATGGTCAGACTTTTGCTTATCCTCTTCAGCATCTTTTGTCTGATCAGCCTTCTTTTCGTCAACTTTATTCTCTATCTTCACCTCAGCCTCAACATCCACTTTTGCTTCAGCATCTCCCACAGTAGCTTCACCATCATCTCACACATGTGTTTTCAATCAATAGTTGTTACGTTTATCTAAGCATACTACAAGCAAAGTTCTATGTAACTAGCAAGTAGGCAATATAAACATAAATCATATCACCTATAGTGTTGAGTCTTGCACGTGGAGCGAAGCGTCGTTGTGGATCGTTGAGCATTGTACAGGTTATAGTCTGGTTTTACCAAAAAGTTTTTCCTCTTTTTAAAACCAAGTTCACTATAACCAATGGCTCTGATACCAATCTGTCACACCCCCAAAATCCACAAGCGGAGTATCACCGCTTGGAGGCGTGACTGACCAGGATCGAGCCACCAATTATATTGAACATAATAAGTAATAAGTAAAATTCAAACACACAATATGAAAGGTGTTTCAAATCACAAACGTAGTTAAGTGTTTAGCGGAAGCATAATTGTAAAAACCCAATGTAAGTATTAAGTACGAAATAAAGTAATGTTTTTAACATGGCACACACTGTTATGTCCCACAACGACCGCACCTCCCTGTGCAAGCTCCATGAGTACCTAACGACCTGCAAGGCATGTAGCAACGAATCAACAACAAAGTTGAGCGAGTTCATAGTTGGTTGTTCAGTTATAGCATTCGTCTCGTAAATCATATGTTCGTTTTGTAAACCAGGTATCGTCTTAATTCGTATCGCGGTCTCCCAGACATGTTTACGAAGATTAGTGGGGGCTTCCCATGTGTTACTAGACCACGCGTATCGACTGCTACGAAAATGTAAGAGGTTCCCTAAATCAATGTCTATCAGCATTGACCCTTTGCCCAGAGTCCATTAGTACACGCCCGTTCGGACGACACGGTGTGAGGTTTGTTAAACCTAATAGCGCTATCTACTAATGACCCGCTCGCCATAGGCCTCGGCGATTAAGTCGATAAATGAGGGACTTCAAATGATAGAGTGATGGTCTTATGGTCGTACGTATCCTGTTGTATGGGGAATACACAAATTTGTAGTTACCGTTCAGGTCTTTAACCCATTCCCAACCCTTGGGAATCCCATGCCTTGGATAGAGTGTGAACTCACCTTGGTTTGCTCGGTATGCATAACTACTTGTTAACAGTTAACCAATCACAACCTAGAGTATTCATGCACACATGAAATCAGTTCCGCATTCGAAGTTCACATATTCACATACAAATAAATCATTTCAAAGGAAAACTTTCTGATTATGTGTTTATTTGAAAACATCTATATAAATTTTAGAAAGTCCATTTTTACTTCCTTAATAAAATCCATGGGTCTTCTGTCGCGGTTTAACAACCCGACAATAACAATCTTACCCAAGTTTTGTATATTAAATTATTGCATCAATTTTAGAAATGTCATAAATGTTTAACATGGCATCCTCTGTAACACCTGTGCCACTCCAACCATCAAACAAATGCCAAACCAATGAAATATAGTATTTCATACTTGGGATTTGTAAAAATATGTGTATCGTTTACACATATCAATTCTTGTTCGATTTCAAGCTTTAAATCGCTTTCTGGAGGGTTATACGCGCTCTGATGAGTAGATATAACCAGTTTAATCCAATGAACACTCCGGAATAGTGAAATAGGCTTAAATACCTTAAATAACCTTTACATAACTTAGATATAAGTTTTGAAAGGTCTGGTGTGGTGAAATCAAAGTTTAATCGCTTACAGGGACTAAAGTTGACAAACTGCGAAAGTATGCCAATTTGAACTGTAACAGACCTTCCGGAACATGACCATAAGTTAAACATACCATAAATATCCTTTACATAGCTTAGAAATAGGCTTTGAGGTGTTCGGTATGCTAAAATAAACTTTTGTGTCATTCAGGGACTAAAAGCGTCAAAAAGTGCACAAGTTTGCATTTTCGCGCATAACTTACGTTCTGAATACATCCGGACATCCAAAAATTTATGTAAGCATGACTACATTATATTTTATGGTTCGCCTTAAGAAAAATCCATTCGTCGCGTCATTTGGATCGTTTTTCGCGCTTGTGCGCATTCCGTCGTAATTAAGCGAACATCGCGTTCGTACGGCCAAACGAACCGACATCCGAGATATTTTTGAACACATTTTAAGTTCCCTATACTTTAAATTCATTTTAGAGCTTTGAAATGGGGTTAACGGGCCTTAAACGTGTCGAAAATGGGCTGAATGCATGACAGGGACCAAAAGTGTAAATCTGCCAAACTTAAGCCTAGCGGTGCGCTACACTTTTAGCGTAGCGGTGCGCTAGGGGTCTGCAGACCAGATGCAATGTACTTAACAGCCTGTTTTCAGCTGGATTAACCACAACCACACATTCCTAATTATCTAGTCATCTGATAAGGATGGATTTCCAGCCACCATAAGGTTCCGACAAGTGTACGGGTTGGATTCATGGCACGTTTTCCTGAACGATCCTAACGGTTCGGGTATTCCTATAAATACCCAACCCACACAACCTCATTTTGTACTAGAATTCTGAATTGAGAACCTCTAAGTTGAAACCATTGTTTCATACCTGAGATTCTTGAATCGGGATTAGCATTCGGGGACCCTTCGTAAGTATTCTTTCGTTCTTTTCCTTATTTTATTGCTTTTCGAGTCCGAAAGTCAAACTTTGTTTGACTTTCAGCGTTGACCAGTAATGGTCAATGCGAAGTTCGTTTGAACTTCGCAACGTGAGTGTAATCACGTTGGTTATAGTCCCTTGGGACTATGCCTACTGATTACCACGTTGTCTAGGGTCGTAGGGTAAGCGATCTGATAAATCGCTTATACCTTCGAACCCGACCCAGTTTGGTCGATCATTAGGATCCGACCAAATACATTAGGTGACCCTAGTATAGGGCATAACCTTCTGAGGTTATACCCTATGGTCACATCGTTTAAGTAGTTGTATGATAGGTAGTTTATATGCCTTAGGTAAATTACCAGAATACCCTTTTCATGTATAATTGGTAATTAAGCATATGTAACCTAAACTTTTGTCACATAACTGATTTTGTAACATGTTTAGGCATATAACACTTGTCATAGGACTAGTTAGGCGATCCGAACGCGTTTCACGCGAACGACGCGTTAAAGTAGCATAAGCTACCTAAACGGGTCGTAGGCAGTTATGTTAGGTTTCATTTAGTATGTAGGCTTTGATTAACCATATCACATGAGTTCCTACACTCATTTGGTTTACAAACCCTCATGCTACCCAGTCTTCCGATTTAGGTCCGGTTTATAAATGTAGTTACCTATATTAGGTGTCGTTTGATTCCGAGATCTCTAGCACTGCTTGGTGGTTATCTTTAGACAACTGAGCAATCTCAAGTGAGTACATAGACCCCTCTTTTACTGTTTTCCAAACTGTTTTGGGGTGGAACACATGTGCCTACTTGTTACTTTCATGCTTTCCTGTTTTAACATCATATACTGCTATGTTCGTTAGTACATTATAGTACATGATTTTATGACATTTCATGCTAGGTGTGCCCAATTGTGTGCATTACTTAGTACATCGTTTTACATGACATTTTGACATAGACATTGGACATAGACATTTCGGCATAGACATTTTAACATGATTGACATTTGATCATGCATTTTCCCACAAAACATAACTTTGATTTAAACCAAGTTTTACTTCAATACTTTGTTTTTGTGCATATGGTGTAGTTGAGACATTTCACTTGCCATACATGACATTTTGACATAGACATTTGACATGGATATTTGACATAGACATTTGACATGGATATTTGACATAGACATTTGACATGGATATTTGACATAGACATTTTGATATGATTTACATCTTGACATGAACACTTTGACATATTACCCAATACATTTGACAATTGATTTAAACATAGACTTCTTACATTGGTTGGTTTGGTTTGATTAAGTGATTAAGTAACGATGCGCGTGTAATATGATACAAGCATGGTGGATACGCCGCTGGTACTTCCTATATATAAGTGTTTGTATGGTATTACATATCATAGCGTTATTTGAATCATTTCAGTTTGAGACATAGAACATTTTATACAAATAACATACTTTTCACAAGACATTGATTTATAAACATCTTATCTTATGCAAACACATTTTACATGGTTATTCATTTAACCATACATTATTCACTTATTTATACATATCATCTGATCTTATCGTTTTTCAAATGATTTACAAAACAAAGCAAATTACAAGGTTCATGACTAAACATTTTCTCAAACATAAGTCATGAATCCTATTTTCACAAAACCTATGTATCTCACAGGCATTTTTATGCTGACGTACCTATTTTCACATGTGTTTTTCAGGAGCTGTTGCATAAGATGATCAAGATACACATAGGCAGACTTGGGCTTTAGTGACGATAAAAGATGCAAGACTAGTTAATTATGTTGTATTTCCTTGTTTGTTAAGACATTGTAACACTTTTAATCAATAAAACGAAACTTCAATTACCATGGATTTGAAACAATTAATTCTGTTACAACACTCCCCGACATTTCCGCCACGTTTTGTATGTTCTACGTGGTCGGGGTGTGACAGAAAAGATGGTATCAGAGCCAATGGTTATAGGGAATTAGGTTATTAGTAATGCTTTGACCTAGTCTATAACTTTCTTAGGACCCTAACGCGAGTTACTTGCGTTTAGTCATAAAACATTACCGTCACCTATCCTTAGGCGACTACCACAACAAGAACATAATTTTTCGAAACCGTTTTGAAAACTAATCATCTGTTCTAGGATGATTTATTGTAAGGTTTTGAACCCTCTGTTATATGGTTTTGAACCCCTTTGAATTTTCAAAATCTCGTCAAGGTTTTGGGTTTTAAATAATGTGAACACGTGCAAACTGGAAGGGTGAATGCCTGTATTCTGGGTTTTCTGTCTAGGCAAGCACTTCGTATACATCTCATCAGACGCGAGACCAGTTGTGCTTACCTGGGAATTCTTGGGATGAGTGTTCACTTATAGGCGAGCATGTCTTCGCGATACATTATTTTTGACCTAATTACTTTGATTAATCACCGAGGTCGTTTGTTGCTTTGTAGTAACAAACAAATGACCACAATCCTTGCTTTCATCAGACTTGTTTCATCTCATTCATTTCGTCTAATTCTCTCACTCGTTTCCTTTCATATTCTTCTCTTTTAGAATGCCTCCACGACGTGAAAATCCAGTATCTGTTGACGAGCTGGCAGCTGTCATTACACAGCAAATGACTGCTGCAATCCCGAACGTCGTTGTTCAATGTTACCAAGCTATCAACAACAATAATGCCATCTGCAACTTCAAGACGTTCAACTCGGCCAAGCCATCGAAGTTTTCTGGGTCTCAAGGAGCGACAGCACTTCTGCAATGGTTCGAGAGTCTAGAGAGCACCTTCAGGCATGTACAATGTCCAAATGAGCGAAAGGTAGATTTCGCATCTAGTGTCTTTGAGAAACGAGCTTTGACATGGTGGAACGGTGTGGTGAGAGATAGGGGTGCCGAAGAGGCACTGGCGCAAACATGGGAAGAACTTCGAGCACTGATGATGAAGGAATTCTGTCCTCGTCACGAGATCAGGGCATTGGAAAGGGAATTCGACGACCTTAAGCAAGACAGCGGCGAACATCGAGCATACACTGATCGATATGAGGAGCTGAGCCTGTTGTGTCCTACCATGGTCACGCCTTTGGATAAGGCAATCGAAAAATACATTGATGGTCTCCCTGACTCAGTTCAAGACATTGTTACTGGTAGTAACCCCACTACGGTTAGGCAGGCCATTGAGTTATCTGCAACCCTGACTGAATCTCAGATCAGGAAACGTAAGCTTTTCCGAAAGGGTGACAAGAAACCGATCGAGGAATCAAAGACCATGGATGAACAGACTGGATCCCTTGAGCGGTCAAAGAAGCAAAAGGCTTCTCAGAACTTCGCCATGGTCGCTCACAATGATCAAGCCGCCCCCAACCAACCAGCTAAACCCCGTGCTAGGAAACCATACAATGGAACTTCACCTTTGTGCAACCAATGTAACCTTTATCATCATGCTAATGTGAAGTGCCGCGAATGCCAAATTTGTGGACGTAAAGGTCATACAGCAAAAGTTTGCGTAGCAGCAGTTGCACCAAATCAAGCTAACATTAAAACTGCTCGAGCTCGCTTTCCACCAGGTTCTTGCTACAAGTGTGGCGAGATGGGACATTTCCGAAGAAATTGCCCAAAGCATGCTAATGCTAATCCAGCACAGAGATGAGCATCTGACCGACTAGAAGACAACACTCTTTAGAAATAATCACATCTTATGTATTATTTTCTTTTGTTGTCAAGGTCCATGAAACAGTTGTTATCATTGTTAATAAATAAATCTTTTTATTTATATTGCAATGTATTTATGTGGTTGTATGCATAAACAACATATCCCCTACAATACCGACAATCAAGGAATCATATTCCTTGAAAAGCAAACTACCCCCAAAATTCTTCCATTTTACAATCTCTTGCGTTTTCCACAAGAATCCTAAGTACCCGTCTCTTTCAAAGAAACGAAGTACAAGGTGCAAGTTATAATTCCGTACGAATACCCCAAGTACCACTATAAATTTTTAATAGGGTACCCAAGGGTATTTCCGTATGTCCTAAATTATTGTGTACCTTAATTCGAATATTGCGTTTTCCTGAAAACGAAAATCGAATTTTTGGTAGATCATCCTATCTTCATGGATGGGTTCTTGAAATGATCAAAGTGCCAAATGAAATCCACGAAATGGATTCCTGGTGTGCTTTAAGTATCCGTGTCCAAAGATAACAAATTAATAAACAAGTTAAACAACTATGTGATTATGTGCTTATGTGTTTCCTTTTATGTTTTTGTGTAATCCAAGTTTTTGTTATCCAAATCCTCGAAGAATCTTCCATATCTTTGTATAAGGAATTCGTAGTAGGATATCCAAAGGTACTATATTAAATCCTCAATGGGCTTTTACGTGATAGTAAAGATCCTTGGATTATATTGTACTATTCCATAATTAGACCCCTGAGTGGTCTAGGTAATCAGATTGATCCAAAAAAATCTGGTTAGGGATATCATGTGATGATATAGCTGAAAGGACTCCTTGGTGGCCTAATTAAAAGGATCGTTTGTAGATCTAATTAAAAGGACCCTATGGTAGTCTAGTCACGCTCATCACAGGTTTGATTTTCCTCCCCTCCACATTACAAGCAAATTGTGCGGACTATGCAAGGAATTGCGTAATTATGGATGCATACATAATTATGGAATTCAGTGCACGGAAACCACAGCTAGTTTGGTCATGTGTCTGAAGAATGACTATTTTCGTTCATTTTTGGTTTCTGAAGAAACGGTGAAAAATGACTCTTGTCGTTCATTTTTGGTTTCTGAAGAAATGGTGAAAAATGACTCTTGTCGTTCATTTTTGGTTTCTGAAGAAATGGTGAAAAATGACTCTTGTCGTTCATTTTTGGTTTCTGAAGAAATGGTGAAAAATGACTCTTGTCGTTCATTTTTGGTTTCTGAAGGAATGGTGAAAAATGACTCTTGTCGTTCATTTTTGGTTTCTGAAGAAACGGTGAAAAGTGACTCTTGTCGTTCATTTTTGGTTTCTGAAGGAATGGTGAAAAATAACTCTTGTCGTTCATTTTTGGTTTCTGAAGGAATGGTGAAAAATGACTCTTGTCGTTCATTTTTGGTTTCTGAAGGAATGGTGAAAAAATGACTCTTGTCGTTCATTTTTGGTTTCTGAAGGAATGGTGAAAAATGACTCTTGTCGTTCATTTTTGGTTTCTGAAGGAATGGTGAAAAATGACTCTTGTCGTTCATTTTTGGTTTCTGAAGGAATGGTGAAAAATGACTCTTGTCGTTCATTTTTGGTTTCTGAAGGAATGGTGAAAAATGACTCTTGTCGTTCATTTTTGGTTTCTGAAGGAATGGTGAAAAATGACTCTTGTCGTTCATTTTTGGTTTCTGAAGAAATGGTGAAAAAAATGACTCCTTTCGTTCATTTTTGTTTCTGAAGAAATGGTGAAAAATGACTCCTTTCGTTCAATTTCGTTTCTGAAGAATGCCTGTTGAAAATAACTCCGTTCATTTTTTTCAATTCTGAAAAATGTCCGTTAAAGAGAAATAACAGGATTATGCCTTGCTTATCTATGATGGTTACTTCACACAAAGTCACAGATAGACTCCTACGAATTAATTTCGGGACGAAATTTCCTAAAGTAGGGGAGACTGTAACACCTGTGCCACTCCAACCATCAAAAAAATGCCAAACCAATGAAATATAGTATTTCATACTTGGGATTTGTAAAAATATGTGTATCGTTTACACATATCAATTCTTGTTCGATTTCAAGCTTTAAATCGCTTTCTGGAGGGTTATACGCGCTCTGATGAGTAGATATAACCAGTTTAATCCAACGAACACTCCGGAATAGTGAAATAGGCTTAAATACCTTAAATAACCTTTACATAACTTAGATATAAGTTTTGAAAGGTCTGGTGTGGTGAAATCAAAGTTTAATCGCTTACAGGGACTAAAGTTGACAAACTGCGAAAGTATGCCAATTTGAACTGTAACAGACCTTCCGGAACATGACCATAAGTTAAACATACCATAAATATCCTTTACATAGCTTAGAAATAGGCTTTGAGGTGTTCGGTATGCTAAAATAAACTTTTGTGTCATTCAGGGACTAAAAGCGTCAAAAAGTGCACAAGTTTGCATTTTCGCGCATAACTTACGTTCTGAATACATCCGGACATCCAAAAATTTATGTAAGCATGACTACATTATATTTTATGGTTCGCCTTAAGAAAAATCCATTCGTCGCGTCATTTGGATCGTTTTTCGCGCTTGTGCGCATTCCGTCGTAATTAAGCGAACATCGCGTTCGTACGGCCAAACGAACCGACATCCGAGATATTTTTGAACACATTTTAAGTTCCCTATACTTTAAATTCATTTTAGAGCTTTGAAATGGGGTTAACGGGCCTTAAACGTGTCGAAAATGGGCTGAATGCATGACAGGGACCAAAAGTGTAAATCTGCCAAACTTAAGCCTAGCGGTGCGCTACACTTTTAGCGTAGCGGTGCGCTAGGGGTCTGCAGACCAGATGCAATGTACTTAACAGCCTGTTTTCAGCTGGATTAACCACAACCACACATTCCTAATTATCTAGTCATCTGATAAGGATGGATTTCCAGCCACCATAAGGTTCCGACAAGTGTACGGGTTGGATTCATGGCACGTTTTCCATGGAACGATCCTAACGGTTCGGGTATTCCTATAAATACCCAACCCACACAACCTCATTTTGCACTAGAATTCTGAATTGAGAACCTCTAAGTTGAAACCATTGTTTCATACCTGAGATTCTTGAATCGGGATTAGCATTCGGGGACCCTTCGTAAGTATTCTTTCGTTCTTTTCCTTATTTTATTGCTTTTCGAGTCCGAAAGTCAAACTTTGTTTGACTTTCAGTGTTGACCAGTAATGGTCAATGCGAAGTTCGTTTGAACTTCGCAACGTGAGTGTAATCACGTTGGTTATAGTCCCTTGGGACTATGCCTACTGATTACCACGTTGTCTAGGGTCGTAGGGTAAGCGATCTGATAAATCGCTTATACCTTCGAACCCGACCCAGTTTGGTCGATCATTAGGATCCGACCAAATACATTAGGTGACCCTAGTATAGGGCATAACCTTCTGAGGTTATACCCTATGGTCACATCGTTTAAGTAGTTGTATGATAGGTAGTTTATATGCCTTAGGTAAATTACCAGAATACCCTTTTCATGTATAATTGGTAATTAAGCATATGTAACCTAAACTTTTGTCACATAACTGATTTTGTAACATGTTTAGGCATATAACACTTGTCATAGGACTAGTTAGGCGATCCGAACGCGTTTCACGCGAACGACGCGTTAAAGTAGCATAAGCTACCTAAACGGGTCGTAGGCAGTTATGTTAGGTTTCATTTAGTATGTAGGCTTTGATTAACCATATCACATGAGTTCCTACACTCATTTGGTTTACAAACCCTCATGCTACCCAGTCTTCCGATTTAGGTCCGGTTTATAAATGTAGTTACCTATATTAGGTGCCGTTTGATTCCGAGATCTCTAGCACTGCTTGGTGGTTATCTTTAGACAACTGAGCAATCTCAAGTGAGTACATAGACCCCTCTTTTACTGTTTTCCAAACTGTTTTGGGGTGGAACACATGTGCCTACTTGTTACTTTCATGCTTTCCTGTTTTAACATCATATACTGCTATGTTCGTTAGTACATTATAGTACATGATTTTATGACATTTCATGCTAGGTGTGCCCAATTGTGTGCATTACTTAGTACATCGTTTTACATGACATTTTGACATAGACATTGGACATAGACATTTCGGCATAGACATTTTAACATGATTGACATTTGATCATGCATTTTCCCACAAAACATAACTTTGATTTAAACCAAGTTTTACTTCAATACTTTGTTTTTGTGCATATGGTGTAGTTGAGACATTTCACTTGCCATACATGACATTTTGACATAGACATTTGACATGGATATTTGACATAGACATTTGACATGGATATTTGACATAGACATTTGACATGGATATTTGACATAGACATTTTGATATGATTTACATCTTGACATGAACACTTTGACATATTACCCAATACATTTGACAATTGATTTAAACATAGACTTCTTACATTGGTTGGTTTGGTTTGATTAAGTGATTAAGTAACGATGCGCGTGTAATATGATACAAGCATGGTGGATACGCCGCTGGTACTTCCTATATATAAGTGTTTGTATGGTATTACATATCATAGCATTATTTGAATCATTTCAGTTTGAGACATAGAACATTTTATACAAATAACATACTTTTCACAAGACATTGATTTATAAACATCTTATCTTATGCAAACACATTTTACATGGTTATTCATTTAACCATACATTATTCACTTATTTATACATATCATCTGATCTTATCGTTTTTCAAATGATTTACAAAACAAAGCAAATTACAAGGTTCATGACTAAACATTTTCTCAAACATAAGTCATGAATCCTATTTTCACAAAACCTATGTATCTCACAGGCATTTTTATGCTGACGTACCTATTTTCACATGTGTTTTTCAGGAGCTGTTGCATAAGATGATCAAGATACACATAGGCAGACTTGGGCTTTAGTGACGATAAAAGATGCAAGACTAGTTAATTATGTTGTATTTCCTTGTTTGTTAAGACATTGTAACACTTTTAATCAATAAAACGAAACTTCAATTACCATGGATTTGAAACAATTAATTCTGTTACAACACTCCCCGACATTTCCGCCACGTTTTGTATGTTCTACGTGGTCGGGGTGTGACATCCTCGATCCATGTCCCACAACGACTGTGCCTCCCCGTGCAAGCTCCATGAGTACCTAACGACCTGCAAAGCATGTAACAACGAGTCAACAACTAGTTGAGCGAGTTCACAGTAAGTAAGGTCGTTGCATAACTACGCGTTATTAACTAAGCCGTTTTGTATGTTCAATTGGTGGGGGCTTCCCATGTTGTATATACTAGACTAGCTGTAACCATAATTGTTCTTCTTAACCCGAGAACAGGAGTACGTACGTGGTTTACGTAGGTTTTTGCCCTTCTTAACCCGAGGACAGTGGTACGCGTGAGGTTTATGTAGGTTTTACGTAAAGTGTCCCTCGAAACCTGAGGACAGTAGCAAGCATAAGTATACGTAGGTTTTACGTAAGTGTCCCTCGAACCCTGAGGACAGTAGTAAGCACAAGTATACGTAGGTTTTACGTAAGTGTCCCTCGAACCCTGAGGACAGTAGTAAGCACATGTATACGTAGGTTTTACGTAAGTGTCCCTCGAAACCTGAGGACGATGGTAAGTAGTCTAGTGTTTTACGTAGGTTTTATGTAGGTTTTACGTAAGTCTATCATATCTATCAATACCATTCCATCAATACCATTCCCAACCCACCGGGAATCCCATGCCTTGGAAATGTGAACTCACCTTGGTTTGCTCGGTATGCTAAACAACGTGCTCGCAAGTAATCAATCAAGTCCAATAGTATGCATTTACACACAGTCAGTTCATGTTCGTAATGATTCGCATGTAACTAGCATCACAGTATAACACAGAGTGTGCTTAGCAGTTAGCATCTTGTATCATGTGAACAGTAAATCAAACTCATGCAACTACATGTTTCACATAAGAGCATTCTCAGTTAATTCCAACATAGTTATCCATTGACATACCCAACCGAGTTAACAGGTTTATTAGAGTAGCATAACTTAACAGAATTAATACAGTTAACAGAGTTAATAAACTTGACTCAGTTAACAGACTAAACATAGTTGATAGTTAACAGTATTAACAAACTAACAGATTTAACTAATTAATAGAGTTAACAGTTGGGCCGAAATCAACTTTGTGAAGAAAACACTTGGGCCGAAATCCCTTGGGTTTTCGTTGGGCATAAGGTGTGACGAAAACACAAAAGGTTTTCGTATGACCCTTGTGTTTTCGTGGATCTCGATCTTCATCAACAGCAGTTACCTACGCAACCCTAATGATCATCACGGTAATACCACTCAATCCATTCATAAAATCATCATCCCTATAATTAATCATGGCCAACAACTACAATTGCTAAACACAGAATCACATGGACTATCACATACGACAAGAGTTTTACTCATATGCATATCCAATCCCACTAACCATTTAATTATCTAACAATTTCCATGCTACTGACACATATCCGAATATCCATATACACCATCACATGCTATTGTCAATTCTCATGCATACATATAAAGACAATGGCCGACAAATCAAGTAGTGTTCCATAACCAATTAATTGCATTATCAAGCCATCACACAACATGAAAAGTCAATAAATGAGAGCCACTAACCGGATTCTGAGTTGGTCAGAATGATATTGCAAATGGGGGTGGGGGGTTTCTCCTGTTGTCGTCGATCTCTAGGGAGGGGTAGGGTTTGTATTATGATGTGATAAGTTCACGTAAGGCCTACTATAATACTAATAGACTAAGTGGGCCGGTGGTACTTGTAACATTCAGTAATAATCACAAGACATAGTGGGCCGAGATTAATTTAAGTGTGCAGTGGGCTCGTGGCCCATATTGTTTTTGCCGGTCTGATACTAGACGAAAACCAAGGTGTTTTCACCAAGTGGTGTTTTCGTGGGGTAAGGATATTCGGCAAGGGGAGAGGTGTGTTTCAGGTGTTGGGTGTTCCACAAAGGTTCCATTTTTTATCAAGTGTACTAACATTATAACCATACTAAACATATACAAGTTAACACTCTTGCATTGCCAATCATATATATATAAGAGCACACTATATATATATATATATATATATATCACATTTAACAACCACCATATAAAACATACAAACCATAATACAATTTTAACATATTACAAGCGTGTACAATTTGTGAAACAACCAAGTCGTGTAACAAACAACTTAAACAATTAATGTGCAATAAATGCGAAGGTGGAAATCTTTGGAAACTCGAGTTGTCACATTATACCCAACTTGAAAGAAATTTCGTCCCGAAATTTAGCATGCGGTTACTGAGGAAGCTAGTTAAGTTTGCATGGTTTACTGGTTTTCCTGGGGTGTCACATCATCCCCCCGTTGATTTGGAATTTCGTCCCGAAATTCTGTAGTAGCTTCAGCCTCAGTAGTGGTTGCACTGTTTCCGAACAACTGGGGATACTTGAGTTTCATTTGATCTTCTCGTTCCCAGGTGAACTCTGGGCCGCGACGGGAGTTCCAACGAACTCGCACAAGAGGTATTCTTGTGTGTTTGAGGACCTTAACATCCCGGTCCATGATTTCAACTGGTTCCTCGACGAATCGCAACTGATCGTCGATAGTGAGCTCCTTCAAAGGAACTATGAGGGTCTCATCTGACAGACACTTCTCCAGATTCGACACGTGGTAGACGTTGTGAACTGCACTGAGTTCCACTGGTAGGTTTAGTCTGTAGGCCACCCTGCCTATCTTCTCAATAATTTCGAACGGTCTGACATATCGCGGATTGAGCTTACCTCGTTTGCCAAAACAAACCACACCCTTCCAGGGTGAAACTTTGAGTAGCACTCGATCCCCAACTTGGAACTCGAGTGGTTTCCTGCCCTTATCGGCGTATGCTTTCTGACGGTCGCGAGCTGCCGCCATGCGTTGTCGTATTTGAGCAATCTCTTCTGTTGTATCTACTACCAGTTCTGGACCTGTGATCTGACTATCACCCACCTCTGCCCAACAAAGAGGTGGTCGGCATTTACGCCCGTACAATGCCTCGAATGGAGCGGCTTGGATGCTGGTGTGGTAACTGTTGTTATACGAAAACTCCACTAACGGGAGGTGTTTTTCCCAGCCGTTGCCGAAATCGATTACACATGCACGAAGCATGTCTTCTAGAGTTTGAATAGTGCGCTCAGACTGCCCATCCGTCTGAGGGTGATAAGCTGTGCTCATGTCTAATCGAGAGCCAAAAGATTTGTGCATTGCCTGCCACAGTTCTGAAGTAAATCGTGCATCACGATCAGAGGTAGTAAAGGTCGGCACCCCGTGCCGCGAAACCACTTCCTTCAAATAAACGTCTGCTAAAGTGGAGAACTTATCTGTTTCCTTGATAGCCAAGAAGTGTGCAGACCTTGTGAGTCGATCCACGATCACCCAAATAGTATCATTCCCCCGTTGGGATCTAGGCAAGCCAGTAACAAAATCCATGGAAGTTTGCTCCCATTTCCATTGTGGTATCTCTGGTTGTTGGAGTAGGCCTGAAGGTTTCTGGTATTCGACTTTGACTCTTGCACAAGTCAAGCACTTGCTGACGTAAGTTGCTATGTGGGCCTTCATGCTAGGCCACCAGTACGTAGTTTTGATATCGTGGTACATCTTATCCGAACCAGGATGTACTGAGTAGTGAGACTTGTGTGCCTCATCCATCACAAGCTCTCGTAGGTTGCCATAAAGTGGGACACAAATGCGTCCTGTTACGTAGTATGCACCGTCTTCCTTTTGTTCTAATCGTTGCCTTGAGCCGCGTAGGGCTTCAGCCCTGATGTTTTCCGGTTTCAATGCTTCTACCTGAGAGTCTCGTATCTATGCAGGAAGACTAGATTGAATAGCGAGTTGTAAAGCTCGTACGCGCTTAGGCGTAGTGTCCTTTCGACTGAGGGCGTCAGCTACAACATTGGCTTTACCTGGGTGGTACCTGATGGCATATTCGTAATCATTCACTAACTCGACCCATCGACGTTGTCGCATGTTCAATTCCTTTTGCTTGAAGATATGCTCGAGACTCCTGTGATCGGTGTAGATGGTGCACTTGGTACCGTACAGGTAATGTCTCCATATCTTGAGTGGGAAAATAACAGCTCCCAGCTCCAAATCGTGAGTAGTTCCGTTCGTGTACCTTAAGTTGACATGACGCAAAAGAAATAACCTTGTCACGTTGCATCAACACACACCCAAGACCCTGAATGGATGCGTCACAATAAACTACAAAGTCATCTATGCCTTCAGGCAATGAGAGGATAGGTGCGCTACAAAGTCTATCCTTTAAGTGTTGGAATGCTGATTCCTGTGTATTACCCCAATGGTAGATAACGCCTTTCTGAGTTAATGAGGTGAGGGGTTGTGCAATCTTGGAGAAGTCCTTGATGAACCTTCTATAGTAGCCCGCCAAACCCAAGAATTGGCGGATTTCTGTTGGTGTACGGGGTGCAGGCCAGTTCTTAATCGAGTCTACCTTGGATGGATCAACATGAATCCCATCCTTGTTTACTACGTGGCCTAGAAAGTGGACTTCAAGAAGCCAGAAGTCACATTTCGAAAACTTGGCGTACAGTTGTTCTGCTCGAAGAAGTTCCAAAATGACTCGTAAATGATGCTCGTGTTCCTCCCGACTCTTCGAATAGATCAGGATGTCGTCGATAAAAACAATAACGAACTTGTCAAGATAGGGTTTGCACACTCTGTTCATAAGGTCCATGAAGACTGCAGGCGCGTTTGTTAGCCCGAATGGCATGACCAAAAACTCGTAATGGTCGTAGCGTGTTCTGAATGCTGTTTTGGAGACGTCCACATCCCAGACTCTCAGTTGATGGTAGCCTGACCTCAAATCTATCTTCGAGTAATAGCTCGACCCTTGCAGGCGGTCGAACAAGTCGTCAATGCGTGGAAGAGGATAGCGATTCTTCACGGTCACCTTGTTCAGTTCGCGGTAATCTATGCACATGCGGAAGGTACCGTCTTTCTTCTTCACAAATAATACTGGAGCTCCCCAGGGCGAAGAGCTAGGACGTATGAAACCCTTTTCCAAGAGTTCTTGCAATTGCTTAGCTAGTTATTCCAGTTCGGTTGGAGCTAAGTGATATGGTGCTCGAGCTATGGGTGCTGCTCCTGGAGCTAGCTCGATCTGAAATTCGACCTGGCGATGAGGCGGTAGCCCAGGTAGATCTTCAGGAAACACTTGAGGAAAGTCGCGTACAAATCGAATATCCTCAATCTTCTTCTCTTTCGTTGATGCGTCAGTAACAAGTGCTATGATAGCGGTGTGACCCTTTCGCAAACACTTCTGGGCCTTGAGAAAAGAAATGATGCCCACCACAGCACCACTCTTGTCGCCTTGAATTTCGAGAGGTTCTTTGCCAGAACGGGGAATACGAACAATCTTCTCTTTGCAAAGGATCTCTGCTTGCTGTTGGGATAACCAATCCATCCCAATGATGATGTCAAAACTACCCAAGACTATAGGAATGGGGTTGATGGAGAATGTCTGACTAGCTAAGACGAGGTTACAACCCTTGACTACCAGAAGATTGCTGACCAGGGCTCTGATAGTCATCAATCTTTCGCTGTTGTGCCTGGGACTGAACTGAAGTTGAACCCTTGCTGGAGGTTCCATCCCAGTTTCTCTTGTTGTCACTGGGAATAGCAGAGGTAGTAGTAGTAGCACCAATGCGTTTAGGCAGCTTGTTCTGTTCCACTGCCTGGTCTGTGAGACGATGAGCAAGGCGAGTAACATCTTGAATAGTAGCAAGGTTAGTGGAAGTCACATGACTTTGAATCTCTGGTACAAAGCATCTGAGGTACAGCTCAATGCGCTTGATAGGAGGATCCACCATAGTTGGACACAACACTACCAGTTCGTTGGATCGTTTCGTGTACGCTTCTATCTCTGACCCCGTCATCTTCAGGTTAAAGAACTCCACTTCCAGCTTGTGGATGTCATCACGGTTACAGTATTCTCGCTTGATTAGTTCCTTGAAATCGTTCCTAGGGGTGGCGTTAGCAACAGCCAGCCCTAACATCTGAACTTGCGCATTCCACCAAGTCAGCGCAATGCCTTCTAGAGTACCAGTGGCGTATTTCACCCTGCGAGCCTCAGGGCATTCACACATCTCAAATACGGACTCGAGCTTTTCAAACCAATGGAGGAGTCCAACTGCTCCTTCCGTGCCACTGAAAGTAATAGGACGACAGTCCATGAAAGTTTGAACGTGCACACAGGTGGCTGAGCGTGTTGACCTGTCGTGTGTGTAAGAGTAAACATACTTGAGCACGAGTGTTGGTTTACGAGAGTAGGATCTAAAGATCCTAGAGTAAGTGGTGATGGCAGGTTATACCTCCTGCCTGGACAGCTGCGAGTGCTGCAGTAACTTGTTCAGTGATCAAAGCCGCCAACTGGGCTTGTGTTAGGTTAACGCGTCCACTCATGATCTTTATATCAAGGAAAACATGAGTGAGAGAGGTTCGTGAAAGTGCGATAACAGGAGAGAGTAAGCACATAAGTGTTTCAATCAATAGTTGTTACGTTTATCTAAGCATACCATGAGCAAAGTTCTATGTAATCTAGCATGTAGGCAATGTAAGCATGAACAGTATTACCTATAGTGTTGAGCCTTGCACGTGGAGCGAAGCGTCGTTGTGGATCGTTGAGCACCGTACAGGTTATAGTCTGGTTTTAATAAAAACGTTTTCCCCTTATTAAAACCAAGTTCACTATAACCAATGGCTCTGATACCAATCTGTCACACCCCCAAAATCCACACGCGGAGTATCACCGCCTGGAGGCGTGACATGACCAGGATCAAGCCACCAATCATATTGAACAATATATATAGGAAAAATAATTCAACCAAACAATATGAAAGGTGTTCAAAACCAAAACATAGTTAAGTGTTTAGCGGAAGCATAAATGTAAAACCCAACATAAGTAATAAGTTTGAAATGTCATAAATGTTTAACATGGCATCCTCGATCCATGTCCAACAACGACTGTGCCTCCCCGTGCAAGCTCCATGAGTACCTAACGACCTGCAAGGCATGTAACAACGAGTCAACAACTAGTTGAGCGAGTTCACAGTAAGTAAGGTCGTTGCATAACTACGCGTTATTAACTAAGCCGTTTTGTATGTTCAATTGGTGGGGGCTTCCCATGTTGTATATACTAGACTAGCTGTAACCCTAATTGTTCTTCTTAACCCGAGAACAGGAGTACGTACGAGGTTTACGTAGGTTTTACGTAAGTGCCCTTCTTAACCCGAGGACAGTGGTACGCGTGAGGTTTACGTAGGTTTTACGTAAAGTGTCCCTTGAAACCTGAGGACAGTAGCAAGCATAAGTATACGTAGGTTTTACGTAAGTGTCCCTCGAACCCTGAGGACAGTAGTAAGCACAAGTATACGTAGTTTTTACGTAAGTGTCCCTCGAACCCTGAGGACAGTAGTAAGCACAAGTATACGTAGGTTTTACGTAAGTGTCCCTCGAAACCTGAGGACGATGGTAAGTAGTCTAGTGTTTTACGTAGGTTTTACGTAAGTCTATCATATCTATCAATACCATTCCATCAATACCATTCCCAACCCACCGGGAATCCCATGCCTTGGAAATGTGAACTCACCTTGGTTTGCTCGGTATGCCAAACTACGTGCTCGCAAGTAATCAATCAAGTCCTATAGTATGCATTTACACACAGTCAGTTCATGTTCGTAATGATTCGCATGTAACTAGCATCACAGTATAACACAGAGTGTGCTTAGCAGTTAGCATCTTGTATCATGTGAACAGTAAATCAAACTCATGCAACTACATGTTTCACATAAGAGCTTTCTCAGTTAATTCCAACATAGTTATCCATTGACATACCCAACCGAGTTAACAGGTTTATTAGAGTAGCATAACTTAACAGAATTAATACAGTTAACAGAATTAATAAACTTGACTCAGTTAACAGACTAAACATAGTTGATAGTTAACAGTATTAACAAACTAACAGATTTAACTAATTAACAGAGTTAACAGTTGGGCCGAAATCAACTTTGTGAAGAAAACACTTGGGCCGAAATCCCTTGGGTTTTCGTTGGGCATAAGGTGTGACGAAAACACAAAGGGTTTTCGTATGACCCTTGTGTTTTCGTGGCTCTCGATCTTCATCAACAGCAGTTACCTACGCAACCCTAATGATCATCACGGTAATACCACTCAATCCATTCATAAAATCATCATCCCTATAATTAATCATGGCCAACAACTACAATTGCTAAACACAGAATCACATGGACTATCACATACGACAAGAGTTTTACTCATATGCACATCCAATCCCACTAACCATTTAATTATCTAACAATTTCCATGCTACTGACACATATCCGAATATCCATATACACCATCACATGCTATTGTCAATTCTCATGCATACATATACAGACAATGGCTGACAAATCAAGTAGTGTTCCATAACCAATTAATTGCATTATCAAGCCATCACACAACATGAAAAGTCAATAAATGAGAGCCACTAACCGAATTCTGGGTTGGTCAGAATGATATTGCAAATGGGGGTGGGGGGTTTCTCCTGTTGCCGTCGATCTCTAGGGAGGGGTAGGGTTTGTATGATGATGTGATAAGTTCACGTAAGGCCTACTATAATACTAATAGACTAAGTGGGCCGGTGGTACTTGTAACATTCAGTAATAATCACAAGACATAGTGGGGCGAGATTAATTTAAGTGTGCAGTGGGCTCGTGGCCCATATTGTTTTTGCCGGTCAGATACTAGACGAAAACCAAGGTGTTTTCACCAAGTGGTGTTTTCGTGGGGTAAGGATATTCGGCAAGGGGAGAGGTGTGTTTCAGGTGTTGGGTGTTCCACAAAGGTTCCATTTTTTTATCAAGTGTACTAACATTATAACCATACTAAACATATACCAGTTAACACTCTTGCATTGCCAATCATATATATATAAGAGCACACTATATATATATATATATATATATATATATATCACATTTAACAACCACCATATATGTGACAACTCGTATTTCGAACCTATCCTTGTACCTTGATGTGACGAAAACTCTATGTGACTATGTGTATTGAATGATTAAATGGAATGCTAGGACATTTAATGTGATGTTAAATGTGAATTGTTGTGTTTGTTTATATGTATGTATTACCACACGATAGAAACCGATCGCACAATAGACATCCGAACGCACAAGCATTTGGGCTTAACTACTCTCGACCCACTTCTTTAAATCTGAACCAAATGGACGATCCATGTAGGGGGTTCGGCCCATTCTTATTTTACGCATACATTGACCCTACGAGAGTTTATTCCTCATTTGCTTACTAAACACTTTACACACACAAACCCTAGTGCTCACCCTCTCTCCCTCACGAAAAAGAAGGCAGCCGAACACCCTCTCCATCCAAGATCTTTCTTTGCTCGGATAACCCTCACCCATCTCTAATCGGTTAGTGTTCATGAGGTTATGATTCTTTGATTTTGTATGATAAACAATTATGTTATGTGATTATGATTAAGTGGATCAGATATTAGTAAGAACCGAATATGTGTTAAATGATCATGACTTGTTTATGGATTGGAGGATGTTAGATGATCGCTTATTATTGCTTATGATTGCTAATAACTAGGGGTTGTTCATGTGAATCGAATCACTTATGTAGATATGCTTAAACCGAATTAGAGTTCATGTTTATGTGATGATAACCCTGATTCGCATGCATGTAATCGGCTGGACACTCATGAAATCGGAACATATGATAATAATTGATAAGTTGCTGTTCATGTGTTGTTTATGTGTTCATTAGGGTTTATGCGAATCGAATGATTAGAACTCTTGTTTGATCTAATGTCAATTATGTATGAAACTGCTAAAGTTGTTAATTGGTAAAATAAAAGGAAACTTTACATTTGGTTGCAGGATAATAGCTATGTAACTAATTTCCATATTTTTCGAATCACTAAACCTGATCATACAAGACCTCTTGTCGTACAAGAGGTCCACTCGCACAAGGAGCTTAGTCGAACAAGTCATCTGGTCGCACAAGATGACCTGTTCGCATAAGGGGTTCCCGGTCGCACAAGGCTGCTGGGCCGCACATGATGTATGTTGACTTAACTGTTGGGCCGGGTAAGTGTTTGGGCCGGATGAGTTCAATCGCACAAGGGGTTATGGATCGCACAAATGGTTTAGTTGTTATTTGTTATTTGGGCCGTATGTATATGTGTTGGGTTGGGCCAGATCTGATTGCACAACCCAATCGGATTCACATAAGGTTTAAGTTTATTTGTTGAGCCGTGGTTATGCTTATAGCTTGGTTTGGGCTTCTTGACTTTGGGCCGGGTAGAAATGGGATCCAACGGATGACTCGCACAAGGTCGCAAAGCTTGTGCGAGCCCAATCTTGATTACACTATTAATTATTGGACCTGTTGATGTATGTTGCCATGATCCGTATGTGCTTCGTATGTGCTATTTATGTGATGCTTGTATGCACTACTTGAAACCAAAACCTGACTTGTATTGGTAACCATGTTAGGACGTGGTTGACCACTAGCTGCTAGACTTGACCTTTCTGTGTAATCTGCCGAGCAAACCAAGGTGAGTTCACACTAGCCAAGGCATGGGATTCCCAGGGGTTGGGAATGGGATGGAATAAATACTCGTACAACTATTACTGTTAAACAAATTATTACTGTCCTCGGTTGAAGGGCACGTACGTAAAACCTACGTACAGTTATACTTACTACTGTCCTCGGATTGAAGGGCACGTACGTAAAGCCTACGTACACGATCTTAAGACCATCACCTCTATCAAAGGAAGTCCCTCAATTATCGACTTAATTGCCGAGGCCTAGGGCAAGCGGGTCATTAGTTAATAGCGCTATTAGGTTTAACAAACCTCACACCGTGCCAGTCGGACGGGCGTGTACTAATGGACTATGGGCAAAGGGTCAATGCTGATAGACATTGACTTAGGGCACATATTATATTTTCGTAGCAGTCGATACGCGTGGTCTTGTAACACATGGGAAGCCCCCACTAATCATCGCACGCATGCCTGGACTGGCAGCAAGGATTAACGCGATACATGGTTTACAAAACGAACACATACGACTTATTAAATGAATACGTTAACCAAACAACCAACTGTGAACTCGCTCAACTTTGTTGTTGATTCGTTGCTACATGCCTTGCAGGTAATTAGGTACCCATGGAGCTTGCACAGGGAGGAATGGTCGTTGTGGGACATGGCGATGTGTGCCATGCTTTAGACATTACCTTATTTAATATTTAATACTTGCTATGGGTTTTACAAATTATGCTTCCGCTAACACTTAACTATGCTTTAGTTTTGAACACCTTTCATATTGGTTTATTGAATTACGTTTACTTATCTACTTGTTCAATATGATTGGTGGCTTGATCCTGGTCAGTCACGCCTCCAAGCGGTGATACTCCGCGTGTGGATTTTGGGGGTGTGACAGATTGGTATCAGAGCCATTGGTTATAGAGAACTTGGTTTTAATAAAGGGAAAACGTTTTTGTTAAAACCAGACTATAACCTGTACAGTGCTCTACGATCCACAACGACGCTTCACTCCACGTGCAAGACTCGACATTCTAGGTGATATGGTTTATGTTATATTACCTACATGATAGATTACATAGAACTTTGCTCATGATATGCTTAGTTAGTATAGCTACTGTTGCTTGAACACGTGTGTGCTTACTCTCTCCTGTCATCGCATTTTCGCGAACCTTTCTCACTCATGTTTCCTTGATATGAAGATCATGTCTGGACGCATTAACATGACTCAAGCCCAGTTGACGGCTCTGATCAACGAACAGGTTGCTGCGGCACTTGCAGCAGCCCAGGCAGGAGGTATACCCTGCAGTTTAAAACTCATTCTAGGATCTTTAGATCCTACTCTCGTGAACCTATCCTTGTGTTAAACAGGTCAGCATGCTCAGCCACCTGTGTGCACCTTCAAAACTTTCATGGACTGCCGACCCACAACTTTTAGTGGCACTGAAGGAGCAGTAGGTCTCCTCCACTGGTTTGAGAAACTGGAATCTGTGTTCGAAATGTGTGATGCCCTGAGGCACGCAGGGTGAAATATGCTACCGGCACTCTCGAGGGTTTAGCCCTCACATGGTGGAACGCCCAGGTGCAAATGCTGGGGTTGGTTGCTGCTAACGCCACCCCATGGAACAATTTCAAAGAGATGATCAAGGAAGAATACTGCAGTCGTGACGACATTCATAAGCTGGAAGTTGAGTTCTTCAACCTCAAGATGACGGGGTCAGAAATTGAGGCGTTTACAAAGAGATCGAATGAGCTTGCATTACTGTGTCCTACTATGGTGGACCCTCCAATTAAGCGTATCGAACTATATCTTAAGGGTCTAAAGCCAGAGATCCAAAGTCATGTGACTTCAGCAAATCTCGCCACCTACCAGCAGGTTGTTCAGTTGGCTCACCGTCTCACTGATCAGGCGGTGGAGCAAAACAGGTTACCAAAACGCATTAGTGCTACAGCTACCTCTGAAACTCCTAGCAACAACAAACGTAAATGGGATGGGGCATCAAGCAGAGGTTCGACTTCTGTTCAGTGCCAGTCACAGCAGAGAAGAACTGAAGAGTATAAGAGCCCTGGTCAGCAATCCTCTGGTAGCCAAGGGCAGAGTGGGTATCGAGGGAACCTTCCAAAGTGCAACAGATGCAACAAACATCATAGCGGTCAGTGCAACAAGGTTCGATGTCAGAGGTGTCTTAAGTTGGGTCACGAAGCTAAGGATTGTAGGAGCTTACGACCTGCAAATCAGAACCAGCGACAACAGCCACCAGCTCCACAAGACCAGCAGCAGCAACAAAGAGACAACAAGGGATGCTTTTAGTGTGGAGCTGAAGGCCATTTTAAGAGAGATTGTCCTCAACTGAACCGGAACCAGAACAACAACAACAATAACAACAACAACCAGGGAAATGGGAACAACGGGGGTAACAACGGCAATGGGGCAAGGGGTCGTGTGTTCGTTATTGGTCAGGGAGAAGCGAGGAATGATCCCAATGTTGTGACGGGTAAGTTCCTTCTTGACGACTTTTACGTTACTGTCTTATTTGATTCGGGTGCTGATACTAGTTATGTGTCCCAAAAAGTTAGTCAACTGCTTAAGCGTACCCCAACACCTTTAAACCCCAAGCACGATGTAGAGTTAGCTAATGGTAAAAGTATAGAGGTCACACACGTAGTCAAGGGTTGTAACCTAGTACTTGCTGATCACACTTTCTCGATCGACCTTCTTCCAATCACTCTGGGTAGTTTCGACGTTGTCATTGGGATGGACTGGTTATCCCAACACCAGGCAGAGATTCTTTGCAACGAGAAGGTTGTTCGTATTCCTCGCCCAGGTGGTGAACCTCTCATGATTCGTGGCGACAAGAGTGGTGCTGTTATGAGCATCATTTCTTCCCTTAAGGCTCAAAAGTGTTTGCGTAAGGGCCACACTGCTTTTCTGGCTCTCGTTACTGACACCTCGAAGAAAGAGAAAAAGATAGAAGACTTTCCGATTGTACGTGATTATCCTGAGGTGTTTCCTTAGGAACTACCTGGCCTCCCGCCTCATCGTCAGGTCGAGTTTCAAATCGAGTTAGCTCCTGGAGCGGCACCCATAGCTCGTGCACCGTATCGTTTAGCTCCATCAGAGTTGAAAGAGCTATCTACGCAACTACAAGAACTCTTAAATAAGGGTTTTATTCGTCCTAGCTCTTCGCCCTGGGGAGCTCCAGTGCTATTTGTGAAGAAGAAAGACGGTACGTTCAGAATGTGCATCGACTACCGTGAATTGAACAAGGTGACTGTGAAGAATCGCTACCCTCTTCCACGCATTGATGACTTGTTCGACCAGCTGCAAGGGTCGAGCTACTATTCAAAGATTGATTTGAGATCAGGGTATCACCAGCTGAGAGTCCGAGAAGAGGATGTTTCCAAAACAGCCTTCAGAACTCGATATGGCCACTATGAGTTTTTGGTAATGCCTTTTGGGCTGACAAACGCACCAGCGGTCTTCATGGACTTGATGAATCGCGTGTGCAAGCCGTACCTAGACAAGTTCGTTATAGTTTTCATCGATGACATCCTGATCTACTCAAAGAGTCAGAAGGAACACGAGCAGCATCTACGACTCATTTTGGAACTCCTTCGAAAAGAACAGCTGTACGCCAAGTTTTCAAAATGTGACTTCTGGCTTCGCGAAGTCCATTTCTTAGGCCATGTAGTGAACAAGGATGGGATTCACGTTGATCCATCCAAGGTAGAGTCAATCAAGAGCTGGCCTGCACCTCGCACGCCAACGGAAATTCGCCAATTCTTGGGATTGGCAGGTTACTACAGGAGATTTATCAAGGATTTTTCCAAGATTGGTCAGCCTCTTACTTCACTAACGCAGAAGGGCGTTGTTTATCATTGGGGAAACGCACAGGAGTTAGCGTTTCAGCACTTAAAGGATAGACTTTGTAGTGCACCTATCCTTTCATTGCCAGAGGGTACGGACGACTTCGTGGTCTACTGCGACACATCTATTCAGGGTCTTGGTTGTGTTTTGATGCAGCGGGATAAAGTTATAGCATACGCTTCACGCCAACTCAAGGTTCATGAAAAGAACTACACTACACACGATCTAGAGCTGGGAGCGGTTGTTTTTGCACTTAAGATATGGCGACACTACTTGTATGGCACCAAGTGTGCTATCTACACTGATCACAGAAGCCTCGAGCACATCTTTAAACAGAAGGAACTCAATATGCGACAGCGACGATGGGTCGAACTACTAAACGACTACGAATGCTCGATCAGGTACCACCCGGGCAAAGCCAATGTTGTGGCTGACGCCCTCAGTCGAAAGGACACTGCGCCTAAGCGCGTACGAGCTCTACAACTCACCATATAGTCTAGTCTTCCTTCCCAAATACGAAATGCTCAGGTGGAAGCATTGAAACCAGAGAACGTCAGGGCTGAAGCCCTACGCGGCTCGAGGCAACGCTTAGAACAGAAGGAAGACGGTGCTTACTACATCACAGGACGCATTTGGGTTCCATTTTATGGCAACCTACGAGAGCTTGTGATGGATGAGGCACACAAGTCTCGTTACTCAGTGCACCCTGGCTCGGATAAAATGTACCACGACATCAAAACCACATACTGGTGGCCTAGCATGAAGGCACACATAGCAACTTACGTTAGCAAGTGCTTGACTTGTGCGAGAGTCAAGGCGGAATACCAGAAACCTTCAGGCCTACTTCAACAACCAGAGATACCACAATGGAAATGGGAGCAAATTTCCATGGATTTTGTTACTGGCCTGCCTAGATCACAACGTGGTAACGATACTATTTGGGTGATCGTGGATCGACTCACAAAGTCTGCTCACTTCCTGGCTATCAAAGAAACGGATAAGTTCTCCACCCTAGCAGAAGTATATCTCAAGGAAGTTGTCTCAAGGCACGGGGTGCCCATCTCTATCATCTCGGATCGAGATGCACGTTTTACATCAGAACTGTGGCAAGCAATGCACAAGTCCTTTGGCTCAAGGTTAGACATGAGCATAGCTTATCACCCGCAAATGGATGGGCAGTCTGAACGCACCATCCAGACCCTCGAAGACATGCTTAGGGCATGTGTAATTGACTTTGGCAACGGCTGGGAAAAGCATCTGCCACTTGTGGAATTTTCGTACAACAATAGCTACCACACCAGCATTAAAGCTGCTCCGTTTGAGGCATTGTACGGGCGTAAATGCCGGTCACCTCTTTGTTGGGCAGAGGTGGGGGATAGTCAGATTACTGGTCCAGAACATGTGGTTGACACAACAGAGAAAATTGCCCAGATACGACAACGAATGGCGGCAGCTCGTGACCGTCAGAAAGTCTACGCCGATAAGGACAGAAAACCATTAGAGCTCCAGGTTGGGGAGCGGGTACTGCTCAAAGTTTCACCCTGGAAGGGTGTGGTTCGTTTTGGGAAACGGGGCAAACTTAACCCACGATACGTTGGACCTTTCGAAGTTATTGAGAAAATAGGCAAGGTGGCCTACAGACTGAACTTACCAGCGGAACTCAGTGCAGTTCACGACGTTTTCCATGTGTCAAATCTGAAGAAGTGTCTGTCAGATGAGACCCACGTAGTTCCTTTGAAGGAGCTCACTATCGACGAGCAGTTACGATTCGTCGAGGAACCAGTCGAAATCACGGACCGGGATGTTAAGGTCCTCAAGTGTACCAGAATACCTCTCGTTCAAGTTCGATGGAACTCACGTCGCGGCCCAGAGTTCACCTGGGAACGCGAAGATCAGATGAAACAAAAGTATCCCCAGCTATTCACACACGGAACAACCACTACTGAGGCTGAAGCTACGGAATTTCGGGACGAAATTCCAGATCAACGGGGGGAGGATGTGACACCCCAGGAAAACCAGGAAAACCATGCAACTTAACTAGCTTCCTCAGTGAGTACGTGCTAAATTTCGGGACGAAATTTATTTCAACTTGGGGATAATGTGACAACTCGTATTTCGAACCTATCCTTGTACCTTGATGTGACGAAAACTCTATGTGACTATGTGTATTGAATGATTAAATGGAATGCTAGGACATTTAATGTGATGTTAAATGTGAATTGTTGTGTTTGTTTATATGTATGTATTACCACACGATAGAAACCGATCGCATAATAGACATCCGAACGCACAAGCATTTGGGCTTAACTACTCTCGACCCACTTCTTTAAATCTGAACAAAATGGACGATCCATGTAGGGGGTTCGGCCCATTCTTATTTTACGCATACATTGACCCTACGAGAGTTTATTCCTCATTTGCTTACTAAACACTTTACACACACAAACCCTAGTGCTCACCCTCTCTCCCTCACGAAAAAGAAGGCAGCCGAACACCCTCTCCAACCAAGATCTTTCTTTGCTCGGATCACCCTCACCCATCTCTAATCGGTTAGTGTTCATGAGGTTATGATTCTTTGATTTTGTATGATAAACAATTATGTTATGTGATTATGATTAAGTGGATCGGATATTAGTAAGAACCGAATATGTGTTAAATGATCATGATTTGTTTATGGATTGGAGGATGTTAGATGATCGCTTATTATTGCTTATGATTGCTAATAACTAGGGGTTGTTCATGTGAATCGAATCACTTATGTAGATATGCTTAAACCGAATTAGAGTTCATGTTTATGTGATGATAACCCTGATTCGCATGCATGTAATCGGCTGGACACTCATGAAATCGGAACATATGATAATAATTGATAAGTTGCTGTTCATGTGTTGTTTATGTGTTCATTAGGGTTTATGCGAATCAAATGATTAGAACTCTTGTTTGATCTAATGTCAATTATGTATGAAACTGCTAAAGTTGTTAATTGGTAAAATAAAAGGAAACTTTACATTTGGTTGCAGGATAATAGCTATGTAACTAATTTCCATATTTTTCGAATCACTAAACCTGATCATACAAGACCTCTTGTCGTACAAGAGGTCCACTCGCACAAGGAGCTTAGTCGAACAAGTCATCTGGTCGCACAAGATGACCTGTTCGCACAAGGGGTTCCCGGTCGCACAAGGCTGCTGGGCCGCACATGATGTATGTTGACTTAACTGTTGGGCCGGGTAAGTGTTTGGGCCGGATGAGTTCAATCGCACAAGGGGTTATGGATCGCACAAATGGTTTAGTTGTTATTTGTTATTTGGGCCGTATGTATATGTGTTGGGTTGGGCCAGATCTGATCGCAGAACCCAATCGGATTCACATAAGTTTTAAATTTATTTGTTGAGCCCTGGTTATGCTTATAGCTTGGTTTGGGCTTCTTGACTTTGGGCCGGGTAGAAATGGGATCCAACGGATGACTCGCACAAGGTCGCAAAGCTTGTGCGAGCCCAATCTTGATTACACTATTAATTATTGGACGTGTTGATGTATGTTGCCATGATCCGTATGTGCTTCTTATGTGCTATCTATGTGATGCTTGTACGCACTACTTGAAACCAAAACCTGACTTGTATTGGTAACCATGTTAGGACGTGGTTGACCACTAGCTGCTTGACTTGACCTTTCTGTGTAATCTGCCGAGCAAACCAAGGTGAGTTCACACTAGCCAAGGCATGGGATTCCCAGGGGTTGGGAATGGGATGGAATAAATACTCGTACAACTATTACTGTTAAACAAATTATTACTGTCCTCGGTTGAAGGGCACGTACGTAAAACCTACGTACAGTTATACTTACTACTGTCATCGGATTGAAGGGCACGTACGTAAAGCCTACGTACACGATCTTAAGACCATCACCTCTATCAAAGGAAGTCCCTCAATTATCGACGTAATCGCCGAGGCCTAGGGCGAGCGGGTCATTAGTTAATAGCGCTATTAGGTTTAACAAACCTCACACCGTGCCAGTCGGACGGGCGTGTACTAATGGACTATGGGCAAAGGGTCAATGCTGATAGACATTGACTTAGGGCACATATTATATTTTCGTAGCAGTCGATACGCGTGGTCTTGTAACACATGGGAAGCCCCCACTAATCATCACACGCATGCCTGGACTGGCAGCAAGGATTAACGCGATACATGGTTTACAAAACGAACACATACGACTTATTAAATGAATACGTTAACCAAACAACCAACTGTGAACTCGCTCAACTTTGTTGTTGATTCGTTGCTACATGCCTTGCAGGTCATTAGGTACCCATGGAGCTTGCACAGGGAGGAACGGTCGTTGTGGGACATGGCGATGTGTGCCATGCTTTAGACATTACCTTATTTAATATTTAATACTTGCTATGGGTTTTACAAATTATGCTTCCGCTAACACTTAACTATGCTTTGGTTTTGAACACCTTTCATATTGGTTTATTGAATTATGTTTACTTATCTACTTGTTCAATATGATTGGTGGCTTGATCCTGGTCGGTCACGCCTCCAAGCGGTGATACTCCGCGTGTGGATTTTGGGGGTGTGACAGATTGGTATCAGAGCCATTGGTTATAGAGAACTTGGTTTTAATAAAGGGCAAACGTTTTTGTTAAAACCAGACTATAACCTGTACAGTGCTCTACGATCCACAACGACGCTTCACTCCACGTGCAAGACTCGACATTCTAGGTGATATGGTTTATGTTATATTACCTACATGATAGATTACATAGAACTTTGCTCATGATATGCTTAGTTAGTATAGCTACTGTTGCTTGAACACGTGTGTGCTTACTCTCTCCTGTCATCGCATTTTCGCGAACCCTTCTCACTCATGTTTCCTTTATATGAAGATCATGTCTGGACGCATTAACATGACTCAAGCCCAGTTGACGGCTCTGATCAACGAACAGGTTGCTGCGGCACTTGCAGCAGCCCAGGCAGGAGGTATACCCTGCAGTTTAAAACTCATTCTAAGATCTTTAGATCCTACTCTCGTGAACCTATCCTTGTGTTAAACAGGTCAGCATGCTCAGCCACCTGTGTGCACCTTCAAAACTTTCATGGACTGCCGACCCACAACTTTTAGTGGCACTGAAGGAGCAGTAGGTCTCCTCCACTGGTTTGAGAAACTGGAATCTGTGTTCGAAATGTGTGAATGCCCTGAGGCACGCAAGGTGAAATATGCTACCGGCACTCTCGAGGGTTTAGCCCTCACATGGTGGAACGCCCAGGTGCAAATGCTGGGGTTGGTTGCTGCTAACGCCACCCCATGGAACAATTTCAAAGAGATTATCAAGGAAGAATACTGCAGTCGTGACGACATTCATAAGCTGGAAGTTGAGTTCTTCAACCTCAAGATGACGGGGTCAGAAATTGAGGCGTTTACAAAGAGATCGAATGAGCTTGCATTACTGTGTCCTACTATGGTGGACCCTCCAATTAAGCGTATCGAACTATATCTTAAGGGTCTAAAGCCAGAGATCCAAAGTCATGTGACTTCAGCAAATCTCGCCACCTACCAGCAGGTTGTTCAGTTGGCACACCGTCTCACTGATCAGGCGGTGGAGCAAAACAGGTTACCAAAACGCATTAGTGCTACAGCTACCTCTGAAACTCCTAGCGAAAACAAACGTAAATGGGATGGGGCATCAAGTAGAGGTTCGACTTCTGTTCAGTCCCAGTCACAGCAGAGAAGAACTGAAGAGTATAAGAGCCCTGGTCAGCAATCCTCTGGTAGCCAAGGGCAGAGTGGGTATCGAGGGAACCTTCCAAAGTGCAACAGATGCAACAAACATCATAGCGGTCAGTGCAACAAGGTTCGATGTCAGAGGTGTCTTAAGTTGGGTCACGAAGCTAAGGATTGTAGGAGCTTACGACCTGCAAATCAGAACCAGCGACAACAGCCACCAGCTCCACAAGACCAGCAGCAGCAACAAAGAGACAACAAGGGATGCTTTTAGTGTGGAGCTGAAGGCCATTTTAAGAGAGATTGTCCTCAACTGAACCGGAACCAGAACAACAACAACAATAACAACAACAACCAGGGAAATGGGAACAACGGGGGTAACAACGGCAATGGGGCAAGGGGTCGTGTGTTCGTTATTGGTCAGGGAGAAGCGAGGAATGATCCCAATGTTGTGACGGGTAAGTTCCTTCTTGACGACTTTTACGTTACTGTCTTATTTGATTCGGGTGCTGATACTAGTTATGTGTCCCAAAAAGTTAGTCAACTGCTTAAGCGTACCCCAACACCTTTAAACCCCAAGCACGATGTAGAGTTAGCTAATGGTAAAAGTATAGAGGTCACACACGTAGTCAAGGGTTGTAACCTAGTACTTGCTGATCACACTTTCTCGATCGACCTTCTTCCAATCACTCTGGGTAGTTTCGACGTTGTCATTGGGATGGACTGGTTATCCCAACACCAGGCAGAGATTCTTTGCAACGAGAAGGTTGTTCGTATTCCTCGCCCAGGTGGTGAACCTCTCATGATTCGTGGCGACAAGAGTGGTGCTGTTGTGAGCATCATTTCTTCCCTTAAGGCTCAAAAGTGTTTGCGTAAGGGCCACACTGCTTTTCTGGCTCTCGTTACTGACACCTCGAAGAAAGAGAAAAAGATAGAAGACTTTCCAATTGTACGTGATTATCCTGAGGTGTTTCCTGAGGAACTACCTGGCCTCCCGCCTCATCGTCAGGTCGAGTTTCAAATTGAGTTAGCTCCTGGAGCGGCACCCATAGCTCGTGCACCGTATCGTTTAGCTCCATCAGAGTTGAAAGAGCTATCTACGCAACTACAAGAACTCTTAAATAAGGGTTTTATTCGTCCTAGCTCTTCGCCCTGGGGAGCTCCAGTGCTATTTGTGAAGAAGAAAGACGGTACGTTCAGAATGTGCATCGACTACCGTGAATTGAACAAGGTGACTGTGAAGAATCGCTACCCTCTTCCACGCATTGACGACTTGTTCGACCAGCTGCAAGGGTCGAGCTACTATTCAAAGATTGATTTGAGATCAGGGTATGATCATCACACAATCATTTCTTTAAATGGGTTTTTGAGAAAAGATGTTGATATGAAGGTTGTTCTTGCTTGAATCTTGCTTGAAATCACTTCCAAACACCCATTTTAGCTTGAAATCATATTGGAAAGCTCTTGATTCTTCATGGAAAGATTGAAAATTTTGAAAGTGTATGTGTGAGAGGGGGTTTCGGCCGTGAGTTTCAAGAGGAAGAGAGAGAGAGAGTGATGTTTGATCTTGTATTGGGTGTAGTAAGTGTGTATAGAAGGTTATCATGATTAGTTTAGGTTCCCCATGCTAACACATGGCACAAGGAATGAAAAATGGCAAAAGGTGGGCTGCCTATATGATGCCACCTAATGCCCACTCTCACATAAGATCATATACATACACACATATATCTATAATATAGTGTAAAAACAGGTATTTTACTGGATAACAGGTATTTTATCTAGCGTTTTAATCCCGTTTTTGTGCGTTTTAAATTATTTTTATCGTTCTATAAAAATAATCACTTAAAATTATTACTGAAATAATTACCATTTGCCTCGACTGGCTGCGTTGACAGTATTTTGTTTAATTCGCGCAGTATGCGCTCAAACTCGAAAAATAGAGTTTCTTAGCGTTTTAAATTATTTTTCCACACGAATATGATTAAAATTATTATTCTAATCATTACATACTATTTTTAGGATTTTAAAACTGATCGGGTGGTCACCAAGGTTCGTTTCGCATTTTAACCGTTATGCGATAAGCGTTTATCTTACCGTTGCCAACATAATTTTTATCAAAGTTTAATTTTATCAACTCATTAAATTTCACATATAAACATCATAACCAGTCAAATATAGCCCTGTTACCTATTCATAACACATGTTACAATTGTACGGTACGGCCTGAAAAGCCGGGTGTCACAGTTTTCACTTAGATCTAACACTTAGTGAGTGCGAAATCTGTAGATCTCTAACTTGGGAAGCAGGAGCTAGGCCCAATACACTCGGTTAAGTGTAGATCCGTTGTAAAACAAAAAGATTTTATGAAAAAGATGAAGTTTTTTTATGAAAATAGAGAAGTTTAGATGAAAAAGATAAAGTTTGGGTGAAAAAGATGAAGTTTAGTTGAAAACAAAGAAGCTTTTGATGAAATCGGGGTGAATCTTGTGGAAGCTTGTAGTGGAAAATGTTATGTAATCATGTAAAAATGATAAATCTTACTTGAAAACAGTTGGACAACAATTCGGCAGCGTTTCGGAGTAAATGGCGGCAAGTTAGAATGGATGAGGAGGGCTTGGCTATTTATAGAGGATGTGGGTTCGCACAAGAGGCTTCGTTCGTACGAGGCTGGCTGGTGTCGTTCGAAGGGCCTGTTTTGTGCAATTTGTTTCTCGTTTTACGTGTAGGATGCTCATTTGATGCATTTTGTTGCATTAGTTAGTGTAAGTACTTAGAGTATTTTAGCGAGGTATTAAGTGTTACATTGTGTTGTGTTTCAGTGCGATAAATCGAGATGCGAGTGTTTGCGTTTGAGCGTATAACAACCACATAGAACATATTAAACACACAAATAATACAAGTAATATAAATAAATCCGCGTTTTGAGTTTGCGTTGCGATAAGTGTTCAAGTAATAAGCGTTTAAAATGCGATAACTGCGATAAATAAGTGATGTAAAATGCGTTTTAATATACTTAACCCATTGGCGTTAATCGATTCTCAGAGTACAAGCGTTAATAAATGAAATAGCGGTAACTAAAGAACAAGCGAAAGTTTAGGTTGTTACACATCGTGCTTTATGGGCAACCTAAGAAGTTAATGTTAAGTATGATCATGCATGTAGAGAATGAAAGCTTAAATTGTGCTAGTTAGAAGAGCTCTAGGAGGAGGCTTACATGTGTGCTTCGAAGTACAAATACAAGATGAAGTAAGCACATGATGCGAAGCTATGGAAGAAAGAACTCGTTGTGGGGCAAAAGGTGTGGCTTTACAACTCACGACTGAAGTTCTTCCCTGGGAAGCTCTAGAGTAAATGGATAGGCCCGTATGTGATTACGTGGGTCGGACGATTAGGAGACGTTACCTTCGAGGACCCGAAGGATGGGTAAAAACACACAGTAAACAGTCATCGATTAAAACTGTTTCTGTAAGGTAACGAGAGAATCGAGGAAAACAAAGAGTCGATAAGCGTTTTAACAAGCGTTCCAACTTATGAGGTCAATGAAAGAGCCGATAACGTTGTACTGTGACACCTGTGTCACTTCAAACATAAGACAAATACCAAACCAATGAAATATTGTATTTCATAATTGGGATTTGTAAAATTATGTGTATCGTTTGCACATATCAATTCTTATTCAATTTCGGGCTCTAAATCGCTTTCTGGAAGGTTATACGCGCACCGATGCGTAAATATAACCAGTTTAATGCAACGAACACTCCGGAATAGTGAAATAGGTTTAACATACCTTAAATAACCTTTACATAACTTAGAAATAAGTTTTGAAGGCTTTGGTATGGCAAAAACAAGTTAATTCGCTTACAGGGACTAAACTTGACAAACTGCGAAAGTATGCCAATTTGAACTGTAACGAACATTCTGGAACATGACCATAAGTTAAACACACCTAAAATATCCATTATATAGCTTATAAATAGGCTTTGAGGGGTTCGGTGTGCTAAAATAAACTTTTGGGTCATTCAGGGACTAAAAGCGTCAAAAAGTGCACAAGTTTGCATTTTCGCGCATAACTTACGTTTTGAATACCTCCGGACATCCAAAAACTTATGTAAGCACTAAAATATTTTATTTTAGTGTTTGGCATAATAAAAATCCATTCATCACGCAATTTGGATCGTTTTTCGCGCGTATGCGCATTCCGTCGTAATTAAGCGAACATCGCGATCGTACGACCAAACGAACCAACATCCGGCATATTTTTGAGAATGTTTCATGCCCACAATGTTTAGGAATCATTTTAGGGCCTTAAGTTTGGCTTAACGAGCCTTAAACATGTCGGAAATGGCCTTAATACACAACGGGGACTGAAATGGAAACTTTAGAAACTGTTGCTGATCAGAAGGACCTAGGCGTGACACCTAGCCCCCTAGGCGTCACGCGAGGCCCTTTCAGATCAGAAAAATTTGTTTAACAGCTGTTATGCCCCCAACACTCACCCACACTTGCCCTTTCATGCTCATGAGGGGCCATTTTGAGTTACCATAAGGTTGCAACAAGTGTATGGATGAGATCAAAGCACGTTATTCAAGAAACGATCCTAACGGTTCCAAGAATCCTAACGGTTCCAAGAATCCTATAAATACCCACCTCCATTCTTTCCAAAAACCCACAAATCTGATCTCAAAGCTCTAAGTTGAAGCCATTACTTCATACCTGAGCTATTCGATCAAGATTTACTAGCGGGGACCCTTTGTAAGTGTTCTTTCGTTCCTTTCATTCGTTTTAGCGTTAAAGTTAAACTTTGTTTGACTTTATGCATTGACCGGTTTATGGTCAATGCGAAGTTCATTTGAACTTCATAACGTGAGCGTGATCACGATGGTTATAGTCCCTAGTGACTATACCTACTGATTACCACGTTATCTAGGCTCAGTGACGAGTCGTAGTTTCGGCCAAAATGCGCATTCTTGCGTATTTTGAAACCAAAGTACTCTTGGGTATCAAAACCGTTTGTTTTGATACCAAACCTATTTTCTAAACTTAGTTAAGCATGTTTTAACATGCTTAGCTCGTCACTTTTAGTTTAGTGCTTATATAGGGTCGTAAGGTAAGCGATCTAAACAATCGCTTATACTTTCGAACCCGACCCATTTGGTCGATCATTAGGATCCGACCAAACACATTAGGTGACCATAGTATATAGGGAATAACCTTCCGAGGTTATACCTTATGGTCGCTTCGTTTAAGATAGTTGTATGATAGGTGGTTTATATGCCTTAGGTAAATTACCAAAATACCCCTTTGACGCCAAAATTCATTTTAAACATATGTAACATAACTTTTGACATCTAAACTGATTTGGCAACAATATTAGACATGTTAAGGCATATTCTACTTGTCATAGGACTAGTTAGGCGGTCCGAACGCGTTTCACACAAACGACGCGTTAAAGTAGCATAACCTACCTAAATGGGTCGTAAGCACTTAGGTTAGGTTTCATTGTAGTATGTAGGCTTTGTTAAACCATATTACATGAGCTCCCACACTCATTTGGTTTACGAGCCCTCATTCTATCCGATCTTCCGATATAGGTCCGGTTTATTAACATAGTTACCTATATTAGGTGCCGTTTGATTCCGTGATCTCTAGTATTGCTTGGTGGTTATCTTAGGACTTCTGAGCAATCTCAAGTGAGTACATAGTTCCCCTATTTTACAACTTTCAACTGTTTTGGGGTGAAGCATGTGTACCTATCTGTTATTTTCATGATTTCAAAGTATAATTGATTATACATGTTATTACTTATCATTTGACAAACTAAATGACTATCTATGGTTTAAACGCTGATTTCTCAAAGAACATAAAATAAAATGTCGAATTGTACTTATTTTATGTTTACCAGACCGATTGGTAGTATGATATAGCGCTATAGGACTAGACACCCCATTCCTGTTGTCATGGAATGTCTGAAACCAATTTGTTTCTCCATCCAAATAGGGATTGCCTTTGTGGTATCCTTATAGTCTCAAAGGTGTAGTTTGATGCACTAGGTCTGAATGAATTCTTAAATCACACCTTTAAAGTATATTTTGATATACTCCCAAAAGTATAGTTTGATATACTCTCATGTGTGGTATTGTACAAAACCAACATATATTTTGTTAATCATCCAAAGCATATTTTGATATGTTATTTACAAAACCAAAACATAGTTTAATATGTTATTTATCACATCCAAGGCATATTTTGATATGTTATTTACAAAACCAAAACATAGTTTAATATGTTATTTATCACATCCAAGGCATATTTTGATATGTTATTTATGAAACCAAAACATAGTTTAATATGTTATTTATAAATCCGAAGTATACTTGTAATATACTACTTCAAACTATTATTTTAAATAACTAAGGTATATTTAATGTACTATATATCTAATGATTGGGTTTTGGTTTGTGTTTAGATAACGGGACGGGTGTAATGTGATGAAAACATGGTAGATACGCCGCTGGTACTTCTTATATATAAGTGTTTTCATTGCATTGCATTACATACCGTGGCGTTATTTAGTACACTTGGGTTAACGATATTGGAACTGAAATACATTTTAATATATTACTCATTCGATTCTCTTAAAATCCAAAGTATTTTTTCACATATACTATAAGCCTTTTTATCAAAATATTGTTTTTCGAACAATACATTCAATACAAACTCATTTTACATGGCTATTCACTTAACCATACATTATTCTCTTATTTATACATACCATCTGATCAAATCGCTTTTCAAATGATTTACAAAACAAAACAATTTACAAGGATCATGACTACTTTTCTTAAAACATTCTTTTTCCTTTAAACTTATAAGTCATGAATCCTACTTTCGTAAAACCTATGTATCTCACAGGCATTTTTATGCTGACGTACCTATTTTTACACATGTTTCAGGAGCTGTCTTGTGATGATTGTTGATACACGCTACACTTTGGATGGACTCGTGCCTTAACGACTTTAAAACTTGAAAGATAATAGTTGTACTTATTTGATTGTATTAAAACAATGAGTTTATTTATTCAATAAAACGAAATTATTTATGCCATGGTTATGAAACATTAATTCTGTTACAACACTCCCCGACGTTTCCGCCACGTCTAGTTGTTTTACGTGGTCGGGGTGTGACATGTACTTTTTGTATATTTGTTTTATTCTCTTTATTTTTTTTGTTTATTTATTTTCTTGTTATTTTCGATTCGTACTGCCTCTTGTTTGTGTGAAGTAACGGAAAACACATCCGGGTTATGAAGATTTCAAGTATGTTCAGGCTCGGTGTGTATTCGAGACAATGTACGTTTGTTCGGGGGGTGGTAGGATTCGTTGAAATGAATTTTCATGTTTCGATAAAAAAGAAAAATTTACAAAAAGTTTTTTAGTAATTTTTAGGATTGTTTTTTTCTAACCTAGGTCCTTGTTGTAAAAAGTTAGTATTTTTGCCCATATTTTCATAAAAAAGGGGTATTTTCATCAATGACGTGGGTGAGTTGCATCGCCGACGTAGCTCATCGACAAGTAACTATGTAGACAGCAGCAAATGGCATCGGCATAACTCATCGATTCGATGACGTGAAAGTCCGGCGTCGCCGACACGACGCCAGATTTTTGTAAGAATGGGTTTCGTTTCAGCAAGTTAATTCGACCCATTTGTTTTAAAACATAACCCTACTCATTTGAGACCATATACATGATCCAAATTATATCCAAATCTGATTCACCATTCATTAAAACACCAAACATAATCCAGCTCTCTCCACTCTTACATCATCTTCTCCATCTTCTCACTCAAAAACCCTAAATCTTCAAGCTTTCATAACTTCATCAAATCTTAACCAAATCAAACAATTCTTAAGCCTAAAGTGTGTAGTTTTTTTAGAGCAACAAAACCTCTAACTTTGTTTTTACTAATTCTCACTCGTTTGTAAGAAATCGGAGTTGCAAATTTTGGGTTTTGGAGTGTTATTCAAGTTTTTTTGAATTGCATTCTTTGTTGATTTTCTAGGTTCTACAACACTCAAAGGTACGATTTTTACTCGTTTTAAGCATTGCTAGTACATGGTTTGTAGCTTTCGTCCTTAAATTTGAACTTGATTGTTTGATATTAGGTTGAATATACATGAACTTGTGATTTAGAAGCTTGAATTGAGATTGATTCTTGGTTTGGTAGGGATTGAGCATCAAACAAGTGTGGGGATCCATCCCTACACACTTGTTTTGATGAATATGCATAATGTGGATGTTGAAAATTGTTTGAAACGACATGAACATGATAAATGAGCATAAAATTAATGTTTGGGTAAAAGAACTTTGTACTTGAAAGAGTTTAAATTTTTTTTCTAGTATACACATAACATGTAAACAAGCAATATCTAATTTATGCCTAGGTTATGAGTTGGTTGATTTCTAATTGGGTTTTGATTGTCTTTGATTGTGGTTTTGTAGTCATGGCAAGGTGAAAGAGAAGTAAGTCTTCGGGAGACGGGTCTTCATCATTGAGTAGGCCAGTTAGATATGGAAGCAAGTGAGTTCATTTAAGGAGGAGGATTATTGATTGTTCCTCCAACATTGGGCTTGGGAAGAGTTTGGAAGCGACCGGATTGGTGAGAGATAGGAGAATGAGAAGACAAAACCTCTATCTCAATTTAGGAGGTACATTTGTGGAAGATGGCACAGGTAACGAATGGGATTCCAGCGATATGTGTGATGGAGTGGGTGGTGAACGTAGTTGAGTTTCGAAGAATAGGGATCACCCAAAAGTTTAAGGCCCTCGGTTGTGTTACGCCCACCTTTATACCTTCCTAAATGAGATATTCTCATACTATAATTTAACAAAAATCGGGCATGACCCGTTCTGTATTATGAACAATTCCCTGTAAGACTAACTTGTAATAACTTAAAAATACAACACAGCGGAAAATATGAACCCAAAATTTCGTTCTTTAATAGACATAGTACTTACAGGAAAGTTCGAATACCAAATGTCATACACTCATTAAAAAGGATTTACCACGTTCCATTACATTAATACTTCGGACCTACATTTGTTAAACTATGTGACCGATCCTTCCCGTACAATCCTTTGCTCTTGACTCGATCTTCAATCTTTCTATCCTTCATAATGATGCTAAATTCACGCAACGTGCATTCACCACATACATGTGCATCAGTTAGATTTAATGACATCATTACTAAACTAAACACACATAATCAATAACCAGTCCGCGTTCCTTCTTCCCATACTGATCCTTACGAATATGCTTTCCATGTACATTCGTGCACTTCAATTCCGTAACCTTGGTAAAGACATTAATAGAGTACCTGCAATCACATTTCATACTCAAGACAACGGTTTAGTAACTTAATGCTTCCACTTATTTAAGTTGTACGAACACATACCCAAGTTCCGTTCGCTCATAAGCAATGAATCCTACTTCAAACGCAGGCACAAACACACATGTATTCATAGACGTGAACTTCCACACGTGATTACGTACCCACGTACAAACGTACAACCCTTATAAATCACTTAAATCATCCCAAGGTTTACTAAGGTATGCTGATTACAAGCTTCCATACAAATAGATCACGTACATACATTATAAACTGCACAATTCTACACTATTTTAACAGCTCGATATGCATAAAAACTGCACTATTTTAATAGCAATACACAGCACAATTCTGCACTATTTTGGCAGTCAAAATGCATAAAAACTGCACTATTTTAACAACCACTAACATGAAAATTCTGCACTATTTTGGCAGCTCAAAATGCATAAAAACTGCACTATTTTAACAACAATTAACATGAAAATTCTGCACTATTTTGGCAGCTCAAAATGCATAAAAACTGCACTATTTTAACAACCATTAACATGAAAATTCTGCACTATTTTGGCAGCTCAAAATGCATAAAACTGCACTATTTTAACAACAATTAACATGAAAATTCTGCACTATTTTGGCAGCTCAAAATGCATAAAAACTGCACTATTTTAACAACCATTAACATGAAAATTCTGCACTATTTTGGCAGCTCAAAATGCATAAAAACTGCACTATTTTAACAACCATTAACATGAAAATTCTGCACTATTTTGGCAGCTCAAAATGCGTAAAAACTACACTAATATACTCTTATTTTAACCCGTTCGGTCTTCTTAGCGAATACCATCACCTCCAATAACCGAATCCTAAATAAACTTATATTACCATACTTAAGTAACTCGCATATAGCCTTCCTAAAATGGTGTAGGAAGTGATTCAGAAATCACGTCCTTAATGCTCCTTACTTGTTACCAATGTCAATAAAGTATCTTGCATAATTGCTAACATTTATCATACAAATAACCTCTTTTACTACTAAGGACAGAGTCGAGGAGTTTACTTACCTCGTGCGTCCGAATTTACACATAGCTTCCGTGTTTACCTTCGACCCGTAGCGCTTCCATATTTGTGCCTCTATTGACATGACTCCTATCCATACATGTCATCATAATTGTAACACGGTTAGCTTACAAACATTCGTTCATTCGGCTTTCAAATCATGCAATATTTGACTTTCGTTAGCTTATTAACGCATATAAGGGATATGTATCATCATACTTTATTACTACCGAACATAACACATCAACTAGCAAGTTCATAATGCAATAGTTTCTCGCATACAACTTTTACCTTTTTAACTTCAATCCTATACATAATCCACTCTCATTTAAACTATGCCATTCACTTACATAACTATTGCATTCACATATAGTTTGCATTCCATAACACTTTTTACAAAAGATCAATTCCATAATTTCCACATACAACACAAGACTTACTAATTCATTCAAAATTTATAAAATTAACCAATCAAGCATTTAATCGAACACTTGGTGTGCATATAACAACCTTAGCACTAAGTACAAGTGTTTTATGCATAACTTCTCTAGTAGTCTTCACAACTTTTATCAATCAAAATCACATAATTCATTCATAGTAAAACCCTAGGAGTTCATCAATTTTACTACTACTCATACATTCATCATCATAATATTCAATCTATGGAACTACAAGATCACCAAACTACTAGATTAAGTGGGTTTTGCCTAATCCATGCTCATATTCAAAATTTAACATCTCTTGATGTTTTGACAACCCTAGCAACCATTATTCATACCAAATTTCTGCATTACATACCCGAATTATACTAGACCCACAAAATCAAACATCACAAAATTGCAAATTTCGACTTACTTGATGTTGGGTATGCTTAGATGATCACCATTCTTAGTTCATGCATTCAACTAGGCTTCAATTCCCCTTTCAATTTGATAGATTTTGGTGTTCTAGGGTTTGACCCCTTTCTTTCTCTTCTTCTGATCGAACACACGCCAAGGTGTATGGTTTAAGGGTTATCATTATTATTATTTTTTTTTTTGTTTATATTCTATCTTTTCCTTTTGTCCATATTAACCCCTCATGTTTACCATTGTTCATAATTTACCCAATTCATATTCTTATTTGTTTAAACCAAGCATTTAACTTGGTTTGATAACCTAGTTATTGCATCTCCTTCTTTTAAACGTGATAACATATTAACAACTAGATAATTTGAATTTTGGGGCGTTACAGGTTGGGAGCGGGTATTGGATTGGTGTGCTGAGAACACACAACGGATATATATGACCGCGGTCATGGAGTGGTTGGCCTCATTAAGCTTTGAAAATCAGAGTAGCCACCCAAGCACCTGGAAGTTGACTGCTGACACCGGTCGTGGGACAATGGTGATGTCCTTTGACATGATTAACCAGATCACCAAATTTGATTCCTTGGGTACTAATGCATATTACTATTATGAAAAGGATCTAATTTGGTCAAGGAATGTGGTGCAAGCGGACCCATAAAACTTCTTGGCATTGACCCTCCATTTTTCATGATGGAGGTGTGTTTTAGCAAAGGCACTTATCGCTCAAGGGAAAGATTCTCCAGAATATCTCATTATAGAATTTATTGGTGCACTTATCGCACGACTTGACCTGCATAGATATATCAATTCTAACTAGGAAAGCACATAGTTGTAAAGCATAGTCCTCGGTGCATTTATTAATAAAAAAATTCATAACCTTTTGTCCATTATTTTCATTTGGCGGTGGGCTTGTAGCACCTCTATATATGTTCTCCACTCCTAACAATGTACTAATTTGACCTTGGAATTCTAATCCACTTATTTTATCATGCAGGTCACTAGACTTTTCATTAGGATCAGATAGGCCATGTATAAAGCTTTCATGCATGGAAGCCATGCTTACATCCATATCACAAATTGGATCTTTATTTTGAGAAACCAATATTTGTTTTTCAATTATAAAATCGCTTCCCTTTTGAACTTTCGTTAAATCTGGAGATTTAATTAGATCACCATCTTTTTTAAATTTCATAATGCTTGGGTCAACACGCAATCCCAATATTATTCCCGACATCAAAGACACGAGGTTACCTCTGAACTGCCGATTACCATCTTAGCTTCACTTGAGACCACCATATAACAACCCAACAGCTGTTGTAGCACCACCGTTGACAACCATGTTGTTATGAGAAAACCATAGATGCGTAGGGAAACCATTGAAGATTTATGATCATTGTTTTTCTATTCTTCTTCCTCTATAACACCTTCAAAATTATGACTTATGGAACCCAATTCATCACCCGGTAAGTTCTTATCACCACCGCTAAACAAAGAATACCATTCCTCGTCCCTGTATTCATCATACATGGGACGAGAGTCATAGATAGTGTCGCAATTGGTAGGATGCTCCTCATCCCCGGATAACTCGTCCCCGACGAATCCTTCCAGTTCCGTTTCCTCCCATGTCAACAATGCCTCAAGATCGTGGATCTGTTGCTTGAGTCGTTGGATCTGGTGTTGTAATTCGGGGTGTCGGACTCGTTGCCAGAGTCTTTTGATCTTAAAATCCCATGGGTCAGCACCAACCCTTCCGTTGCCTCCGTCGACAATTCTACGGGTAGGATGTCGGTCTTCTCCACGAGCAGTTGATTCGGGACCACCTCTGTCGCTGCCTCGGTCGGAGATTCTACGGGCATAAGAGTAATCACTATCATGCTGAGCCATTTGAAAACCAAAGCTCCGATACCAACTGATGCAGTTTTGGAAGTGATCAAATTGCTCAAGAACGATTAGCTAGCAAACTCTCTATTTCGAACCATTAGTTCCAAGAACATGGTTCTTTTATAATCAAATTCAATCAAAAACTCAATAACAATAAACCCTAAATCCCTTGTTTATAGTTCAACTACAAGACTTATTAAATAGGAAACAAAATAAAAAAGATTAGGAAATTATAAATTTAATAAATAAAAGACTTCGTTGATGCTTTGCATCAAAATGTGATCAAGAATTCAATAGTCTGATGAAAGGTCAACACGTAGGGTTGTAATCGAACCAACGAACATGAACAATGCCATGTTCATGTTCGTTCGTTAAGGAAATTAACATCGCGAACTGTTCACGAACACATACCGAACATAAGTTTGTGTTCGTTCGTTAAGAAAATTCACTTGTTCGTGAACACTGATCTTGAACAAAAATGAACGCAAACGGGTATAAACCAACGTAACGAACATTTAACTTGAAAATAAAAACATTACTAACCTTAAACATTGGTTATAAGTAGTTAAGTACAACAATCAAATTATAAATCAAAACACAAGAAGTCTACTACTACCACGAAACGATGAATCAAGTTTAACTAACTCAGACATTATCATCTAGAATTACTTAGACATAATTATTCAAAGTTTAACTAACTTAGACAAAACTATCCTAAAAAATGTCCTGAATGTCTAATTTTTAGGTAACTTGGAAAAAAAGGGGTTTCAAGTTTTCAATATGTTTAGATAAAATGTTTATTATTTATTTAATATATTCAAACGAACACGAACGAACGTACATAAAAAACGTAACTGAATATATTATCTAACGTTCACGAATGCAGTCGAACGAACAAGACCTTTGTTCATGTTCGTTTGCTAAGCTAACGGAACGAAATTTGTTGTTCGTGTTCATTCATTAAACTAATCGGGACGAACATAAACGAACTTCCTGCCGAACGGTTCATGAACAGTTCGCTAAACGTTCGGTTCGTTTACAACCCTAGGCATCGTCGATACATGAACATGTAAACATTAAATTACATCATATATTTGTGTTTTTATAGCTCTCAAATCCCTAGATCGGAATACGGGTTAACTATTATGAAAATTCAACTACTGTGATTCTTTTTTTAATTCTGTCAACCTACATTATGTTTTACTATCGTTAACGCCTTGTAAACATTTCGATAAGATATCTGTTTGAGATTGCTTAATAAAACTATATTCATCGATTGATTGAATTAAGAGTAAGTGTAAGCTAATTCTCTTGCAATACCATTCAAAAACACCAATGCCTTTCGTGATGACTAACAGTGCAATTAACTCCAATAATTCATAATGTGACATATATTATGGTGGAAGTGTCTTATGTTGGCATATAGTAGAAGCAGAAAAGTGGCCAATTGTATATGGCTCATAAGTCAAAGTTGTATAGGTGCAGCTTGTTTTTTAAAAGGTAAAATGTATGCAGTCTGCGGACCACATTTGCAGACATCTATGAAAGATTGAGTGTGTCACACCCCAACCAATGGCGGAAACATCGGAGTGAGATGAAAACGAGATTGCTCAAGACATCATAACTTGCTAATTGTGACAATAATTAAGTAATTTGAATTTAATTTCATACTAAATGGGAAATATATTGTTTTGGGAATGGAAAGTACAACATATTGCAAATAAACTGTCACACCCCGACCGCGTAAAACAACGAAACCGCAGCGGAAATGTCGGGGAGTGGGGTGACAGAATTATTGTTTCACAACCATGGATTCAAAAAGTTTTATTTTATTGAATTATTAAACATTTACTTTGTCTTAAGGTTAAAAACAAACAAGTTCACATCTTGACTATCATCGTTATTATGTCACTAAGGCCTCGTCCAGTCCTAAGTGAGCATGCATCCAAGTCACAGTCCACATCATTCAACACCACCTGAAACATATGTGAAAATAAAGTCAGCAAAGAAGTGCCTGCGAGCACATAGGTTTTGTGAGAGTGTCGGATTCATGGCTCGTTTACATGTTGTAATACCTCGTTTGACTACAAGAGTCGTTAATTGAAAACCTTGTTTTGAAAAGAGTTTGGTATTGCAATATGAATAACCAGCTCAAAATAAGTTGGTTATAGTTTATAAAATCTTGTTGCCATGAATCTTAACCCAAAACATTTGTTTAAGTAAGCCAAATTGTAAATCATTCTCGTAAAATAACTCGTATGGTTTATATCCTTTAGTAAACATCGTTGTGTGTCTTCGTTTAAAAATCCTTCGTCCAAGTGAACTAGATAACGCCACGGAATGTAATATAATAGAAGCACTTATATATAAGAAGTACCAGCGCCGTATCTACCATGCTTATATCACATTACACCCATCCCGTTATCTAAACACAAACCAAAACCAATCGCTCGTTCAATTCATTTAATTTGTTTAAATCGTTCAAATCGTTCAGTCGTTTCAATCGTTCAAATCGTTCAAATCGTTCAAAATCGTTCAAATTGTTCTCCTTTTAATTGCGAAAACTACTTTTGGTCTTCTCGCTTATAACATTCAAACCTTCGCAACTCGTCCATCGTTCAACTCGTATTAACAAACCATCAAAGGTAAGTTAACAATCATCAGGTTCAATCGTTACCCACATAACCCCCATATATAACCATGATGGCAGTCTGATAACAGGATTTGTTAGATCCTATGGTACCATAACTTAGTACTGGTCTGCTTGATCATTGTTAATGAATGTTATTCGTTATGTAAATACGTCCAACAAGTTCGTTCACATTATCGAAAATCGTTATGTTTAGTATAAACCAGAGTAATCGTTTTTGAAATCATCGTTGAAAGCATCGAAATCGTTTAACACATATGAATCACCCCAAAACAATTGAAAACGGTAAAATAGGGGAACTATGTACTCACATTGAATTGCAAAGTATCCTTGATCTAATGAACTAACAATGCTCGGGAAAACCAAGGAAATTAAGTGGTACATAGTAATCGGATCGCTAGTTAATAAATTGACACCTAAATCGGAAGATCGGGTAGAATGAGGCCTCGTAAACCAAATGAGTATTGGAACTCATGTGATATGGTTTAACAAAGCCTACATTCTAAATCGGAACCTATCCTAAGTACTTACGACCCATTAAGGTAGCTTACGCTACTTTAACGTGTCGTTCGTGCAAAGGCGCGTTCGAGAGGTCTAACTAGTCATATGACAAGTATTATATGCCCTAACATGTTTAAATATGATGCATAATCAGTTTAAGTGACAAAAACTAAGTTACCTATGCTTAAAATCCAATTATGCATGAAAAGGGCATTTTGGTCATTTTCCTACGGCATATAAACTACCTATCATACAACTGATTAAACTAAGTGACCATAAGGTATAACCTCATAAGGTTATTCCCTATACAACTATGGTCACAAAATATGCTTGGTCGGATCCTAACGATCGACCAAACGGGTTGGGTTCGAAAGTCTAAGCGGTTGTCAAGACCGCTTGCTTACGACCCTATACAAGCACTAGACTAAAAGTGACGAGTTAAACATGTTAAAATATGTTTAACTAAGTTAGAAAACAAGTTTGATATCAAAATAAAGTCTTTTGATACCCGAAAACAGCTTCGTCGCAAAATACGCATAAACACGTTTTTTGACCGAAACTTTGACTCGTCACTTCGACTAATCGACGTGATAATCAGTAGGTATAGTCATAAGGGACTATAACCATCGTGATTACGCTCCTGTTGCAAAGTTCGATTGAACTTTGACTTGACCGAATCATGGTCAAAGCAGAAAGTCAAGCACTGTTTGACTTTAATGCTTGAAAAGCATATACAAGCATGAAAGAAGCTTACAAAAGGTCCAAGCTATGAAAGAAACAAAGAAAACTTGAAGAATGGAGCCTTCAACCAAGAAGGGATAGCTCCAATCAGATCCAAGAGCAGAATTGAGATGAAAATTGAGCAATGGAGAATGAAAAACCCAAGCCTATTTATAGAAACTTTGGATCAACAAGATCATTCCATGTGTTAGGAGGCTCAATCATGGCCATACATTTGTTAAACACTGATTGGGCACCTTGCAAAACACACAAACCAGCTCATAGAATTGAAAAACCAAGGATTAAAAGCTATTTGAGCAGGCTGATTGCTGAAATTTGGTATTTTTGGAAAATGTTGCTTTCATGTGGCGCACCAGGAGTAACCTAGTTCTGGCACGTGGCACGAGGGAGATGAGTTTCAAGTTTCCAAAAATGGCAGAACAGGTCCCTGCATGCTTAAAACTTGATTTTCAACACGTTTAAGCCCCGTTAACCCCATTTCAAGGCTCTACAACGAAGTTAAAGCATAGGGAACATGAAATATGCTTGAAAACATCTCGGATGTCGGTTCATTTGGTCGTACGGTCATGTTATTCGGTTAATTACGACGAAAACTCGAACGGACGCGAAATTGATCCAAATTACGATTCATCGCGTAATTTTTCATTCCAATCACTAAAATAAAATATTTTAATGATTACAAAAATTTTTGGGTGTCCGGATATGTTCAGAACGTAAGATATGCACGTAAATGCAAACTTATGCACTTTTTGACGCTTTTAGTCCCTATTGATCAAATAAGTTTATTTCCGCATACCGAACCCCTCAAAGCCTATTTATAAGCTATGTAATGGATATTTAGGGTATGTTTAGCTTATGATCAAGTTCCAAAATGTTCGTTACTATACGAATCGGCATACTTTCACAGTTCGTCGTAAATAGTCCCTGCAATCGAATAATCTTGTTTTCGACACACCAAATCATCCAAAACTTATTTCTAAGTTATGTTTAGGTTATTTAAGGTATGTTAAGCCTATGTCACTATTTCAGAGTGTTTGTCACGTTAAATTGATTACGTTTACGCATCAGTTTGCATATAACTTTCCAGAAAGCGATTTAAAGCTCGAAATCGAACTAGAATCAAATCGTAAAATCGTCAAACACAAATACAAAAATATTAACATCAAAACACATCGTTTCATTGATATTTGATATTGTTTTACATCGTACATCATTTACAGAGCACAGTTGTCACAGTCTCCCCTACTTTAGAAAATTTCGTCCTGAAATTTTAACTAGAGGAAACTTGTGAAAACAAATGTGGATATTTCGCTTTGATTTGGTCCTCACATTCCCAAGTAAACTCTGGGCCACGTTTGGACTCCCAGCAAACCTTGACTAATCGTATTCGCTTGTTCTTCAATCGCTTGATTTCACGGTCCATTATCTCCACAGGTTTCTCGATAAAGTGCATCGTTTCATCAACTTGAATTTCGTCGAGTGGAATATGAAGATCAGTATCGGCTAAACACTTTCGCAAGTTGGACACGTGGAATGTTGGGTGAATATTCCCAAGTTCAGGAGGTAGCTCTAGTCGATAGGCAACCTTTCCAATTCTTTCAACAATCTTAAATGGTCCAACATATCGAAGTGCAAGTTTTCCTTTCAACAATCTTAATAGTCGATAACTCTTTTGACGGCTTCTAGCTGTCAGAAGATTATCGTGAATTTTCTTGATTTTATCTGTCGTTTCCAGAATGAGCTCAGGTCTAGTAAGCTGAGCTTCACTGAGCTCATTCCAACAGACAGGTGAACGACATTTTCGACCGTATAAAGCTTCGAACGGTGCCATATTAATGCTAGCATGATAACTATTGTTGTAAGAGAATTCAATCAACAGTAGATGAGAATCCCAATTACCACCAAAATCTATCACGCATGCTCTAAGCATATCCTCCAATGTTTGTATCGTCCTCTCGGATTGTCCATCTGTTTGGGGATGATAAGCAGTGCTGAGATTCAGTTGGGTTCCCATAGCAGATTGCATGGTCTTCCAAAAGTGAGATGAAAATCGAGCATCACGATCAGATATGATATCTAAAGGAACACCATGTCGAGATACAATCTCATCAACATAAATCTTGGCAAGTTTAGCAGCAGATAGATCCTCGCGAATCGGTATAAAATGAGTTGACTTCGTTAAACGATCAATGACGACCTAAATAGCATCGTGACCTCTAGATGTGCGAGGTAACTTGGTGATGAGATCCATCGCAATTTTCTCCCACTTCCAAACCGGTATCTCTGGTTGTACAAGCAAACTAGATGGTCGTTGATGTTCAGCCTTGACTTTGAGACAAGTTAGGCATTTCGATACATACAAAGCAACATCCTTTTTCATAACAGGCCACCAGTACTGAGTACGAAGATCCTTGTACATTTTGTCAGCGCCAGGGTGAATAGAATATTGAGACTTGTGAGATTCGTCCATCACTAAAGTGCGAAGATCGTCTTGTTTTGGAATCCACAAACGATTCTTGAAATAGAATAATCCATCATCTCTCGTTTCGAGTTTAAGCTCAAGTTGATGTTGTAATTCCTTACCCATCAAATCTTGTGTAACACAAGTACTTTGAGCTTGAGAGACGTGAGTTTGAATATCAGATAGAGTTCGAACACCATGTAACTTAACTCATTCCTTTCGACTTAGCGCATCAGCTACGACATTCGCCTTACCAGGATGGTAGCGAATCTCGCAATCGTAATCGTTCAAGAGTTCAACCTAGTGTCGTTGCCTCATGTTTAGCTCCTTCTGATTGAAAATGTGTTGGAGACTTTTGTGGTCTGTGAAAACCACACATTTCGTGCCATAAAGATAATGTCTCCAGATTTTGAGTGCAAAAACCATAGCTCCCAACTCAAGATCATGAGTGGTGTAGTTCTTCTCGTGAACTTTCAATTGTCTTGACACATATGCTATAACTCTACCTCGTTGCATAAGAACACAACCAAGGCCTAGGTTCGAAGCGTCACAATAGACAACAAAATCATCGTTTCCATCAGGCAAAGATAAACAGGAGCATCACAGAGTTTTTGTTTTAGCGTTTGGAATGCTTCTTCTTGTTTGGGTCCCCACTCAAAAGGCTTATTCTTCTGAGTCAAAGCAGTAAGAGGAACCGCAATCTTTGAGAAGTTTGAAATGAATCGATGATAGTAACTAGCGAGACCAAGAAAGGAGCGAACTTCTGTGGGTGTTGTAGGTGTGTTCCAATCCTTAATAGCAGCGATTTTGGAAGGATCCACATGAATACCCTGCTCGTTAACAATATAACCCAAAAACTGAACTTCCTTAAGCCAGAATTCACACTTGGAGAATTTGGCGAAAAGTTGTTCCTTCTTCAGAAGTTCCATCGTCAGAAGAAGGTGTTGTTCATGCTCGAGACTTCGAATAAATAAGAATGTCATCAATGAACACAATGATGAACTTGTCTAAATAAGGTTTACAAACCCTATTCATTAAGTCCATGAAGATAGTTAGGGCATTCGTCAAACCAAAAGGCATGACAGTGAACTCGTAGTGACCATATCTCGTGTGGAAAGCAGTCTTGGGAATATCTTCTTCGAGTACACGAAGCTGATGATACCCAGAACGCAAATCGATCTTGGAAAAATATGTAGCACCTTGCAGCTAATCAAAGAGGTCATCAATTCATGGTAGGGGATATCGATTCTTGATGGTAAGCTTAGTAAGCTCACGATAATCGATACACATTCGAAAAGATCCATCTTTCTTTTTCACAAACAGGACAGGAGCTCCCCAAGGTGAATAACTTGGTTGGATGAATCCTTTGTCAGATAACTCTTGAAGCTGTTTTGATAATTCTTGCATTTCAGACGGTGCAAGACGATAAGGTGCTTTCGCAATCGGGTTGGCATTTGGAACAAGATCAATATGAAACTCGACTTGACGAACTGGAGGTAAACCAGGCAGTTCATCAGGAAACACCTCTGGATAATCACGAACAATCAGAATATATTGGATACACTTGCTCTTGCCTTGCGCCTCTGTGACATGTGCCAGGAAGGACACATATCCTTTTTGTAAATAAATTTGGGCTTTCGTACACGACATGAGTTTCAAACCAGTTGATGGTTTCTCGCCATGAATTTCTAGAACTTCACCAGAAGAAAGAGGAATACGAACAATCTTATCAAAACAAGCCACCTCAGCATGAAACTTAGTTAACCAATCCATCCCTACGATAATATCGAAACTCCCAAGTTGCATCGGTGTGAGGTCAATAGGAAAAAGATGGTTATCGAGGTTCAATTGACAATCGCAAATAACAGAATCGAGTACAAGAGGTTTACCAGTAGCAACTTCAACAGATAATGGTTTCCTCAGTTTAGTTCTAGGTATCGCAAGAAAAGGCTCAAATGACAATGAAACAAAACTTCTATCGGCACCAGAATCGAAAAGAACAGATCCAGGTCGATGGTTAACAAGGAACGTCCCATTAACAACCTTGTTGTCAGCCTGTGCCTCGTTAGCATTCAAATTGTATGCTTGTCCACGAGCGGGATTCACATTGGTATTGGCATTCGAATTCGCAAGCTTCTGACAATTGTTGCGGAAATGACCCATCTCTTCGCAATTATAACACGAGCCAGGTGGAAATCTAGCAGCATTTCCCTGAACCTGTGCTGGATTCTGACCCAAACGACAAATGTTGGTCGTGTGCCCAAGTTTACCACAAGTGGTGCACTGTTTACTAGCTTGTTGGGTCACATGATGACCATTGCACTGATTGCAGTGAGGTGCGGTACCAGCATACTGTTTCTTGGCAGGAGGTTGCGCTGGTGGGTTCTGAGCATTCTGATTGGTGACTGCAAAGTTCTGGGAAGCCTTGCGCTTCCTCGACCTCCTTGATGACTCGCCCTTTTTCTTACCCTTACCCTTGTCTTGAGAAGCATCATCTGATTGCTTTTTATCACCCTTGCGGGTCAGTTTTCCTTTTTTGAATTTTGACTCAGTCAGAGTTGTAGCCAATTCGATTGCCTGACGAACAGTGGTAGGATTACTACCAGTTACAATGTCTTGCACAGAATCAGGCAGACCATCGATATATCTCTCAATCGCTTTCTCCAATGGGGTAACCATAGTAGGACACAACAAACTTAGCTCCTCATAACGATCCGTATAAGCACGGTGTTCTCCCCCATCTTGTTTCAAATCGTCGAACTCTCGTTCCAAAGCCCTTATCTCATGACGGGGACAGAACTCTTTCATCTTGAGAGCCTGAAGCTCTTCCCAAGTTTGTGCCATCGCCACATCGGAACCCCTATCACGCATCACACCGTTCCACCATGTTAAAGCACGCTTCTCAAAAACACTGGACGCAAACTCAACCTTTCGCTTATTCGGATGCTGAACATGTCTAAATGTGCTTTCCAGACTCTCGAACCATTATAGGAGCGCGGTTGCTCCTTGAGACCCAGAAAACTTTAGTGGTTTAGCTGAATTAAATGTTTTGAAACTACACTGAGCATTGTTGTTATTGTTGTTATTCGCTTGATTAATATGAGTTATTAGGTTCGGAATCACAGCAGCCATCTGCTGAGTGATAAGGGCTACGATTTCGGCGTTAGATTGTGGTTGTGCATCACGTTGAGGAGGCATATTCTAAAAGAACAAGGAAACATGAGAAACGAGTGAGATCGACAATTGGATAAACAAAAGAGGTATTGAAAACATCGACAAAACATAAGGAAGGTGACCATTTGTTCGTTACCTCGAACAAACAAACGATACACAATGACTAATCAAAGTAAATAGGTCAATATAATGTATTGCGAAGACATGCTTTAGCCTATAAGTGGACACTCACCCCAAGAGTTCCCAGGTAAGAGTGACTGGTCTGATTATGTGGATTTGTACGAATACTCTAGCCTTAGACAAAAAACTCAGGATACAGGCATCCACCCTAACAGATTGCACGTGTTCACATTATCTAGACCCAAACTTTGACGAGATTTTGAAAACTTTGAAGGTTCAAAACCTTATAATAAATCATCTATGAAGAGATGATTGGTTTTCAAAGTGAGTTTGTTATTGTGTTCTTGTTGTGATTATCACCTAAAGATAGGTGACGGTATTGTTTTAGAATCTAAACGCAAGAAAACTCGCGTTAGGGTCCTAGAAAAGTTTTAGTCTAGGTCAAAGCATTACTAATAACCTAATTCCCTATAACCATGATCTATGATACCAACTCTTCTGTCACACCCCGACCGCGTAAAACAACGAAACTGCGGCGAAAACGTCGGGGAGGGGAGCGACAGAATTATGGTTTCACAACCATGGAATCAAAAAGTTTCGTTTTATTGAATTATTAAACATTTACATTGTCTTAAGGTTAAAAATAAACAAGTTCACATGTTGACTATCATCGTTATTATGTCACTAAGGCCTCGTTCAGTCCTAAGTGAGCATGCATCCTAGTCACAGTCAACATCATTCAACAACACACTTGAAACATATGTGAAAATAAAATCAGCAAAGAAATGTCGGCGAGCACATAGGTTTTGTGAGAGTGTCGGATTCATGGCTCGTTTATATGTTACAATACCTCGTTTGACTACAAGAGTCGTTAATTGAAAAACTTGTTTTGAAAAGAGTTTGGTATTGCAATATGAATAACCAGCTCAAAATAAGTTGGTTATAGTTTATAAAATCTCGTTGCCATGAATCTTAACCCAAAACATTTGTTTAAGTAAGACAAATTGTAAATCGTTCTCGTAAAATAACTCGTATAGTTTATCTCCTTTAGTAAACATCGTTGTGTGTCTTCGTTTAAAAATCGTTTGTCCAAGTGAACTAAATAACGCCACGGAATGTAATATGATAGAAGCACTTATATAAGAAGTACCAGCGGCTTATCTACCATGCTTATATCACATTACACCCGTCCCGTTATCAAAACACAAACCAAAACCAATCGTTCTTTCAATTCGTTTAACTTGTTTAAATCATTCAAATCGTTTCAATCGTTCAACCGTTCAAAATCGTTCAAATCGTTCAAAATCGTTTAAATCGTTCAAAATCATTCAAATTGTTCTCGTTTTAATTGTGAAAACTACTTTTGGTCATCTCGCTTATAACATTCAAACCTTCGTAACTTGTCCATCGTTCAACTCGTATTAACAAACCATCAAAGGTAAGTTAACAATCATCAGGTTCAGTCGTTACCCACATAACCCCCATACATAACCATGGTGGTAGTCCGATAACGGGATTTGTCAGATCCTATGGTACCATAACCTAGTACTGGTCGGCTTAATCATTGTTAATGAATGTTATTCGTTATGTAAATACGTCCAACAAGTTCGTTCACATTATTGAAAATCGTTATGTTTAGTATAAACTACAGTAATCATTTTTGAAATCATCGTTGAAAGCATCGAAATCGTTTAACACATATGAATCACCCCAAAACAATTGAAAATGGTAAAATAGGGGAACTATGTACTCACATTGAATTTCAAAGTATCCTTGATCTAATGAACTTACAATGCTCGGGAAAACCAAGGAAATCAAGTGGTACCTAGTAATCGGATCGCTAGTTAATAAATCGACACCTGAATCGAAAGATCTGGTAGAATGAGGTCTCATAAACCAAATGATTATTGGAACTCATGTGATATGGTTTAACAAAGCCTACATTCAAAATCAGAACCTATCCTAAGTGCTTACGACCCGTTACGACCCACTAAGGTAGCTTACGCTACTTTAACGCGTCGTTCGTGCTAATGCGCGTTTGAGACGTCTAACTAGTCCTATGACAAGTATTATATGCCCTAACATGTTTAAATATGTTTCATAATCAGTTTAAGTGACAAAAATTAAGTTACGTATGCTTAAAATCCAATTATGCATGAAAAGGGCATTTTGGTCATTTTCCTAAGGCATATAAACTACCTTTCATACAACTAATTAAACTAAGTGACCATAAGGTATAACCTCGGAAGGCTATTCCCTATACAACTATGGTCACAAAATATGCTTGGTTGGATCCTAACGATCGACCAAACGGGTCGGGTTCGAAAGTCTAAGCGGTTGTCAAGACCGCTTGACTTACGACCCTAAACAAGCACTAGACTAAAAGTGACGAGTTAAACATGTTAAAATATGTTTAACTAAGTTAGAAAACTAGTTTGATATCAAAATAAAGTGTTTTGATACCCAAAAATAGCTTCGTCACAAAATACGCATAAACACGTATTTTGACCGAAACTTTGACTCGTCACTTCGACTAATCGTCGTGGTAATCAGTAGGTATAGTCACAAGGGACTATAACCATCGTGATTACGCTCACGTTGCAAAGTTCGATTGAACTTTGACTTAACCAAATCGTGGTCAAAGCAGAAAGTCAAACACTGTTTGACTTTCATGCTTGAAAAGCATAAACAAGCATGAAAGAAGCTTACAAAAGGTCCAAGCTAGGAAAGAAACAAAGAAAACTTGAAGAATGGAGCCTTCAACCAAGAAGGGATAGCTCCAATCAGATCCAAGAGCAGAATTGAGATGAAAATTGAGCAATGGAGACTGAAAAACCCAAGCCTATTTATAGAAACTTTGGATCAACAAGATCATTCCATGTGTTAGGAGGCTCAATCATGGCCATACATTTGTTAAACATAGATTGGGCACCTTGCAAAACACACAAACCAGCTCATAGAATTGAAAAACCAAGGATTAAAAGGTGTTTGAGCAGGCTGATTGCTGAAATCTGGTATTTCTAGAAAACATTGTTGTCATGTGGCACGCCAGGAGTAACCTGGTTCTGGCCCGTGGCGTGAAGGAGATCAGTTTCAAGTTTCCAAAAATGGCAAAACAGGTCCCTGCATGCTTAAAACTTGATATTCAACACATTTAAGCCCTGTTAACCCCATTTCAAGGCTCTACAATGAAGTTAAAGCATAGGGAACATGAAATATGCTTGAAAACATCTCGGATGTTGGTTTGTTTGGTCGTACGGTCATGTTATTCGGTTAATTACGACGAAAACTCGAACGGACGCGAAATTGATCCAAATTACGATTCGTCGCGTAATTTTTCATTCCAATCACTAAAATAAAATATTTTAATGATTACAAAAATTTTTGGGTGTCCGGATATGTTCAGAACGTAAGATATGTGCGTAAATGCAAACTTATGCACTTTTTGACACATTTAGTCCCTATTGATCAAATAACTTTCCTGAAAGCGATTTAAAGCTCAAAATCGAACTAGAATCAAATCGTAAAATCGTCATACAAAAATACACAAATATTAACATCAAAACACATCGTTTCATTGATATTTGATATTGTTTTACATCGTACATCGTTTACAGAGCACAATTGTTACATAAACATAACAACATGAAACAAAAACATGAAGTAAAGTTTGGGCGTGTTTCTAGTCCACCTTAAATATCGTTCTTCAAGCGTCATCACTAGTTTGCTGCAACATGTATTAAATACAACCCACAAAAGTTGGCGAGTATACAAGTTTGGATACATAGTATAATTGTGACTAACAGTCGTGTCATATCCAACATAGTAATTTGCAGACATTGTTTATTAACATACTAGCATGTGTTAACTATAAGTCAAACCAAGGTATACCGCAATCGTGCATACTCTTGTCGCCTAAACGACAAGGCCGTAAGATAGATTACTTAACAATACCACAAGTGTATGGGCGGTGTGTTAATTCTATTGCGCTATAATTGTTAAGGTAGTCTTACAAAGTTAATGAGCATATAGAACACAAGAATGAGTATAGCATGAATAACATGAATATAAAAAGTATCATGTTTTTAACGGATAGAGTGTTTATATGAACAAGTTTAATCATGAGTATGTGATTGGTAATATTGTGTACATGTTGCACCCAAAGTGTGTAAAAAGGGAAATGGGGTCGAGTATACTCACACTTTGCATAGAAAGCCCACGAACGTGAGTTTGACAAGTCTTGAGTTTGGAACAGCGAAGTTACCCTAAGATGTGAAACGAAGGTGTGTGAGTTGCAGATTTGATTTATTTGATTGGATTTGGAATATAGAGAATAATATACACTAATATAATGTAAGGAGCCATGAAAATGGTCATGCAAGGAGGTAGGATGATTTTCATCCATTAAACCTCATTATATGATTCACCAAAAAAACAAAGTCATCAACTTAGTTGTTGATTTCGGTTGGTCATGAATATAGTCTAAAAATGAAAGTACATAATCTACTAAGTAGCCAAATGAGGACAACCCGGACGTGTGCATACCTAACATGGTAAATGTTGGAGATGAGGTGGAGTTGGTTCATTTTGGTTCTTGAAAGCTACTTTGAATATTGTAATATCTAAGTCACTAAATAACCAAATGATCTCAAACTAGACTAGTGCATTCCAATCATGGCAAATGTTTGGAGACTTGGTGTAGTTTGGTCACTTTGTTACTAGTAAGTTTACTTGATAACTTAGATGATTGATTAACAAATTAACAAGTGAAGTAGTGGAAACAAAGTTGGAAAGCCAAGGCTTCCATGGTTCACACATTACCAAAACACAAGTCTTACCATATTGAAGATTGTGAACTTGGATGGTCTCAACACTTGTAGGTTGCTTGGAACCTTGTAAAAACAAAATGTTTAAGAGGTATTTGGACCTTTAAACTTATGAGAATCAACCATAATCAAGCCCCATAATCATAGGTTTGGTTAGGAACATGGGTGGCATAAGATTCTTACAAAAAGAATGAGTTTTATGAAAAGTTTGTAAAATATAACTTATAATAGAAAGTTTGGACCTCAAAATGGTGGTGTTCCACCATTTACCATGGTAAACTTGTGAAAAAATTCCTAAAGGTGTTCCAAGTTTTCGAGGATAAGAAAAGTGAAGAAAACATGAAAGAAAGTGAGTTGAGAGCTCACTTTTGGACTTAGATATATTCTCTCAAACTTGTTATTCCAACTAATTAGAGAGTGTTTGAGGGTTTGGAAAAGTGAAATATAGGTGTAGGAGGCTTGGTTATATAGTGGTGAAGTAGGGTTTGTGTTTTAATGAAGATTGAAGGTGATTAGGGAAGAAATTGTCACACCCCAACCGATGGCGGAAACATCGGGGGTGAGGCACTGAGCGAAACAGATTGTCCAAGAGAATCCACAACGACTAATATATTACCAAATCCTTAACGTTAATATCCCGTACTACTAACAGATAAAGTAAAAAAATAGTTATTACAGATAATTGTTCTCAAGACAAATATTGTTCCGACGACTCATAGATTATTCGTGGGTTTCTAGACCACCTAAACTTGATTCCTTGACATCAAGCAAATAAAAGCATCCTAAACACCTGTCACATACGTTAAAATAGGTCAATACACTTAGTGTAAAGGTGAACATACAAGTTTAATAGTATAATAGTAACGAAAGCGATTTACGCGTAACCAGCATGTAACACGTAGAAAGGTGAAGCAAGTAAGCTATCAAGAATGAAATATGCACAGACTGCGAGTTGTAGAATGCGCAACACATATCACCACTGTGACACGTGAAGAACCCTTAACAACCCCTGTCAACGACAGGTGCTGAGTCCAAACTATAGTACTATCGTTGCTAAGGTGTCAGGCAACAATCACTGTGTAAACATAACATACAAGCTTTCATCGAATAACACGTATAACATGCAGAGCGGTTAGCGTATAAGAGTAGTTGTGTTGTGTGTCGGAGTGATTTGTTATAAGTAACGTATGTAACACCCAAAAGTGCGTTAACCAAAAAAAGGATCGAGTATACTCACAGTTTGTGTTTAATAAATAAACATAAGCTTGGATTAGACCGAGTGCTTGAGAGATTAGCCTGATCACAGTACGACAATATAAGCGTTGAACAGTGCGTAAAACAGCGTGTCGGTGATTTGATCAATCGAATGGTGGTTCGATCGGATGGCTATCCGGATGGATGACCATTCGGTCAGATGGTCATTCGACTGAGGGAGGTTTGTTTGTGAAATGTTGAACTTTTGAAGTTTTTGTTGTAGTATAAGTAAAGCCATACGATCGGATGGTCATCCGAACGGATGGCCGTTCTATCAGATGGAAATTCGTTTAAGTGGAAAGTTACAAAGAACGAAGTCTCCTGTCCGGATAGCCATTCGATCGGATGGTCATCCGATCGGATGACCATTCGGTTGGAAACTGACATTCCTTGGAGTTTTGCAAAAATTGATTAAGTGTTGAACTTGTAAAAGGGTTGTCACCTGACCGAATAGTCGTTTGATCGGATGGTGGTCCGATCGAACGGCAAATTGATCGAGCAACTGTTTGTTTGAAACTTTGTAGAAACATCTAAGTTGAAAAGTTTGCAGTTTGACGGACACAGTGTGATAACGTGTTAAACAACGGAAACCACATCAAGTCCAACTCGTCTGATCGGACAGGAATCACCCCGTTCGATCAGAACCAACTGTTCTTGATGGAACTTCATATTCACCAGTGAATCAGCCGTCTCTTTGATAGAAATCCATTCTCAGATCAGTTCTCCACTAGAGAATGTGTAGAGAACCCGAACGAGTCCAGATTCTAAGGGTTTTGAGTAAAAATAAAAGATTGTTGAAGAAAAGTTTGAAACCCTTATTAAATGTTTAGATTTAGCTGAAATTGGTGTAAAACATGTAGAAATCCATTAGATCTGAACCGTTCTTGATGAGATAAGGTCACACTTCAAGGTTCATAAGAAATCCATGATGATGTCACCTTAGAACAGCCCAAATTCAGTGATTTCATGGAGAAAAAGTGAGATTTGATGGTGAAGATGATGAGAAAGTGTGTATTGATGATGAAAGTACAGGATTTAGGATGAAAACTTACAAGAATCGCGAGAAATCGAGAGAAAAGAGCTTAGGAGTGCACTGGTCGGAGGGAGCTGTCACATCAAGTGAACAGTTGATATGACTGCTGAGTATTTATAGGGAGAGAGATGAAAGGCGGTGCAAAGTTGGACGGGTAGGACGGCCGTTCGATCGGATGGCCATCCGATCGGATGGTCATCCAGTCAGATGTTCATTCGACCGAATGGTCATTTGATCAGAGGGCCTTTGCGAGTTGGTTTTCCAACTTTCGTTTCGTGCGTTGAGCGTTGCGTTGCGTAAGTGAGTTGCGAGTAAGTGGTGCGATAGTATTAAACAATAGTTACACAAATAACATAACTAACACATAATAACATAAGTAAACTTAGTTTTCGAGTCTGCGATGAGATCGCGCTGCGATAGAGTTGCGATTGCGTTTATGAATAAAACCTCAAAGCAAATATAAACATGCACAAGTAAACACATAATAACACACACACATAGAACAATACCAATAATTGTGATTCGAGTTTCGATGCGATAGCGATGAGATAGCGTTAAGTAAAATAGCGTTTAATTGCGTTTATCACATTGTTACTTCACATATTACAAATCGTAACTAAAATAGCGTCAACTAAAGTATCGATTATCGAGTCAAAGAGTACAAGCAAGAATTAAGTAAGAAATGACAGATCTGAATAGCAATCTGTTCTTCCTTTGACTTTGACTTTAACTTGTACTTTGACTTTAAAAAAGTCGGGTTGTTACAGCCTCCCCTACTTTAGGGAATTTTGTCCCGAAATTAAGGTGCAGGCGTAACGAAGGGTTATGGATACTTAGCCTTCATATCACTCTCGAGTTCCCAGGTGAACTCGGTGCCGCGTTTGCCTTCCCAGCGAACCTTCACTATGGGAATGCGTGAGCGTCGGTGCTTCTTGGTTTCTCGATCCATGATCTCGACTAGCTTTTCCACGAAGTGTAATGTTTCGTCCAGTTGTAGATCTTCAAGAGGAACATGTAAATTCTGCTCGGCTAGACACTTTTTGAGGTTCGAAACATGGAAAGTCGGGTGGACGTTGCTGAGTCCTCCGGTAATTCGAGTCTGTAGGCTACTTTTCCAATTCTTTCTAGAATTTTAAAGGGTCTAACATATCGAGGTGCGAGCTTTCCTTTCTTGCCGAATTGGATCACCCCCTTCCAAGGTGAAACCTTTAGGAGTACTTGATCGCCAACGTCAAATTCAAGGGGCTTGCGGCGTTTATCGGCGTAACTCTTTTGACGACTCCGAGCTTTCAGGAGGTTGTCTCGTATCTGGAGGATCTTATCAGTCGTTTCTTGCAATAACTCAGGACCGGTAATTTGCGCCTCTCCGATCTCGTGCCATACAATAGGCGATCGACATTTTCTTCCATACAATGCCTCAAATGGTGCCATTTGAATACTAGAATGACAACTGTTGTTGGACGAGAATTCGACTAAAGGTAAATGTGAATCCCAATTACCACCGAAATTTATGACACACGAACGAAGCATGTCTTCAAGGGTGCAAATCGTGCGTTCAGTCTGATCGTCGGTATGGGGATGGAAAGTGGTACTTAGATTAAGAGAAGTACTGAGAGCAGATTGAAACATTTCCCAAAGACGTGAGGTAAACTAACCATCATGGTCAGAGATGATATCACGAGGTGTCCCATGTTAACAAATGACTTCGTCGGTATAGATCCGTGCTAATCGTTCTACCTTAAAGTCTTCTCGTATCGACAGAAAATGAGCAGATTTGGTAAGACGATCAAGGATAACCCAAATGCTATCGTGACCTGATGGCGTGCGGGGAAGTTTCGTTATGAAGTCCATAGCTATACTCTCCCATTTCCACATATGGATCTTAGGTTTTACGAGTAAGCCAGAGGGTCTTTGCTGTTCAGCCTTGACTTTTGAACAAGTCAGGAACTTCGAAACATAGACAGCGATATCCTTCTTCATTCTAGGCCACCAATACCGAAGACGAAGGTCATGGTACATCTTGTCGGCACCAGGATGAATGGAATACCCAGACTTGTGAGCTTCAGTCAACAATATCTCCCAAAGGTTATTGCAACTTGGAATCCAGATGTGATCGAGATAGTAGTAGATACCGTTCGATTTCGTGATAAGTTGAGTTTCAGCACCGCACTTCTTCATTTCCTCTTTCAATGTGTTCTCAATGAAGCATGCGTGCTGAGCGTCATGAATTAGAGCTTCCAAGTCGTGTTAGGCGTGAGTATTACGAACGCTACGCAAATAGCTCCGTCGGCTGAGAGCGTCGGCAACGACATTTGCTTTGCCAGGGTGGTACCGAATCTCACAGTCGTAATCGTTGAGGAGTTCAACCCATCGGCGTTGGCGCATATTCAGTTCCTTTTGGTTCAAGATATGTTGTAGGCTCTTATTGTCGGTGAAGACCGTACACTTTGTACCATAAAGGTAGTGTCGCCAGATCTTTAACGCAAAAACAACTGCACCAAGCTCCAGATCATGGGTTGTATAGTTCTTCTCGTGGATCTTGAGCTGTCGAGAGGCGTACGTGATAACCTTGTCCCGTTGCATAAGAACACAACCGAGGCTGAGGTTAGAGGCATCGCAATAGATTACGAAGTCGTCATTTCCATCGGGTAACGTGAGGATAAAAGCATTGCAGAGCATATTCTTGAGAGTTTGAAAGGCTTCCTCTTGTTCAATTCCCAAACAAAAGGCTTGTCTTTATGCATAAGAGAAGTAAGCAGAACGATGATTTTTGAGAAATCAGCGATGAATCGACGGTAATAGCCCGCCAATCCAAGAAACGAACGAACTTCGGACGGGAATTTTGGTGTAACCCAGCTCTTAACTGCTTCAATCTTCATGGGATCGATGTGTATACCTTGACTATTGACGATGTGACCGAGGAACTGAACCTCCTCTGGCAAAAATTCACACTTGGAGAACTTGGCATAGAGTCGATTCCCTTGGAGTAATTCGAGAACCAAACGTAGATGTTGCGCATGTTCGGCTTTCAATTTTGAATAGATCAAGATACCATCGATAAACACGATGACGAAGCGGTCGAGAAAGGGTTTACACACGCGATTCATCAAATCCATGAAAACCGCGGTGCGTTGGTTAAACCAAAGGGTATAACGACGAATTCATAATGGCCGTATCGGGTTCGGAAAGCGGTTTTATGTATATCTTCCTCCTAGATTTGTAACTGTCACACCCCCAAAATCCACCTACGGAGTATCACCGCTTGGAGGCGTGACTGGCCAGGATCAAGCCACCAATCATATTGAACAAGCATGTAAGTAATTATGAAAATCCAACCAATACAATTGGGGTCCAAACAAAACATAGTTTAAGTTGCAAGCGGAAGCATAACGTTTAAAAACCCAAAACAAGATATAAGTTCAAATGTTTCAATGTTTAACATGGCACACAATTGTCCATGTCCCACAACGACTCTTCCCCATCCAAACTCCAGCTAAGTACCTATAGACCTGCAAAGCATGTAGTAACAAGTCAACAACAAAGTTGAGCGAGTTCACAATTGGGTATTGGTTTAAGTTATTCCAAAAACAGTTTCCTTTAACTGGCATCTTGCCGTGGGGGTTACCCCATAGTTGAAAACGTGTTCTGTTTATATCTCGTTTACTCTGGCTATTCAGCCGTGGGGGCTACCCCATGTTTAATTATCTGGCTCTTCGGCCGTGGGGGCTACCCCATGTATATACTACTAGACTCGTTACCATATCGACTGCTGACTGTAGTCATGTTTATGTGCCTTGAACTGTCAATGTCTATCATCATTGACGTACCCAGATCCATTAGTTCACCCCCGTCCTCTGCGGTACGGTGTGAGGCTTGTCAGACCTAAATAGCGCTATCTAACTAATGACCCGCTCGCCATTGGCCCGGCGATTAAGTCGATATAAAAAGGAGGGACTTCGTGATAGAGTTTTGGTCTAGTGAAAGTTAACTGTCCATGAGGACGAGGAATTACATTCCTTTAACCCGTACTGTCCTACCCAAGAAAGGACGAGGAATCCATATTCCTTAACCCATTCCCAACCCCTGGGAATCCCATGCTTTGTAGAAAGTGTGTGAACTCACCTTAGGTTAGCTCGGCAGATAAAGGAAAGGTCAATCGAGTTGCTAGAGGTCAACCACGTCCTAACATTGTTACCATACAAGTCAGGTGTAGGTTCAAATAGTGCACATAAGTTTACACGGAACCAATAAGTCAATAACACGTGATGATCATCGTATACGCACTGAACAGGTTAAGCAATTTAGTTAAACTCATAAAGCCCAAAGTTCAACTAATGCGATCCAACATGAACCCGGCCCAAACTATAAATATGCCCAACAACTTGTACGACCCAATAAACTAATCAACATTTAACTTGTGCGATCCATATAGTCTTGTGCGATCAGCTTTGTTACCCAGCCCAACAGTCTACGGCCCAACAGATATACATACGGCCCAATATTATAAACAGATAAACAATCTTGTGCGACTCAAATTACTTGTGCGACTGAGTTGTCCTTGTGCGATCTGGTTAACTTGTGCGACTGGGTTTTGGGCCATTCGGTCCAATAATATATTAAGTTCAAACATTGTGTAAGGCCCAAGACTTGTGCGATCGGCACCATCTTGTGCGATCCACCAGGTCTTGTGCGATCATGCATAACTAACTTATACGGTGAGTTTAAACAAGTGTACCTATCTTGTGCGATTGGGAGCTTGTGCGATCAGATCAAGTCTTGTGTAACTTGATCTTGTGCGACCGACAAACTTGTGCGATTGGTTGTTTAATATCCGAAATCATGGCAATCAGTTATATTGTTTCCATTTATGTAGATAATCAATCAACAATTAACAGTTTCCATTCATACACATAAGTCGATCAAACAAAGGTTTCAACATTAACTCTTATGAACCCTAAACAAAATCAAATCATGAACAATAATCATAACACTTAACGTATTAACATGATTCATATTCTTGATTACTAGCATACATCCTATTATGACAACACCATAAATCATCCTAAAGTAAACATATCACAACTGATTATCAAGCATTCGGTTTTCATTCATCCTCAACAAATCCAATTCATACTAACACAACCAAACCATTCGGATCCAAACACACATATGACCGATTCCATGATCCATCACATATCATTCATACCAACATAACAATACATCATCAACCGAATAAAAACACATGTCAAGAAACACTAACCGATTAGAGATGGATGAGGGTGATCCGAACGATAAAGCTTCGAGAGAGAGATAGGATATGGCTGCTGTCGAGTTTGAGAGGAGAGAAAGAGAGTAGGGTTTGTGTGTGATATGAGATTTGCAACAAATGAGAAGTGTTGACCTCCTCATGAGGTTATGCGTGTGAAGGGAGTGGGCCGAACCCAAAGTGTGGCCCGAATGGGCTTGTGTAATCGGATTAGAGTTGTGTGGTTCGAATCACATACATTCACATATCACAATATCATAACTTAGACTTATAACATTCATTAAACCAACATGTCAAATAGTCACATAACGTTCAAGCGTGTTACATCAAAATACAATGAAAGGTTCTAAATTACGAGTTGTCACATTATCCCCAAGTTGAAAGAAATTTCGTCCCTAAATTTGGTACGTACTCACTGAGGAAGCTAGTTAAGTTGCCTGGTTTTCCTGGGGTGTCACATCCTCCTCCCGTTGATCTGGAATTTCATCCCGAAATTCCATGGTAGCTTCAGCCTCAGTAGTGGTTGTACTGTTTGCGAACAGTTGGGGATACTTTTGTTTCATTTGATCTTCGCGTTCCCAGGTGAACTCTGGGCCACGACGTGAGTTCCAATGAACTCGAACAAGAGGAATTCTAGTGCGCTTGAGGACCTTAACATCCCGGTCTGTGATTTCAACTGGTTCCTCGACGAATCGCAACTGATCGTCAATAGTGAGTTCCTTCAAAGGAAGAATGAGGGTCTCATCTGACAGACACTTCTTCAGATTCGACACGTGAAAAACGTTGTGAACTGCACTGAGTTCTGTTGGTAGGTTCAGTTTGTAGGCCACTTTGCCTATCTTCTCTATGATGTCGAATGGTCCAACATATCATGGATTAAGTTTGCCTCGTTTGCCAAAACGAACAACACCCTTCCAGGGTGAGACTTTGAGTAGCACTCGATCCCCAACCTGGAACTCGAGTGGTTTCCTGCCCTTATCAGCGTAGCTTTTCTGACAGTCACGAGCTGCCGCCATTCGTTGTCGTATCTGAGCAATCCTTTCTGTTGTGTCTACTACAAGTTCTGGGCCAGTGATCTGACTATCCCCCACCTCTGCCCAACAAAGAGGTGATCGGCATTTACGCCCGTACAATGCCTCAAATAGAGCGGCCCGAATGCTGGTGTGGTAACTGTTATTATACGAGAATTCCACTAGTGGCAGATGTTTTTCCCAACCATTGCCAAAGTCAATCACACATGCCCTAAGCATATCTTCAAGGGTCTGGATGGTGCGTTCAGACTGCCCATCCGTTTGCGGGTGATAAGCTGTGCTCATATCTAAACGTGAGCCAAAAGATTTGTGCATTGCTTGCCACAATTCAGAAGTAAAACGTGCATCACGATCAGAGATAATAGAGGTGGGTACCCCGTGCCTCGAGACAACTTCCTTAAGGTATACGTCTGCTAGAGTGGAGAAATTATCCGTTTCCTTGATAGCCAAGAAGTGAGCAGACTTTGTGAGTCGATCCACGATCACCCAAATGGTATCATTTCCCCGTTGGGATCTAGGCAGGCCAGTAACAAAATCCATTGAAATTTGCTCCCATTTCCATTGTGGTATCTCTGGTTGTTGGAGTAGGCCTGAAGGTTTCTGGTACTCGACTTTGATTCTCGCACAAGTCAAACATTTACTAACGTATGTTGCTATGTGAGCTTTCATGCTAGGCCACCAATACGTAGTCTTCAAGTAGTGGTACATCTTATCTGAATCAGGATGTACGGAGTAACGAGACTTGTGTGCCTCATCCATCACAAGCTCTCGTAGGTTGCCATAGTGTGGGACCCAGATGTGTCCTGTTACGTAGTAGGCGCCGTCTTTCTTTTGTTCTAACCGTTGCTTTGAGCCGCGTAGGGCTTCAGCCCTGACATTTTCTGGTTTCAATGCTTCTGACTGAGCATCTCGTATCTGTGCAGGAAGACTAGATTGGATAGTGAGTTGTAAAGCTTGCACGCACTTAGGGGTAGTATCTTTTCGACTAAGGCCGTCGGCCACCACGTTGGCTTTGCCCGGATGGTACCTGATCGAGCATTCGTAATCATTCAGTAGCTCGACCCATCGACGTTGTCGCATGTTCAACTCCTTCTGTTTGAAGATATGCTCGAGACTCCTGTGATCGGTGTAAATGGCGCACTTGGTACCGTACAGGTAATGTCTCCATATCTTAAGTGCAAAAACAACAGCTCCCAGCTCTAAATCGCGTATAGTGTAGTTCCTTTTGTGAATTTTAAGTTGGCGTGAGGCGTACGCAATAACTTTATCCCGTTGCATCAATACACAACCAAGACCCTGAATTGATGCGTCGCAGTAAACCACAAAGTCGTCTGTGCCTTCAGGCAATGAGAGGATAGGTGCGCTACAAAGTCTATCCTTCAAGTGCTGAAATGCTGATTCCTGTGCATTTCCCCATCGATAAACAACGCCTTTCTGAGTTAATGAGGTGAGAGGTTGTGCAATCTTGTAAAAATCCTTAATGAACCTTCTGTAGTAACCTGCCAAGCCCAAGAATTGGCGTATTTCCGTTGGTGCTCTAGGTGCAGGCCAGTCCTTGATCGAGTCTACCTTGGATGGATCAACATGAATCCCATCCTTGTTTACCACGTGGCCTAGGAAATGGACTTCACGAAGCCAGAGGCCGCATTTTGAGAACTGTTGGTACACGGAATGTCTGTTAACTACGTCATTAGTGAGTCTTAGGTCTAGATAGGTTAATTTGGAGCTCAGAAATGAATTAGAGGTTTTAGATTGGAATTCCGCCCTAAATGACACTTGTGTCATTTGGAGTGGAATCAGGTTCTTATGTAAACATGTTAATTCCGCTCCTAGAGGTCTAAAGTAGTGATTCCGCTCCTGAGGTAACTTGTTAATTCCGCTCCTAATCAACATGTCAGTTGGGGTGGAATCAGATCTACTATATATAGGAGTTCGGCTGAGTTCATTGTAGAACTTTGGAGCGGAATTAGATCTTGTGTACGGTGACGAAACTCTGTCAAAATTACAACAGAAACACGTGTAAACATTGAAGATTGATAATAGAAAGAAGTTAAATGGATCCGAAAGCTGTTATGACTTTGTATATGTTGATTCCGCCTTCATATTCAGAGATGAACTACTTTACTGACGTTTAGGGTCACGCAAACGGTCCAACAAGTGGTATCAGAGCTCAGGACGAGGAGTTCATACCATAGCAGCTTGATTCTACTAGAATTTCTCACTTCTACTCACTTCTTCTTATATTTTTCGGTTTTGAACAAGTTCCAACGGTCGGAATGGACTGATTTTCGAGTATTGTATGTAAAACATAGTGTTAATAAACCCTAGAAAGAATCAGGTTAAAATTCGGAGTAAAAATGGTAAAAACAACCTAAAAACCTGATTCCGCTCGTGACGTATTTAGCTGATTTCACTCCTAGAAACATAAAAGTCTGATTCCGCTCGTAATATACTTTCTGATTCCGCTCGTATTATACTTTCTGATTCTGCTCGTAATATACTTTCTGATTCCGCTCTTAAAGACACAAGTCTGATTCCACCCGAAATCAAATCTAATTTCGCTCAGAAAGTTAAAACTCTGATTTCGCTCCAGAGTCACTTTTAGTTGATTTCGCTCGAACTTGCTGTGTTTCAAAACTTTGAAAATTTTCTAAGTGTTTTGCTTATTTTGCAGGTACACTCAAGATGGATGATATTTTCTTGAACCCGTTTAGCGACATGTACGCATTTGCTGAAAATTCGGGAGATGATACATCTACAAGCAACAACAATGATAACCCGCCAAAAGAGAAGAAAAAGGAAGCTTGGGAATCTGAAAGTGCATTTGGAACGTTCAATAAACCTCCAAAGCTAATGGCTATCGAGGAATACAGTCGGTGGTCCAGAAAGTTTGAAGATTGGATGATGGCATTTGCATTTCCAAGTTGGAAAAGTCTGAAGAACGGTTATGAAAACGGAAACAAGAATGGTGAAGCCTTAACATCTGCTGATGAGATTGAATCATTCGTAGCCGAACAAAAATGTGTGGCATTGTTATTTCAATCCGTCCGAGAAGACATAATTTCATTGATCGATTATTCAAATGCAAAAGATCTTTGGGCAAAGTTAGAAAAGAAATGTTTAGGAAGTACTGAAATCGTGAAAAACAAAAAGAAACTTCTTAGAAAAGAGTTTGATATGTTTGGGTGTTTAAAGAATGAATCAGTATCAAAAATAATCGAGAGGTTTGGGCATCTAAAGCTGGAATTAGATAGACATGGAATAAAATATCCTGATGATGAGCAAGTAGACAAGTTGTTTGATTCGTTGCCAGACGATATGGAGTGGAGATATTATGCTCTCATGCTAAAAAACACTATCTTGCCGAAAGATCTTACTCCAGATGTGCTGATTGAGAAACTCGAGAGTCACGAGTTAGAATTGAAGAAGACGTACAAAGTTAATCACTCATCTTACCAGCAGAATTTGGATTTGTACTATCCAAAGAGCATGATGCCAAAAGCAACTTCTCCAAAGACTGCGTTTTCTGTTGAAAATGCATCCACAGCAAGCAAAGAAAGTCAAAGTGGTCAAAGCAGTGGAAGTCATAGTGGTTATCACAGTGGATCTTCATCATCTACAAGTCATTCCGATGCAAAGAATCGTTTTCAATGCAACATTGCAATAGACTTGAAGAATGCTCAGAATTTTGATGAGGAGTCGGCCAAACAGCAGATGATTTTTCTAGCATCTATGTTGGAATCGTATGAAGGGTTAGTAGCAGGGAAGATAGGAAACACCAATCTGACGAAGGAAGATTATGATCATATTGATCCTGAGGAAATGGAGCTGATCGATATTCGCTGGGCTATGGCAAGTGCTGTTCGTCGAGCACAACGTTTCATGGAAATTACCGGCAGGAAGACAATTGGTGGTCCATCTACCAAGCTGGGGTTCGATAAGTCCAAGGTGACATGCTTCAAGTGTAAGCAGAAAGGTCACTTCAAGCGAGAATGTAGAAATGCTTATGCTGATGAGTCGGAGAACCCTTTCAGAGATGATTATTACAAGAAGGCAATTTATCACCAGAATAAATCTGAGCCGCCTAGATTGAAGCAGGTTGAAGACAACAAAGAGAAATTTAGAGCTCTTGCAGTGATTTATGATGATGAAGGGTATGATTGGAGTCAAGAGGTTCTACCAGAGGAAGATGCGGTTGGTTACGCGTTCATGGCGAAAAATGAACCTATTCTGTGGAAAGATGATAGAACTGAAGAGCAGAAGTATAGATACAGAAAAATGATTGCTGAAAACAAAATCATTAGAATTTCTCGTATCTATTTGGAAGCAAGAAGAGCAAATAGATGGGATCCTGACAGAGAGTGTTATCTTGATGAATATGGAAATATTGCGATCGATGATAAAACGCTTGATATCGAAGCCATAATCAAGGAGTACAAAGAAGAGGATGAGTATTGGCAGAATAAATGGTGGGGAACTGGAGACAAGAAAGAGAAAGAAGAGCAGGAAAAATCAAAGAAAGTTGATACTGGAGTTATTGACACAACGCAGGAGTTGACTGCAGAGAATCTGGGAAAAATGGCTGATAAAGTGCCGGCTGCTAAAGCACTTGAGGTAGACTCTAACTCTGTGTCTGAGTCAAAAAGCCAGGTCAGTTCAAACGTGTCAACAAATGCTTCAGGTAAGAAAATTGATGGAAATGCTGATTGCAAAAATTGCAACAAAGAGTGCAAATTTTGTAACACAGTCACGTATCTCAACAAGAAGAAAGTTGATGATCTGACAGCAAAGGTCAGAAGCGTTGAAAATCAGATTCTTGATCGTGACAAAACAGTTAAAGCTTCAACTGAACGGATAAGAGAATTAACTAGACAAATTGAAAATGATAAAATTGATTATGACAAAATTAAACAAGAAAATGAAAAGTTGATTCTTGAAAACCGTCAGATTTCTGAAAATTTTGAAAAACTCAAAAGCACAATGAAAGATTGTGATGATCGAAATGGTAAAACTTTTAAAGAAAATGAACATCTAAAAGCAGTGCTTAGAGTAAAAGAAGAATCAATCAACCAACAACTGGATGAAATCGCTAAACTGAAACTTAAAGTTCAAGAGGCTGTAATCGAAAACGAGCGAATCCAGTTGAAGCTTAACAGTTACAGCTCCGCAAGCTTTGTGTTGCAACATATTATTCCCAAACCCATCGGGAAAGACAAAGCAGGCGAAGATGTGTATTGTGATGGAACTGGGGTGGGTTTTCATCAAGTACCACCACCTGTTCTTGATAACTACACGAAAAAGCAATCTGGATTGGTTGAAATTGAGGAAGAAAGTGAAGTTAAACTTCCAGAGAACATTGATGTCACGTTCACATCTTCCAATGACGATAGTGTCCAAAATGATATTGTAAAAGGTGTTGTTGAAAATGTGCTAAAAATGGATAGTGACACTACTGAGGAAGATGGGTGTTTCTTAGATAAGTACATTCAGAAACCAAAATCCAAAAACAACTTAAGTGATGAATCGGGTCTTGTGATGTACAAGATGGCTGGATCTGATAAGTTGTATTCGGATTCTGAGTTTCCCATTGAGAATGTTAATATGAAAAAGTTGATAAATGTTTTCAAATTGATTGAAGTTGAGTTGTCAGAAGTGAACAAGTTGAGTCAAACAAAGAGAAAAATGAGTTTTGAGAAAGATAAATCTTACTACAAGAAATCTGTTGTGCCACCACGTTTTTATAATAACAATCGAAACAATTGGTCGGGTGGTTATCGGGATGGTAAGAGTTATCAGAAAAAGAGTTTTCAAAACAGAAGGTTTACTGAAAAGAAGGTGTTTGTGAACAGTTCGAGTTCACTAGCTGATGAAGAGAAAGAGATTTTTTCAAAATCGAATGAAGAGTTCTTTGAGAAAAGAGCTTCACAGTATCAGTCTGAAGGCACAAGTCGAGTTGTTGATACTCGAACATGTTTTAGATGTAATCAAGTTGGTCACGTTGCACGAAAGTGTACCAATGTGAAGCCTAAGACTGAAACTGTGAAGATTCAACAGAAGAAAGTTGACGTGAAGGGTAAAGCACCAATCATTGTTGAGAAAAAGAATGTGAAAAATGACAACATCAAAATGAAAAATGAACCTGTAAAGAAAGTGGTAACTAAAAATGACAAATTTTACAAGCGGGTTGCATTATCTCAACAAGTTTGGAAAACAAAAAGAGAAATGAAAATTTCAACTTCTGAAGAGAAAAAGGCTGAAGAATCAATTTCGGTTGATTATGATGCAAATTTTCCACCTTTGAAGGCTGAAATTTTCAAAATTCAAATTGCGAGGGTTAAGGTTACACCTAAGGCTGATGAGGCCTGGGTGGACACCATGTTCAACTAATCAGTTTGAATTGCCGGAGCTTCCTTGTTCGCGAAGCATGAATCGGCATCTTTCTTGAAGTTGTTTAAGTTGTAGTTTGTTTTGTGCAGGATCTTCCAAGAGCTATTTCACGATGGATCATGGATAGTGGAGTATCTCGACATATGACAGGGAAGACTGCGTTGCTGTATGATGTGAGAAACATTAATGGTGGTTACGTAGGTTTTGCTGGTCATGAAGGTGGTAGAATTATTGGTGAAGGAACGTTATCCAATGGGATCGTGACGTTTGAAAGAGTTAACTACATTACTGAGCTAGAGAACAATTTGCTTAGTATCTCGCAGATTTGTGACAATATGTATACTACTCACTTCACTGATAAAGAATGTTTGATCTTGAAACCAGGATTTGTTATCCCTGAAGAATGGATTATCATGCGGGCACCTAGAGTGAATGATTTATATGTGTTAGATATGAGTGTAGCAACTACAACTACTGGTCAAGCACATTGTTTTGTGTCTAGAGCAACTGAGAAAGAATCGAGATTGTGGCACCGGAAGATGGGGCATATACATCTTAGAAAAATGAATCACTTGGTGCACAATGATTTAGTTTTGGGTGTTAATATCAAAGGTTTTCATCTGGAAGGGGAGTGCATTAGCTGCATCAAAGGCAAGCAGAAGAAAAAGTCACACCCTACAAAGCAAGTCAATTCAGTTTCGAGACCTCTGGAAAGACTTCACATGGATTTGTTTGGTCCTGTGAATGTCAAAAGTATTACAGGAGATTATTACTGTTTGGTTGTTACTGATGATTATTCCAGATTTTCATGGGTTTCTTTCTTGAAGACGAAAGACGAAACGTTTGACAGTTTGATGGCGTTGTTTAGGAAGATTGAGAATTTGTACCAACGGCGTATCAAAAGAATTCGTAGTGACAATGGTACTGAATTCAAGAACAGTAAGATGGAAGAATTTTGTTATGAAAGAGGTATATTGCATGAGTTTAGTGCTCCGTACACTCCGCAGCAGAATGGAGTCGCAGAACGCAAAAACCGGACACTAATCGAGACGGCTAGAACTATGCTCGCAGATTCAAAGTTACCGAAAATTTTTTGGGCTGAAGCTGTTTCCGCCGCATGCTATACGCTCAACAGGGTTCTCACTGTCAAGAAGTTTAACAAAACATGCTTTGAGCTAATCAATAACCGCAAACCGAATTTGAAGTATCTAGAACCGTTCGGGTCACCCTGTACTGTTATAGAGCCTTATGGAAAGTTTGGTCCGAAGTGCATTGTAGGAATATTTGTTGGTTATGAAAATCCGATGCGACGTGTCTTCGTTCCAAGTGAGAAGCGGATTATTGAAGCTGCAAATGTTGAATGTCAAGGTTATACTATGCCGTCGCAGAATCCTGGTGATTCATGGCGTTATCATTATGACAAACTGTGGGATTCGTTTGACATGAGAGAAGAATCAGAGGATGATGAAGATTTCTTTGATGAGTTGGATATTTTGCGTGAATACGAGTCGCAGCTAAGGTTCCCAGCTGAGTATTCGAGGCGACCACGGGAAACTTCAAATGACGATGAAGCAGGTCCGAGTAATGCTGGTGAACATGATGATGTCCAACAGATTGAAGTTGCTCAAGATAATCAGTCGGCACAGAATGATAATCTAGAAACTAAAAATATGCTAGTATTTGATCGTGGTGATTCAGATTCTGAGGGGGAGCAAATTCAGATTTCAAGTCAAACAAACCAAGTCAGTGAACAAGATGCAGAGCAGAATGTTACTAATCTGGAGGGAAATGTAGATGTTCCAAGCGAAGTGATGCCGCGAACTTTTTCATATCATCCAGAGGAGTTGATCATAGGAGAATTGCAGACAGGCGTTCGCACTCGAAGACAGATTGATAAAGGGCTTACATGTTTTTATACAAAAGTTGCTCCTTTGCAAACTGAATTCTCATTGAGTTGTTTTATCTCGCAGGTTGAACCAAGAACTTACAAAGAGGCGCTTACTGAAGACTCTTGGGTCATTGCAATGCAGGAGGAACTGAGTCAATTCGAGAAATTAGGAGAGTGGAAGTTAGTGGATTTGCCAGATGGTCAGAGGAAGATTAATACCAATTGGGTGTTTAAGTGCAAGAGAGATGATAGAGGAGTTGTGGTTCACAACAAATCTCGACTCGTTGTTCAGGGATTTAGTCAACAGGAGGGGATTGATTTTACAGAAGTCTATGCTCCTGTAGCACGACTAGAGGCGATCAGAATTTTCCTTGCATTTGCGTCTTGGAAGAACTTCAAAGTATATCAGTTAGATGTAAAATCGGCGTTTCTTTATGGGAAGGTCAAAGAGGAGGTTTATGTCGGACAGCCGCCGGGCTTCACCGATCCAATCCACAAAAACAAGGTCTACTTATTGGACAAAGCGTTGTATGGTTTACACCAGGCCCCGAGAGCTTGGTACGAGACTTTGTCTCAACACCTACTAGCCAACAAGTTCATTCGTGGAAAAGTGGATGCCACTCTCTTCACTAAAGAGGTCGAAGGTCATCTTCTGATAGTTCAAATTTATGTGGACGATATAATCTTTGGGTCAACAAATGAAAATCTATGCAAAGATTTTGAATCAGTGATGAAGCAAAAGTTCGAAATGTCATCAATGGGGGAAATGAAATTCTTTCTGGGATTACAAGTTGAACAACTTCCTGAGGGAATTTTCATTCATCAGACGAAGTACGTTCATGATATTCTAGAGAAATTTGGGATGTCAAGTTCTACTCCAGCTGCTACCCCACTTGCAACAAATCATGGGATTCACCCAGACCTCACCGGAGACAGGGCTGATGAAACTTTCTACCGTTCCATGATAGGTTCTTTGATGTACTTAACAGCTTCACGTCCTGATATCATGTACCCAACGTGCCTCGCAGCAAGATTTCAATCTAACCCGAGAGCTTCGCATATGATCATTGTAAAGAGGATATTGCGCCACCTGAAAGGAACTCCTTCATTGGGGTTGTGGTATCCTAGAAAAGGCGACTTTATGCTCGAAGGGTATTCCAATTCGGATTTCGGATGCTACAAAGTCAATTCAAAATCAACAACTGCAGGATGCCAATTCTTTGGTCCTAGATTGGTTACCTGGCAGTGTAAGAAACAAACGTCTGTGGCGCTATCTACATGTGAAGCGGAGTATGTTTCTGCTAGCAGTTGCTGCTCTCAGATCATGTGGATACAGCAACAGATGCGCGACTACGGTTTGCAGTTTCTTAACACACCTCTTTTTGTTGATAATGAGGCCGCAATAAATATAACAAAGAATCCAGTACATCACGCTAAAACTAAACACAAAGAAATTCGTCATCACTTTATTCGTGATTGTTTTGAGAAAAAAGTTGATACGAATTGAGAAAATCCACACTGACGAACAGAAAGCTGATTTACATACCAAAGCTTTTGATAAAAATCGGTTTAAATATTTGTTAAAACTGAACGGTATGAAGCTTCTGTCGGTGTCGGATGGCATAATTGGCGTTGATGAGAGTACTGTTGCGGATGAAGACGAGAAACAATCTGCAATGGTTTGTCGATTTTTTACTTGTTTTGGTATTTAGGGGGAGTAAATAGATTAGATGTATATAGTTTATTTTTTCAGAAAATACAAAAATAGTAAAAAATGCAAAAATACAAAAACATGATAAAATTTGAAAAAGAGCTTGTGTATATAGGGAAAATGATAGTACATCGGCTAGACAATTACAGTATGCTAAAGATTTGTAAAGATTAAATGAGTTAAACAGTCTCACTAATGATGTGTCGATAGGTTTTCGCACATTTAGTAGATTTATTCGGGATATAAACCTAAAATTTCAAACTTGCTTATTTCATGGGGAACACTACTTGGATATATAGGTGACCCCTGAAATCTCTTTTGAAAGGTCTCGTATTCTGATATACAGGTTTTTATACTCAATGATGTCTGGGGTATTATTCCGGGACTTCTGCTGAATGGAAGTTCTAACCTAGTCCTTGAATAATACTTTCTGCAAATGCTTGAAACATAGCATCACCCTCAGCATATATGGTAAGACAATAAAATTTCTTAGCAATGCTGTTGTAAAAAAGATCCTCTAAAGGGGACACACCCACAAGTTGAGTCATGATCTCTCTACTGAACGGTAGTTCTGACCTGAGCTCTCATGATTCTTCATAAATTATTAACCCGTTACAGATATCATTCGTGTCATAATTGCCTGTAAGACTGAATATTGGGATTCTGGATACGGGAGCATATTCAAGAGGTGGGACACACGTATAAGTTTAAGTCGTTAAAACAATAAATCCGTATCCTGGACAGATTGAAATTTGTGTGGAAATTTAAGATGGATCAGTATATCGACAATCGAGGTGAATTGTTTAAATTCTGAGTATGAAATGAAGCTTAACGGTACTTGTAATTTGTCTGAAAAGCTGATATGATTCCCTGACACTCTTGCCGAAAATAAGTTTGTAAATAGTTTACTTTGTTTACTTTCTGCAATTTAAGTTTTCTGTATTTCATTTCTTAGTTTAGAACACTTTATAAAATCCAAAAAGATTTTATTTCTGCTTTATTTTAGACAAACCAAAGTGGAGAGTTGATTGTTGGATTCTCAAATGATTGAAGCAGATGCAGGAGATTCTGGACTGAAGAATGAGGAGAGCTTATCTTGATGGAGTTTGTTTTATTGGAAAGTCAAAAACAAGTTCATTAATTTGATACTTGTTATTTTCAGAAAATGTAAATTGTTGTTTTCAAAATCAGTTTGATTCGTCAAATGATCAACCGAGGTCATTAAGTTGAACTTGGTAGATTAGTTAAGTAATCAGGGTCATTAATTTGGACCTGAATACTTGAGTGGATTTCTAAAACTGATTGAGTTTGTGTTTTATTGTTAAAAGTATAGTTTGTATTGTTTGATGTATGAGACACAGGTTTTGGACTTCATTATTCCCATGGAAGCTAATTGTTAAAGCTTGAACCAGATAAAGACCTCAGATTCTAGCATATTGAGAGGGGGAGTCTGTGAAAGGGGGAGTCTGGATCAACAGTCAAAGGGGAGTTTGAAGATGGAGCTAGGACAAGATTCTGAACCTGTGAAGATAGAATGCTTATGATGTGAAGACAGAGAGTTGGAGAGAAGACCAAGACTGAAGACTCAAGGCCAAAGACTTCGTCAACATCCAAGGGGGAGTCTGTTGGTACACGGAATGTCTGTTAACTACGTCATTAGTGAGTCTTAGGTCTAGATAGGTTAATTTGGAGCTCGGAAATGAATTAGAGGTTTTAGATTGTAATTTCGCCCCAAATGACACTTGTGTCATTTGGAGTGGAATCAGGTTCTTATGTAAACATGTTAATTCCGCTCCTAGAGGTCTAAAGTAGTGATTCCGCTCCTGAGGTAACTTGTTAACTCCGCTCCTGTGATTCCGCTCCTAATCAACATGTCAGTTGGGGTGGAATCAGATCTACTATATATAGGAGTTCGGCTGAGTTCATTGTAGAACTTTGGAGCGGAATTAGATGTTGTGTACGGTGATGAAACTCTGTCAAAATTACAACAGAAACACGTGTAAACATTGAAGATTGATAATAGAAAGAAGTTAAATGGATCCGAAAGCTGTTATGACTTTGTATATGTTGATTCCGCCTTCATATTCAGAGATGAACTACTTTACTGACGTTTAGGGTCACGCAAACGGTCCAACAAGAACTTTGCATAAAGCTGTTTTGTTCGAAGGAGTTCCAAAATAAGTCGTAGATGCTGCTCATGTTCCTCCTGACTCTTAGAATAGATCAGGATGTCGTCGATGAAAACTATGACGAACTTATCCAGGTAGGGTTTGCACACCCTGTTCATAAGGTCCATGAAAACCGCAGGGGCGTTTGTCAGCCCAAAAGGCATGACCAGAAACTCGTAGTGTCCATAACGAGTTCTAAAGGCTGTTTTGGAGACGTCCTCATCCCGGACTCTCAGCTGGTGATATCCCGATCTCAAATCAATCTTTGAGTAAAAACTCGACCCTTGCAATTGGTCGAATAGGTCGTCGATGCGTGGAAGAGGATAGCGATTCTTCACCGTCACCTTGTTGAGCTCGCGGTAGTCTATACACATTCTAAAAGTACCGTATTTCTTCTTCACAAATAGCACTGGAGCTGTAACACCTGTGCCTTCACGGCCATCAAACAAATACCGAACCAATGAAATATTATATTTCATACTTGGGATTTGTAAAAATATGTGTATCAATTGCACATATCAATTCTTGTTCAATTTCAAACTCTAAATCGCTTTCTGGAAGGTTATACGCGCACCGATGCGTAAATATAACCAGTTTAATGCAACAAACACTCCGGAATAGTGACATAGGCTTAACATACCTTAAATAACCTTTACATAACTTAGAAATAAGTTTTGAAGGCTTTGGTATGGCAAAACCAAGTTAAATCGCTTACAGGGACTAAAGTTGACAAACTGCGAAAGTATGCCAATTTGAACTGTAACAGACATTCCGGAACATGACCATAAGTTAAACATACCATATATATCCTTTACATAGCTTAGAAATAGCCTTTGAGGGGTTCGGTGTGCTAAAATAAACTTTTGGGTCATTCAGGGACTAAAAGTGTCAAAAAGTGCACAAGTTTGCATTTTCGCGCATAACTTACGTTCTGAATACATCCGGACATCCAAAAATTTATGTAAGCATGACTATATTATATTTTAGTGTTCGCCTTAAGAAAAATCCATGCGTCGCGTCATTTGGATCGTTTTTCGCGCTTATGCGCATTCCGTCGTAATTAAGCGAACATCGCGTTCGTACGGCCAAACGAACCAACCTCCGGCATATTTTTGAGCATGTTTTGACTTCCCTATACTTTAACTTCATTTTAGAGCCTTGAAATGAGGTTAACGGGGTTCAAACGCATCGAAAATCGCTTAAACGGGCTGCAGGGACCAAAACTGTAAATTTTGAAACTTTTCTGAAACTGGGGGTCAGTGGCGTAGCGCGACTGCCTAGGCCCTCACCGTCGCGCTACGCGACTGCCTATTCTGGGCAGAAACATGCAGAAAACTCATTTTTCGCATTTTCGGGACCGGATTCGATGTATCGACAGCTGTTTACAGCTGTTATCCACTCCCTTATCCCTTGCCAAGTGTTGATTCCCTATGGTTAGTGGCAATTTAGTCACCATAACCTTCCGACACTTGTACGGACATGATTAAGGCACGATTTTCGACAAACGATCTTAACGGTTCGGGTATTCCTATAAATACCCCATCACCCCAACCTCATTTCTTACAAGAATTCTGATTTTGAGAGCTCTAAGTTGAAACCATTGTTTCATACCTGAGTTCTTGGATCGGGATTAGCATTCGGGGACCCTTCGTAAGTATTCTTTCGTTCTTTTCCTTATTTTACTGCTTTTCGAGTCAGAAAGTCAAACTTTGTTTGACTTTCAGCGTTGACCAGTAATGGTCAATGCGAAGTTCGTTTGAACTTCGCAACGTGAGTGTAATCACGTTGGTCATAGTCCCTTGGGACTATGCCCACTGATTACCATGTTGTCTAGGGTCGTAGGGTAGGCGATCTAATAAATCGCCTATACCTTCGAACCCGACCCAGTTTGGTCGATCATTAGGATCCGACCAAATACATTAGGTGACCATAGTGTAGGGAATAACCTTCCGAGGTTATACCTTATGGTCACATCGTTTAAGTAGTTGTATGATAGGTAGTTTATATGCCTTAGGTAAATTACCAGAATACCCTTTTCATGTATAATTGGTAATTAAGCATATGTAACCTAAACTTTTGTCACATAACTGATTATGTAACATGTTTAGGCATATAACACTTGTCATAGGACTAGTTAGACGATCCGAACGCGTTTCACGCGCACGACGCGTTAAAGTAGCATAAGTTACTTTAATGGGTCGCGATGGGTCGATAATACTTAGGTTAAGTTTCATTTAGTAAGTAGGCTTTGTTAAACCATATCACATGAGTTCCTACACTCATTTGGTTTACAAACCCTCCTGCTACCCAGTCTTCCGATTTAGGTCCGGGTTAATTATGTAGTTACCTATATTAGGTACCGTTTGATTTCCGGGACTCCTCTATCTTACTTGGTAGTTGTTCAAGACTCCTAAGCACTCCCAGGCGAGTACATTATTCCCCTCTTTTACTGTTTTCAACTGTTTTGGGGTGACTCATATGTGCTAAATGTTTTATCAATGGTTTCAAGAACAATTACAATGTGGTTTCAAGAACAATAACAATTATTTCAAGAACGCTAACAATGATTTCAAGAACGAATACAATGATTTCAAAAACTAATAACAAATTTCAAAAAGTGAACAAACTTGTTGGTTGTAGTTTACATGACCGATGACATTCATTAGCAATGATCAAGCCGACCAGTATTAGGTTATGGTACCATAGGATCTGACAAATCCCGTTATTCTCTATACCCATGGTTATGTGTGGATATTTTGGGTAGCGACTGAATCTGTAATTATTAACTTACCCTTTGGTAAGGGTTTGTTAAGAACGAGAACGAGAGAGAGTTGGAACGAGGAACGCGTCAAGAAGGTTTGAATGTTATTAGAGAATCGACCATAAAGTAGTTTCACAATTAAAATATTAACTTACCCTTTGGTAAGGGTTTGTTAAGAACAAGAACAAGTTTTAACATTTGGGTAAACATTTGTACATGATTGACATTTGATCATGTATTTCCCACAAGACATAACTTTGATTTAGACCAAGTTTTACTTCAATACTTTGTTTTTGTGCATATGGTTTAGTTGAGACATTTCACTTGCCATACATGGATATTTGACATAGACATTTGACATGGACATTTTGACATAGACATTTGACATGGATATTTGACATAGACATTTTGACATGATTTACATCTTGACATGAATACTTTGACATATTATTCAATACATTTGACAATTGATTTAAACATAGACATTTTACATTGTTTGGTTTGGTTTGGTAAAGTGATTAAGTAACGATGCGTGTGTAATATGATACAAACATGGTGGATACGCCGCTGGTACTTCCTATATATAAGTGTTTGTATGGTATTACATATCATAGCGTTATTTGAATCATTTCAGTTTGAGACATAGAACATTTTATACAAATAACATACCTTTCACAAGACATTGATTTATAAACAATTTATCTTTTACAAACTCATTTACATGGTTATTCATTTAATCATGCATTATTCTCTTATTTATACTTATCATCCGAACTTATTAGTTTTCAAATGATTTACAAAGACAAAGCAAATTACAAGGTTCATGACTAAACATTTTCTTAAAACAGAAGTCATGAATCTTATTTTCACAAAACCTATGTACTCGCCAGCATTTCTTTGCTGACCTCGTTTTTACATATGTTTCAGGTATTGTTGGATGATATCGTTTGATAAGATGCATGCTCACATAGGACTGGATAAGGCCTTAGTGACTCAATAACAATGATAGATTATGTTTAAATTGTGTATTTAGATTTCCAGACGATGTAATCATTCAATGCTTAATAAAACGAAACACTTTTGGTATCCATGGTTATGAAACATTAATTATGTTGCAACACGCCTCGATGTTTCCGCCGCGCTTTGTTGTTCTACGCGGTCGGGGTGTGACAGAAAAGATGGTATCAGAGCCAATGGTTATAGGGAATTAGGTTATTAGTAATTAGTAATGCTTTGACCTAGTCTATAACCTTCTTAGGACCCTAACGCGAGTTTACTTGCGTTTAGTCATAAAACAATACCGTCACCTATCCTTAGGTGACGACCACAACAAGAACATAAATTTCAAAACCGCTTTGAAAACTAATCATCTGTTCTAGGATGATTAATTTCTAGGTTTTGAACCCTCTATTGTAAGGTTTTGAACCCTCTGTTATATGGTTTTGAACCCCTTTGAATTTTCAAAATCTCGTCAAGGTTTTGGGTTTTAAATAATGTGAACACGTGCAAACTGGAAGGGTGAATGCCTGTATTCTGGGTTTTCTGTCTAGGCAAGCACTTCGTATACATCTCATCAGACGCGAGACCAGTTGTGCTTACCTGGGAATTCTTGGGATGAGTGTTCACTTATAGGCAAGCATGTCTTCGCGATACATTATTTTCGACCCATTTACTTTAATCAGTCACTGTGTGTCGTTTGTTGCTTTGTAGTAACAAACAAATGACCACTATCCTTGCTTTCATCAGATTTGTTTCATCTCATTCTTTTCGTCTATTTCTCTCACTCGTTTCCTTTCATGTTTCCTCTTTTAGACAATGCCTCCTCGACGCGAAAGCCAGATAGAGACTGCCGAGCTGGCAGAAATCATTGCGCAGCAAATGGCTGCTCAATTCCCAAACCTCTTTGCTCAATGGAACCAAGCCAACAACAACAACAATGTGCTATGCAAATACAAGGATTTCAACCAGGCTAAACCACTCAAGTTTAGTGGTTCTGAAGGAGCAACTGGGCTTCTTCAGTGGTTCGAAAGCATTGAGAATACTTTCCGCCACGTGCAGTGTCCTAACAATCGCAAGGTCGAGTTTTCTTCGAGTGTGTTTCAGAAGAGGGCTCTCACATGGTGGAACGGGGTTATGAGGGATCGTGGTGCAGAAGTTGCTCTGGCACAGACATGGGCTGAACTTAGGGCCCTGATGATGAGGGAATTCTGTCCTCGTCATGAGCAGCGAGCTTTGGAGAAGGAATTTGATGAACTGAAGCAAGATAGTGGTGAGCACAGGGCGTATACTGATAGGTTTGAGGAGCTGAGTCTGCTTTGCCCTACAATGGTTACCCCACTTGACATAGCTATCGAAAGGTACATCGACGGCCTACCTGACTCGGTACAAGACATCCTTACTGGTAGTAACCCTGCCACACTCCGCCAGGCGATCGAGTTATCAGCGACATTGACTGAGTCGCAGATTCGGAAGAACAAGTTACACAGGAAGGGTGACAAGGGCAAGAAACAGTCAGCTGACAAGGAGGATAGCAAGAAAGGCCAAAACAAGAAGGGTAAGGAAGGTGAGACGTCAAAGAAATCAAAGAAGCGAAAGGGTGCCCAAAATTTTGCTGTTACAGCACAGACTGCTCAGAACCCGCGAAACTTACCAGCTCAGCCACCTGCAAAGAAAGCATATGCCGGTACCGCACCTTATTGTGCACGCTGCAACGGTCATCACGCAGTACAACAAGCTTGCTGGCAATGCACGACGTGTGGTAAACTTGGGCATTTGGCCAAGGTTTGTCGTTTGGGACAAAATCAGGTTGCTCAGGTTCAAGCTCCGGTTCAAGGGAATGCTGTGAGATTTCCACTGGGTTCATGTTTCAACTGCGGAGAGATTGGTCACTTCCGCCACAACTGCCCAAGACTGGTGAATGCAAATGCTAACGCAAACCCGAATGCGAACGTCAACGTCAATGTGAATCCAGCACGCGGTCGAGTGTTTAACATCAATGAGGCACTCAATGATGAAGGAGTGAACAATTAGCAGTTTGTTTTTCCTCTGGTTGTTGTCTTGTAACATTTAAAGACAATGCGGATGTTATATAAATAAAATTTGTGGTTTTATTTTCTAACTAATGCAATTGTATGAATGTTTGATTCAACCTTGTGATGTCAACACAAAGACAAAACTACTCGAGTGGTTCTTTCATTTTTATGATCACTTGAGATCTCCCTAAGAACCTCAAACACTGGTTTCTTTTAAATCTAAAGTATTTTATCGTCTTGCACCGTTCGAGATGCAAGAATTATCAAAACAGCTTCAAGAGTTGTCTGATAAAGGATTCATCCGTCCGAACTTTTCACCTTGGAGAAACTCCTGTTCTCCTTGTGAAAAGAAAAATGGATCTTTTCAAATGTATATCGATTAACGTAAGCCTAGTAAGCTTACCATCAAGAATCGATATCCCCCTACCTTAAATCAACGATTTCTCCGATCAACTGCATAGCGTTCATGCTTTTCCAAGATCGATTTGCGTTTTGGGTATCATCAACTTTGTATTCTCGAAGAAGATATTCCCAAAACGGTTTTATGCATGAAGTATGGCCATTACGAGTTTACAGTCATGCCTTTTAGGTTGACAAATACTCCAGCCATCTTTAAGAACTTAATAAATGGAGTCTGCAAGCCTTTTTGGATCAGATCGTCATTGTTATTATTGATGACATCTTGATCTATTCATGTCCTGAGCCGATCACGATCAACACCTTCATTGACATCGGAGCCCTGATTGAATTCCTTGTACACTTTAAAATGTACAAAACAACTCAATTAGGACAAACCGAATTCCTTTTAAGATCTTCCTATCTTCATAGTTAGATTCTTGAAAAATATTTAAAGTGCCAAAGGAAATCCACGGATTGGGTTTCTGGTATGCTTTAAATACCCGTGTCCAACGATAACAAATTAAACAATTAAACAAATTGAACGATTATGCGATTATATGTTATGTGTTTGTGTGTTCTCCTCTATGTTTTTGTGTGATACGATTTTCAAATCCTCATATAATCTTTCATATCTTCATATGAGGGATTCATAGTAGGATATTCAAAAGGTACTACCTTAATTTTATGGGCTTCTACGTTGTAGTTAAGACCCTTGGGTTATATGGTACCACTCCATGGTTCGATAAGAGACCCTTTTAGTGGTCTAGTCAAAAAGATTGATTCACAATTTGGTTAAAGAACGACATCTAGTGATGTAGCTGGACAGACTCCTTGATAGTCTATTTAGATCATTTATTGATTTAATTAAAAGGACTCTATGGGGTCTAGTCACACTCATCATAAGAATGTTCATTTGGTTTCACACTACACAAATAGACTGTGTGAACTGGGCAAGGAATTGTCTAATTATGGACGCGTACATAATTATGAAATTTAGTGCACAGAAACCCAGTAAGATTTATTATGTGTAAGAACCGATAGCGACAACAATAACAAAATGACAACGATGTAATGGAGGTACGGTGGACGCACCAATGACACTTCATATACTTGTATATAAGTGTCCCTCTTACATTGCAAACATAATGTTATTAAGGTTCCTAGAAGTTCAAGAACCCTAACCAATGTTGTTCGATCTTTTCAACTTCATGATTTAAACTCTCACAAGTTTCCTCTAAATAAATTTCGGGACGAAATTTCCTAAAGTAGGGGAGACTGTAACACCTGTGCCTTCACGGCCATCAAACAAATACCGAACCAATGAAATATTATATTTCATACTTGGGATTTGTAAAAATATGTGTATCAATTGCACATATCAATTCTTGTTCAATTTCAAACTCTAAATCGCTTTCTGGAAGGTTATACGCGCACCGATGCGTAAATATAACCAGTTTAATGCAACAAACACTCCGGAATAGTGACATAGGCTTAACATACCTTAAATAACCTTTACATAACTTAGAAATAAGTTTTGAAGGCTTTGGTATGGCAAAACCAAGTTAAATCGCTTACAGGGACTAAAGTTGACAAACTGCGAAAGTATGCCAATTTGAACTGTAACAGACATTCCGGAACATGACCATAAGTTAAACATACCATATATATCCTTTACATAGCTTAGAAATAGGCTTTGAGGGGTTCGGTGTGCTAAAATAAACTTTTGGGTCATTCAGGGACTAAAAGTGTCAAAAAGTGCACAAGTTTGCATTTTCGCGCATAACTTACGTTCTGAATACATCCGAACATCCAAAAATTTATGTAAGCATGACTATATTATATTTTAGTGTTCGCCTTAAGAAAAATCCATGCGTCGCGTCATTTGGATCTTTTTTCGCGCTTATGCGCATTCCGTCGTAATTAAGCGAACATCGCGTTCGTACGGCCAAACGAACCAACCTCCGGCATATTTTTGAGCATGTTTTGACTTCCCTATACTTTAACTTCATTTTAGAGCCTTGAAATGAGGTTAACGGGGTTCAAACGCATCGAAAATCGCTTAAACGGGCTGCAGGGACCAAAACTGTAAATTTTGAAACTTTTCTGAAACTGGGGGTCAGTGGCGTAGCGCGACTGCCTAGGCCCTCACCGTCGCGCTACGCGACTGCCTATTCTGGGCAGAAACATGCAGAAAACTCATTTTTCGCATTTTCGGGACCGGATTCGATGTATCGACAGCTGTTTACAGCTGTTATCCACTCCCTTATCCCTTGCCAAGTGTTGATTCCCTATGGTTAGTGGCAATTTAGTCACCATAACCTTCCGACACTTGTACGGACATGATTAAGGCACGATTTTCGACAAACGATCTTAACGGTTCGGGTATTCCTATAAATACCCCATCACCCCAACCTCATTTCTTACAAGAATTCTGATTTTGAGAGCTCTAAGTTGAAACCATTGTTTCATACCTGAGTTCTTGGATCGGGATTAGCATTCGGGGACCCTTCGTAAGTATTCTTTCGTTCTTTTCCTTATTTTACTGCTTTTCGAGTCAGAAAGTCAAACTTTGTTTGACTTTCAGCGTTGACCAGTAATGGTCAATGCGAAGTTCGTTTGAACTTCGCAACGTGAGTGTAATCACGTTGGTCATAGTCCCTTGGGACTATGCCCACTGATTACCACGTTGTCTAGGGTCGTAGGGTAGGCGATCTAATAAATCGCCTATACCTTCGAACCCGACCCAGTTTGGTCGATCATTAGGATCCGACCAAATACATTAGGTGACCATAGTGTAGGGAATAACCTTCCGAGGTTATACCTTATGGTCACATCGTTTAAGTAGTTGTATGATAGGTAGTTTATATGCCTTAGGTAAATTACCAGAATACCCTTTTCATGTATAATTGGTAATTAAGCATATGTAACCTAAACTTTTGTCACATAACTGATTATGTAACATGTTTAGGCATATAACACTTGTCATATGACTAGTTAGACGGTCCGAACGCGTTTCACGCGCACGACGCGTTAAAGTAGCATAAGTTACTTTAATGGGTCGCGATGGGTCGATAATACTTAGGTTAAGTTTCATTTAGTAAGTAGGCTTTGTTAAACCATATCACATGAGTTCCTACACTCATTTGGTTTACAAACCCTCCTGCTACCCAGTCTTCCGATTTAGGTCTGGGTTAATTATGTAGTTACCTATATTAGGTACCGTTTGATTTCCGGGACTCCTCTATCTTACTTGGTAGTTGTTCAAGACTCCTAAGCACTCCCAGGCGAGTACATTATTCCCCTCTTTTACTGTTTTCAACTGTTTTGGGGTGACTCATATGTGCTAAATGTTTTATCAATGGTTTCAAGAACAATTACAATGTGGTTTCAAGAACAATAACAATTATTTCAAGAACGCTAACAATGATTTCAAGAACGAATACAATGATTTCAAAAACTAATAACAAATTTCAAAAAGTGAACAAACTTGTTGGTTGTAGTTTACATGACCGATGACATTCATTAGCAATGATCAAGCCGACCAGTATTAGGTTATGGTACCATAGGATCTGACAAATCCCGTTATTCTCTATACCCATGGTTATGTGTGGATATTTTGGGTAGCGACTGAATCTGTAATTATTAACTTACCCTTTGGTAAGGGTTTGTTAAGAACGAGAACGAGAGAGAGTTGGAACGAGGAACGCGTCAAGAAGGTTTGAATGTTATTAGAGAATCGACCATAAAGTAGTTTCACAATTAAAATATTAACTTACCCTTTGGTAAGGGTTTGTTAAGAACAAGAACAAGTTTTAACATTTGGGTAAACATTTGTACATGATTGACATTTGATCATGTATTTCCCACAAGACATAACTTTGATTTAGACCAAGTTTTACTTCAATACTTTGTTTTTGTGCATATGGTTTAGTTGAGACATTTCACTTGCCATACATGGATATTTGACATAGACATTTGACATGGACATTTTGACATAGACATTTGACATGGATATTTGACATAGACATTTTGACATGATTTACATCTTGACATGAATACTTTGACATATTATTCAATACATTTGACAATTGATTTAAACATAGACATTTTACATTGTTTGGTTTGGTTTGGTAAAGTGATTAAGTAACGATGCGTGTGTAATATGATACAAACATGGTGGATACGCCGCTGGTACTTCCTATATATAAGTGTTTGTATGGTATTACATATCATAGCGTTATTTGAATCATTTCAGTTTGAGACATAGAACATTTTATACAAATAACATACCTTTCACAAGACATTGATTTATAAACAATTTATCTTTTACAAACTCATTTACATGGTTATTCATTTAATCATGCATTATTCTCTTATTTATACTTATCATCCGAACTTATTAGTTTTCAAATGATTTACAAAGACAAAGCAAATTACAAGGTTCATGACTAAACATTTTCTTAAAACAGAAGTCATGAATCTTATTTTCACAAAACCTATGTACTCGCCAGCATTTCTTTGCTGACCTCGTTTTTACATATGTTTCAGGTATTGTTGGATGATATCGTTTGATAAGATGCATGCTCACATAGGACTGGATAAGGCCTTAGTGACTCAATAACAATGATAGATTATGTTTAAATTGTGTATTTAGATTTCCAGACGATGTAATCATTCAATGCTTAATAAAACGAAACACTTTTGGTATCCATGGTTATGAAACATTAATTATGTTGCAACACGCCTCGATGTTTCCGCCGCGCTTTGTTGTTCTACGCGGTCGGGGTGTGACAGAAAAGATGGTATCAGAGCCAATGGTTATAGGGAATTAGGTTATTAGTAATTAGTAATGCTTTGACCTAGTCTATAACCTTCTTAGGACCCTAACGCGAGTTTACTTGCGTTTAGTCATAAAACAATACCGTCACCTATCCTTAGGTGACGACCACAACAAGAACATAAATTTCAAAACCGCTTTGAAAACTAATCATCTGTTCTAGGATGATTAATTTCTAGGTTTTGAACCCTCTATTGTAAGGTTTTGAACCCTCTGTTATATGGTTTTGAACCCCTTTGAATTTTCAAAATCTCGTCAAGGTTTTGGGTTTTAAATAATGTGAACACGTGCAAACTGGAAGGGTGAATGCCTGTATTCTGGGTTTTCTGTCTAGGCAAGCACTTCGTATACATCTCATCAGACGCGAGACCAGTTGTGCTTACCTGGGAATTCTTGGGATGAGTGTTCACTTATAGGCAAGCATGTCTTCGCGATACATTATTTTCGACCCATTTACTTTAATCAGTCACTGTGTGTCGTTTGTTGCTTTGTAGTAACAAACAAATGACCACTATCCTTGCTTTCATCAGATTTGTTTCATCTCATTCTTTTCGTCTATTTCTCTCACTCGTTTCCTTTCATGTTTCCTCTTTTAGACAATGCCTCCTCGACGCGAAAGCCAGATAGAGACTGCCGAGCTGGCAGAAATCATTGCGCAGCAAATGGCTGCTCAATTCCCAAACCTCTTTGCTCAATGGAACCAAGCCAACAACAACAACAATGTGCTATGCAAATACAAGGATTTCAACCAGGCTAAACCACTCAAGTTTAGTGGTTCTGAAGGAGCAACTGGGCTTCTTCAGTGGTTCGAAAGCATTGAGAATACTTTCCGCCACGTGCAGTGTCCTAACAATCGCAAGGTCGAGTTTTCTTCGAGTGTGTTTCAGAAGAGGGCTCTCACATGGTGGAACGGGGTTATGAGGGATCGTGGTGCAGAAGTTGCTCTGGCACAGACATGGGCTGAACTTAGGGCCCTGATGATGAGGGAATTCTGTCCTCGTCATGAGCAGCGAGCTTTGGAGAAGGAATTTGATGAACTGAAGCAAGATAGTGGTGAGCACAGGGCGTATACTGATAGGTTTGAGGAGCTGAGTCTGCTTTGCCCTACAATGGTTACCCCACTTGACATAGCTATCGAAAGGTACATCGACGGCCTACCTGACTCGGTACAAGACATCCTTACTGGTAGTAACCCTGCCACACTCCGCCAGGCGATCGAGTTATCAGCGACATTGACTGAGTCGCAGATTCGGAAGAACAAGTTACACAGGAAGGGTGACAAGGGCAAGAAACAGTCAGCTGACAAGGAGGATAGCAAGAAAGGCCAAAACAAGAAGGGTAAGGAAGGTGAGACGTCAAAGAAATCAAAGAAGCGAAAGGGTGCCCAAAATTTTGCTGTTACAGCACAGACTGCTCAGAACCCGCGAAACTTACCAGCTCAGCCACCTGCAAAGAAAGCATATGCCGGTACCGCACCTTATTGTGCACGCTGCAACGGTCATCACGCAGTACAACAAGCTTGCTGGCAATGCACGACGTGTGGTAAACTTGGGCATTTGGCCAAGGTTTGTCGTTTGGGACAAAATCAGGTTGCTCAGGTTCAAGCTCCGGTTCAAGGGAATGCTGTGAGATTTCCACTGGGTTCATGTTTCAACTGCGGAGAGATTGGTCACTTCCGCCACAACTGCCCAAGACTGGTGAATGCAAATGCTAACGCAAACCCGAATGCGAACGTCAACGTCAATGTGAATCCAGCACGCGGTCGAGTGTTTAACATCAATGAGGCACTCAATGATGAAGGAGTGAACAATTAGCAGTTTGTTTTTCCTCTGGTTGTTGTCTTGTAACATTTAAAGACAATGCGGATGTTATATAAATAAAATTTGTGGTTTTATTTTCTAACTAATGCAATTGTATGAATGTTTGATTCAACCTTGTGATGTCAACACAAAGACAAAACTACTCGAGTGGTTCTTTCATTTTTATGATCACTTGAGATCTCCCTAAGAACCTCAAACACTGGTTTCTTTTAAATCTAAAGTATTTTATCGTCTTGCACCGTTCGAGATGCAAGAATTATCAAAACAGCTTCAAGAGTTGTCTGATAAAGGATTCATCCGTCCGAACTTTTCACCTTGGAGAAACTCCTGTTCTCCTTGTGAAAAGAAAAATGGATCTTTTCAAATGTATATCGATTAACGTAAGCCTAGTAAGCTTACCATCAAGAATCGATATCCCCCTACCTTAAATCAACGATTTCTCCGATCAACTGCATAGCGTTCATGCTTTTCCAAGACATTTATTTACAAACAACTTATCTTATACAAACTCATTTACATGGTTATTCATTTAATCATGCATTATTCTCTTATTTATACTTATCATCCGAACTTATTAGTTTTCAAATGATTTACAAAGACAAAGCAAATTACAAGGTTCATGACTAAACATTTTCTTAAAACAGAAGTCATGAATCTTATTTTCACAAAACCTATGTACTCGCCAGCATTTCTTTGCTGACCTCGTTTTTACATATGTTTCAGGTATTGTTGGATGATATCGTTTGATAAGATGCATGCTCACATAGGACTGGATAAGGCCTTAGTGACTCAATAACAATGATAGATTATGTTTAAATTGTGTATTTAAATTTCCAGACGATGTAATCATTCAATGCTTAATAAAACGAAACACTTTTGGTATCCATGGTTATGAAACATTAATTCTGTTGCAACACGCCTCGATGTTTCCACCGCGCTTTGTTGTTCTACGCGGTCGGGGTGTGACAGGAGCTCCCTAGGGAGAAGAGCTAGGATGAATAAATCCCTTGTCCAAGAGTTCTTGTAGTTGCGTAGAGAGTTCTTCCAATTCTGATGGAGCTAGGCGATAAGGTGCTCGAGCTATGGGCACTGTCACACCCCTTTCTACGGTGGAAGCACGAGGTGTGATCATGAAAGGTTCTCATTGCATACGAAAGGTAAACATACTACATGCTCAAAAATAACTTCAAACATTACATTACTGAAAACATATGTCAAGTGTTTACAACACGAGATAACATATTGTCTTAAAAGTCACAACTTTATTTAAAGATAAACAAAGCGACATCCACGAGCATGAGTAAGACCACGCGCACATCCATCCTAGTTACCTGAAATACATGTGAGTTTTTGGAAAAACGTCAACATAATGTTGGTGTGAATTCATGCAATTTTTGTATTTCACGTTTGTATACTTTGTATGAAAACATAGTTTGTGTCATGTATAAATCAAGTTTTCATATATAAATCAAGTATTCATGTGTACACCACGTACTCATGTATAGTTCAAGTTTTTCTTGAGTACCCCACGTACTCAAGTATAATTCCCGTTTTCTTGAGTACCCCACGTACTCAAGTATAATTCAAGTTTTTCTTGAGTACCCCACGTACTTCAAGTATAATTCCTGTTTTCTTGAGTACCCCACGTACTCAAGTATAATTCAAGTTTTCTTGAGTATCCCACGTACTTCAAGTATAAATAAAGTTTTAGTATGGTATGAATTTTATGTAAGTAAAGTATTCCTGTAAGTATCAGGATTGTTAATGGGTTGCAAAGCCATTAACATGTGACACAACATAGGAAGTCACCAAACCTTAGGCATTTAGTTGGTATATTCTGAGACATAAAAGCACTACTCGATTCTCGCCCTCACCGAGAGTGTGGCTGCCCGGCACCCGTTAGATCTAACCTTTTGTTCTGCGGTCTAGGTATATTGTTGATTAATGGTGCTTCTGTACCCTATTCGTGACACGATTTCTCGCATCATTTCTCATAACGCATCATACTTGGTTCTCGTCCTCACCAAGTGCGTTTCTTGTATTCTTATATCTCGTCACACTTGGTTCTCGTCCTCACCAAGTGTGCTTCTTTTTATCATACCATTTATAAACATAGTAATATTTGTACATGTATTTCACCCCCGAGGTTATAAAACTGAAAACAGTTAAAAGAAAAGGGGGAGCATGAACTCACAACTTTGTGTTCCTCGCGTCGTAAACTTCACCGGATTTGCTTAATTAACGTCGTAACCTATACGCGTTTTCTTAACGTTAGTCACTAGACTTGTGTCGCACAAGTAAAGTCACTCTCTTTTGTGTATATATTCTTGTGTTAAAAATATTTTATATTTTTAACTAAGTGTCTTACTTATATTATTTTCTCAAAAATAAATATAAGCTTTTTGTATTTTGCACTTTGCACCCGAATTATGTATCTTGTATGTTGTATGTGTATTTTTGTGTTTATACTTCTCATGAGTATTCAGTGTATTATTAAGTCTTAATACACTAGCACGTATAACACATACTATATACACTTAGCACAAAAGTTGGTGATCAAATAATATATATTTTTCTCTCAAAAATATATATACTTAATATCCATTTTTATTCTTGAAGAAATCCTTATTTCTTATCACCAAAAATTAGGGAAACCTTGGTAACATTTTTTTAAATACATTTTTAGGGAATAAGCTTCTTAAAAACTTATATTTTTCTAAGTGTCAAAATTTATAAAAATTTTGGCAGAGTTTCCCCTAAAAATGGAGGTTTCCCATGTTTTCAAAACATGTGTTTATTTTCTTTTAAAATCAACACAATATCAACAACAATCAACAACATTCTTTATTTATCAATCTTGTCAAAACAAGCACATATCACAACTTATGAACTTGAAAGTTTGTAAAGATATGTAGTAAGTTACTAACATATTTAGTAGGTCTTGTTATCTTTAAAAATAAGTTTAGTTTCTTAAAAACTTTATTTTTAAAGAATATGTATTTTCACAACTTCAAGTCATGAATTTCAAAATATTTCTTTGTGAAATTTTCTTTCTACACAAGTGTTTATACACTTGTTTACTTTCTAAAAATGATTTTAGTTTATACAAGATCCGGGTTTTTAACAATCTAGTATCTTCCACTTGGTTTTCCGAAAAACCACTTGTAGATCTTTAGATCTACAAGTTTACAACTTCATTTTACAAGAAAGCTCATGTTTATTCAAGTTCAAAGTTTCATGTATGGATGGTTTCATCATCCTTTAAGACTCTAATATTTACATCTCACTAGTTCATGTTCTTAAACATAAACTAGCATGTCTAGATGATGATCCATCCTACTTCTACCAACAAACATCATCAAATAAATATAACAACACAAGATCTACAAGATTTACCCACACATCTTTCCTTTATCCACCTTATTCATCCTATATTCAAGACTTTATGTTGTGTTCTTTAGTGTTCATGAATTTTTATCCATTAAATCACCTATTAACCACCATAAACAAGAACAAGATGATGATTTAGAGCACTTACTACTAGCACAAGGCTAGGGAAGTTCAAGAGAGTAAATGAAGTGGATAAAAGCAAATGAAGAAGGTCCTTCAAGATCCGCTTGCACCGAGCTTCGTTAGTGACCTTCTTACACCTTAATATCACCTTGGAATGGAAGGATGTGGATCGAAAATGAAAGTATGGGGAGGGGGTGTTTGGGCCGTAGCTTGAAGGAAGGAGAAGAGGAAGAATGGAGGTGATGGTGGTTGTGAAAGTTATGTCTCAATGTGCCATACTTATATCCATTTCAATACTTTAACTCTTAGTTATTATGTCTCTAGAGTACAAACATGATCCATTATTATATTAGAAAGAAATCCCATGAGGGATTTTGGTCTCCCAACCGTCCAACATAAGGGGGGGGGGGGGTATTGGTTGCATTTCAATTCCAATTACTTAATCTAGTTACAAGTTAAGTATTTTGGTGCTTCGGGTAATATCCGGTTGTTCGGTTAGACACCGGTTCGTTAAAGTGCTTAATTGCACCCTTTTAGTGTCTTTTAAGTACCCTTCTGCAATACTTTCAATTCCCGAAACTTAGGGAAGTATTCTGGATGATAAAACGAAATTTCTGCATAATATTCATATGTTTACATGCTGAATTGAGCTGAATTATATAAAATTCTGCACTTAAAGTGCGTTTCGGGTGCTTTTTAGTGCTTATTTTTGCTTCCGGAGAGTGTATATATTAAACCCTTGTATGTACTCTTGGGTTTTAATGTATTCTTGTTGTTGGACCTACACCTAGGCTCCAATTTTATTGACTGACTGCTTTCTGCAGTTCTGTTGACACATAGTGTCTTACCGGTGAGTTTACTTAGTATTTTTGACGCAACGCTCTCGTTTATGCATAAAGCAATATTTTGTAGTATACAACGTGCATGAATTCACTTGTTTAGTATGTGTTCTGACATTGCTGACAATTAAGCACATAATTGCAGTCATTAAATAATGATTAAAGTGTACGAAAAATACCGGTTTGGTGCCAGTTGTCACAGTCTCCCCCCGTTAAAAGAATTTCGTCCCGAAATTCAGGCTGAACTAACTCTCGCTGGAGTCTTCTTGAATAGGTGGGGATACTTTTCCTTGAACTGGTCTTCACGTTCCCATGTGTACTCGGGTCCGTGCTTAGAGCTCCAACGTACTTTGACAAGTTTTACGCTGCTCCTCCTGGTCTTGTTGACTTTCCAGTCGGTAACCTCGACGGGTTGTTCTGTAAATCAGAGGGCGTCATCAATATGCACTTCATCCATCGGGATGATCACGTTTTCTTGTGTTGGACTCTTCTTCAGGTTGGATACATGAAACGTATCATGTACTCCATTAAGTTATTCCGGTAACTTCCATTTGTATGCCACGGTACCAATTCTTTCCAATATTCTGAATGGTCCGATGTATCGTGGATTCAGCTTTCCACGCTTTCCAAATCTGACTACGCCCTTCCAAGGTGAGACTTTTAACAACACTTTGTCTCCCACCTCGAATTCTACTGATTTAGTTTTCAGATCAGCGTAGCTCTTTTGTCGATCTCGAGCCGCCTTAATGCACTCTCAGATCTATGCAATCTTGTTGGTTGTCTCTTGTACAAGTTCAGGACCAACCATACGTTTATCTCCAGCGTCTGCCCAACATAAGGGCGATCGGCATTTGCGGCCATACAGAGCTTCGAACGGCGCCGCTTTTATGCTCGTATGATAATTGTTATTGTAGGAAAATTCAACTAAAGGTAGATGAGTATCCCAGCTACCGCCTAGATCCATGACACATGCGTGAAGCATATCTTCTAACGTTTGTATAGTCCGTTCGCTCTGGCCGTCTGTTTGCGGATGGAATGTCGTGCTTAGATCTAACTGAGATCCAATGGCTTCCTGAAATGATTGCCAGATTCTTGAGACAAAGCGTCCATCTCTGTCTGAAATGATTGAGATTGGCACTCCATGACGTGCCACAATTTCTCTTAAGTATATTTCAGCAAGCTTTCCAGTGCTGTCTTTTTCTCGGATCGGTAGGAAGTGCGCAGACTTTGTTAATCGATCAACTATTACCCATATCATATCGTGCCCTCTCGGGGTCCTGGGTAATTTCGTTATGAAGTCCATCGAGATTTGTTCCAACTTCCACATGGGAATCTCTGGTTGTTGTAGTAGACCGGACGGTTTCTGATATTCGGCCTTAACCTTAGCACAGGTTAGGCATTTTCCAACATAGACAGCAACGTCGCTCTTGAGTCTCGGCCACCAATAATATTCTTTCAAGTCTTGATACATTTTGTCCGATCCTGGATGGATTGAATATCTCGATTTGTGGGCTTCATCAAGGATGACGTCTCGTATGCCACCATAGAGTGGAACCCAAATACGCTTCTTGAAGTATAAGGCTCCCTCTTCGTTTAGCACCATGTATTTCAGCATACCCCGTAGGTATTCAGCTTTACGGTTCTCTCCTTTAAGAGCTTCTTGTTGTGCATCACGAATGCGTGCAGTGAGGTTCGTTCGAATGGTCATTTCTAACGCTCGAACCCTTAGGGCCTTAACCCTTTCTTTTCGGCTCAACGCGTCCGCTACAACGTTTGCCTTTCCAGGATGGTACTTGATCTCACAGTCGTAATCATTTAGCAGCTCAACCCATCGCCGCTGGCGCATATTCAATTCCTTCTGATCAAATATGTGTTGTAAGCTTTTGTGATCTGTGAAAATTGTACATCGAGTACCATATAAATAGTGTCGCCAGATCTTCAAGGCGAATACCACCACACCTAGTTCCAAGTCGTGCATGGTGTAATTTCTCTCATCAACCTTCAATTGTCTTGAAGCGTAAGCGATGACTTTTTGGCGTTGCATGAGCACGCAACCCAAGCCTTGTCGTGAGGCGTCGCAGTATACCACGAAGTCTTCAGTGCCTTCGGGTAATGATAGTATTGGTGCATCGCATAGCTTGTTTTTAAGTAACTGGAAGGCTTCTTCCTGTTTGTAACCCCAGTCGTATTTCTTGTCTTTTTGAGTAAGGGTTGTTAGCGGTTGAGCTATCTTTAAGAAATTCTCGATGAATCGCCGATAATAGCCCGCTAAGCCCAAAAATTGTCGAACTTCAGTTGGGGTCTTGGGAGCTTCCCAATTCTTTATTGCTTCTATCTTGGACGGGTCTACATGAATGCCCTTCTCATTCACAACGTGACCAAGAAATTGTACTTCGCGAATCCAAAATTCTCATTTTGAGAACTTTGCATAAAGCTTCTCTTTCTTCAGTAGTTCCAAGATGGTTCTGAGATGTTGCTCATGCTCTTCTTTCGTTCGCGAGTAAATCAGGATATCATCGATAAATACAATCACGAATTTATCGAGATATGGTTTGCATATGTGGTTCATCAGATCCATAAAGACTGCTGGTGCATTCGTCAGCCCAAATGGCATCACAAGAAATTCGTAGTGCCCATAGCGTGTTCTGAATGCAGTCTTTGGTACGCTTTCCTCTTGGATTCTCAGCTGATGGTATCCAGATCGAAGGTCGATCTTGAAATAGTAGCTTGATCCTTGCAGCTGATCAAATAAGTCATCGATCCTCGGTAGTGGATACCGATTCTTGATCGTGAGCTTGTTCAGTTCTCTGTAATCGATACACATCCGCAGTGTTCCATCCTTCTTCTTCACGAACAATACAGGAGCTCCCCAGGGTGAGAAGCTTGGCCTTATGAGTCCTTTATCCAACAACTCCTGGAGTTGTGTAGATAATTCTTGCATTTCGGATGGCGCAAGTCGATAGGGAGCCTTGGCCACAGGAGCGGCTCCTGGAACCAAGTCTATACGGAATTCGACTTGTCGTTGCGGAGGTAGTCCTGGCAGATCTTCGGGAAAAACATCAGGAAATTCCTTCACCACAGGAATGTCTTCGAGTTTAGGCTCCTCAGCCTTCGTGTCTATAACGTGTGCTAGGAAGGCAACACATCCTTTCCTTACGCACTTCTGTGCCTTCATACAACTGATGATTCGTAGAGGCGCGTTTCGTCTTTCTCCATGTACGATGAGAGTTTCATCATTTGCCAAAGGGATACGAATGATTTTCTTATGACAAATAACCTCGGCTTTATTCTTGGACAACCAGTCTATTCCGACTACTACATCGAAGCTACCCAATTAAATAGGTAAGAGGTCGATGCTAAAATTCCGTTCGCCCAGTTCTAATGAGTAGCCTCTAACGACTTCTCCCGATTCAACAAGTTTACCATTGGCTAGTTCTATGGAATAAGGGATTTCTAATCTACTAGATTCTATTCCAAGCATACGTTTAAATTCCACAGACATGAAGCTATAATCGGCGCCAGTGTCAAATAATATGGATGCAAAGTGATTGTTAATGAGAAACGTACCGGTGACCACGTTAGGGTCCTCGCGTGCGTTCTTTGCTCCAATCACAAATGCTCGAGCCTGAGCATTGTTTCCCTCTGGGCGGTCCTTCATGAAATGATCATTGCTTCCACATCTGAAGCATCCTTGGTTCCGCCCTTTCCCGTTACCGTTCTTGTTACCAGCACCGTTTCCATTTCGGTTCTTTCCTTTTCCCCAACAGTCTTCTGTTTGATGACCCAACTTACCACATTTGTCGCACCTTGGAATGCGACAAGCTCCTTCATGATGATACTTACATTTTTGCCATCTAGGCATGGTGCCTTGGTATCCTTTAGTTGCAGGGGTTTTCGTTTCCTGAGGCGGGTTAGTGTCACGCTTCTTGCTGAAACCCTTGTTGTTGCGAGTTGCTTGGTTCAAACTTGTATGCTTTCTCTTTTTGTCACCGGACGACTCAGCATGTGTCTCGGTCTTATCTGTTGGGTTCAGTGATAACTTCTTCATACGAACACAATCTTCAATTAGGCTGACAGCCAGAGTTACGGCCTCAGTGATTGTTTGTGGTTTGGCCGACGTCACCATGCCACGAAACTCTGGGGCCAGTCCCCAAATGTAGCGTTCAACGCGCTTGAATTCGAGAGTCACCATGTAGGGAAGCACTCTAGACAGATCGTGGAACCTTCGAGTATAGCCATTGATGTCAGCACCTTCCATGGTCAAGGGCCAGAACTCCGTTTCCAGCCTTTGGATTTCTGTACGAGAGCAGTACTTCTCTCTCATCCTTTCCTTCAGTTCTTCCCAAGTTAGGCCATAAGCGACATCATCACCCAAAGTTTGGGCTTGCAGGTTCCACCAAGTCAGAGCTTCATCGACAAACAATCCGGTAGCAAAAGTGACTTGCTGATCCGCGGTACACTTGCTCATGCGGATAGTAGCTTCAGTCTTCTCCGTCCAGCACACAAATGCTACCGCACCTCTTGTGCCGTCATAGTTCATCGGCTTGCAGTCGAGGAACTGCTTGAAAGTGCAGCCTGGAATTGATTCAACCAATTCACATGTGAGAAATCGAAGAAATAATGAAACAAGGACCGTTCATAAATTTCTCCATGCTTAGAAAATCGTCTTAAGGTTACCTTGAGCTGCGTTGCCTCCAGACGAATCCCCATGCCCGTTACGTCTAGCGTTGCTTGGTCCTCCACTGTCTTGAGTACGGTTTGCCTCATATTGGGCGATAGCAGCGGAGATCCTTTCTTCCAGTAGAGCGTTCAGCTCTTCGGCCGTTCTTGGCAGTGGTGGAGGAGGAGGTTGATCATCATTGCGAGCATTCACAGCTTTTCTAGGTGCCATGTTCTGACAGAACATAACACAAAAGGGTTAACTATTTGTTTGATATCGTCATACTAGACAATAGTAGTATATATATTCACAAGTATATACCACATAAGTGACATCAAACAATTATTACTCTAGCAGAGTACTTAGTAGGCTTGCACTGAGGGAATCTACACGTGACAAGACTTGCTGTGGTTTCTGTGCACTGAATCCCATAATTATGTATGCATCCATAATTACGTAACTCCTTGCACAGTCCGCACAGTTCGTTTCATCCTCGTACTTCTTCCTTCAGATGGGCCATCGCTTTTAGGTAAAGTCACGTATACTTGTGACATCCTACTTCTAGTACATGCTAATTATCACACATAATTGCAATTAACTCTTAATCACATACTAGTCCTACTCTCGTGCACCCTAAGTCTCGTAGTGGATGTCGCAGGACGTTTTTTGCAATGAGAACTCTTTGAAAATTGTTTTCGTGAAAGGATCCTAGAGATTGTAGACTAGACTCGAGAAGGAATCCTGGTTCACTACAATCGCAGCTCTGATACCAATCTGTCACACCTCTTTCTGCGGCGGAAGCACGAGGTGTGTTCATGAAAGGTTCTCATTGCATACGAAAGGTAAACATACTACATGCTCAAAAATAACTTCAAACATTACATTACTGAAAACATATGTCAAGTGTTTACAACACGAGATAACATATTGTCTTAAAAGTCACAACTTTATTTAAAGATAAACAAAGCGACATCCACGAGCATGAGTAAGACCACGCGCACATCCATCATAGTTACCTGAAATACAGGTGAGTTTTTGGAAAAAACATCAACATAATATTGGTGTGAATTCATGCAGTTTTTGTATTTCACGTTTGTATACTTTATATGAAAACATAGTTTGTGTCATGTATAAATCAAGTTTTCATATATAAATCAAGTATTCATGTATACACCACGTACTCATGTAAAGTTCAAGTTTTTCTTGAGTACCCCACGTACTCAAGTATAATTCAAGTTTTTCTTGAGTACCCCGCGTACTTCAAGTATAATTCCCGTTTTATTGAGTACCCCACGTACTCAAGTATAATTCCCGTTTTTCTTAAGTACCCCTCGTACTCAAGTATAATTCAAGTTTTTCTTGAGTACCCCGCGTACTTCAAGTATAATTCCCGTTTTCTTGAGTACCCCACGTACACTAGTATAATTCAAGTTTTTCTTGACTACCCCACGTACTTCAAGTATAATTCCCGTTTTCTTGAGTACCCCACGTACTCAAGTATAATTCAAGTTTTCTTGAGTACCCCACGTACTTCAAGTATAAATCAAGTTTTAGTATGGTATGAATTTTATGTAAGTAAAGTATTCCTGTACGTATCAGGATTGTAAATGGGTTGCAAAGCCATTAACATGTGACACGACATAGGAAGTCACCAAACCTTAGGCATTTAGTTGGTATATTCTGAGACACAAAAGCACTACTCGATTCTCGCCCTCACCGAGAGTGTGGCTGCCTGGCACCCGTTTGATCTAACCTTTTGTTCTGCGGTCTAGGTATATTGTTGATTAATGGTGCTTCTGTACCCTATTTGTGACACGATTTCTCGCATCATTTCTCATAACGCATCATACTTGGTTCTCGTCCTCACTAAGTGCGTTTCTCGTATTCTTATATCTCGTCACACTTGGTTCTCGTACTCACCAAGTGTGCTTCTTTTTATCATACCATTTATAAACATAGTAATATTTGTACATGTATTTCACCCCCGAAGTTATAAAACTGAAAACAGTTAAAAAAAAAGGGGGAGCATGAACTCACAACTTTGCGTTCCTTGCGTCGTAAACTTCACCGGATTTGCTTAATTAACGTCGTAACCTATACGCGTTTTCTTAACGTTAGTCACTAGACTTGTGTCGCACAAGTACAGTCACTCTCTTTTGTATATATATTCTTGTGTTAAAAATATTTTATATTTTTAACTAAGTGTCTTACTTATATTATTTTCTCAAAAATAAATATAAGCTTTTTTGTATTTTGCACTTTGCACCCGAATTATGTATCTTGTATGTTGTATGTGTATTTTTGTGTTTATACTTCTCATGAGTATTCAATGTATTATTAAGTCTTAATACACTAGCACGTATAACACATACTATATACACTTAGCACAAAAGTTGGTGATCAAATAATATATATTTTTCTCTCAAAAATATATATACTTAATATCCATTTTTATTCTTGAAGAAATCCTTATTTCTTATCACCAAAAATTAGGGAAACCTTGGTAACATTTTTTTAAATACATTTTTAGGGAATAAGCTTCTTAAAAACTTATATTCTTCTAAGTGTCAAAATTTATAAAAATTTTGGCAGAGTTTCCCCTAAAAATGGAGGTTTCCCATGTTTTCAAAACATGTGTTTATTTTCTTTTAAAATCAACACAATATCAACAACATTCTTTATTTATCAATCTTGTCAAAACAAGCACACATCACAACTTATGAACTTGAAAGTTTGTAAAGATATGTAGTAAGTTACTAACAAGCACACATCACAACTTACATCTCACTAGTTCATGTTCTTAAACATGAACTAGCATGTCTAGATGATGATCCATCCTACTTCTACCAACAAACATCATCAAATAAATATAACAACACACGATCTACAAGATTTACACACACGTCTTTCCTTTATCCACCTTATTCATCCTATGTTCAAGACTTTATGTTATGTTCTTTAGTGTTCATGAATTTTTATCCATTAAATCACCTATTAACCACCATAAACAAGAACAAGATGATGATTTAGAGCACTTACTACTAGCACAAGGCTAGGGAAGTTCAAGAGAGTAAATGAAGTGGATAAAAGCAAATGAAGAAGGTCCTTCAAGATCCGCTTGCACCGAGCTTCGTTAGTGACCTTCTTACACCTTAATATCACCTTGGAATGGAAGGATGTGGATCGGAAATGAAAGTATGGGGAGGGGGTGTTTGGGCCGTAGCTTGAAGGAAGGAGAAGAGGAAGAATGGAGGTGATGGTGGTTGTGAAAGTTATGTCTCAATGTGCCATACTTATATCTATTTCAATACTTTAAATCTTGGTTATTATGTCTCTAGAGTACAAACATGATCCATTATTATATTAGAAAGAAATCCCATGAGGGATTTTGGTCTCCCAACTGTCCAACATAAGGGGGGAGGGGTATTGGTTGCATTTCAATTCCAATTATTTAATCTAGTTACAAGTTAAGTATTGGGTTTAGGTGTTTAAGTATGTTAAGTAATATATAGTGTGTTAGGGTGCTCGGGGACCCTAACTAGCTTAGAAGTAATATAAACAATGCTTCTAGCATTATTTTGGTGCTCCGGGTAATATCCGGTTGTTCGGTTAGACACCGGTTCGTTAAAGTGCTAAATTGCACCCTTTTAGTGTCTTTTAAGTACCCTTCTGCAATACTTTCGATTCCCGACACTTAGGGAAGTATTCTGGATGATAAAACGAAATTTTTGCATAATATTCATATGTTTAAATGCTGAATTGAGCTGAATTATATAAAATTATGCACTTAAAGTGCGTTTCGGGTGCTTTTTAGTGCTTATTTTTGCTTCCGGAGAGTATATATATTAAACCCTTGTATGTACTCTTGGGTTTTAATGTATTCTTGTTGTTGGACCTACACCTTGGCTCCAATTTTATTGACTGACTGCTTTCTGCAGTTCTGTTAACACATAGTGTCTTACCGGTGAGTTTACTTAGTATTTTTGACGCAACACTCTCGTTTATGCATAAAGCAATATTTTGTAGTATACAACGTGCATGAATTCACTTGTTTAATATGTGTTCAGACATTGCTGACAATTAAGCACATAATTGCAGTCATTAAATAATGATTAAAGTGTGCGGAAATTACCGGTTTGGTGCCAGTTGTCACAGGCGCTGCTCCAGGAGCCAGCTCGATTTGAAACTAGACTTGACGATGAGGCGGAAGACCAGGTAGTTCCTCAGGAAATACCTCAGGATAGTCACGTACAATTGGAAAGTCTTCGATCTTCTTATCTTTCTTCGAGGTTTCAGTAACGAGAGCCAGAATAGCAGTGTGGCCCTTTCGTAAACACTTCTGGGCCTTTAGGAAAGAGATGATGCTCACCACCGCACCACTCTTGTCACCACGTATCATAAGAGGTTCATCACCTGAACGAGGAATACGGAAAATCTTTTCATTGCAAAGAATCTCTGCTTGGTGTTGGGATAACCAGCCCATCCCAATGACAACGTCGAAACTACCCAGAACGATAGGAAGGAGGTCGATAGAGAAAGTGTGACCAGCAAGAATAAGATTACAACCCTTGACCATATGTGTGACCTCTACAGTGTGCTTGGTGTTCAATAGGGTTGGGGTACGCTTAAGCATTTGGCTAACTTTTAAGGACACGTAGCTAGTATCAGCACCCGAATCAAATAAAGTAGTAACATAAAATTCGTCTAGTAGGAACTTACCCATCACAACATTGGGATCATTCCTCGCTTCACCCTAGCCAATAACGAATACACGACCCCTTGCACCATTGCCGTTGTTACCCCCGTTGTTCCCATTCCCCTGGTTGTTATTATTGTTGTTGTTGTGGTTGTTGTTCTGGTTCCGGTTCAGTTGGGGACAATCTCTCTTGAAATGGCCTTCAGCTCCACACTGAAAGCACAGCTTGCACCGAGCTTCGTTAGTGACCTTCTTACACCTTAATATCACCTTGGAATGGAAGGATGTGGATCGAAAATGAAAGTATGGGGAGGGGGTGTTTGGGCCGTATCTTGAAGGAAGGAGAAGAGGAAGAATGGAGGTGATGGTGGTTGTGAAAGTTATGTCTCAATGTGCCATACTTATATCCATTTCAATACTTTAAATCCTGGTTATTATGTCTCTAGAGTACAAACATGATCCATTATTATATTAGAAAGAAATCCCATGAGGGATTTTGGTCTCCCAACCGTCCAACATAAGGGGGGGGGGTATTGGTTGCATTTCAATTCCAATTACTTAATCTAGTTACAAGTTAAGTATTAGGTTTAGGTGTTTAAGTATGTTAAGTAATATATAGTGTGTTAGGGTGCTCGGGGACCCTAACTAGCTTAGAAAAATATAAACAATGCTTCTAGCATTATTTTGGTGCTTCGGGTAATATCCGGTTGTTCGGTTAGACATCGGTTCGTTAAAGTGCTAAATTGCACCCTTTTAGTGTCTTTTAAGTACCCTTCTGCAATACTTTCGATTCCTGACACTTAGGGAAGTATTCTGGATGATAAAACGAAATTTCTGCATAATATTCATCATCATCATACTCAGTTAATCCCACCAATAGCAAAGCAAAGGTAGGGTCTGAGGAGGGTAAGATGTAGACAGCCTTACCTCTACCCCATAGGAATAGAGAGGCTGCTTCCAGTGAGACCCCCGGCTCGATAGTAGTTTTGCATCAAGCCGGACAGAAGGCACATAACACTCAGCACTCGGGACAAAGACCGATTAGTGAATGTACCCTTTTGTCTCTCAGCTATCAACGCCACCACTTGATGCAAAATTAACCGTCCTCAGCTTTTAACGTTATTTTCACAAAGTTAGTAAAATAACGTTAAAATTCGTGCACTTTCACTTTTGCCCCCGATGGCCCACACATATATACATTATATGCGCATACCGCAAGCGGGGCGGTTCTGCATAATATTCATATGTTTAAATGCTGAATTGAGCTGAATTATATAAAATTCTGCACTTAAAGTGCGTTTCGGGTGCTTTTTAGTGCTTATTTTTGCTTCCGGAGAGTATATATATTAAACCCTTGTATGTACTCTTGGGTTTTAATGTATTCTTGTTGTTGGACCTACACCTAGGCTCCAATTTTATTGACTTACTGCTTTCTGCAGTTCTGTTGACACATAGTGTCTTACCGGTGAGTTTACTTAGTATTTTTGACGCAACGCTCTCGTTTATGCATAAAGCAATATTTTGTAGTATACAACGTGCATGAATTCACTTGTTTAGTATGTGTTCAGACATTACTGACAATTAAGCACATAATTGCAGTCATTAAATAATGATTAAAGTGTACGGAAAATACCGGTTTGGTGCCAGTTGTCAGAGTCTCCCCCCGTTAAAAGAATTTCGTCCCGAAATTCAGGCTGAACTAACTCTCGCTGGAGTCTTCTTGAATAGGTGGGGATACTTTTCCTTGAACTGGTCTTCACATTCCCATGTGTACTCGGGTCCGTGCTTAGAGCTCCAACGTACTTTGACAAGTTTTACGCTGCTCCTCCTGGTCTTGTTGACTTTCCAGTCGGTAACCTCGACGGGTTGTTCTGTAAATCAGAGGGCGTCATCAATATGCACTTCATCCATCGGGATGATCACGTTTTCTTGTGTTGGACTCTTCTTCAGGTTGGATACAAGAAACGTATCATGTACTCCATTAAGTTCTTCCGGTAACTTCCATTTGTATGCCACGGTACCAATTCTTTCCAATATTCTGAATGGTCCGATGTATCGTGGATTCAGCTTTCCACGCTTTCCAAATCTGACTACGCCCTTCCAAGGTGAGACTTTTAACAACACTTTGTCTCCCACCTCGAATTCTACTGATTTTCTTTTCAGATCAGCGTAGCTCTTTTGTCGATCTCGAGCCGCCTTAATGCGCTCTCGGATCTGCGCAATCTTGTCGGTTGTCTCTTGTACAAGTTCAGGACCAACCATACGTTTATCTCCAGCGTCTGCCCAACATAAGGGCGATCGGCATTTGCGGCCATACAGAGCTTCGAACTGTGACAACTGGCACAAAACCGGTAATTTCCTTACACTTTAATTATTACTTAATGACTATAATTATGTGCTTAAACGTCAACATTGTCTGATTACATACTATACAAGTGAATTCATGCACGTTTAATACTACAAAATAATGCTTTGTGCATTAACGAGAGCGTTGCGTCAGTAATACTAGTAAACTCACTGGTAAGACACTATATGTCAACAACTCTGCAGAAGCAGTCAGACATTAGAACTAAGGCCTAGGTGTAGGTCCAACGTTAAGAATGCATTAAAACCCAAGAGTACATACAAGGGTTAACATATAGACGCTCCGAAGGCTAAAATACGCACTAAAAAGCACCCGAAACGCACTTTAAGTGCAGAATTTTATTAAATTCAGCTATGACCAGCTTTTAAACAAATAAACGTCATACAGAATTTACGTTTTATGGTCCAGAATATTTCCCTAAGTGTTGGGAATTAAAAGGGTTACAAAAGGACACCTTACGGAATAATTAAACAAATTAACGGAACAGTATCCGACCGAACAACCGGACATTACCCGGGACACCAAATTTTTGCCAAACATATTAATTATTTATTTCTTGGCTAGTCGTGATCCCCGTTTGCCAAAACACCCACTAAAATCAAATAAATAACACATGTGAAAGTTATAATGGAGATCTAACTTATGGTTGCCATTTAGTTGAAATGTTACACATTACCCCCCTCCCCCCAACCGAAAATCAGCCCTCATGGACCCCACCATATCATTCTTCCATGCTCCATATATTTTGATGAGATATTGTGGTAAGTATTGCTTGTGGAAGTAAACAAAAAAATTGGTGGACAATCTTGTATTTATCATGGCCAAAGATATCCACCATTAATACTCAAGATACACTCTCAATTCACCTCTCTCTCTCTCTCCCTCACGGCTGCCCCAAACCGAACCCACCACCACCTTCCAACATTCTTCATCTTCTTCATTTTCAAGTCCATTCAAAGCTTACAAGGTGATCCATGGAGGATGCAAGTTAAAGAGCTTTGTTGTGTTTCGAAGTGTGACAAGTGTGGAAAGTTGGGTCACCGCACTGAAGACTGTTGGGGAAAAGGAAGGAATGGAAATGGAAATCGCAACGGTGCTGGTAATGCGAATGGTGGGAATGGAAATGGCAATGGTAACAGGAATGGTAACGGGAATGGGCGGAACCAAGGATGCTTCAGTTGTGGAAGCAATGATCATTTCATGAAAGACTGCCCAAAAGGAAACAATGCTCAGGCTCGAGCATTTGTGATTGGAGCAAAGAACGCACGCGAGGACCCTAATGTGGTCACCGGTACGTTTCTCATTAACAATCACTTTGCATCCATATTATTTGACACTGGTGCCGACTATAGCTTCATGTCTGTGGAATTTAAACGCATGCTTGGAATAGAATCTAGTAGATTAGAAATTCCTTATTCTATAGAACTAGCCAATGGTAAATTTGTTGAGTCGGGCGAAGTTGTTAGAGGTTGCACATTGGAACTTGGTGAACGAAGATTTAGCATCGATCTCTTACCTATTCAATTGGGTAGCTTCGACGTAGTTGTCGGGATGGACTGGTTGTCCAAAAACAAAGCTGAAGTTATTTGTCACGAGAAAATCATTCGCATCCCTTTAGCGAATGACGAAACTCTCATTGTGCACGGAGAAAAACGAGACGCGCCTCTACGAATCATCAGTTGTATGAAGGCACAGAAGTGCTTAAGGAAGGGATGTGTTGCTTTTCTAGCGCATGTTGTAGACAAGAAGGCTGAGGAGCCGAAACTCGAAGACATTCCTGTGGTGAAGGAATTCTCTGATGTTTTTCCCGAAGATCTGCCAGGACTACCTCCGCAACGACAAGTCGAATTCCGTATAGACTTGGTTCCAGGAGCTGCTCCTGTAGCCAAGGCTCCCTATCGGCTTGCACCATCCGAAATGCAAGAATTATCTACACAACTTCAGGAGTTGTTGGATAAAGGGTTCATTAGGCCAAGCTTCTCACCCTGGGGAGGAGCTCCAGTATTGTTCGTAAAGAAGAAGGATGGAACTCTGCGGATGTGTATCGATTACAGAGAACTGAACAAGCTCACAGTCAAGAATCGGTATCCACTACCAAGGATTGATGACTTATTTGATCAATTGCAAGGATCAAGCTACTATTCCAAGATCGACCTTCGATCTGGATACCATCAATTGAGAATACAAGAGGAAAGCGTACCAAAGACTGCATTCAGAACACGCTATGGGCACTACGAGTTTCTTGTGATGCCATTTGGACTGACGAACGCACCAGCGGCCTTTATGGATCTGATGAACCGCGTTTGCAAACCATATCTCGATAAATTCGTGATTGTATTTATCGATGATATCCTGATATACTCACGAACGAAAGAAGAACACGAACAACACCTCAGGACCATTCTGGAACTACTGAAAAAGGAGAAACTTTATGCAAAGTTCTCAAAATGCGAATTTTGGATTCGCGAAGTACAATTTCTTGGTCACGTTGTGAATGAGAAGGGCATTCATGTAGACCCATCTAAGATAGGAGCCATAAAGAATTGGGAAGCTCCCAAAACCCCAACTGAAGTTCGTCAATTTTTGGGCTTAGCAGGCTATTATCGGCGATTCATTGAGAATTTCTCAAAGATAGCTCAACCGCTAACGACCCTTACACAGAAAGACAAGAAATACGACTGGGGTGACAAACAAGAAGAAGCCTTCCAACTACTCAAGAATAAGCTATGCGATGCACCAATACTATCGTTACCCGAAGGCACTGAAGACTTCGTGGTATACTGTGACGCTTCACGACAAGGCTTGGGTTGCGTACTCATGCAACGCCAGAAAGTCATCGCTTACGCTTCAAGACAATTGAAGGTTCATGAAAGAAACTATACCACTCATGACTTGGAACTAGGTGCGGTGGTATTCGCCTTGAAGATTTGGCGACATTATTTATATGGTACTCGATGTACAATCTTCACAGATCACAAAAGCCTACAACACATATTTGATCAGAAGGAATTGAATATGCGCCAGCGGCGATGGGTCGAGCTGCTAAATGATTACGACTGTGAGATTAAGTACCATCCTGGAAAGGCAAACGTTGTAGCAGACGCGCTAAGTCGAAAAGAAAGGGTTAAGACCCTAAGGGTTCGAGCATTGGAAATGATTATTAGAACGAACCTCACTATGCGCATTCGTGACGCACAACAAGAAGCTCTCAAGGAAGAAAATCGTAAGGTTGAATACCTCTGGGGTGCATTGAAATATATGGCGCCAAATGAAGAGGGAACCTTGTACTTTAAGAAGCGCATCTGGGTTCCGCTCTATGGTGGCATACGAGAAGTTATCCTTGATGAAGCGCACAAATCAAGATACTCGATCCATCCAGGATCAGACAAAATGTATCAAGACTTAAAAGAATACTATTGGTGGCCGAGACTCAAGAGCAATGTTGCTGTTTATGTTGGAAAATGCCTAACCTGTGCTAAGGTTAAGGCTGAATATCAGAAACCGTCCGGCCTACTACAACAACCAGAGATTCCCGTGTGGAAGTGGGAACAAATCTCGATGGACTTCATAACGAAATTACCCAGGACCCCGAGAGGGCATGATATGATATGGGTAATAGTTGATCGGTTAACAAAGTCTGCGCACTTCCTACCGATCCGAGAAAAAGACAGCACTGGAAAGCTTGGGGAGATATACTTAAGAGAAATTGTGGCACGACATGGAGTGCCAATCTCAATCATTTCAGACAGAGATGGACGCTTTGTCTCAAGAATCTGGCAATCATTTCAGGAAGCCTTTGGATCTCAGTTAGATCTGAGCACGGCATTCCATCCGCAAACAGACGGCCAGAGCGAACGGACTATACAAACGTTAGAAGATATGCTTCGCGCATGTGTCATGGATCTAGGCGGCAGCTGGGATACTCATCTACCTTTAGTTGAGTTCTCCTACAATAACAGTTATCATACGAGTATAAAAGCCGCACCGTTCGAAGCTCTGTATGGCCGCAAGTGCCGATCACCCTTATGTTGGGCAAACGCAGGAGATAAACGTATGGTTGGTCCTGAACTTGTACAAGAGACAACCGACAAGATTACGCAAATCCGAGAGCGCATTAAGGCGGCTCGGGATCGACAAAAGAGCTACGCTGATTTAGATCGAAAGCCATTAGATTTCGAGGTAGGAGACAAAGTGTTGTTAAAAGTCTCACCTTGGAAGGGCGTAGTAAGATTTAGAAAGCGTGGAAAGCTGAATCCACGATACATCGGACCATTCAGGATTTTGCAAAGAATTGGTACCGTGGCATACAAATTGGAATTACCGGAAGAACTTAACGGAGTGCATGATACGTTTCATGTATCCAACCTCAAGAAGAGTCCAACACGAGAAGACGTGATCATCCCTGCGGATGAAGTACATATTGATGACGCCCTCCGATTTACAGAACAACCAGTTGAGGTTACCGACTGGAAAGTCAACAAGACCAGGAGGAGCACTGTTAAACTTGTCAAAGTACGTTGGAACTCTAAGCACGGACCCGAGTACACATGGGAACGTGAAGACCAGTTCAAAGAAAAGTATCCCCACCTGTTCAAGAAGACTCCTGCGAGGGTTAGCTCAGCCTGAATTTCGGGACGAAATTCTTTTAACGGGGGGAGACTGTGACAACTGGCACAAAACCGGTAATTTCCTTACACTTTAATTATTACTTAATGACTATAATTATGTGCTTAAACGTCAACATTTTCTGATTACATACTATACAAGTGAATTCATGCACGTTTAATACTACAAAATAATGCTTTGTGCATTAACGAGAGCGTTGCGTCAGTAATACTAGTAAACTCACCGGTAAGACACTATATGTCAACAACTCTGCAGAAGCAGTCAGACATTAGAACTGAGGCCTAGGTGTAGGTCCAACGTTAAGAATGCATTAAAACCCAAGAGTACATACAAGGGTTAACATATAGACGCTCCGAAGGCTAAAATACGCACTAAAAAGCACCCGAAACGCACTTTAAGTGCAGAATTTTATTAAATTCAGCTATGACCAGCTTTTAAACAAATAAACATCATACAGAATTTACGTTTTATGGTCCAGAATATTTCCCTAAGTGTTGGGAATTAAAAGGGTTACAAAAGGACACCTTACGGAATAATTAAACAAATTAACGGAACAGTATCCGACCGAACAACCGGACATTACCCGGGACACCAAATTTTTGCCAAACATATTAATTATTTATTTCTTGGCTAGTCGTGATCCCCGTTTGCCAAAACACCCACTAAAATCAAATAAATAACACATGTGAAAGTTATAATGGAGATCTAACTTATGGTTGCCATTTAGTTGAAATGTTACACATTACCCCCCTCCCCCCAACCGAAAATCAGCCCTCATGGACCCCACCATATCATTCTTCCATGCTCCATATATTTTGATGAGATATTGTGGTAAGTATTGCTTGTGGAAGTAAACAAAAAAATTGGTGGACAATCTTGTATTTATCATGGCCAAAGATATCCACCATTAATACTCAAGATACACTCTCAATTCACCTCTCTCTCTCTCCCTCACGGCTGCCCCAAACCGAACCCACCACCACCTTCCAACATTCTTCATCTTCTTCATTTTCAAGTCCATTCAAAGCTTACAAGGTGATCCATGGAGGATGCAAGTTAAAGAGCTTTGTTCTTGTCTTGTTCACCATCTTTCCTCATCATCTTTGCACTAGAAATTCTACCCTAGTCTTGTGCTAGTAGTAAGTCTCATTACACCCTTGTTCATCTTATTTTTGGTGATCAAAAATTTGTAGTATGATGTTTATGGCTAAATCACAAGAATAAGAACACTAAGATGTTGAACATGAAACTTTACATAAAACTTGGACATAAAGGATTATATGAAGGTGAAAACTTGTTGGTTTAGGGTTGGTTAATACATATATGATGTGTGATCGTCAAACTCTTGTTAAACCCGTTAATCGGACACTTTTTAACACGATTTAGTAACATTTAAGACGTAAATAACATGCTGATGTACTTTTCCAGCCGCCTTCAACAGGCTGTAAACGGACTTTAAAAACTCGAAAAACGGAATTTCTGAAGTCTAAATTGTGTATTTTCGAAAAACGAAGAAAATGGCGCTGGAATCGTATTTTTTTGAGGTCGTTTACTATTTTAAAAGTCTGTTTTTACGACAGCAGCTAAGGCTGAGTTTAACTGCAGTAAAATGGGCTGTACGTTTTCGATCACAACTTAAAACCTGAACCGAACCGGCCCCTGAAACTTTTATCAAAGATGGTCACGGATGTATTTATGACCCTCGAACTGGAATTTCGATAAACGGACTTACGAGGAATTTTTGACGAATTTTTCCGTAAACTGTGATCATAATGTGACAAATCTGATCACAGTTCGGTAAACGATTTTCTATAAATTATAGATAATGAACTAGACCCCGATATTTTTACACAATAATTTGTGGGTCGATTAAGACGTTCCGCAAAAATTTGGGAATTTTTGGAACAAATTAAGTATTTTATTTACTCGTCCGAAAACAGTCCAGTTTTTCACATATTGAAACTGAAACGACAAGGATAGTATTTTGCATATTCAAACGTAAGGGTTGATTGTTGATGATCATGGTTTGATTTCAAAAAGGAAAATGATATGCTACTTAGCATGGACACCTCCGTTTACAAAGGAGGCTATGGCGAAATTTTCTGAAAATCCTAACACTTAGTAAATATTTTCTAGACAAATGTTTGCTAGTGTGTTCTAAACTATGATTTTCGAATACAAACCTCGCCATAATTTTTGTAACAAAAATACACATACAGCGTACAAGATACATAACTCGGGTGCAAAGTGCAAAATACAAGAAACTTATATTTATTTTTTTGAGAAAATAATATAAGTAAGATACTTAGTTAAAAATGTAAATTATTTTTAACACAAGAATACATATACAAAAGACAGTGACTTGTACTTGTGCGATACAAGTCTAGTGACTAACGATAATAAAACACGTTTAGGTCATGACGCTATATAAGCAAATCCGGTGAAGTTTACGACGCAAGGAACGCAAAGTTGTGAGTTCATGCTCCCCCTTTTCTCTTAACTGTTTTCAGTTTTATAACTTCGGGGGTGAAATACATGTACAAATACGACAATATTTACAAATGATATGATGGATACAAAAATTGAGGAATGATACGAGAAATCGTGTCACGAATAGGGTACCATAAGCACCATTAATCGTGTACATACTAAGACCGCAGAACAGAAGGTTAGATCTAACGGGTTCCGGGCAGCCCCACTCTTGGTGACAACTAGAGCCGAGTAGTGTTTTTGTGTCTCAGTCGTGAATCGACTACTAGAAAAATGCCTAAGGTTTGGTGACTTCCTATGTCGTGTCACATGTTAATGGCTTTGCAACCCATTAACACTTGATACATGTGGAAATACTTAATAGACTTGATTTATACATAAGCACGTGGTGTGCACAAAAGACTTGATTTATACATAAGCACGTGGTGTGCACAAAAGACTTGATTTATACATAAGCACGTGGTGTGCACAAAAGACTTGATTTATACCAGATACAAATTATGTTTTCATACATAGTATACAAACATGAAATACAAATACTGCATAAATTCACACCAACTTTATGTTGACGTTTTTCCAAAAACTCACATGTATTTCAGGTAACTAGGATGGATGTGCGCGCGGTTTTACTCATGCTCTTGGATGTCGCTTTGTTTATCTTTGAATAAAGTTGTAAACTTATCAGACAAAATGCTGTCTTGTGATGTAAACACTTAAACCATGTTTTCGGTTATGTAATGTTTGACATTTTGAAACTAATTTATGAGCATGTAGTATGTTTACCTTTCGTATGCAATGAGAACCTTTCATGATCACACCTCGTGCTTCCGCCGCAGAAAGGGGTGTGACAGTTTGGTATCAGAGCTGCGATTGTAGTGAACCAGGATTCCTTCTCGAGTCTAGACTACAATCTCTAGGATCCTTTCACGAAAACAATTTTCCAAAGAGTTTTCATTGCATAAAACATCCCGCGACATCCACTACCTGAAACTATTCACAAGAATCTAGAAAAGACACTACGAGACTTAGGGTGCACTGGAATAGCACTTGCCTTTAACTGAGAAATTACTTGCAATTATGTGTGATAATTAGCATATACTAGAAGTAGAATGTCACAAGTATATGTGACTTTACCTGAAAGCGATGGCCTATCTGAAGGAAGAAATACGAGGATGAAACGAACTGTGCGGACTGTGCAAGGGATTACGTAATTATGGATGCATACATAATTATGGAATTCAGTGCACAGTAATCACAGCAAGTCTTGTCACGTATAGATCCCCACAAGAAAAGGTCAAACGTGAACACCAGCCTATTAAATACTCTGCTAGAGTAATAATTGTTTGATGTCACTTATGTGGTATATGCCTGTGTATATATATACTACTACTGTCTAGTAAGACGATATTAAACAAAGGTCTAACCCTATTGTGTTATGTTCTGTCAGAACATGGCACCAAGAAAAGTTGTGAACGCCCGTGACCAACCTCCTCCTCCCCCACTGCCAAAAACTGCTGAAGAGCTGAACGCTCTACTAGAGGAAAGGATCTCCGCAGCTATCGCCCAGTACGAGGCAAACCGAACCCAAGACAGTGGCGGACCAAGCAATGCTAGACGTAATGGAGATTCATCTGGAGGCAACGCAGTTCAGGGCTGTACTTTCAAGCAGTTTCTCGACTGCAAACCAATGAACTATGACGGCACAGGAGGTGCAGTAGCGTTTGTACGCTGGACTGAGAAAACTGAAGCCACTATCCGTATGAGCAAGTGTACCGCGGATCAGCAAGTCACTTTTGCTACTGGATTGTTTGTCGATGAAGCTTTGACCTGGTGGAACTTGCAGGTCCAAACCTTGGGTGATGATGCCGCTTATGGCCTGACTTGGGATGAACTAAAGGAAAGAATGAGAGAGAAGTATTGCTCTCGTGCTGAACTCCAAAGATTGGAGACTGAATTCTGGCACTTAACCATGGTAGGTGCAGACATCACTGGGTATACTCGAAGGTTCCATGATTTGTCTAGGGTGATCCCCTATATGGTGACTCCCGAATTTAAGCGTGTTGAACGCTACATTTGGGGTCTGGCCTCAGAGTTCCGTGGCATGGTAACCTCGGCCAAACCTCAAACAATCACCGAGGCTGTAACTCTGGCTGTCAGCCTTACTGAAGATTGTGTTCGCATGAAGAAGTTATCACTGAACCCAACAGAAAATACCGAGACGCATGCTGAGTCGTCCGGTGACAAGAAAAGGAAACATGCAAACCTGAATCAAGCAACTCGTAACAACAGGGGTTCCAACAAGAAGCGTGACACTAACCCGCCGCAAGGGGCGAAATCTCTTGCAGCCATGAATGACCCTCCAACTAAAGGATACCTGGGCACTCTGCCCAAATGCAATCATTGCAAGCGTCATCACGAAGGGGTTTGTTGTGTTTCGAAGTGTGACAAGTGTGGAAAGTTGGGTCACCGCACTGAAGACTGTTGGGGAAAAGGAAGGAATGGAAATGGAAATCGCAACGGTGCTGGTAATGCGAATGGTGGGAATGGAAATGGCAATGGTAACAGGAATGGTAACGGGAATGGGCGGAACCAAGGATGCTTCAGTTGTGGAAGCAATGATCATTTCATGAAAGACTGCCCAAAAGGAAACAATGCTCAGGCTCGAGCATTTGTGATTGGAGCAAAGAACGCACGCGAGGACCCTAATGTGGTCACCGGTACGTTTCTCATTAACAATCACTTTGCATCCATATTATTTGACACTGGTGCCGACTATAGCTTCATGTCTGTGGAATTTAAACGCATGCTTGGAATAGAATCTAGTAGATTAGAAATTCCTTATTCTATAGAACTAGCCAATGGTAAACTTGTTGAGTCGGGCGAAGTTGTTAGAGGTTGCACATTGGAACTTGGTGAACGAAGATTTAGCATCGATCTCTTACCTATTCAATTGGGTAGCTTCGACGTAGTGGTCTGGATGGACTGGTTGTCCAAAAACAAAGCTGAAGTTATTTGTCACGAGAAAATCATTCGCATCCCTTTAGCGAATGACGAAACTCTCATTGTGCACGGAGAAAAACGAGACGCGCCTCTACGAATCATCAGTTGTATGAAGGCACAGAAGTGCTTAAGGAAGGGATGTGTTGCTTTTCTAGCGCATGTTGTAGACAAGAAGGCTGAGGAGCCGAAACTCGAAGGCATTCCTGTGGTGAAGGAATTCTCTGATGTTTTTCCCGAAGATCTGCCAGGACTACCTCCGCAACGACAAGTCGAATTCCGTATAGACTTGGTTCCAGGAGCTGCTCCTGTAGCCAAGGCTCCCTATCGGCTTGCACCATCCGAAATGCAAGAATTATCTACACAACTTCAGGAGTTGTTGGATAAAGGGTTCATTAGGCCAAGCTTCTCACCCTAGGGAGCTCCAGTATTGTTCGTAAAGAAGAAGGATGGAACTCTGCGGATGTGTATCGATTACAGAGAACTGAACAAGCTCACAGTCAAGAATCGGTATCCACTACCAAGGATTGATGACTTATTTGATCAATTGCAAGGATCAAGCTACTATTCCAAGATCGACCTTCGATCTGGATACCATCAATTGAGAATACAAGAGGAAAGCGTACCAAAGACTGCATTCAGAACACGCTATGGGCACTACGAGTTTCTTGTGATGCCATTTGGACTGACGAACGCACCAGCGGCCTTTATGGATCTGATGAACCGCGTTTGCAAACCATATCTCGATAACTTCGTGATTGTATTTATCGATGATATCCTGATATACTCACGAACGAAAGAAGAACACGAACAACACCTCAGGACCATTCTGGAACTACTGAAAAAGGAGAAACTTTATGCAAAGTTCTCAAAATGCGAATTTTGGATTCGCGAAGTACAATTTCTTGGTCACGTTGTGAATGAGAAGGGCATTCATGTAGACCCATCTAAGATAGGAGCCATAAAGAATTGGGAAGCTCCCAAAACCCCAACTGAAGTTCGTCAATTTTTGGGCTTAGCAGGCTATTATCGGCGATTCATTGAGAATTTCTCAAAGATAGCTCAACCGCTAACGACCCTTACACAGAAAGACAAGAAATACGACTGGGGTGACAAACAAGAAGAAGCCTTCCAACTACTCAAGAATAAGCTATGCGATGCACCAATACTATCGTTACCCGAAGGCACTGAAGACTTCGTGGTATACTGTGACGCTTCACGACAAGGCTTGGGTTGCGTACTCATGCAACGCCAGAAAGTCATCGCTTACGCTTCAAGACAATTGAAGGTTCATGAAAGAAACTATACCACTCACGACTTGGAACTAGGTGCGGTGGTATTCGCCTTGAAGATTTGGCGACATTATTTATATGGTTCTCGATGTACAATCTTCACAGATCACAAAAGCCTACAACACATATTTGATCAGAAGGAATTGAATATGCGCCAGCGGCGATGGGTCGAGCTGCTAAATGATTACGACTGTGAGATTAAGTACCATCCTGGAAAGGCAAACGTTGTAGCAGACGCGCTAAGTCGAAAAGAAAGGGTTAAGACCCTAAGGGTTCAAGCATTGGAAATGATTATTAGAACAAACCTCACTATGCGCATTCGTGACGCACAACAAGAAGCTCTCAAGGAAGAAAATCGTAAGGTTGAATACCTCCGGGGTGCATTGAAATATATGGCGCCAAATGAAGAGGGAACCTTGTACTTTAAGAAGCGCATCTGGGTTCCGCTCTATGGTGGCATACGAGAAGTCATCCTTGATGAAGCGCACAAATCAAGATACTCGATCCATCCAGGATCAGACAAAATGTATCAAGACTTAAAAGAATACTATTGGTGGCCGAGACTCAAGAGCGATGTTGCTGTTTATGTTGGAAAATGCCTAACCTGTGCTAAGGTTAAGGCTGAATATCAGAAACCGTCCGGCCTACTACAACAACCAGAGATTCCCGTGTGGAAGTGGGAACAAATCTCGATGGACTTCATAACGAAATTACCCAGGACCCCGAGAGGGCATGATATGATATGGGTAATAGTTGATCGGTTAACAAAGTCTGCGCACTTCCTACCGATCCGAGAAAAAGACAGCACTGGAAAGCTTGCGGAGATATACTTAAGAGAAATTGTGGCACGACATGGAGTGCCAATCTCAATCATTTCAGACAGAGATGGACGCTTTGTCTCAAGAATCTGGCAATCATTTCAGGAAGCCTTTGGATCTCAGTTAGATCTGAGCACGGCATTCCATCCGCAAACAGACGGCCAGAGCGAACGGACTATACAAACGTTAGAAGATATGCTTCGCGCATGTGTCATGGATCTAGGCGGCAGCTGGGATACTCATCTACCTTTAGTTGAGTTCTCCTACAATAACAGTTATCATACGAGTATAAAAGCCGCACCGTTCGAAGCTCTGTATGGCCGCAAGTGCCGATCACCCTTATGTTGGGCAAACGCAGGAGATAAACGTATGGTTGGTCCTGAACTTGTACAAGAGACAACCGACAAGATTACGCAAATCCGAGAGCGCATTAAGGCGGCTCGGGATCGACAAAAGAGCTACGCTGATTTAGATCGAAAGCCATTAGATTTCGAGGTAGGAGACAAAGTGTTGTTAAAAGTCTCACCTTGGAAGGGCGTAGTAAGATTTGGAAAGCGTGGAAAGCTGAATCCACGATACATCGGACCATTCAGGATTTTGCAAAGAATTGGTACCGTGGCATACAAATTGGAATTACCGGAAGAACTTAACGGAGTGTATGATACGTTTCATGTATCCAACCTCAAGAAGAGTCCAACACGAGAAGACGTGATCATCCCTGCGGATGAAGTACATATTGATGACGCCCTCCGATTTACAGAACAACCCGTTGAGGTTACCGACTGGAAAGTCAACAAGACCAGGAGGAGCACTGTTAAACTTGTCAAAGTACGTTGGAACTCTAAGCACGGACCCGAGTACACATGGGAACGTGAAGACCAGTTCAAAGAAAAGTATCCCCACCTGTTCAAGAAGACTCCTGCGAGGGTTAGCTCAGCCTGAATTTCGGGACGAAATTCTTTTAACGGGGGGAGACTGTGACAACTGGCACAAAACCGGTAATTTCCTTACACTTTAATTATTACTTAATGACTATAATTATGTGCTTAAACGTCAACATTGTCTGATTACATACTATACAAGTGAATTCATGCACGTTTAATACTACAAAATAATGCTTTGTGCATTAACGAGAGCGTTGCGTCAGTAATACTAGTAAACTCACCGGTAAGACACTATATGTCAACAACTCTGCAGAAGCAGTCAGACATTAGAACTGAGGCCTAGGTGTAGGTCCAACGTTAAGAATGCATTAAAACCCAAGAGTACATACAAGGGTTAACATATAGACGCTCCGAAGGCTAAAATACGCACTAAAAAGCACCCGAAACGCACTTTAAGTGCAGAATTTTATTAAATTCAGCTATGACCAGCTTTTAAACAAATAAACGTCATACAGAATTTACGTTTTATGGTCCAGAATATTTCCCTAAGTGTTGGGAATTAAAAGGGTTACAAAAGGACACCTTACGGAATAATTAAACAAATTAACGGAACAGTATCCGACCGAACAACCGGACATTACCCGGGACACCAAATTTTTGCCAAACATATTAATTATTTATTTCTTGGCTAGTCGTGATCCCCGTTTGCCAAAACACCCACTAAAATCAAATAAATAACACATGTGAAAGTTATAATGGAGATCTAACTTATGGTTGCCATTTAGTTGAAATGTTACACATTACCCCCCTCCCCCCAACCGAAAATCAGCCCTCATGGACCCCACCATATCATTCTTCCATGCTCCATATATTTTGATGAGATATTGTGGTAAGTATTGCTTGTGGAAGTAAACAAAAAAATTGGTGGACAATCTTGTATTTATCATGGCCAAAGATATCCACCATTAATACTCAAGATACACTCTCAATTCACCTCTCTCTCTCTCCCTCACGGCTGCCCCAAACCGAACCCACCACCACCTTCCAACATTCTTCATCTTCTTCATTTTCAAGTCCATTCAAAGCTTACAAGGTGATCCATGGAGGATGCAAGTTAAAGAGCTTTGTTCTTGTCTTGTTCACCATCTTTCCTCATCATCTTTGCACTAGAAATTCTACCCTAGCCTTGTGCTAGTAGTAAGTCTCATTACACCCTTGTTCATCTTATTTTTGGTGATCAAAAATTTGTAGTATGATGTTTATGGCTAAATCACAAGAATAAGAACACTAAGATGTTGAACATGAAACTTTACATAAAACTTGGACATAAAGGATTATATGAAGGTGAAAACTTGTTGGTTTAGGGTTGGTTAATACATATATGATGTGTGATCGTCAAACTCTTGTTAAACCCGTTAATCGGACACTTTTTAACACGATTTAGTAACATTTAAGACGTAAATAACATGCTGATGTACTTTTCCAGCCGCCTTCAACAGGCTGTAAACGGACTTTAAAAACTCGAAAAACGGAATTTATGAAGTCTAAATTGTGTATTTTCGAAAAACGAAGAAAATGGCGCTGGAATCGTATTTTTTTGAGGTCGTTTACTATTTTAAAAGTCTGTTTTTACGACAGCAGCTAAGGCTGAGTTTAACTGCAGTAAAATGGGCTGTACGTTTTCGATCACAACTTAAAACCTGAACCGAACCGGCCCCTGAAACTTTTATCAAAGATGGTCACGGATGTATTTATGACCCTCGAACTGGAATTTCGATAAACGGACTTACGAGGAATTTTTGACGAATTTTTCCGTAAACTGTGATCAGAATGTGACAAATCTGATCACAGTTCGGTAAACGATTTTCTATAAATTATAGATAATGAACTAGACCCCGATATTTTTACACAATAATTTGTGGGTCGATTAAGACGTTCCGCAAAAATTTGGGAATTTTTGGAACAAATTAAGTATTTTATTTACTCGTCCGAAAACAGTCCAGTTTTTCACATATTGAAACTGAAACGACAAGGATAGTATTTTGCATATTCAAACGTAAGGGTTGATTGTTGATGATCATGGTTTGATTTCAAAAAGGAAAATGATATGCTACTTAGCATGGACACCTCCGTTTACAAAGGAGGCTATGGCGAAATTTTCTGAAAATCCTAACACTTAGTAAATATTTTCTAGACAAATGTTTGCTAGTGTGTTCTAAACTATGATTTTCGAATACAAATCTCGCCATAATTTTTGTAACAAAAATACACATACAGCGTACAAGATACATAACTCGGGTGCAAAGTGCAAAATACAAGAAACTTATATTTATTTTTTTGAGAAAATAATATAAGTAAGATACTTAGTTAAAAATGTAAATTATTTTTAACACAAGAATACATATACAAAAGACAGTGACTTGTACTTGTGCGATACAAGTCTAGTGACTAACGATAATAAAACACGTTTAGGTCACGACGCTATATAAGCAAATCCGGTGAAGTTTACGACGCAAGGAACGCAAAGTTGTGAGTTCATGCTCCCCCTTTTCTCTTAACTGTTTTCAGTTTTATAACTTCGGGGGTGAAATACATGTACAAATACGACAATATTTACAAATGATATGATGTCACACCCTGGCTTTGCGGAAGCGTGGTATATTTTGGTGTGACTTCTTAATACCATAGCTTAATCATAACCAAGCTATATGAATTTAAAAACCATGCAAGTCATCATTAAGTTTAGAAATCAACATACATTACCATTGTTTAACGCGGACATACTCTAGTATCCAAAACCTTGTTCAATAACATTACAACTTAAAATAAAACATAAACGTGATTTAGGGATTATGCCTTGTCCAGGAAAGAGGCACAACCCTAAACCCAGATGACTTCATGAAAGGTTGCAGCGGAAAACGTTCATACCGTGCCAGAATCCGTTAATTTCCTGAAATACATGTGAGTTGAAAAATCAACAATAATGTTGAGCGAGTTCATGTGCAAGTGAGTAAGTAAAACTCTTGTAAGTATAAAAGTTTCCTGGTATGTAGCAGTGTAAGAGGACTTGTGATCACCAATGGTTTGCAAGGCCATTAGCATGTCGTGAAATGCAAGTAAGTAAGAAACAACCCTAGCCGATTTTGCGTTGGGTACCAAGTCACTCCGGATCCGTTCTGTTAGTCCTTCGAGAGGCCTGTTCTGTTGGACCGGGAGCTGGGCTCGCTACACCCAAATAGATCTACCGCTCGAGTCCCTCGGGGTTCTAACTACCCATTCACATGATCTAAACCTCCTTACGTTATTCATACCGTGTAAAAAGTACTTGTAAACAAAGTAACATGTATTTCACCCCCGCAGTTAAGTAAACTGAAAACAGTTAGAGAAAAGGGGGACATGAACTCACAGTGGATGCGTAAACTCTATCAAGCGTCTCTGAAGCAGTAATCTGTGCAACGACCTACAAGTGCTAATTCTATTAGACGGACGGCCGTGCTTTAGCTTTACAGTTTGTGTTTGCGGGAAATAGTTAGACAACTATTTCGTGTTACATTTTGTATATGCTTGATAGTTATTCTTCTTCCCAAGGATGGGGGATACAATACATGTGCGTAAGTTACGTTTTATCAATCATGTGGTAATGTAATTACCGGTGTAACTTATATGTTTATGGAAGCGTTCGCAAAGTTTTGGAATCATTAACGCTTGTAAATATTATTTTCACTCTAAAATAATATTTATGTATTTCACAAAATAATCATAAACAGTGTTGTGACAAATATATTTATCACGTTAATCCTTGTGAAAATCCCACCTCCGAATGTTTAGTAAAATATAGTACTGGCGAAATTTATGTTTCAAAAGTATGCCCAAAAATAGTTCTAACACTTGTTGTGTAAAAAGTCTAAGTGTTAGGTTTTTAGAAAATTTCGCCAGAGTTTCCTCTGTAACTGGAGGTGGCCACGCTTTTAAGCGTATCATTTTCTTTTAACAAATCAACTCAATCAACTTCTTTATTCAATCAAACAATTTCCGACACATCAAACTAGTCAATAAGTATGTAAATTTGCATAATCGCATGAACTTGCAGTTTTTCCGCATTAATAATGTAAATCATCCTTTTATATGTAGATTTCTATATAAAGTAACTTTAATCTTGTAAAAACCTCGTGTTTAGAGAAAACCGTCTTTACAACTTCTAGTAACTAGTGACAAATACACTTCTTTGTCGAATCTCTTTATTTTACAAGTGTCTATACACTTGTGGTTTATAAAAATCATATTTATTAGTGCAAGATCCATCTTTTAGAATAACATGATTTCTTTAAAGTGTGGTCTTTCAAAAATACCACTTGCGGATACGTAGATCCGCTAGTTTTAAACACCATTTTACCGGTTAAAACACTTTTACACAAGTAAAATAATTCTTTACAAGTTCATGTCTCTAAAATGTGGTAGTGTTCACCTTTAACCCTTGTATCTTTCAAAAACAAGCTTATGTGAAGATACGTGATTTTACAAAGTCGGGTTAAACGAAGATTTAAGCTACCACATTATAGATCGGGTCACAATAAGCACAAATTTCAAGTCCTACGACTTTTACACAAGACATATGCTATTAACCTCCATTTTAGTGATTTTACTAGACTTTAAGGATTCAAAACGCGTGTTTACGATATTTAACCGACGAAAGTTCTTTTACCCACTTTAGATATGTGTGAAAACGAGTTTTAAAGGTTATACCTCTAGCTCAAGGCTAGGGAAGATCTTTGACGAAAACCGCGTGGATAAAAGATAACGAGAGAGGTCCTTCGTGATCCGAGTGCACCAAAGCTCCTTATACGTGTCTTGTGATGTGTGAATGATCTTGGAATGGAGAGACAAGAACCGAAAATGTGGTGTGTGTGTTTGGTGTGTTCGGCCGAGAGCCACAAGAGAGAAAGAGAGTGTGAGTTGTGGTGAAAGTTAAGTGATAATCTCTAGTAGTTAGTGTGTGTATTTATAGGAAAACTCAAGGTGCTATTGTCCAATGGATAACATGTTCACTAGATACTTGACAACATTGGATTCAACAAGATTTTAAGTACAAGGTGGTACTCCCAAGGTGACCGATCGGTTGGGGGGGGGTCCATGGTTCGATTTTAAGTGTTAGTTAGGGAGTTTAGTTATGTTAATTAGGTTAGGTTAAGTATTAACCTTGTTAGTAATATAAAGTGTGTTATGGCGGGTGTTAGGGTAATCAGGGACCCTAACTGGCTCAGAAAAAAAAAAGTGATAGTGAAAATACTAATATTTTCATGTTCCGGGTAAAGTCCGGGTGTCCGGTTGGATAGTAATCCGTTAAAGTGTTACAAAAGACTTCAAAGTGTCGTTATTACATCTTTAGTGACACAATTTGTTTTCCCGACACTTTAGAAAGTGTCTAGTGATATTTTCTCATTTTTGGCACTTTACTAGTCAGCTAGAAGCTGGTTAAATTATTTAAAGTGCTGTGTTTGGTACTTAAAGTACGTTCTGGCACATCCGAATCAGTGTATCTTATCCCCTAGAGACGCGGTAACACAACCCTTATATCCTACACTCACTACCAGTGTAGTCAAAATATATGAGGCTCTTAACAGGCCTTGAGGCAGTATTTGCCTGATGCTGGTTATATCAGCATGTTTACTGTGTATCCGTTTGGTGCTACTGTGCTTTTTGTGCATCATGTTTGTCACTAGGGTTCAGCACGTAAATAATGTAGTGACAGCAAATAAAGTGTGATGCAAGTAAGTGCATGTATCAGTATGCAGGTAGCAGTTTATCAGCTAGTTTCAATCAAGCACAGAAATCAAGTAATAATTAATCATTAATTAAGTTGTACGGATACCTGGTTTTGTGCGGGTTGTCACATTCTCCCCCCGTTAGATAAATTTCGTCCCGAAATTTTAAGTTCTGCTTGTAGATGCAGTGTTCTTGGGAAATAAGTGGGGGTACTTTTCTTTCATTCGGTCCTCACGTTCCCATGTGAATTCAGGACCATGTCTGGCATTCCAACGCACCTTGACGAGTTTGACACTGCTCCGGCGGGTCTTGTTAACTTTCCAATCCGTGACCTCGACAGGTTCTTCAACGAAGTGGAGCGTGTCGTCAATGTGAATCTCGTCGATAGGAATGGCAACGTCAACTTGAGTTGGACTTTTCTTTAAATTGGATACATGAAATGTATCGTGAACACCATTTAGTTCAGCAGGTAGGTCCAACTTGTATGCTACTGTCCCAATTCTTTCCAGAATTCTAAAGGGACCAATGTAGCGTGGATTCAACTTTCCTCGCTTTCCAAAGCGCGCTACCCCTTTCCAGGGTGAAACCTTCAATAATACCATCTCTCCGACTTGGAAGTCCACATGCTTCCGGTTTGGATCCGCGTAGGCCTTTTGCCTGTGGCGAGCGGCTTCGATGCGTTTAAGAATTTGCGCGATCTTATCTGTCGTCTCTTGGACGATCTCGGGACCAGCAAGCTGCCTATCACCTGCGTCAGACCAACATAGTGGGGATCGGCACTTGCGTCCGTATAGGGCCTCAAACGGCGCAACACCAATACTGGTGTGGTAGCTGTTGTTATATGAGAATTCGACCAAGGGTAAGTGTTTATCCCAGCTACCTCCTAAATCCATAACACATGCCCTCAGCATGTCTTCCAATGTTTGTATTGTTCGCTCGCTCTGGCCATCGGTTTGCGGATGGAATGCAGTGCTCAGATTCAATTGTGAGCCAAAAGATTCTTGGAAAGATTGCCATATTCTTGACACAAATCTTCCGTCTCTATCAGAGATGATCGAGAGTGGTACTCCATGTCGTGCTACGATCTCTCTTATGTAAATTTCCGCAAGTTTACTAGTACTGTCTTTCTCCCTGATTGGCAGAAAATGTGCGGACTTTGTTAGGCGGTCAACAATCACCCAAATCATATCATGGCCTCTTGGCGTTCTTGGCAGTTTTGTAACAAAATCCATTGAGATTTGTTCCCATTTCCATTTGGGAATCTCAGGTTGTTGCAGAAGTCCCGAAGGCTTCTGGTATTCTGCCTTGACCTTAGCGCACGTTAAACATTTGCTCACATAGACGGCAACGTCGCCTTTCATCCTAGGCCACCAATAGTAATCTTTAAGATCCTGGTACATCTTATCCGATCCAGGGTGGATAGAGTACCGTGACTTGTGCGCTTCGTCGAAAATAACTTCCCTTAATCCACCAAACAGAGGAACCCAAATCCTTTTCTCAAAATGTAACGTCCCTTCCTCGTTTGGTACCAAAAGCTTCTCCATTCCCCGGAGATATTCCTCCTCAAGGTTTCCCTTCTTGAGAGCTTCCTTTTGTGCAGCACGAATGCGCGAGGGAAGGTCGGTTCGTACAATCATTTCCAAAGCTCTAACCCTTATGGGCTTGATTCTTTCTTTACGACTTAGGGCATCGGCTACTACGTTCGCCTTTCCCGGGTGATACTTGATCTCGCAGTCGTAATCGTTTAGTAACTCAACCCATCGTCTTTGCCTCATATTTAACTCCTTCTGGTTAAATATATGTTGTAGGCTCTTGTGATCTGTGAAAATTGTGCACTTCGTACCATACAGGTAGTGCCTCCAGATCTTTAGTGCAAAAACCACTGCGCCAAGCTCTAAATCATGTGTGGTATAATTCTTCTCGTGCACTTTCAGCTGGCGTGATGCGTAAGCAATGACCTTTTGGCGTTGCATCAACACACATCCCAATCCCTGACGTGATGCGTCGCAGTATACCACAAAATCGTCGGTACCTTCCGGTAGAGCTAAGATTGGCGCGTTGCAGAGCTTATCTTTCAATATCTGAAACGCTTCGTCCTGTTTGATTCCCCAATCAAACGTCTTATCCTTCTGGGTCAGGAGCGTCAACGGTTGAGCGATTTTCGAAAAATCCTCGATGAACCTTCGATAGTAGCCAGCCAAACCCAAGAATTGTCGAATCTCGGTTGGCGTTGTAGGCGTCTCCCAATTCTTGATTGCCTCGATCTTTGTGGGATCAACATGAATTCCATCCCTATTAACCACATGTCCAAGAAACTGGACTTCGCGTAGCCAAAACTCGCACTTGGAGAATTTGGCGTACAGTTGTTCCTTCCTTAGCAGCTCCAAAATGGTTCTAAGATGTTGTTCGTGTTCAGCCTTCGTCTTTGAGTAAATCAGGATGTCGTCGATGAATACAATCACGAACTTGTCTAAGTATGGCTTGCAAACTCTATTCATCAAGTCCATAAACACTGCAGGCGCATTGGTTAAACCAAATGGCATCACGAGGAACTCGTAGTGTCCATAACGAGTTCGGAAGGCTGTTTTCGGGATACTTTCCTCCTGTATCCTTAATTGATGGTATCCAGATCGAAGATCGATCTTAGAGTAACAGCTTGAACCTTGAAGTTGATCGAACAGATCGTCGATCCTTGGCAGTGGATACCTGTTCTTTATCGTCAGCTTGTTCAATTCTCTGTAGTCAATACACATACGGAAACTTCCGTCTTTCTTCTTGACAAACAAGACCGGAGCTCCCCAAGGCGAGAAGCTTGGTCGGATAAAACCTTTATCTAACAGCTCCTGAAGCTGTGTTGACAATTCCTGCATCTCTGATGGAGCAAGTCTGTATGGTGCCTTAGCCACAGGCGCGGCGCCTGGAACTAAGTCAATGTGAAACTCCACTTGCCTCTGAGGTGGCAGTCCAGGCAAGTCTTCTGGGAAGACTTCTGGATACTCCCTTACGACAGGGATGTCTTCGATTGTTGGCTCGGCAGCCTTCTTATCTACGATGTGTGCCAGAAAAGCAACACATCCATTCCGTAAACACTTCTTTGCCTTCAAGCAGCTGATGAATCTTAGCGGTGTGTCACGCTTCTCTCCGTGAACCACAATTGTCTCACCATCGTCAGTTGGGATACGAACAACTTTCTCGTGACATACTATCTCCGCCTTGTTCCTGGATAACCAATCCATTCCTACTACCACGTCGAAGCTTCCCAATGGGACCGGTAGTAGATCCAGAGTAAACTCGCGTTCTCCCAATTCTATCACACAACCTCTGATTACTTCGTCGGCTCCAACTAACTTTCCATTAGCTAATTCGATCGAATAGGGTATGTCTAACTTATTAGTAGCTAACCCAAGCATATTCTTAAATTCTAGTGATACGAAGCTATAATCGGCACCAGTATCAAATAAAACGGATGCATAGCGTTGATTGATAGGGAACGTACCGGTAACAACATTTGGATCTTGACGTGCTTCTCTAGCTTCAAGTTGAAACACTCTACCACGGGCTTGATTCAGTGTTGGGCAATTCTTCTTAAAATGCCCGATTTCCCCGCAATTGTAGCATCCGAGCCTTTGCCCATTACCATCCCCATTTCCAGCTGGGGTGTTGTTCTGGTTGGCATTGCCAGCCTGATTTGCAGTGTTGCCTCGGTTTCTGTTTCCTCCAAAATTTCCTTGCTGGCGATTCCCATTTCCACCACGGTTATCATTCCTATTTCCATATCCTCCCTGGCCTCCACGGCCGGCAGAGACCCAACAAGTATCCTTAGAGTGACCACGTTTCCCACACGCTTCACATACTTTTAGCCCACATTGACCAGAATGGTGACGCTGGCAGGCATTACACCTGGGATGGGTGCCCATATATCCTCTTCCTCTCCTTCCACTTCCAGCTGCACCCTGAGCTGGCGTGCTTGGTGCTCCTCTCTTACCATCACTGCTAACACTTTGTTTGAAGTTTGAAAACTTTCTTTTGTTACTTCCGGACGACTCAACATGCGTCTCTTTCTCCTTCGCCTTTACATCACCAAACTTGTTTAAACGAATCCCTTCCTCGGTGAGAGCCACGCTCAAATCGATGGCTTCAGTGATAGTCGCTGGTTTGGAGGAGGTTACCATGCTTATTATTTGGGGAGCCAAACCCCAAATGAAACGCTCGATTCGTTTGTATTCAGGCGTAACCATGTAAGGAACCACTTGAGATAGGTCATGAAACCTCTGAACGTACTCTGCTACTTTCGGACCATCCATCTTTAAGTGCCAGAATTCAGTCTCCAACCTCTGAATTTCTGCGCGTGAACAGTACTTCTTGCGCATCAGTTCTTTCAATTCGGCCCAAGTCAGGGCGTAGGCGGCAGCTTCGCCTAAGGTTTGGACTTGTAAGTTCCACCAAGATAGGGCTCCGTCGAGAAATAGCCCTGAAATGTATGTGACTTGTTGATCCTCAGCACATTTGCTCATGCGTATGACAGAGTCGGTCTTTTCAGCCCAGCGGGTAAAGGCAACTGCACCTCCCATGCCATCGAAGTTAACTGGTTTGCAGTCTAAGAACTGCTTGTAGGTGCATCCTGCACGTATGTTAAAACATGTGTTTGGCATTAGCATCACTGCTAAAATCTCCAACTAGTTCATGGTAGGTTCGAATGGCGTAGTATTACCGTGGGGTGGATTGTTATTGCCTTGATTAACACTTCCGCTCCCTCCTGGCTGAGAAGCTGCGTACTGCGCTATGGCAGCAGCAATGACTTGTTGAAGCTCTTCCTGAGTGGTAGGCATAGGCTGCTGTTGTCGTCTTGGCGGCATCTTTCTAAAAGATGGTTTAAGTTGGTTAGGCCATAGAAGGCTCCGATGTTACAATACGTAAATCAGTTCGTAATATAGTGTACGTATATAACGGTAGTAATAGTATAATCACACAGCATCTCATGTTATCACATATCACAAATATCAATCACACAACATCCCATACCATAACAATGCAAATAAGTAATCAAGCGAATCCAAAATATGGTGAGAAAACTGCGATTGCCATAATAATGAGACCACATCGTAATGTGTACATACAATCATCAATCACCGGGGCTACATCACCCCTGTCAAAAGCTACATCAGTATCAATACAACATCAAGTACATAACAAAAGTCAAATCATAACGTAGTCTCCTCAAAAATGTTGTGCAAGTAAAAGCAATCGCCGCCTTCTCACTCGCCTACCCATGTGGCATCGATGAGCTCAAGCAGATGGTGGTGGAGGAGGAGGAAAACGGGTATAAAACAAACGGCGCATCTCTAACCAATCTGCCTCCATCGCCTGCTGCGTGCGAATAACGGAGGCAATCTGCTGCTCCAAAGTAGCAAGACGAGCAGCATAGTCAGGGGGTAATGGTCGAAACGGCTGTAACGGAGAGGGTACCCGGCCATGGCTCTGACATGGCTGCAGGCGGGCTCTCTCCAACTCCTGTAGTCGCTGCTCATGCGACTCATGCTGGTGTACAAATGAAATCAATACATCCTCGATAGTGTGTCCCACGTGGAACCTGTGGTATGGATCAGTGGGTGGCATAGGGGAAAATGGTGACCACAGCAGTGGCTCACGTGTGGGGTCAAAGGGTGTCATCCCAAAAGGAGCAGTAATAGGTGGAACAAAAGGCATCTGTGGTAAGAAAGGCATGGGCATCGGTACATGCCCTGATGGGTGGGCTGAAGAGCCCTCTCCAGGCCCTGCTGGAGGTATGTATGTGGGAATCTGAAACGAAAAGTCAGTGTGTCTAGCGTCTGGAATCTGTGGGGGTAACGGTGGGACGTCCTCATCAGCCGGGATCCACCCGTGCTGTGCGGCCTCGTCCGGTGGATCCATCTGTGCCGCGAACGGTGCATGTCCGGGCTCTATGGGAACAGGATCAAATAAAGGGGCTACAACAGGGTCAACGGGTGCCAAGTGCTCAAATGGTGGGTCAACAGGTACAGCAACTATGGGTAGAGGATCGATGGGATCAACAGCAATGGGCTCAAGGGGTATATCTGCATGCATAGGGTCATGCTCTGGTAACACATCAAGAGCAGCTGCCTGCTCAGGGGCAAGGGCAGGCTCCAAGTCATCGAATGCCATATCAAAGTCAAAATCAGGGTCAATCGGGTCGAAAGGATCAATAGGATCAGCAGGATCCTCCATCATCTCGTACATAGGGACAAACTCCAAATCACGATCAGGGTCGAACCCTGGGGGAAACATAGGGTCGGAATCCTCCACGTCCTCGTGGTCAAAAGTGGGACTGGGGATGGGGGCGACAGAAGATGCATGATCAGAATCTGACTCGTGAGAGTAGTGCTGCGCACTAAGGGTATGTGTCGGTGCAGAAGCCACAGACTCAGAGGAGTTCTGGGCTGGGGAATGTGCAGGTGCCTCCGCAGCCGGAGCATCTGCAATCAGTAGAGGGGCAACAGCGGGTAGGGCCTCGCCCTGAACGTCCTCCATAGGCTCCACCTCAAATAAGTCGACGTCGTCCTCGTCGCCGTCGAATGGTAACTCCTGAACAGGGTAAGCAGCGAGGGGTATGGGAGCAGGGATCACCGCTAGTGGCAAATCCCCGGCCGGAATATCAATAGGGAGCTCATCGTCGCCATCAGGTAGGGCGAATGGCTGGAAGTCGTCATCGTCGGTACTGGTAAAGTCTGACGTGTACACCTCGTGCTCCGAGGACTCTAAATCATCTGACACAACACGCCTGGGGTTGGTGATGTCTGAACCACCTGAATCAGCCGGATCCATGTATCTGTAACATAAACACAAGTATGCACAAACAGTCAATCACATAATCAGATAATCACATAAGTCACCAAGTAGGGCATCACATAATTTCTCCTAGTCTTACTAGCCAAAACCATCTAGTCTACAAGACTGTTCTATCCTTCACTTAAACCAAACCTCGATCCTCCAGATCGAACCTTATAACAAATCAACGTGCTCAACTACCTTATTCACCTCGATCCTCCAGATCGATCCTATAACAAACCAACGTGCTCAACTACCTTAACCATCTCGATCCTCCAGATCGATCCTCAGCCCTCCAAGCTGAACTTATAATTAATAAAATGTGCTCAACATTTGTTTGTAAAAGTTGTGGATCTGGACTTAAGTGGTATGCAGAAAAATGTTTTCGTGAGAGCCCTAGTGATCATAGTCTAGACTCGAGACAGAATCCTAGTTCGCTATGATCAGAGCTCTGATACCAAGCTGTCACACCCTGGCTTTGCGGAAGCGTGGTATATTTTGGTGTGACTTCTTAATACCATAGCTTAATCATAACCAAGCTATATGAATTTAAAAACCATGCAAGTCATCATTAAGTTTAGAAATCAACATACATTACCATTGTTTAACGCGGACATACTCTAGTATCCAAAACCTTGTTCAATAACATTACAACTTAAAATAAAACATAAACGTGATTTAGGGATTATGCCTTGTCCAGGAAAGAGGCACAACCCTAAACCCAGATGACTTCATGAAAGGTTGCAGCGGAAAACGTTCATACCGTGCCAGAATCCGTTAATTTCCTGAAATACATGTGAGTTGAAAAATCAACAATAATGTTGAGCGAGTTCATGTGCAAGTGAGTAAGTAAAACTCTTGTAAGTATAAAAGTTTCCTGGTATGTAGCAGTGTAAGAGGACTTGTGATCACCAATGCTTTGCAAGGCCATTAGCATGTCGTGAAATGCAAGTAAGTAAGAAACAACCCTAGCCGATTTTGCGTTGGGTACCAAGTCACTCCGGATCCGTTCTGTTAGTCCTTCGAGAGGCCTGTTCTGTTGGACCGGGAGCTGGGCTCGCTACACCCAAATAGATCTACCGCTCGAGTCCCTCGGGGTTCTAACTACCCATTCACATGATCTAAACCTCCTTACGTTATTCATACCGTGTAAAAAGTACTTGTAAACAAAGTAACATGTATTTCACCCCCGCAGTTAAGTAAACTGAAAACAGTTAGAGAAAAGGGGGACATGAACTCACAGTGGATGCGTAAACTCTATCAAGCGTCTCTGAAGCAGTAATCTGTGCAACGACCTACAAGTGCTAATTCTATTAGACGGACGGCCGTGCTTTAGCTTTACAGTTTGTGTTTGCGGGAAATAGTTAGACAACTATTTCGTGTTACATTTTGTATATGCTTGATAGTTATTCTTCTTCCCAAGGATGGGGGATACAATACATGTGCGTAAGTTACGTTTTATCAATCATGTGGTAATGTAATTACCGGTGTAACTTATATGTTTATGGAAGCGTTCGCAAAGTTTTGGAATCATTAACGCTTGTAAATATTATTTTCACTCTAAAATAATATTTATGTATTTCACAAAATAATCATAAACAGTGTTGTGACAAATATATTTATCACGTTAATCCTTGTGAAAATCCCACCTCCGAATGTTTAGTAAAATATAGTACTGGCGAAATTTATGTTTCAAAAGTATGCCCAAAAATAGTTCTAACACTTGTTGTGTAAAAAGTCTAAGTGTTAGGTTTTTAGAAAATTTCGCCAGAGTTTCCTCTGTAACTGGAGGTGGCCACGCTTTTAAGCGTATCATTTTCTTTTAACAAATCAACTCAATCAACTTCTTTATTCAATCAAACAATTTCCGACACATCAAACTAGTCAATAAGTATGTAAATTTGCATAATCGCATGAACTTGCAGTTTTTCCGCATTAATAATGTAAATCATCCTTATATATGTAGATTTCTATATAAAGTAACTTTAATCTTGTAAAAACCTCGTGTTTAGAGAAAACCGTCTTTACAACTTCTAGTAACTAGTGACAAATACACTTCTTTGTCGGATCTCTTTATTTTACAAGTGTCTATACACTTGTGGTTTATAAAAATCATATTTATTAGTGCAAGATCCATCTTTTAGAATAACATGATTTCTTTAAAGTGTGGTCTTTCAAAAATACCACTTGCGGATACGTAGATCCGCTAGTTTTAAACACCATTTTACCGGTTAAAACACTTTTACACAAGTAAAATAATTCTTTACAAGTTCATGTCTCTAAAATGTGGTAGTGTTCACCTTTAACCCTTGTATCTTTCAAAAACAAGCTTATGTGAAGATACGTGATTTTACAAAGTCGGGTTAAACGAAGATTTAAGCTACCACATTATAGATCGGGTCACAATAAGCACAAATTTCAAGTCCTACGACTTTTACACAAGACATATGCTATTAACCTCCATTTTAGTGATTTTACTAGACTTTAAGGATTCAAAACGCGTGTTTACGATATTTAACCGACGAAAGTTCTTTTACCCACTTTAGATATGTGTGAAAACGAGTTTTAAAGGTTATACCTCTAGCTCAAGGCTAGGGAAGATCTTTGACGAAAACCGCGTGGATAAAAGATAACGAGAGAGGTCCTTCGTGATCCGAGTGCACCAAAGCTCCTTATACGTGTCTTGTGATGTGTGAATGATCTTGGAATGGAGAGACAAGAACCGAAAATGTGGTGTGTGTGTTTGGTGTGTTCGGCCGAGAGCCACAAGAGAGAAAGAGAGTGTGAGTTGTGGTGAAAGTTAAGTGATAATCTCTAGTAGTTAGTGTGTGTATTTATAGGAAAACTCAAGGTGCTATTGTCCAATGGATAACATGTTCACTAGATACTTGACAACATTGGATTCAACAAGATTTTAAGTACAAGGTGGTACTCCCAAGGTGACCGATCGGTTGGGGGGGGGGTCCATGGTTCGATTTTAAGTGTTAGTTAGGGAGTTTAGTTATGTTAATTAGGTTAGGTTAAGTATTAACCTTGTTAGTAATATAAAGTGTGTTATGGCGGGTGTTAGGGTAATCAGGGACCCTAACTGGCTCAGAAAAAAAAAGTGATAGTGAAAATACTAATATTTTCATGTTCCGGGTAAAGTCCGGGTGTCCGGTTGGATAGTAATCCGTTAAAGTGTTACAAAAGACTTCAAAGTGTCGTTATTACATCTTTAGTGACACAATTTGTTTTCCCGACACTTTAGAAAGTGTCTAGTGATATTTTCTCATTTTTGGCACTTTACTAGTCAGCTAGAAGCTGGTTAAATTATTTAAAGTGCTGTGTTTGGTACTTAAAGTACGTTCTGGCACATCCGAATCAGTGTATCTTATCCCCTAGAGACGCGGTAACACAACCCTTATATCCTACACTCACTACCAGTGTAGTCAAAATATATGAGGCTCTTAACAGGCCTTGAGGCAGTATTTGCCTGATGCTGGTTATATCAGCATGTTTACTGTGTATCCGTTTGGTGCTACTGTGCTTTTTGTGCATCATGTTTGTCACTAGGGTTCAGCACGTAAATAATGTAGTGACAGCAAATAAAGTGTGATGCAAGTAAGTGCATGTATCAGTATGCAGGTAGCAGTTTATCAGCTAGTTTCAATCAAGCACAGAAATCAAGTAATAATTAATCATTAATTAAGTTGTACGGATACCTGGTTTTGTGCGGGTTGTCACATATGATGGATACAAAAATTGAGGAATGATACGAGAAATCGTGTCACGAATAGGGTACCATAAGCACCATTAATCGTGTACATACTAAGACCGCAGAACAGAAGGTTAGATCTAACGGGTTCCGGGCAGCCCCACTCTTGGTGACAACTAGAGCCGAGTAGTGTTTTTGTGTCTCAGTCGTGAATCGACTACTAGAAAAATGCCTAAGGTTTGGTGACTTCCTATGTCGTGTCACATGTTAATGGCTTTGCAACCCATTAACACTTGATACATGTGGAAATACTTAATAGACTTGATTTATACATAAGCACGTGGTGTGCACAAAAGACTTGATTTATACATAAGCACGTGGTGTGCACAAAAGACTTGATTTATACATAAGCACGTGGTGTGCACAAAAGACTTGATTTATACCAGATACAAATTATGTTTTCATACATAGTATACAAACATGAAATACAAATACTGCATAAATTCACACCAACTTTATGTTGACGTTTTTCCAAAAACTCACATGTATTTCAGGTAACTAGGATGGATGTGCGCGCGGTTTTACTCATGCTCTTGGATGTCGCTTTGTTTATCTTTGAATAAAGTTGTAAACTTATCAGACAAAATGCTGTCTTGTGATGTAAACACTTAAACCATGTTTTCGGTTATGTAATGTTTGACATTTTGAAACTAATTTATGAGCATGTAGTATGTTTACCTTTCGTATGCAATGAGAACCTTTCATGATCACACCTCGTGCTTCCGCCGCAGAAAGGGGTGTGACACGAACGGCGCCGCTTTTATGCTCGTATGATAACTGTTATTGTAGGAAAACTCAACTAAAGCTAGATGAGTATCCCAGCTGCCGCCTAGATCCATGACACATGCGTGAAGCATATCTTCTAACGTTTGTATAGTCCATTCGCTATGGCCGTCTGTTTGCGGATGGAATGTCGTGCTTAGATCTAACTGAGATCCAAAGGCTTCCTGAAATGATTGCCAGATTCTTGAGACAAAGCATCCATCTCTGTCTGAAATGATTGAGATTGGCACTCCATGACGTGCCACAATTTCTCTTAAGTATATTTCAGCAAGCTTTCCAGTGCTGTCTTTTTCTCGGATCAGTAGGAAGTGCGCAGACTTCGTTAATCGATCAACTATTACCCATATCATATCGTGCCCTCTCGGGGTCCTGGGTAATTTCGTTATGAAGTCCATCGAGATTTGTTTCCACTTCCACACGGGAATCTCTAGTTGTTGTAGTAGGCTAGACGGTTTCTGATATTCGGCCTTAACCTTAGCACAGGTTAGGCATTTTCCAACATAGACAGCAACGTCGCTCTTGAGTCTCGGCCACCAATAATATTCTTTCAAGTCTTGATACATTTTGTCAGATCCTGGATGGATTGAATATCTCGATTTGTGGGCTTCATCAAGGATGACTTCTCGTATGCCACCATAGAGTGGAACCCAAATACGCTTCTTGAAGTATAAGGCTCCCTCTTCGTTTGGCACCATGTATTTCAGCATACCCCGTAGGTATTCAGCTTTACGGTTCTCTCCTTTAAGAGCTTCTTGTTGTGCATCACGAATGCGTGCAGTGAGGTTCGTTCGAATGGTCATTTCTAACGCTCGAACCCTTAGGGCCTTAACCCTTTCTTTTCGGCTCAACGCGTCCGCTACAACGTTTGCCTTTCCAGGATGGTACTTGATCTTACAGTCATAATCATTTAGCAGCTCAACCCATCGCCGCTGGCGCATATTCAATTCCTTCTGATCAAATATGTGTTGTAAGCTTTTGTGATCTGTGAAAATTGTACATCGAGTACCATATAAATAGTGTCGCCAGATCTTAAATGTAACATCTGTGCTTGTAATCATTGTGAACAGTACAATTATCAATAAAACAATGTTATTTGATCCCAATGTTTGTTTGGTTATGTTTTACATTTTTCATGTTTTGACTTTCATTCAATTTCAAACTCTACATCGCTTTCTTGAGAGTTATACGCAAACTGGTGCGTAAACATAGCCAGTTTAATGCGAAAAATACTTCGGAACATCAACATATACTTAACATACCTTAAATAACCCTTACATAACTTAGAAATAAGTTTTGAAGGCTTTGGTATGGCAAAAACAAGTTAATTCGCTTACAGGGACTAAACTTGACAAACTGCGAAAGTATGCCAATTTGAACTGTAACGAACATTCTGGAACATTACCATAAGTTAAACATACCATAAATATCCTTTACATAGCTTAGAAATAGGCTTTGAGGGGTTCGGTATGCTAAAATAAACTTTTGGGGTCATTCAGGGACTAAAAGCGTCAAAAAGTGCACAAGTTTGCATTTTCGCGCATAACTTACGTTCTGAATACATCCGAACATCCAAAAAATTATGTAAGCACTAAAATATTTTATTTTAGTGTTTGGCATAAGAAAAATCCATTCGTCACGCCATTTGGATCATTTTTCGCGCTTATGCGCATTCCGTCGTAATTAACCGAACAACGTAACCGTACGGCTAAACAAACCGACACCTGAGATATTTTTAACACATTTTAAGTTCCCTATACTTTAACTTCATTTTAGATCATTGAAATGGGGTTAACGGGGCTTAAACGTGTCAAAAAACGCATCGAAAACCAAGTTTTGAGGTTGCAGGGACTGAAACTGTAAATCTGCCAAACTAGGTCCGTAAGTAGGGGCCAGATGCAGCAAAACGTTTTTTTTTTTCAGCTATTAACAGCCCTTAACACTCTCCAAAGGCCAAGTGCCAAGTGTCAAACTCTTATGGTGGATGGCAAATGAGTTACCACAACTTTCCAACAAGTGTACGGCTTAGATCGTGCCCCCTTTTCCAAGAAATGATCGTAACGGTGAACCGAAAACTATAAATACCCACCTCCACCCTTCACTTTTCCTCACAAGAATCTGATCTAATGTGCTCTAAGTTGAAACCTTTGTTTCATACCTGAGCTATTTTGATCTAGATTAGCATTCGGGGACCCTTCGTAAGTGTTCCTTCGTTCTTTTATTTCTTTTCGAGTCCGAAAGTCAAACTTTGTTTGACTTTCTGCATTGACCAGTTTATGGTCAATGCGAAGTTCGTTTGAACTTCGCAACGTGATTGTAATCACGATGGTTATAGTCCCCTGTGACTATGCCTACTGATTTCCACGTTGTCTAGGGTCGTAAGGGTAAGCGATCTGATAAATCGCTTATACCTTCGAACCCGACCCATTTGGTCGATCATTAGGATCCGACCAAACACATTAGGTGACCATAGTATATAGGGAATAACCTTCCGAGGTTATACCTTATGGTCGCTTCGTTTAAGTAGTTGTATGATAGGTAGTTTATATGCCTTAGGTAAATTACCAAAATACCCCTTTGATGCCAAAATTCATTTTAAACATATGTAACATAACTTTTGACATCTAAACTGATTTGACAACAATATTAGACATGTTAAGGCATATGTTACTTGTCATAGGACTAGTTAAGCGGTCCAAACGCGTTTCACGCGAGCGACGCGTTAAAGTAGCATAAGCTACCTAAACGGGTCGTAATGGGTCGTAAGCACTTATGTTAAGTTTCATTTAGGATGTAAGCTTTGTTAAACCATATTACACGAGTCTCCATACTCGTTTGGTTTACGAACCCGCATTCTATCCGATCTTCCGATTTAGGTCCGGTATATTAACATAGTTACCTATATTAGGTGCCGTTTGATTCCGTGATCTCTAGCATTGCTTGGTGGTTATCTTAGGACTTCTGAGCAATCTCAAGTGAGTACATAGACCCCTCTTTTACTGTTTTCCAAACTGTTTTGGGGTGAAACACATGTGCCTACTTGTTACTTTCATGCTTTCCATGTTTTCACATCATATACCTACTATGTTCGTTAGTACATTTTAGTACATTGTTTTACATTACATTTCATGCTATGTATGCCCATTGTGTGCGTACTTAGTACATTGTTTTACATTACATTTCATGTTATGTATGCCCATTGTGTGCGTACATAGTACATTGTTTTACATTACATTTCATGCTATGTATGCCCATTGTGTGCATACTTAGTACATTGCTTACATTACATTTCATGCTATGTATGTCCATTGTGTACATACTTAGTACATTTGTTTCACGTCACATGCTATGTATGTCCATTTGTTACATACTTAGTACAGTTGTTTTCATCACATGCTTACATTTTGGTATGACATTTGGTTTGTTTACATGGAACAATACATTCATTAACATTAGCTACGCCATTCGTTAGTAGGTAGTGGTACCATAGGAATTGACAACTCCCGTTCCTGAAATCCTGGGTTTGTTTGGATTGGAAGGAATGACCGAATTCGATATACATAACTTAGATAAACCTTTAATTTGTTTAAGGGTTTATCGCCACAGTCTCAAGGCTTGGATGTATGCATTTTCACAATACCGCATAGATGTTTATATCAGTATAGCATGCATTTGTTACACAAAACATAACTTTGATTTAAACCATGTTTTACTTCAATACCTTGTTTTTGTGCATTTTACATATGGTTTAGTTGATATATTTCACATACCATACATGACATTTTTGGATACACATTACATGATTTACATTTAGACATAAACATTTTGACCTTGATATACCCAATTCATGATTTACATTAAACACAGACATTTGATATGGTTTACACAATAACATTTTGACATTTGATTATACATAAACAATTTACATTGGTGGTTTGGTTTGAGTAAGTGATTTAAGTAACGAGGCATGTGTAATATGATACAAGCATGGTGGATACGCCGCTGGTACTTCCTATATATAAGTGTTTGTATGGTATTACATATCGTAGCGTTATTTAAATCATTTCAATTTATGACACATGACATTTTATACAAATAACATACTTTTTACAAGACACTGTTTACAAACAACTTATCTTACACAAACTCATTTTTACATGGTTATTCATTTAACCTTACATTTATTTATACATATCATCTGAACTTATTGTTTTTCAAACGATTTACAAAACAAAGCAAATTACAAGGTTCATGACTAAACATTTTCTTAAACACAAGTCATGAATCATATTTTTACAAAACCTATGTATCTCACAGGCATTTTTTTGCTGAGGTACCTATTTTCACATGTGTTTTCAGAAGCTTTTCCATAGGATGATGATCGTGACACTAGGGCGGACCTGTGCCTTAGAGACTAAAAAATGGAGATAGACTAGTTTAATTATGTTACGAACTCTTTGTTCCTGTTTAAGACAATGTAACTCTTATGTTGATAAATAAAATTCAACTTTATATGCCATGGTTATGAAACAATTAATTATGTTACAACACTCCCCGACGTTTTCCGCCACGTTTTATATGTTATACGTGGTTGGGGTGTGACAGAAGAGTTGGTATCAGAGCCAATGGTTATAGGGAATTAGGTTATTAGTAATGCTTTGACCTAGACTATAACTTTCTAGGAACCTAACACAAGTTATCTTGTGTTTAGATGTTAAAACATGCACATCACCTATCCTTAGGTGAGTATCAAAACAAAAACCAAATTTTCCGAAACGATTTTTGAAAATCAATCATCTGTTTTTGGATAATTTATTACATGGTTTTGAACCCTCTTTTGTAAGGTTTTGAACCCTTCCAGTTTAACTAAAATTTTTGGCTTTATGCCTTTGAATTTTCAAAAATCTCGTCAAGGTTTTGGGTATTAAATAATGTGAACATGTGCAAACTGGAAGAGTGAATGCCTGTATTCTGGGTTTTCTGTCTAGGCAAGCACTTCGTATATATCTCATCAGACGCGAGACCAGTTGTGCTTACCTGGGAATTCTTGGGATGAGTGTTCACTTATAGGCGAGCATGTCTTCGCGGTACATTATTTTTGATCCATTTACTTTGATTAGTCACTGTGCGTCGTTTGTTTGCTTGGTAATGCGGACGAATGACCACCACCTTTGCTTCTGTTGATTTTGTTTCATCTCATTCTCTTCATCCAAACATCTCAGTCGTTCCCTTTCATATTTTCCTCTTTTAGAATGCCTCCTCGACGCGAAAACCAGATAGCGACTGCCGAACTGGCAGAAATCATTGCGCAACAGATGGCTGCTCAATTTCCAAATCTCTTTGCTCAATGGAACCAAGCCAACAACAACAACAATGCTCCATGCAAATACAAGGATTTTAACTCGGCTAAACCACTCAAGTTTAGTGGTTCTGAAGGAGCGACTGGGCTTCTTCAATGGTTCGAGAGCATTGAGAATACTTTTCACCACGTGCAGTGTCCTGACAATCGCAAGGTCGAGTTTTCTTCGATTGTGTTTCAGAAGAGGGCTCTTACATGGTGGAATGGGGTAATGAGAGACCGTGGTGCAGAAGTTGCTCTAGCACAAACATAGGCTGAACTTAGAGCTCTTATGATGAGGGAGTTTTGTCCTCGTCATGAACAACGAGCGTTGGAGAAGGAGTTTGATGACTTGAAAAAAGATAGTGGCGAGCACAGGGCATATACTGATAGGTTTGAGGAGTTGAGTCTGCTTTGCCCGACTATGGTTACCCCACTCGACAAGGCTATCGAAAGGTACATCGACGGCCTACCTGACTCAGTGCAAGACATCATTACTGGTAGTAACCCTGCCACACTCCGTCAGGCGATCGAGTTATCAGCAACATTGACTGAGTCGCAGATTCGGAAGAATAAATTACACAGGAAGGGTGACAAGGCCAAGAAACAGTCGTCTGACAAGGAAGATAGCAAGAAAGGTTAAAACAAGAATGGAAAGAATTTTGGTTCTTCGAGAGGGTCAAGGAAGCGTAAGGTTTCCCAAAATTTTGCTGTCACTACCCAAGCTAACCAGGCAGCTCCCAACCAACCCGTGCAGCCTCCAGCGAAGAAGCCCTATTCAGGGAATGCACCTTTGTGCAATAGATGCAACAGTCACCATCAGCCGCAACATCAGTGCCGTTTCTGTACTAACTGTGGGAAGTCGGGTCATCTTGCCGATGTTTGTCGGTTCGCTCAAAATCGCGCAGCTCAGAACCCGGCTCAACAAGTTGCTCAGCCTCCTGCTCAGCAACAGGGTCAAGCTGCACGACCACACTACCCACCAGGTGCTTGTTATAACTGTGGGGATCTGACCCATTACAGAAACCGGTGCCCAAGGCTGGCTAACCAGAATCAGAATCCAAATCAGAATCAGGCTCCGGCTCGAGGGTGAGTTTTCAACATGAATGCTCAAGAGGCACAAGCAGACAATGAAGTGGTGAACGGTACATTTTTTTATTAATAATCAGCCTGCATCTGTTCTTTTTTATTCGGGTGCCGACAAGAGTTTTGTGTCATTGTCTTTTGAGCCAATGCTTCGCGTGTCTAGAACAAAACTAGGTAAACCTTTGACAGTAGAGGTTGCTAGTGGTGAACCCATTATTCTTGATTCTGTTCTTCGCAACTGCCAGTTGAACCTTAACAACCATCTTTTTCCTATCGACCTCACGCCAATGCAACTTGGAAGCTTCGACGTCATTGTGGGTATGGATTGGTTATCCAAGCATCGCGCAGAGATAGTTTGTTCTGAGAAGATTGTTCATGTGCCGCTTTCGACAGGCGAGATCCTACAGGTTCAAGGTGAGAAGCCGTCTGGTGGCCTCAAGCTCATGTCTTGTTTTAAAGCTCGGAAATATCTGCGGAAGAACTATGTGGCTTTCTTAGCACATGTTACAGCAGATAAAGGCAAGGGTAAGTCTATTTCAGATATTCCTGTCGTTCGGGATTATTCTGAAGTATTCCCTGAAGACTTACCTGGTCTACCTCCAGCACGCCAAGTCGAGTTCCGTATTGATCTCGTACCTGGTGCAAATCCCATTGCCAGAGCTCCATACCGTCTTGCACCGTCTGAGATGCAAGAGTTGTCTAAACAACTTCAAGAGCTCTCTGACAAAGGTTTTATCCGTCCTAGCTTTTCATCCTGGGGTGCTCCCGTTCTTTTTGTCAAGAAGAAGGATGGATCCTTTAGGATGTGTATCGATTATCGTGAGCTTAACAAGCTTACCATCAAGAATCGATATCCTCTACCGCACATAGACGATCTCTTTGATCAGTTACAGGGCGCTTCTTATTTTTCGAAGATTGATCTGCGTTCCGGGTATCATCAACTTCGTGTGCATGAAGAAGATATTCCCAAGACAGCTTTCCGCACTCGTTATGGGCATTATGAGTTCACAGTCATGCCATTTGGTTTGACTAATGCTCCTGCTGTTTTCATGGACTTAATGAATAGGGTCTGCAAGCCTTATTTGGATCAGTTCGTCATTGTTTTTATTGACGACATCTTGATTTATTCTAAGACACGAGCTGGTCACGAGCAACATCTTCGTCTTACTCTGGAACTCCTAAAGAAAGAGCAACTTTTCGCCAAATTCTCCAAGTGCGAATTTTGGCTTAAAGAAGTTCAATTTTTGGGACATATCATCAACGAACGAGGTATTCATGTAGATCCCTCCAAGATCAGTGCGATCAAGGATTGGGATACGCCTACTACTCCTACTGAAGTTCGTTCTTTTCTGGGTCTGGCGGGTTATTACCGCCGCTTCATTGAAAACTTCTCAAAGATTGCAGTTCCTCTAACTGCTCTAACTCAGAAGAACAAACCCTTTGATTGGGGATTCAAGCAAGAGGAAGCTTTTCAACACTTGAAGCAGAAACTTTGTGACGCGCCTGTTCTAACTTTGCCTGAGGGCAATGATGATTTCGTCGTTTATTGCGATGCATCTAAATTGGGTCTTGGTTGTGTCCTGATGCAAAGGAACAAAGTCATAGCATACGCATCGAGGAAGTTGAAGATAAATGAGAAGAACTACACCACTCATGATCTTGAGTTGGGTGCAGTTGTTTTCGCTCTAAAGATCTGGAGACACTATTTGTACGGTACAAAATGTGTGGTTTTCACGGACCACAAAAGTCTTCAACATATCTTCAATCAGAAAGAACTCAACATGAGGCAACGACGTTGGGTCGAGCTTCTAAACGACTATGACTGCGAAATTCGCTACCATCCTGGTAAGGCGAATGTCGTAGCCGATGCATTGAGTCGTAAGGAACGTACTAAGCTTCATTGTGTACGTGTTCAATCTGTTATACAAGCTCGATCCGATATCCAAGCCCGCATTTCTCAGGCTCAACAATCTTGTGTTTCACAAGGTTTAATGGATAAGGAATTTCCCTATCACATAACACCTGATCTTGAACTGAAGGACAATGGATCATATTACTTCATGGACCGTTTGTGGGTCCCAAGCCAGGATGATCTTCGTACCTTGCTTATGAATGAAGCCCATAAGTCTCGTTATTCTATTCATCCGGGCTCAGATAAGATGTATAAGGATATTCGTATTCACTATTGGTGGCCTGGTATGAAGAAAGACATTGCCTTATACGTATCAAAATGCCTTACTTGTCTTAAGGTTAAGGCTGAACATCAACGTCCTTCGGGTTTATTGGTGCAACCAGAGATCCCAGTTTGGAAATGGGAAACCATTACTATGGATATTGTTACCAAACTTCCATGCACAAAGAAAGGTCATGATGCCATCTGGGTAGTTGTTGATCGTCTTACTAAGTCAGCGCATTTCTTGCCAATTCGTGAGGATTTTTCTGCTGACAAACTTGCTAAAATCTATGTGGATGAAATAGTAGCTCGACATGGTGTTCCTTTGAACATCATTTTTGACAGAGATGCTCGCTTCACTTCTCATTTTTGGAGAACCATGCAATCTGCTATGGGGACCCAACTTAATCTGAGCACGGCTTATCATCCGCAAACGGATGGTCAATTTGAGAGAACAATCCAGACTCTGGAGGATATCCTTAGAGCTTGTGTGATCGATTTTGGTGGTAGTTGGGATTCACATCTTCAGTTGATTGAATTCTCCTACAACAACAGTTATCACACCAGCATCAAAATGGCTCCTTTCGAGGCTCTATATGGTCGAAAATGTCGTTCACCAGTCTGCTGGAATGAGATCGGCGAGGCTCAACTTACTGGACCTGCCCTCATTTTAGAGACAACTGACAAGATTAAGAAAGTTCGTGATAACCTTCAGACAGCTAGAAGCCGTCAAAAGAGTTACGCGGACCCAAAACACAAGCCCTTGGAATTTCAAGTCGGTGATCGAGTATTACTTAAGGTCTCACCTTGGAAAGGTGTGATCAGATTTGGAAAGAAAGGAAAACTTGCACCTAGATACGTTGGACCATTCAAGATCGTCGAAAGAATCGGAAAGGTAGCCTACAGACTTGAGTTACCTCCTGAACTTGGAAATGTTCATCCAACTTTTCACGTGTCCAATCTCAAGAGGTGTTTAGCTGATGAGAACCTCCACATACCACTTGACGAAATTCGTGTGGGTAAAACACTGAAATTTGTTGAGAAGCCAGTAGAAATCATGGAACGTGAAGTCAAATGGCTTAAACGCAAACGCATTCCTTTGGTCAAAGTTCGCTGGGAAGCTAAACGTGGACCCGAGTTTACTTGGGAACGCGAAGATCAAATGAAGGCGAAATATCCGCATCTTTTCCCACGAGTTTCCTCTAAATAAATTTCGGGACGAAATTTCCACAAGTAGGGGAGACTGTAACATCTGTGCTTGTAATCATTGTGAACAGTACAATTATCAATAAAACAATGTTATTTGATCCCAATGTTTTTTTGGTTATGTTTTACATTTTTCATGTTTTGACTTTCATTCAATTTCAAACTCTACATCGCTTTCTAGAGAGTTATACGCAAACTGGTGCGTAAACGTAGCCAGTTTAATGCGAAAAATACTCCGGAACATCAACATATACTTAACATACCTTAAATAACCCTTACATAACTTAGAAATAAGTTTTTTCGGTATGCTAAAATAAACTTTTGGGGTCATTCAGGGACTAAAAGCGTCAAAAAGTGCACAAGTTTGCATTTTCGCGCATAACTTACGTTCTGAATACATCCGGACATCCAAAAATTTATGTAAGCACTAAAATATTTTATTTTAGTGTTTGGCATAAGAAAAATCCATTCGTCACGCCATTTGGATCATTTTTCGCGCTTATGCGTATTCCGTCGTAATTAACCGAACAACGTAAGCGTACGGCTAAACGAACTGACACCTGAGATATTTTTGAACACATTTTAAGTTCCCTATACTTTAACTTCATTTTAGAGCTTTGAAATGGGGTTAACGGGGCTTAAACGTGTCAAAAAACGCATCGAAAACCAAGTTTTGAGGTTGCAGGGACTGAAACTGTAAATCTGCCAAACTAGGTCCGTAAGTAGGGGCCAGATGCAGCAAAACGTTTTTTTTTTTCAGTTGTTAACAGCCCTTAACACTCTCCAAAGGCCAAGTTCCAAGTGTCAAACTCTTATGGTGGATGGCAAATGAGTTACAACAACTTTCCAACAAGTGTACGGCTTAGATCGTGCCCCCTTTTCCAAGAAATGATCCTAACGGTGAACCGAAAACTATAAATACCCACCTCCACCCTTCACTTTTCCTCACAAGAATCTGATCTAATGTGCTCTAAGTTGAAACCTTTGTTTCAGACCTGAGCTATTTTGATCTAGATTAGCAATCGGGGACCCTTCGTAAGTGTTCCTTCGTTCTTTTATTTCTTTTCGAGTCCGAAAATCAAACTTTGTTTGACTTTCTGCATTGACCAGTTTATGGTCAATGCGAAGTTCATTTTAACTTCGCAACGTGATTGTAATCACGGTGGTTATAGTCCCTTGTGACTATGCCTACTGATTTCCACGTTGTCTAGGGTCGTAAGGGTAAGCGACCTGATAAATCGCTTATACCTTCGAACCCGACCCATTTGGTCGATCATTAGGATCCGACCAAACACATTAGGTGACCATAGTATATAGGGAATAACCTTCCGAGGTTATACCTTATGGTCGCTTCGTTTAAGTAGTTGTATGATAGGTAGTTTATATGCCATAGGTAAATTACCAAAATACCCCATTGATGCCAAAATTCATTTTAAACATATCTAACATAACTTTTGACATCTAAACTGATTTGACAACAATATTAGACATGTTAAGGCATATGTTACTTGTCATAGGACTAGTTAAGCGGTCCGAACGCGTTTCACGCGAGCAACGCGTTAAAGTAGCATAAGCTACCTAAACGGGTTGTAATGGGTCCTAAGCACTTATGTTAGGTTTCATTTAGTATGTAGGCTTTGTTAAACCATATTACACGAGTCTCCATACTCGTTTGGTTTACGAACCCGCATTCTATCCGATCTTCCGATTTAGGTCCGGTATATTAACATAGTTACCTATATTAGGTGCCGTTTGATTCCGTGATCTCTAGCGTTGCTTGGTGGTTATCTTAGGACTTTTGAGCAATCTCAAGTGAGTACATAGACCCCTCTTTTACTGTTTTCCAAACTGTTTTGGGGTGAAACACATGTGCCTACTTGTTACTTTCATGCTTTCCATGTTTTCACATCATATACCTACTATGTTCGTTAGTACATTTCAGTACATTGTTTTATATTACATTTCATGCTATGTATGCCCATTGTGTGCGTACTTAGTACATTGTTTTACATTACATTTCATGTTATGTATGCCCATTGTGTGCGTACTTAGTACATTGTTTTACATTACATTTCATGCTATGTATGCCCATTGTGTGCGTACTTAGTACATTGCTTACATTACATTTCATGCTATGTATGTCCATTGTGTACATACTTAGTACATTTGTTTCACGTCACATGCTATGTATGTCCATTTGTTACATACTTAGTACAGTTGTTTTCATCACATGCTTACATTTTGGTATGACATTTGGTTTGCTTACATGGAACAATACATTCATTAACATTAGCTACGTCGTTCGTTAGTAGGGAGTTGTACCATAGGAATTGACAACTCCCGTTCCTGAAATCCTGGGTTTGTTTGGATTGGAAGGAATGACCGAATTCTATATACATAACTTAGATAAACCTTTAATTTATTTAAGGGTTTATCGCCACAGTCTCAAGGCTTGGATGTATGCATTTTCACAATACCGCATAGATGTTTATATCAGTATAGCATGCATTTGTTACACAAAACATAACTTTGATTTAAACCATGTTTTACTTCAATACCTTGTTTTTGTGCATTTTACATATGGTTTAGTTGATATATTTCACATACCATACATGACATTTTTGGATACACATTACATGATTTACATTTAGACATAAACATTTTGACCTTGATATACCCAATTCATGATTTACATTAAACACAGACATTTGATATGGTTTACACAATAACATTTTGACATTTGATTATACATAAAAAATTTACATTGGTGGTTTGGTTTGAGTAAGTGATTTAAGTAACGAGGCATGTGTAATATGATACAAGCATGGTGGATACGCCGCTGGTACTTCCTATATATAAGTGTTTGTATGGTATTACATATCGTAGCGTTATTTAAATCATTTCAATTTATGACACACGACATTTTATACAAATAACATACTTTTTACAAGACACTGTTTACAAACAACTTATCTTACACAAACTCATTTTTACATGGTTATTCATTTAACCTTACATTTATTTATACATATCATCTGAACTTATTGTTTTTCAAACGATTTACAAAACAAAGCAAATTACAAGGTTCATGACTAAACATTTTCTTAAACACAAGTCATGAATCATATTTTTACAAAACCTATATATCTCACAGGCATTTTTATGCTGACGTACCTATTTTCACATGTGTTTTCAGGAGCTTTTCCATAGGATGATGATCGTGACACTAGGGCGGACCTGTGCCTTAGAGACTAAAAAATGGAGATAGACTAGTTTAATTATGTTACGAACTCTTTGTTCCTGTTTAAGACAATGTAACTCTTATGTTGATAAATAAAATTCAACTTTATATGCCATGGTTATGAAACAATTAATTCTGTTACAACACTCCCCGACGTTTTCCGCCACGTTTTGTATGTTATACGTGGTCGGGGTGTGACATTCAAGGCGAATACCACCACACCTAGTTCCAAGTCGTGCATGGTGTAATTTCTCTCATGAACCTTCAATTGTCTTGAAGCGTAAGCGATGACTTTTTGGCGTTGCATGAGCACGCAACCTAAGCCTTGTCGTGAGGCGTTGCAGTATACCACGAAGTCTTCAGTGCCTTCGGGTAATGATAGTATTGGTGCATCGCATAGCTTGTTTTTAAGTAACTGGAAGGCTTCTTCCTGTTTGTAACCCCAGTCGTATTTCTTGTCTTTTTGAGTAAGGGTTGTTAGCGGTTGAGCTATCTTTAAGAAATTCTCGATGAATCGCCGATAATAGCCCGCTAAGCCCAAAAATTGTCGAACTTCAGTTGGGGTCTTGGGAGCTTCCCAATTCTTTATTGCTTCTATCTTGGACGGGTCTACATGAATGCCCTTCTCATTCACAACGTTACCAAGAAATTGTACTTCGCGAATCCAGAATTCGCATTTTGAGAACTTTGCATAAAGCTTCTCTTTCTTCAGTAGTTCCAAGATGGTTCTGAGATGTTGCTCGTGCTCTTCTTTCGTTCGCGAGTAAATCAGGATATCATCGATAAATACAATCACGAATTTATCGAGATATGGTTTGCATACGCGGTTCATCAGATCCATAAAGACCGCTGGTGCATTCGTCAGCCCAAATGGCATCACAAGAAATTCGTAGTGCCCATAGCGTGTTCTGAATGCAGTCTTTGGTACTCTTTCCTCTTGGATTCTCAGCTGATGGTATCCAGATCGAAGGTCGATCTTGGAATAGTAGCTTGATCCTTGCAGCTGATCAAATAAGTCATCGATCCTCGGTAGTGGATACCGATTCTTGATCGTGAGCTTGTTCAGTTCTTTGTAATCGATACACATCCGCAGTGTTCCATCCTTCTTCTTCACGAACAATACAGGAGCTTCCCAGGGTGAGAAGCTTGGCCTTATGAGTCCTTTATCCAACAACTCCTGGAGTTGTGTAGATAATTCTTGCATTTTGGATGGCGCAAGTCGATAGGGAGCCTTGGCCACAGGAGCGGCTCCTGGAACCAAGTCTATACGGAATTCAACTTGTCGTTGCGGAGGTAGTCCTGGCAGATCTTCGGGAAAAACATCAGGAAATTCCTTCACCACAGGAATGTCTTCGAGTTTAGGCTCCTCAGCCTTCGTGTCTATAACGTGTGCTAGGAAGGCAACACATCCTTTCCTTACGCACTTCTGTGCCTTCATACAACTGATGATTCGTAGAGGCGCGTTTCGTCTTTCTCCATGTACGATGAGAGTTTCATCATTTGCCAAAGGGATACGAATGATTTTCTTATGATAAATAACCTCGGCTTTATTCTTGGACAACCAGTCCATTCCGACTACTATATCGAAGCTACCCAATTGAATAGGTAAGAGGTCGATGCTAAAATTCCGTTCACCCAGTTCTAATGAGTAGCCTCTAACGACTTCGCCCGATTCAACAAGTTTACCATTGGCTAGTTCTATGGAATAAGGGATTTCTAATCTACTAGATTCTATTCCAAGCATGCGTTTAAATTCCACAGACATGAAGCTATAATCGGCGCCAGTGTCAAATAATATGGATGCAAAGTGATTGTTAATGAGAAACGTACCGGTGACCACGTTAGGGTCCTCGCGTGCGTTCTTTGCTCCAATCACAAATGCTCGAGCCTGAGCATTGTTTCCCTCTGGGCAGTCCTTCATGAAATGATCATTGCTTCCACATCTGAAGCATCCTTGGTTCCGCCCTTTCCCGTTACCGTTCTTGTTACCAGCACCGTTTCCATTTCGGTTCTTTCCTTTTCCCCAACAGTCTTCTGTTTGATGACCCAACTTACCACATTTGTCGCACCTTGGAATGCGACAAGCTCCTTCATGATGATACTTACATTTTTGCCATCTAGGCATGGTGCCTTGGTATCCTTTAGTTGCAGGGGTTTTCGTTTCCTGAGGCGGGTTAGTGTCACGCTTCTTGCTGAAACCCTTGTTGTTGCGAGTTGCTTGGTTCAAACTTGTATGCTTTCTCTTTTTGTCACCGGACGACTCAGCATGTGTCTCGGTCTTATCTGTTGGGTTCAGTGATAACTTCTTCATACGAACACAATCTTCAATTAGGCTGACAACCAGAGTTACGGCCTCAGTGATTGTTTGTGGTTTGGCCGACGTCACCATGCCACGAAACTCTGGGGCCAGTCCCCAAATGTAGCGTTCAACGCGCTTGAATTCGAGAGTCACCATGTAGGGAAGCACTCTAGACAGATCGTGGAACCTTCGAGTATAGCCATTGATGTCAGCACCTTCCATGGTCAAGTGCCAGAACTCCGTTTCCAGCCTTTGGAGTTCTGTACGAGAGCAGTACTTCTCTCTCATCCTTTCCTTTAGTTATTCCCAAGTTAGGCCATAAGCGACATCATCACCCAAAGTTTGGGCTTGCAGGTTCCACCAAGTCAGAGCTTCATCGACAAACAATCCGGTAGCAAAAGTGACTTACTGATCCGCGGTACACTTGCTCATGCGGATAGTAGCTTCAGTCTTCTCCGTCCAGCGCACAAATGCTACTGCACCTCTTGTGCCGTCATAGTTCATCGGCTTGCAGTCGAGGAACTGCTTGAAAGTGCAGCCTGGAATTGATTCAACCAATTCACATGTGAGCAATCGAAGAAATAATGAAACAAGGACCGTTCATAAATTTCTCCATGCTTAGAAAATTGTCTTAAGGTTACCTTGAGCTGCGTTGCCTCCAGACGAATCCCCATGCCCGTTACGTCTAGCGTTGCTTGGTCCTCCACTGTCTTGAATACGGTTTGCCTCGTATTGGGCGATAGCAGCGGAGATCCTTTCTTCCAGTAGAGCGTTCAGCTCTTCGGCCGTTCTTGGCAGTGGGGGAGGAGGAGGTTGATCATCATTGCGAGCATTCACAGCTTTTCTGGGTGCCATGTTCTGACAGAACATAACACAAAAGGGTTAACTATTTGTTTGATATCGTCATACTAGACAGTAGTAGTATATATATTCACAAGTATATACCACATAAGTGACATCAAACAATTATTACTCTAGCAGAGTACTTAGTAGGCTTGCACTGAGGGAATCTACACGTGACAAGACTTGCTGTGGTTTCTGTGCACTGAATCCCATAATTATGTATGCATACATAATTACGTAACTCCTTGCACAGTCCGCACAGTTCGTTTTATCCTCGTACTTCTTCCTTCAGATGGGCCATCGCTTTTAGGTAAAGTCACGTATACTTGTGACATCCTACTTCTAGTACATGCTAATTATCACACATAATTGCAATTAACTCTTAATCACATACGAGTGCTACTCTCGTGCACCCTAAGTCTCGTAGTGTCTTTTCTAGACTCATGTGAACAGTTTCAGGTAGTGGATGTCGCAGGACTTTTTTTGCAATGAGAACTCTTTGAAAATTGTTTTTGTGAAAGGATCCTAGAGATTGTAGACTAGACTCGAGAAGGAATCCTGGTTCACTACAATCGCAGCTCTGATACCAATCTGTCACACCTCTTTCTGCGGCGGAAGCACGAGGTGTGATCATGAAAGGTTGTCATTGCATACGAAAGGTAAACATACTACATGCTCAAAAATAACTTCAAACATTACATTACTGAAAACATATGTCAAGTGTTTACAACACGAGATAACATATTGTCTTAAAAGTCACAACTTTATTTAAAGATAAACAAAGCGACATCCACGAGCATGAGTAAGACCACGCGCACATCCATCCTAGTTACCTGAAATACAGGTGAGTTTTTGGAAAAACATCAACATAATGTTGGTGTGAATTCATGCAGTTTTTGTATTTCACGTTTGAATACTTTGTATGAAAACATAGTTTGTGTCATGTATAAATCAAGTTTTCATATATAAATCAAGTATTCATGTATACACCACATACTCATGTATAGTTCAAGTTTTTCTTGAGTACCCCACATACTCAAGTATAATTCCCGTTTTCTTGAGTACCCCACGTACTCAAGTATAATTCAAGTTTTTCTTAAGTACCCCGCGTACTTCAAGTATAATTCCCGTTTTCTTGAGTACCCCACGTACTCAAGTATAATTCCCGTTTTCTTGAGTACCCCACGTACTCAAGTATAATTCAAGTTTTTCTTGACTACCCCACGTACTTCAAGTATAATTCCCGTTTTCATGAGTACCCCACGTACTCAAGTATAATTCAAGTTTTCTTGAGTACCCCACGTACTTCAAGTATAAATCAAGTTTTAGTATGGTATGAATTTTATGTAAGTAAAGTATTCCTGTAAGTATCAGGATTGTAAATGGGTTGCAAAGCCATTAACATGTGACACGACATAGGAAGTCACCAAACCTTAGGCATTTAGTTGGTATATTATGAGACACAAAAGCACTACTCGATTCTCGCCCTCACCGAGAGTGTGGCTGCCCGGCACCCGTTAGATCTAACCTTTTGTTCTGCGGTCTAGGTATATTGTTGATTAATGGTGCTTCTGTACCCTATTTGTGACACGATTTCTCGCATCATTTCTCATAACACATCATACTTGGTTCTCGTCCTCACTAAGTGCGTTTCTCGTATTCTTATATCTCGTCACACTTGGTTCTCGTCCTCACCAAGTGTGCTTCTTTTTATCATACCATTTATAAACATAGTAATATTTGTACATGTATTTCACCCCCGAAGTTATAAAACTGAAAACAGTTAAAAAAAGGGGGAGCATGAACTCACAACTTTGCGTTCCTTGCGTCGTAAACTTCACCGGATTTGCTTAATTAACGTCGTAACCTATACGCGTTTTCTTAACGTTAGTCACTAGACTTGTGTCGCACAAGTACAGTCACTCTCTTTTGTGTATATATTCTTGTGTTAAAAATATTTTATATTTTTAACTAAGTGTCTTAGTTATATTATTTTCTCAAAAATAAATATAAGCTTTTTGTATTTTGCACTTTGCACCCGAATTATGTATCTTGTATGTTGTATGTGTATTTTTGTGTTTATACTTCTCATGAGTATTCAATGTATTATTAAGTCTTAATACACTAGCACGTATAACACATACTATATACACTTAGCACAAAAGTTGGTGATCAAATAATATATATTTTTCTCTAAAAAATATATATACTTAATATCCATTTTTATTCTTGAAGAAATCCTTATTTCTTATCACCAAAAATTAGGGAAACCTTGGTAACATTTTTTTAAATACATTTTTAGGGAATAAGCTTCTTAAAAACTTATATTTTTCTAAGTGTCAAAATTTATAAAAATTTTGGCAGAGTTTCCCCTAAAAATGGAGGTTTCCTATGTTTTCAAAACATGTGTTTATTTTCTTTTAAAATCAACACAATATCAACAACAATCAACAACATTCTGTATTTATCAATCTTGTCAAAACAAGCACATATCACAACTTATGAACTTGAAAGTTTGTAAAGATATGTAGTAAGTTACTATCATATTTAGTAGGTCTTGTTATCTTTAAAAATAAGTTTAGTTTCTTAAAAACTTTATTTTTAAAGAATATGTATTTTCACAACTTCAAGTCATGAATTTCAAAATATTTCTTTGTGAAATTTTCTTTCTACACAAGTGTTTATACACTTGTTTACTTTCTAAAAATGATTTTAGTTTATACAAGATCCGGGTTTTTAACAATCTAGTATCTTCCACTTGGTTTTTCCGAAAAACCACTTGTAGATCTTTAGATCTACAAGTTTACAACTTCATTTTACAAGAAAGCTCATGTTTATTCAAGTTCAAAGTTTCATGTATGGATGGTTTCATCATCCTTTAAGACTCTAATATTTACATCTCACTAGTTCATGTTCTTAAACATGAACTAGCATGTCTAGATGATGATCCACCCTACTTCTACCAACAAACATCATCAAATAAATATAACAACACAAGATCTACAAGATTTACACTCACATCTTTCCTTTATCCACCTTATTCATCCTATGTTTAAGACTTTATGTTATGTTCTTTAGTGTTCATGAATTTTTATCCATTAAATCACCTATTAACCACCATAAACAAGAACAAGATGATGATTTAGAGCACTTAGTACTAGCACAAGGCTAGGGAAGTTCAAGAGAGTAAATGAAGTGGATAAAAGCTAATGAAGAAGGTCCTTCAAGATCCGCTTGCACCGAGCTTCGTTAGTGACCTTCTTACACCTTAATATCACCTTGGAATGGAAGGATGTGCATCGAAAATGAAAGTACGGGGAGGGGGTGTTTGGGTCGTAGCTTGAAGGAAGGAGAAGAGGAAGAATGGAGGTGATGGTGGTTGTGAAAGTTATGTCTCAATGTGCCATACTTATATCCATTTCAATACTTTAAATCTTGGTTATTATGTCTCTAGAGTACAAACATGATCCATTATTATATTAGAAAGAAATCCCATGAGGGATTTTGGTCTCCCAACCGTCCAACATAAGGGGGGAGGGGTATTGGTTGCATTTCAATTCCAATTACTTAATCTAGTTACAAGTTAAGTATTGGGTTTAGGTGTTTAAGTATGTTAAGTAATATATAATGTGTTAGGGTGCTCGGGGACCCTAACTAGCTTAGAAAAATATAAACAATGCTTCTAGGATTATTTTGGTGCTCCGGGTAATATCCGGTTGTTCAGTTAGACACCGGTTCGTTAAAGTGCTAAATTGCACCCTTTTAGTGTCTTTTAAGTACCCTTCTGCAATACTTTCGATTCCCGACACTTAGGGAAGTATTCTGGATGATAAAACGAAATTTCTGCATAGTATTCATATGTTTAAATGCTGAATTGAGCTTAATTATATAAAATTATGCACTTAAAGTGCGTTTCGGGTGCTTTTTAGTGCTTATTTTTGCTTCCGGAGAGTATATATATTAAACCCTTGTATGTACTCTTGGGTTTTAATGTATTCTTGTTGTTGGACCTACACCTAGGCTCCAATTTTATTGACTGACTGCTTTCTGCAGTTCTGTTAACACATAGTGTCTTACCGGTGAGTTTACTTAGTATTTTTGACGCAACATTCTCGTTTATGCATAAAGCAATATTTTGTAGTATACAACGTGCATGAATTCACTTGTTTAATATGTGTTCAGACATAGCTGACAATTAAGCACATAATTGCAGTCATTAAATAATGATTAAAGTGTGCGGAAATTACCGGTTTGGTGCCAGTTGTCACAGGCGCTGCTCCAGGAGCCAGCTCGATTTGAAACTCGACTTGACGATGAGGCGGAAGACCAGGTAGTTCCTCAGGAAATACCTCAGGATAGTCACGTACAATTGGAAAGTCTTCGATCTTCTTCTCTTTCTTCGAGGTGTCAGTAACGAGAGCCAGAATAGCAGTGTGGCCCTTTCGTAAACACTTATGGGCCTTTAGGAAAGAGATGATGCTCACCACCGCACCACTCTTGTCGCCACGTATCATAAGAGGTTCATCACCTGAACGAGGAATACGGACAATCTTTTCGTTGCAAAGAATCTCTGCTTGGTGTTGGGATAACCAGTCCATCCCAATGACAACGTCGAAACTACCCAGAACGATAGGAAGGAGGTCGATAGAGAAAGTGTGACCAGCAAGAATAAGATTACAACCCTTGACTATATGTTTGACCTCTAAAATTTTACCATTAGCTAACTCTACAGTGTGCTTGGTGTTCAATAGGTTTGGGGTACGCTTAAGCATTTGGCTAACTTTTAAGGACAGGTAGCTAGTATCAGCACCCGAATCAAATAAAGTAGTAACATAAAAGTCGTCTAGTAGGAACTTACCCATCACAACATTGGGATCATTCCTCACTTCACCCTGGCCAATAACGAATACACGACCCCTTGCACCATTGTCGTTGTTACCCCCATTGTTCCCATTCCCCTGGTTGTTATTATTGTTTTTGTTGTGGTTGTTGTTCTGGTTCCGGTTCAGTTGGGGACAATCTCTCTTGAAGTGGCCTTCAGATCCACACTGAAAGCACCCTTTGTTGTTACCTTGCTGCTGCTGCTGGCGTTGATTCTGTGGGGCTTGTTGTTGCTGACGATTCTGGTTTACGGGGTATAAACTTCTGCAATCCTTTGCGGCATGGCCTGGCTTGTTGCACCGGTGACAGTTACTCCTGGTGCATGGCCCGCTGTGGTGTAGGTTACAGCGATTGCATTTGGGGTGATTTCCCTTGTACCCACCATGACTTTGACTACCAGATAATTGCTGACTAGGGCTCTTGTAGTCGTCAGTCCTTCTCTGCTGAGACTGGGACTGAACAGAAGTTGAACCTTTGCTTGAAGCTCCATCCCATTTTCGCTTGTTGTCACTAAGAGCATCTGAAGTAGCTGTATCACTAATGCGCTTTGGTAACCTGTTCTGCTCCACCGCCTGATCCGTGAGACGATGAGCTAACTTGATGACCTATTGAATGGTGCCTAGATTTGCTGAGGTTACATGACTTTGAATCTCTGGCACTAGACCCTTGAGATACAGTTCGATACGTTTGATGGGAGGGTCTACCATAGTAGGACACAAAGTAGCCAACTCATTTGATGTTTTCGTGTACGCTTCAATTTCTGATCCCGTCATCTTCAAGTTGTAAAACTCTACCTCCAGCTTATGAATGTCATCACGGCTACAGTATTCTTCTTTGATCAATTCCTTAAAATTGTTCCAGGGGGTGGCGTTAGCAGCAACTAACCCCAGCATTTGGACCTGAGCGTTCCACCACGTGAGCGCTATACCCTCAAGAGTACCAGTAGCATATTTCACCATGCGAGCCTCAGGGCATTCACACATCTCAAAGATAGATTCGAGCTTCTCAAACCAGTGGAGGAGGCCTACAGCTCCTTCAGTGCCGCTGAAAGTAGTGGGTCGGCAGTCCATAAAAGTTTTGAAGGTGCACACAGGTGGCTGAGCATGTTGACCTGTCGTGGGTGTAAGAAGGGACAAGGTTAAGCACAAGTGTTGGTTTACGAGATTAGGACCTAAAGATCCTAGAGTGAGTTTAGACTGCAGGATATACCTCATGCTTGTGCGGCTACAAGTGCCGCAGCAACTTGTTGGTTAATCAGAGCCGTCAACTGGGCTTCAGTCATGTTAACGCGTCCACTCATGATCTTCATATCAAAGGAAAACATGAGTGAGAGAGGTTCGTGGTAGTGCGACGACAGAGGAGAGTAAGCACACATGTGTTTCAAACTATCATTGCTACGTTTATCTAAGCATACCATAAACAAAGTTCTATGTAATCTAGCAAGTAGGCAATGTAACATAAATCATATCACCTAGAATGTCGAGTCTTGCACGTGGAGCGAAACGTCGTTGTGGATCGTTGAGCACTGTACAGGTTATAGTCTGGTTTTAACAAAAACTTTTTCCCTTATTAAAACCAAGTTCACTATAACCAATGGCTCTGATACCAATCTGTCACACCCCCAAAATCCACCTGCGAAGTATCACCGCTTGGAGGCGTGACTGGCCAGGATCAAGCCACCAATCATATTGAACAAGCATGTAAGTAATTATGAAAATCCAACCACTACAATTGGGGTCCAAACAAAACATAGTTTAAGTTGCAAGCAGAAGCATAACGTTTAAAAACCCAAAACAAGATATAAGTTCAAATGTTTCAATGTTTAACATGGCACACAATTGTCCATGTCCCACAACGACTCTTCCCCATGCAGACTCCAGCTAACTACCTATAGACCTGCAAAGCATGTAGTAACGAGTCAACAACAAAGTTGAGCGAGTTCACAGTTGGGTGTTGGTTTAAGTTATTCCAAAAACAGTTTCCTTTAACTGGCATCCTGCCGTGGGGGTTACCCCATAGTTGAAAACGTGTTCTGTTTATATATCGTTTACTCTGGCTATTCAGCCGTGGGGGCTACCCCATGTTTAATTATCTGGCTCTTCGGCCGTGGGGGCTACCCCATGTATATACTACTAGACTCGTTACCATATCGACTGCTGACTGTAGTCATGTTTATGTGCCCTGAACTATCAATGTCTATCATCATTGACGTACCCAGATCCATTAGTTCACGCCCATCCTCTACGGTACAGTGTGAGGCTTATCAGACCTAAATAGCGCTATCTAACTAATGACCCGCTCGCCATTGGCCCGGCGATTAAGTCGATATAAAAAGGAGGGACTTCGTGATAGAGTTTTGGTCTGGTGAAAGTTAACTGTCCATGAGGACGAGGAATTACATTCCTTTAACCCGTACTGTCCTACCCAAGAAACGACGAGGAATCCATATTCCTTAACCCATTCCCAACCCCTGGGAATCCCATGCTTTGTAGAAAGTGTGTGAACTCACCTTAGGTTAGCTCGGCAGATAAACGAAAGGTCAATCGAGTTGCTAGAGGTCAACCACGTCCTAACATGGTTACCATACAAGTCAGGTCTAGGTTCAAATAGTGCACATAAGTTTACACGGAACTAATAAGTCAATAACACGTGATGATCATCGTATACACACTGAACAGGTTAAGCAATTTAGTTAAACTCATAAAGCCCAAAGTTCAACTAATGCGATCCAACATGAACCCGGCCCAAACTATAAATAAGCCCAACAACTTGTACGGCCCAATAAACTAATCAACATTTAACTTGTGTGATCCATATAGTCTTGTGCGATCAGCTTTGTTACCCAGCCCAACAGTCTACGGCCCAACAGATATACATACGGCCCAATATTATAAACAGATAAACAATCTTGTGCGACTCAAATTACTTGTGCGACTGAGTTGTCCTTGTGCGATCTGGTTAACTTGTGCGACTGGGTTTTGGGCCATTCGGTCCAATAATATATTAAGTTCAAACATTGTGTAAGGCCCAAGACTTATGCGACCGGCACCATCTTGTGCGATCCACCAGGTCTTGTGCGATCATGCATAACTAACTTATACGGTGAGTTTAAACAAGTGTACCTATCTTGTACGATTGGGAGCTTGTACGATCAGATCAAGTCTTGTGTGACTTGATCTTGTGCGACTGACAAACTTGTGCGATTGGTTGTTTAATATCCGAAATCATGGCAATCAGTTATATTGTTTCCATTTATGTAGATAATCAATCAACAACTAACAGTTTCCATTCATACACATAAATCGATCAAACAAAGGTTTCAACATTAACTCTTATGAACCCTAAACAAAATCAAATCATGAACAATAATCATAACACTTAACGTATTAACATGATTCATATTCTTGATTACTAGCATACATCCTATTACGACAACACCATAAATCATCCTAAAGTAAACATATCACAGCCGATTATCAAGCATTCGGTTTTCATTCATCCTCAACAAATCCAATTCATACTAACACAACCAAACCATTCGGATCCAAACACACATATGACCGATTCCATGATCCATCACATATCATTCATACCAACATAACAATACATCATCAACCAAATAAAAACACATATCAAGAAACACTAACCGATTAGAGATGGATGAGGGTGATCCGAATGATAAAGCTTTGAGAGAGAGATGGGATGTGGCTGCCGTCGAGTTTGAGAGGAGAGAAAGAGAGTAGGGTTTGTGTGTGATATGAGATTTGCAACAAATGAGAAGTGTTGACCTCCTCATGAGGTTATGCGTGTGAAGGGAGTGGGTCGAACCCAAAGTGTGGCCCGAATGGGCTTGTGTAATCGGATTAGAGTTGTGTGGTTCGAATCACATACATTCACATATCACAATATCATAACTTACACTTATAACATTCGTTAAACCAACATGTAAAATAGTCACATAACGTTCAAGCGTGTTACATCAAAATACAATGAAGGGTTCTAAATTACGAGTTGTCACAGTAACTGATGGTAACCTGAGTGTAAATCGATCTTCGAGAAACACGTAGCACCTTGTAATTGATCAAACAAATCATTGATTCGGGGTAAGGGATAACAATTCTGGATAGTCAGCTTATTAAGTTCCCTATAATCAATGCACATCCGGAGCAATCCATCCTTATTTTTGACGAAAAGGACAGGTGCGCCCCAAGGAGAGGTGCTAGGGCGAATAAAGCCTTTATCAAGTAATTCCTGGAGTTGACTCGAAAGTTCACGCATTTCAAACGGAGCGAGGCGATAGGGAGCTTTAGCAACAGGGTTAGCTCCAGGAATGAGGTCAATACGGGAATCAATATCACGACCTCAGGGGTAAACTAGGTAAATCGTCAGGAAAGACAGCAGGAAAATCACGAACCATAGGCACTTTTTCCATTGACTTCTTTTCCTTTTCCTCCGCTACTACGATGTGTGCCAAGAAAGCCTTGTATTCGTTTCGAAGATACTTGCTCGCTTGGATACACGACATGAATTTCAGATCCTTCAAAGATACTTCGCCATAGACACAGAGTTGATCGACATTAGCAAGCGAGAAGCGAATCATTTTATCAAAACAAACGACTTCAGCACGAATTTCGCGAAGAAAATCCATGCCTACTATGATATCAAAACTACCAAGCTGCATCGGGATGAGGTCGATCGGGAAGACGTGATTGTTGAGTTCAAGCGTACAATCACGGAGAACAGAATTAACAGTGACGGTTCTTCTAGTAGTGATTTCTACGTCGAACGTCGTTGGGAGATTAGCGTGTTTACGGTTTAGGAGCTTTTCAAATTCTAACGATACAAAACAGTTATCGGCTCCAGTATCAAATAAACACGAAGCATAAATACCGTTGACAAGAAACATACCACTGACAACATTGTTGTCAGTTTGCACCTGGCGGACATTGATGTTGAATGCACAGCCTCTGATCGGTGCATTATAGAACACGTTAGTGAACATTTATTTTAGTAAAAATGCGTTGGTATGAGCATAAAATATATAACTTTAATTAATTTTTGTTTCAAATGGGTTATGAAGAAAATAAGCTTGGAAATATATGATTTGGAAAATAAAATTGTAGTCTTTTATTGCATATAATAATTAAGTTGTATTTTACAAGTAATGATAGAAGGAAATATTGAATATTACACATCTCTTAATTGTTAATGTAATTGGTATATTGATTGAATTATTAATGAATTGTTTCTTCATGTTTTGTACAGAAAGAAATTAACAAGTTCAATATTGAGTTTAGCATTAAACGAAAAGGAAAAGGTCACAAGAAGTCAATAAATAAAAGTCAGTTATTCGATCTGGATAGTGGAGACATGGGCCTTAGTTCACTTGGTGTAAGGAATTATGATGGGCTACAAGTGAAAGTTGGTGAAGGAGCCACAATTGTTTTGATGGCAATTAGGAGTAGAATTTTGTGGGGGAGCTGACATATTAAACCCTAAAGAAAATTATATATATATATATATATATTTCATTATTGGTGCACAAAGAGACGAGGGTGCATTCTAATTCAATTGGCAGCCGACATCGAACATCAGGGACGAATTGATATTATTCTTTCATCCAATCAACCATTCAAGCATGTTTGCGAAGCACTGGATGACAACCGAAGCTGAACGGCATACCATGTGCGGCTAAACTCCTCGTGACTTCTACCCGGATGAACTTTTGCTTTTTTTTGCATTAAACTTTGTTTACGGATTCGTATAACTGGTACAGCTTGACCACTTGTGTTGGATTATTGGTAAACGTTTATTGTGTTTGAATTACTTGTCGTTTATTAAGCGTATTGGCAACTTTCTTGCGTTGTTAGCGGATTGGTAAATCGGTGGGTAGTTGATATAATCAAACGGGTTATTAGGTTGCATAGTGAATCTTAAAAACTATCCCTATTAACTAATCAAATTCATTAATTCCGAGGCCATGTATGTGTGGTGTTTTGAATCGGTAAACATGTTTTTATGTTAAACGGATAATTGGGATTCCGGGTGGAGGTTACTTTTTCTCACATTGATCACAACTTTCGTAACTAGTTTTCATGTTTTTACAATCAAATTCATCAAACCCCCAATTTAGATAATTTAGTTCTTAGATATAAACGTGACATTAACCACAAATTCTCCGTGGATACAATACCCTACTTACGCTATCTACGTAGTTTAAATAGGTTTTTGATTGACCCTTACTACAGTCATCAGCCGCGGGCTGCTTGTTGAGCTGGCTGCTGCTACTATTGTTGCTGCTGTTGATGTTGTTGCTGCGCTAGTTGCTGCTGTGGCTCTTGCTTCACCACTCTGTTTGGGCAGACGTTTGCAAAGTGGTTAGGATCACCACATGCGAAGCAGGCTCTTGTGTGAGCAGCGGGGGCAGGAGCTACTTGAATACCCTGAGGAGCGGGAAGAGGAGCTGGCAGTGTAGGAGGAGCTTGAGCTTAATGGGGACCAGTACGACAGTTGGCGGTAAAGTGTCCGTATAGGTTGCGGTGAACACAATATCGACAAGCGATCCCAACAGGATGATGATAAGTACAAGTAGGGCACAGAGGGTGCGGACCAGTGTATGCACGTTTTGCAGGAGGTGCATTGGTCACGGGTGCGGCTACTTGGCGGTTCTGGTTCTGGGGTTGGGCAGGTATAGCATTGAGAGGTATGGCAGTGACAGCCCAGTTCTTGTTGTTGCTGTTGCTCTTGCGCTTGCGGCATGATGACTTGGAAGCTTGAGGTGTAGCGGTTTCAGGAGCGGGAGAAGCGATGACTTGGTGGAGACTTTTGGTGGTATTCTTGAAGTAACCAGCCCTAACTCGCTTGTCATTGATTTCTGCAGTGAGTAGATAAGTCTCTTTGATGGTGGTCGTCTTGGTGGCTTGCACGAAGTCAGCAACACAATCAGGTAAAGCGTGGATATATTTCTTGATTGTGATGTCGGGAGTTGAGACTTGACCGGGACAAATGATGCTAAGCTGCTTAAAGCGAGCAGTAAGACCAGCATTATCGCCACCTTCTTGCTTGATGTTTCAAAACTCGTCCTCCAGCTTCTAGAGCTCATGGGGAGGGCAGAATTCTTTCATCATGATTTCCTTCAATTCCTCCCAAGAAAGCCCATAGGCTGCGTCGTTACCTCGCCTGTTTCTTTTGGCAGTCCACCAATCCAGAGCCCTGGACTAGAAAATGCCAGTTGCGTTGACAGTGCGGTGGTTGTCTGGACATCCGCTTTGGTGAAGAGTGACTTCAATCGAATCGAACCATTGAAATATGGCATTGGGCCCGTCTTCACCAGGAAGTCTTTGGGGCAATAGGCCTTAAACTGCTTGAAGCTAAAAGTAGCGCGAGGAGAGTCAGTCCTAGATTCCTCAGAGGACTTGCTACCAATTTCATTGATTTCGCTGACGATTTTGTGGAATGACCTTAGCCATTTCCTTGGCGACTAGCGAGGTGATGCGTTTGTCAGCGTGGTTGCGGCGGGTAGCGCGAGAAGTATGCGAACCGAATGACGACATTGTCTGCAACAGACATCGTCATAGGATTCAGACGTGATATAATCGAATCTCTCCACACAACGTACATACTATTACTAGATAAAGCATCAGGAATACGTCTAACACATAGGCACATAGTCAAATAGGCATATAATCCACATAGGCATGTAAACACATAAGCACAGGAGCACGTAATCAACTATATTTTGCACGTATTCACCTACATATATTGCACGTATTCACCTATCATTCAAGTTTCGCGAGCGCGTTTGAGTGTAGCGAGTATCGCAGCGTATGGATCCCATACTTCAGTAAATGCGATAAGTGATAGCATGCGGAAGTTCGGCGATTTGTTAGCGTGTTGAGATAAATGTGCAGTGCGAGTTGTGCGTGTTTATCAAGGCGAAAAGCGAGGAAAGCGTATAGTCTCCAAAATCGTAACACATAAACACATAAAAGCGATAAGGCGTGAAATCAGCGATCGAAAATAGATTGTCCTAGGTGATAGACATCGACTACCCAAAGTGATTCGACAATTCACAATGACTTCGAGCACACGTTTTGGCCTCATAAATTGTGCTCTCTCACCGACATACGGTGAATTGCACGCATCCTTTCGGTTAGTACGTGAATTGAGTCGTTGGAATCCATCGAGACTATGGTGAGAGTTTTGTAAAACCAAAATAGAGCGGAATGAGTCATCAAGATTTGGGTTTCACCCCTAACTTAACGACTGCATTCTTGTTTGTGTGATAGAATAACGAGAGATATATGGAGAATTTCGTCGAGATATGGATTTAACTCCTGACTCAACGCAAATTCTCGTGTTTATAGTAAAAATGTGCGTCGGGCGAGCAATCTAATCGAGAGTTTGCGATTTTCACACCTAATCTCGATCCAATCACTCGTTTGTTTTCAAAAAAATCGTGTGTGGTGTCCACCTTAGGAAAGGCGATAGTGAGAGTGTTCGACCTTAGGAAAGGTCGATCTTGCATGAAGCTGTAGTATGCGATGTTCGCGCAAGGATTAGTTCGAGAAAGCATAGCAGAAATAGGCTCACGCAGAACCCCTAATGGGTTTACACAAGAAGGTATGTGGGTACATAGACTATAGACTAGGTCATTTCTAAGGCACCGACCCGGACTAGGTCGAGTCTCGCCTAATTCCCTCTAGTTATGGCTCTGATACCAATCTATCACACCTCAACCGATGGCAGAAACATCGGGGTGAGGCACTGAGCGAAACAGATTGTCCAAGAGAATCCACAACAACTAATATATTACCAAATCCTTAACGTTAATATCCCATACTACTAACACATAAAGTAAAAAAATAGTTATTACAGATAATCGTTCTCAAGACAAATATTGTTTCGATGACGCATAGATTATTCGTGGGTTTCTAGACCACCTAAACTTGATTCCGTGACATCCAGCAAACAAAAGCATCCTAAACACTTGTCACATACGTTAAAATAGGTCAATACACATAGTGTAAAGGTGAGCATACAAGTTTAATAGTATAACAGTAGCGAAAGCGATTTACGCATAACCAGCATGTAACACGTAGAAAGGTGAAGCAAGTAAGTAATCGACAATGAAATATGCACATACATAACTGCGAGTTGTAGAATGCGCAACACATATCACCACCGTGACACGTGAAAAATACCCTTAAAAACCCATGTCCACGACAGGTGCTGAGTCCAAACTATGGTACTATCATTGCTAAGGTGTCAGGCAACAATCACTGTGTAAACATAAATTACAAGCTTTCATCGAATAACACGTATAACATGTAGAGCGGTTAGCGTATAAAAGTAGTTGAGTTGTGTGTCAGAGTGATTTGTTATAAGTAACATACCCAAAAGTGCGTTAAGCAAAAAAGGGATCGAGTATACTCACAGTTCGTGCTTAATAAATAAACACAAGCTTGGATTGAAGGGAGCGCTTCAGAGATTAGCCCGATCACAGTACGACAATATAAGCATTGAACAGTGCGTAAAACAGTGTGTCGGTGAGTTGATCAATCGAATGGTGGTTCGATCGAATGGCCATCCAGACGGATGGTCATCCGGATGGATGAACGTTCGGTCGGATGGTCATTCGACTGAGGGAGGTTTGTTTGTGAAATGTTGAACTTTTGAAGTTTTCGTTGTAGTATAAGTAAAGTCATTCGATCGGATGGTCAACCAGATGGATGGTCGTTCGATCGGATGGCAATTCGTTTCAGTGGAAAGTTACAAAGAATGAAATCTCCTGTCCGGATAGCCATTCGATCGGATGGTCATCCGATCGGATGGTCATCCGATCGGATGACTATTCGGTTGGAAACTGACATTCCTTGGAGTTTTGCAAAAATTAATTAAGTGTTGAACTTGTAAAAGGGTTGTCACCTGACCGAACAGTCGTTCGATCGGATGGTGGTCCGATCGGACGGCAATTCGATCGAGCAATTGTTTGTTTGAAACTTTGTAGAAACATCTAAGTTGAAAAGTTAGCGGTTTGACGGAGACGGTGTGACAACGTGTTAAACAACGGAAATCACATCAAGTCCAACTCGTCCGATCGGACGGGAATCACCCCGTTCGATCATAACCAACTGTTCTTGGCGGAACTTCATATTCACCCGTGAATCGGTCGTCTCTTTGATAGAAATCCATTCCCAGATCGATTCTCCACTAGAGAATGTGTAGAGAACCCGAACAATGTGACAACCCTCAAAATTTCAGGTACTGTACAAATTAATTAATCTTAATTACGTGCTTAATGACTGTGCTTGATTACAACTGATAATTTAAACTGCTCTATGATTCTATATCATATATACATGCATCATATTTTATACAGTCACTCCATTCATTACACACCTACATTAGTGACATACTTGATGCACTCAGCACAGTTGACACACAGAACGGTTGATTCAGAAATAATGCTGACAATGCCAGCACTTAGACAGACAATATTATTATGGCCAGTATGAGCCAGGGATAGAGTACTACACTGGTTTGTAGTGTAGGGAGATGAGGACCATAAGACTGCATCATTAGGTGATAGATATAATGCCGGGAAGTGCCTAAAACACACTCTAAATACAGAATTCTGCTTTCTTTTATTAAATTCAGCATTTTATTATACCAGTAGTGTACACAAATATAGCAGAGTGGTCCTGTATACTTTCCTAAGTGTCAGGAATGATTTCGTTACAAAAAAGATGCATAAAAGACGCTATATGGTACAATTTAACACTTTAACGGAACGATACGTAACCGAACAACCGGACATTACTCGGGACACCAAAATTTTGTCAGAAACATTATTGTATTATTCTTAAATAATCATGGTCACAATAAATCCCCACACACTATAGAAACATGCCATACACCCACTATTCTAGAAATACCCTTAACCTCTTATTTACTTACCTACTAATTACCAAAATTTTTCATATTACCCCCCCCCAACCGATTTTCAGCCCTCATGGACCCCACCCAAGAATCTTAATCATGACTTATGATTTGTGATGGTTCCAAGGGATTGTTTGCTTGTTGCCTTGAACAAAATATGTGCACTCATTACACTAGCCCCCAAGCCCCTTACATAACCAATCAAGGCCCTTCACTCTCTCACCTCACTTCTCCCTCTCTCTTTCTCAGCTCAAGAACCGCCACCCCCATCACCACCCTCAAATCTCCATTGTCATCCATTCCTAAGGTTCACTCAAAGCTTCAAGGGTGATTCAAAGGAGTTGCAAGTTGTGAATCTTCAAGAGACTTGTTTGCTTGCTTCATCTTCACCATCTCTTCATCTTTATTCCAAATTTCTATCCTAGCCTTGTGCTAGTAGTAAGTCCCTTCACACCCTTGTTTCATCTTGTTATTTGTTATGATTCATAGTAGGATGATGTTGATAAATCACAAGAAGCTAAAACACTAAAAATATGAACTTGAAACCGTACATAAAATCATACATAAAAAGGTTTGCATGATGATGTTATTGGGTTGGTTTGAGTTTGGTGAATGCATGCATGGTGTTTGATCATTAAGTTATTGATGAATCATGGTTAGGGCCCTTGCTAATATGCTTTTAGAAACACTAAACCTGAAATAAACATGCTAAAAGAAATTTCCAGCCAACTTCAACAGGCTGTAAGTGGGTCATTTTTAATCGACAAACGGAATTTCTGGAGTCTAAATTGTGTAATTTTGAACAACCGAACAAATGGCACTGGAATCGTAATTTTTCGAGATCGTTTACTATTTTTAAAGAATTGTTTTTAGACAGCAGCTCAAGCTGAAATATTTCTGCTGAAAAAGTGTGTTGTATTCAGAGTCAAAACTTGAAACCTGAGAAGAATCAGCTCATGGAATTTTTACTGTAGATGGTCACTGTTATTTCTGTGACCCTCCAACTGGAATTTCGTCGATCGGACTTACGATTGATTTTTAATGAATTTTTCCGTAAAACTGCAATCAGAAAATAACAAATCTGATTGCAGTCGGGTAAAAGAATTTTTATACAAATTTGGTAATGAACTGGTCCCCGAAATTTTTACACAATAAATTTTGGATTATATATGACATTCTGTAAAAATTTAAGAATTTTTAGAAAAGGGTAACTATTTTATTTAAATACTCGAAAACAGTCCAGTTTTGGTTAATAAAGCTGAAAAGACGTAAATAGGGCATTGCATGTATGATTGTCGGGTTGGCTATGTGGGAACACTCTGCAAGATATTTGTAAAAGAAAATGATATGCACTTAAGCATGGACACCTCTATTTACAAAGGTGGCTATGGCGAAATTTTCCGAAAATTATAACACTTAGTAAATATTTGCCTTCTAAGACTAGAATTTACTAGAACATCGAACGAACAAATTTTTATCACGCGAATCAATATAAGTAACACAACTCTAAACATTAAACTCTAAGCCAAGGTACAGCCCGTTCGTCTAATAGACATTAGTACGTGTAGGTTGTCGTGTAGCAGTCAGAGTTTGAGATTCGATACAAGACGCACTACTGTGAGTTCATGTCCCCCTTTTCCCTTAACTATTTTCAGTTTTACTTTTCGGGGGTGAAATACATGTTACAGACATTTACAGACTTTTATTATGGTATGGTTAGCTTAAGGAGGGTTTTTATTACGCGGTCATGTGAGTGGTGGGCACAACACTTAAGGCCATTAATCCTCATTGAAGGACCAAGGGACATGAGTGATAGATCTATTTGGGTGTAGCGAGCCCACACCCATGAGGCCGGGGCGGCCCATAGTGGTGACTATGTCTTCATACCGGAGACAAATTTGCTAGGTTTGAGTCTTCCTGCATCATTTCACACATACTATTGGTTTTGCAACCCAATGGTGATCAGGTTTTTCCTTAATTGCTACGTACCAGGGACTTTTACTTATACAGACATTTTAAAGGCTTTTATATACTCACTTACACATGAACTCGCTCAACTTTTTGTTGACTTTTTCAAATTACATGTATTTTAGGGAATGAATAGGATCTGGCAAGTGGTGCATGTTAGCTACGTACTAGATAAGGATGTCATCCAGGGTCATAGGGTTTTGGAAGTGCGACTCATTCCTGGACGGGTTGCATGTTAAATCCTCGTTTTGTTGGTAGTTCTTCGTTGAGTCTTATGAACTCATTTTAAACAAGTCATGTTTTGTAATATGTTTTGGGATTGTTATTTTAAAACAATATGTTTCGCATTTTCTAAACTATTTTAATGGATGAACATCCCGTATTTTATCATATAGCATTGTTATGATTGTTGCTATGGTATTAAGAAGTCACACCAATTAAACCCACGCTTCCGCAAAAGCCAGGGTGTGACAGCTTGGTATCAGAGCCTCGATCATAGCGAACTAGGATTCATTCTCGAGTCTAGACTATGATCACTAGGGCTCTCACAAAAATATTTTCGAACCTTTCTTATATTGTATGCACTAAACGTCCAGATCCAGGGCACGAATATTTTTACAAACAAAAAGGCACAAATACATTTTTTCAAAAATTCATATATTTCAGTCTTAGAGACTGAGGGAGTTCAATCTTAGAGATTGGGAAAGAATTAGTCTTAGAGACTGGGAGGTTGGTCTTAGAGACCAGGGTAGTCTTAAAGGCTAAGGAGTTCAGTCTTAGAAATGGGGAGGGATAGTCTGGGAAGACTAGGATGCATACATGATTACATTTCTTTTGTTTACATGCTTACCTGATTTATGTGTATATGTTGTGGCTGTGTTACAGACACCATGGCATCTTCTGGTAGTGGAGTGTCCAACACCAGCGACCCGATGGCCATTACCTTAGACGACGAGTTCGCCACAGACCCGGAAGTTTACACTTCAGACTACACGAGCACCGATGAAGACGATTTTCAACCTTTCGCCCTACCGGACTTCGGAGACGACATGCCCTTAGTTGATGGCCCGCCATGAGAGGATCTACCCCTTGTGCCGATCCCTTCTCCTCTCCCTTTTGCTGCAGTTCCCTTTGAGGAACAGCCTCTCGACGCGTTACCCGATGGTGACATCGATTTATTCATCGAGGGTCCCTCGGAGGGAGACCAGGATGGTGGGGCCCCGATGGAGGACGATGCTCCGCATGCTGATATCCCAGTTATTGACCCCGTTATTCCCATGGTTGAGCTTCCTGACATGGAGGTTCATTCTGATTCGTCAGCCTCAGATTCCGTTGAGTCAGTAGCTTCCTCTTACCCACCCTTGGGATTCGGTAACTTCCCTCGTATTAACTACGATGAGGAGACGGATATGGAGGATGAGTTGGATCCCGAGGAGCAGCCTGCTGAGGCTCCTGTTCTCCCGGATGATCAGGATCCTGCTATGCCTGTTGATCATCAGCCTGCTCCCGTCATTCCCGAGCCCGTTCTTGCTCTTGGCCCCATTCCTGAGGATGCACCAGTCGTTGCACCACCTGTCACTGATGCACCTGTCATTGCACCACCAGCTGCTGAGATCCCAGACGTAGCACCCATACCTGACCCCATTTTTGATGACCTGGCACCGTTTCCTACCCATATCGACCCGAGATACGCTGACACCCAGAATGGGTGGATTGAGGAGGATGACTACCCTCCATATGTGACCCCAGTTACTCCCCCTACCGCACCTGTTACTGCACCACTCGATATCCCATCTACCCACCCACATACATCTGGTACCCCACTTTTTCCCCCTCACACCACAGACGCCCATCACACAGGCCCTCCTGTTTCGTTCCTACAGTTTGTTCCGCCCTCACGTCCGGGGGAGGGTTCTTCAGCACATCCCGTTGGTCATGTACCGACATTTGTTCCAGTCTTACCCCAGTTTTCTTCTGTTGCATCCACTGTCGCACCAGTTGTCGTGCCATCTTTAGCTCCATCTGGTGAGCCTTTTCTCTGGACCACGCCACCTACTATGCCCCCCACAGATCCATATCACCCCTTTCATGTCGGGTCTTCTACCGAGGATGTTTTTGTTTCATTTATGATGCAGCAGGAGGCGCTGATCCGGCGCGTGCTAGAGCTAGAGAGAGCTCATCGCGCTATGGAGGAGGATTGGCTGCATATGCGCCGTTTACTCTTCTCTCATTTTCCTCCACCTCCTCCACCGCCATCGGCTTAGCTACCCTTAGTCTTTTGCCGGTAGTGAGTACTTTTGAAGAGAAGACAGCAGTTGGGCCAGACTACGTAGTATTTTGAAGACCACACTTTGACAGGATGATTTTGGTTATGTGATTTTTGCTTGTTATATTTGTCTAGACAGTTCAGACAAGGGCATTTTGACCCTTAGTCTCTTTTGGATGTATGTACATTTGAAAAACTTGTAAACAGTGTATGGTGGTCTTGATTTTATAAAAGCCCAATTGCAGTATTCTCATTACATGCTTTGTTGAAGTTGTTTGTTTATGTTTTATAACATGAGATGTTATGTGATTGATTTATTTATAACATGAGATGTTATGTGTGGATATTGCTAAATACATACGTATTTTTACCTATTACGACCTGACCAACGTGAACCATCTTTTAAAGGATGCCTCCAAGACGTCAGACGAACATGCCTACCAACGAGGCGGAGCTCCAAGCTATCATCGCTGCCGCCATTGCGCAATATGCAGCATCCCAACCAGGATCGAGCGGAAGTATCAACAACAACCTGGGCAACAACCCACCACATGGTAATATTAAGCCATTTGAGACATATTACAATACATTGGATATTTATAGCACGTCCGCTAATACCAGTTGTATATTCTAACGTATGTGCAGGGTGCACTTACAAGCAGTTCCTGGACTGCAAGCCTGTGAGCTTTGACGGCACCGGAGGTGCTGTTGCTTTTGTAAGATGGGCCGAGAAGACGGAGTCTGTACTCCGAATGAGCAAGTGCGCTCCAGACCAGCAAGTGACCTACATTTCTGGGCTATTTTTGGACGGAGCCCTGTCCTGGTGGAACTTACAAATGCAAACCCTTGGTGAAGCCGCTGCTTACGCGTTGACATGGGCTGAGTTGAAAGAGTTGATGCGAAAGAAGTATTGTTCTCGTGCGGAGATACAGAGGTTAGAGACTGAGTTTTGGCATTTGAAGATGGATGGTCCCAAAATCGCGGAATATGTTCAGAGATTCCACGACTTGTCACATGTGGTACCTTATATGGTTACACCGGAATTCAAACGAATCGAGCGCTTTATCTGGGGATTGGCACCCCAAATCCTGAGTATGGTCACCACATCCAAGCCGACAACAATTACGGAAGCAATCAACGTTAGTGTGGCACTTACGGAGGAGGCCGTAAGGTTGGGCAAGTTCTCAATTTCCGAAACAAAGAAGAAGGAGACTCATGCGGAGTCGGCTGGGGATAACAAACGGAAGTTTTCCAACTTCAAGCAGAGTACAAGCAATGTGAGCAAGAGGGGTGAGTCGAGCACACCGGCCAGAGCGAAAACCGGTGATGAAAACAGAGGAAAGGGTTACATGGGCACTTTGCCCAAGTGTGGTATTTGCCAGTTCCATCATCCCGGCCCATGCAGACTCAGAAAATGTGAATCCTGCGGGAGGACGGGTCATTCAAAGGAGACATGTTGGGTTGGATCAGGCCAAGGTGGCCAAAGGGGTTTCAATAACAACAACCGTGATAATGGAAACCGGCCACAAGGGAATAATGGAGGAAGTGGTAATCGTGGGAATGTCGCAAATCAAGCTGGAAATCGAGGAACCAACGGAAATTGAGGTGGGAATGGTAATGGAAATGGCCGAGGGCCAGGATGCTTCAACTGTGGTGACATTGGGCACTTCAAAAGAGAATGCCCAAAGCTAAATCAGGCGCAAGGCCGAATCTTTAACATTGGTGCGAGGGAGGCGTGCCAAGATCCAAACGTTGTCACCGGTAGGTTCCCTATAAACCAACGCTTTGAATCTGTTCTTTTTGATACTGGTGCCGATTATAGTTTCGTATCGTTAGAGTTTAAGAATATACTTGGGTTGACCACTAGTAAGTTAGACGTTCCTTACTCGATCGAATTAGCGAATGGGAAACTAATTGAAACGGGAGAAGTCATCAGAGGATGTATGATAGAACTGGGAGGACACGAATTTGCGCTAGATCTACTACCAGTCGAGTTGGGAAGCTTCGACGTGGTAGTGGGAATGGATTGGTTATCGAGCAACAGGGCCGAGATCGTTTGTCACGAGAAGACCATCCGCATCCCAATGACGGATGAAGAGACGATCGTAGTACACGGAGAGAAGTGTGATACGCCACTGAGAATTATTAGCTGCCTGAAAGCTAGGAAGTGTTTACGGAAGGGGTGTGTTGCCTTTTTGGCACACATCGTGGATAAAGAAGCTGCTGAGCCCAGAATTGAAGACATTCCGATCGTAAGAGAATATCCTGAAGTCTTTCCGGAAGACTTGCCAGGGTTGCCACCACAACGACATGTCGAATTCCACATTGACTTGGTCCCAGGCGCCGCACCTGTAGCCAAGGCACCCTATAGACTTGCACTGTCGAAAATACAGGAGTTGTCGACACAACTCCAGGAGCTATTGGATAAAGGATTCATCAGACCAAGCTTCTCGCCTTGGGGAGCTCCGGTTCTGTTCGTTAAAAAGAAGGATGGTAGCTTTCGTATGTGTATAGACTACCGCGAGCTTAACAAGTTGACTATCAAGAACCGTTATCCTTTGCCGAGGATTGATGACCTATTTGATCAGCTGGAAGGTTCAAGCTTCTATTCAAAGATCGATCTTCGCTCAAGATACCATCAACTAAGGATACAAGAGGAAAGTATCCCGAAGACGGCCTTTAGGACTCGTTATGGACATTACGAGTTCTTGGTTATGCCATTTGGATTGACGAACGCACCGGCAGTTTTCATGGACCTGATGAACCGAGTCTGCAAGCCGTACTTGGATAAGTTTGTGATCGTGTTTATTGATGACATTCTAATCTACTCAAAGACAAAGGACGAGCACGAACAACACTTAAGAGCTATACTAGAGCTACTTAAGAAGGAGAAGTTATACGCTAAGTTCTCAAAGTGTGAGTTTTGGCTACGCGAAGTCCAGTTTCTTGGTCACGTGGTAAATGGAAATGGAATTCATGTTGATCCCACAAAGATCGAGGCAATCAAGGATTGGGAGACTCCAAAGACGCCAACTGAGATTCGACAGTTCTTAGGTTTAGCTGGCTATTATCGAAGGTTTATTGAGGATTTCTCAAAGATAGCTCAACCCCTGACCGCACTCACACAGAAAGACAAGAAGTTTGATTGGGGTGACAAGCAAGAAGAAGCGTTCCAGTTGCTGAAGAACAAGCTTTGCGACGCATCGATTCTATCTCTACCCGAAGGCACGGAAGACTTCGTGGTATATTGTGACGCCTCGCGTCAAGGTTTGGGTTGCGTGTTGATGCAACGCCAGAAAGTTATAGCCTATGCCTCACGCCAACTGAAGATACACGAGAAAAATTACACCACCCATGATTTGGAACTGGGCGCGGTGGTGTTTGCATTAAAGATCTGGCGACATTATTTATACGGCACACGATGTACGATCTTCACTAATCATAAGAGCCTGCAGCACATATTCAATCAAAAGGAGCTTAACATGAGGCAAAGACGCTGGGTTGAACTGCTGAACGACTACGATTGTGAAATCAAGTATCATCCAGGGAAGGCGAATGTGGTCGCCGATGCCCTAAGTCGAAAGGAAAGGATCAAGCCCATAAGGGTTAGGGCTTTGGAAATGATCATCCAGACGGACCTCTCCTTGCACATTCGTGCCGCGCAGAGGGAAGCTCTCAAAGAAAGGAATATCGAGGATGAATACCTCCGTGGGATGGAGAAGCAGTTGATACCAAACGAGGAAGGAACTTTATGCTTCATGAAACGGATTTGGGTTCCCCTGTTGGGTGGATTGAGAAAGGTCATTTTTGATGAAGCTCACAAGTCACGGTACTCAATTTATCCAGGAGCGTATAAAATGTACCAAGATCTTAAGGATTTCTATTGGTGGCCAAGGATGAAAGGCGATGTTGCGGTATATGTTAGCAAGTGCTTAACGTGCGCCAAGGTAAAGGTCGAATACCAAAAACCTTCAGGTCTCATGCAGCAAACTGAAATACCCAAATGGAAATGGGAACAAATTTCTATGGACTTCATAACGAAACTGCCGAAGACACCCAAGGGCCATGACACGATCTGGGTAATAGTAGACCGTCTAACAAAGTCTGCACACTTCTTGCCGATCAAAGAGAAAGACAACACGAGTAAACTTGCGGAGATTTACATGCGAGAGATCGTAGCACGTCATGGAGTGCCTCTCTCAATTATCTCAGATAGAGATGGGAGATTTGTATCAAGGGTTTGGCAATCCTTCCAAGAAGCTTTTGGATCGCAATTGAATCTGAGCACTGCATTTCATCCGCAAACTGATGGCCAAAGTGAAAGAACTATTCAGACATTGGAGGACATGCTGAGAGCATGTGTAATGGATCTAGGTGGTAGCTGGGATAATCATTTACCATTGGTCGAATTTTCGTACAACAACAGCTACCACATAAGTATTGGAGCCGCGCCATTTGAAGCTCTTTACGGACGCAAGTGTCGATCACCACTATGCTGGGCTGATGCAGGTGATAGGCAGCTCGCTGGTCCCGAAATCGTCCAAGAGACGACAGACAAGATTGTGCAAATTCGAAAATGCATCGAGGCGGCTCGCGACAGACAAAAAGCCTATGCAAATCCAAACAGGAAGTCCGTGGAATATCAAGTTGGGGATATGGTTTTGTTAAAGGTTTCACCCTGGAAGGGTGTGGCACGCTTTGGGAAGCGTGGGAAATTGAATCCGCGTTACATTGGCCCTTTCAAAATCCTACAAAGGATTGGGCTTGTAGCATACAAGTTGGACCTGCCTGCTGAACTCAATGGTGTTCATGATACATTCCATGTATCGAACCTGAAAAAGAGTCCAACTCAACACACCGTTGTCATTCCTGCTGACGAAGTTCACATCGACGACACACTCCACTTTGTTGAAGAACCTGTTGAGGTCACTGATTGGAAGATTAACAAGACACGCAGGAGCAGTGTCAAGCTCGTCAAGGTTCAATGGAACGCTAGACATGGGCCAGAATTCACGTGGGAACGTGAGGATCGTATGAAGGCCAAGTACCCACATTTATTTCCTAAGACCCCTGCAACTAGGCGTAGGACCTAAAATTTCGGGACGAAATTTTCTTAACGGGGGGAGAATGTGACAACCCTCAAAATTTCAGGTACTGTACAAATTAATTAATCTTAATTACGTGCTTAATGACTGTGCTTGATTACAACTGATAATTTAAACTGCTCTATGATTCTATATCATATATACATGCATCATATTTTATACAGTCACTCCATTCATTACACACCTACATTAGTGACATACTTGATGCACTCAGCACAGTTGACACACTGAACTGTTGATTCAGAAATAATGCTGACAATGCCAGCACTTAGACAGACAATATTATTATGGCCAGTATGAGCCAGGGATAGAGTACTACACTGGTTTGTAGTGTAGGGAGGTGAGGACCATAAGATTGCGTCATTAGGTGATAGATATAATGCCGGGAAGTGCCTAAAACACACTCTAAATACAGAATTCTGCTTTCTTTTATTAAATTCATCATTTTATTATACCAGTAGTGTACACAAATATAGCAGAGTGGTCCTGTATACTTTCCTAAGTGTCAGGAATGATTTCGTTACAAAAAGATGCATAAAAGACGCTATACGGTACAATTTAACACTTTAACGGAACGATACGTAACCGAACAACCGGACATTACCCGGGACACCAAAATTTTGTCAGAAACATTATTGTATTATTCTTAAATAATCATGGTCACAATAAATCCCCACACACTATAGAAACATGTCATACACCCACTATTCTAGAAATACCCTTAACCTCTTATTTACTTACCTACTAATTACCAAAAATTTTCATATTACCCCCCCCCCCCCCAACCGATTTTTAGCCCTCATGGACCCCACCCAAGAATCTTAATCATGACTTATGATTTGTGATGGTTCCAAGGGATTGTTTGCTTGTTGCCTTGAACAAAATATGTGCACTCATTACACTAGCCCCCAAGCCCCTTACATAACCAATCAAGGCCCTTCACTCTCTCACCTCACTTTTCCCTCTCTCTTTCTCAGCTCAAGAACCGCCACCCCCATCACCACCCTCAAATCTCCATTGTCATCCATTCCTAAGGTTCACTCAAAGCTTCAAGGGTGATTCAAAGGAGTTGCAAGTTGTGAAGCTTCAAGAGACTTGTTTGCTTGCTTCATCTTCACCATCTCTTCATCTTTATTCCAGATTTCTATCCTAGCCTTGTGCTAGTAGTAAGTCCCTTCACACCCTTGTTTCATCTTGTTATTTGTTATGATTCATAGTAGGATGATATTGATAAATCACAAGAAGCTAAAACACTAAAAATATGAACTTGAAACCGTACATAAAATCATACATAAAATGGTTTGCATGATGATGTTATCGGGTTGGTTTGAGTTTGGTGAATGCATGCATGGTGTTTGATCATTAAGTTATTGATAAATCATGGTTAGGGCCCTTGCTAATATGCTTTTAGAAACACTAAACCTGAAATAAACATGCTGATTGAAATTTCCAGCCAACTTCAACAGGCTGTAAGTGGGTCATTTTTAATCGAAAAACGGAATTTCTGGAGTCTAAATTGTGTAATTTTGAACAACCGAACAAATGGAATTGGAATCGTAATTTTTCGAAATCGTTTACTATTTCTAAAGAATTGTTTTTAGACAGCATCTCAAGCTGAAATATTTCTCCTGAAAAAGTGTGTTGTATTCAGCGTCAAAACTTGAAACCTGAGCAGAATCAGCTCATGGAATTTTTACTGTAGATGGTAACTGTTGTTTCCGTGACCCTCCAACTAGAATTTCGTCGATCGGACTTACGATTGATTTTTAATGAATTTTTCCGTAAAACTGCAATCAGAAAGTAACAAATCTGATTGCAGTCGGGTAAAAGAATTTTTATATAAAATTGGTAATGAACTGGTCCCCAAATTTTTTACACAATAAATTTTGGATTATATATGACATTCTGTAAAAATTTGAGAATTTTTAGAAAAGGTTAACTATTTTATTTAAATACTCGAAAACAGTCCTGTTTTGGTTAATAAAGCTGAAAAGACGTAAATAGGGCATTGCATGTATGATTGTCGGGTTGGCTATGTGGGAACACTCTGCGAGATATTTGTAAAAGAAAATGATATGCACTTAAGCATGGACACCTCTATTTACAAAGGAGGCTATGGCGAAATTTTCCGAAAATTATAACACTTAGTAAATATTTGCCTTCTAAGACTAGATTTTACTAGAACATCGAACGAACAAATTTTTATCACGCGAATCAATATAAGTAACACAACTCTAAACATTAAACTCTAAGCCAAGGCACGGCCCGTTCGTCTAATAGACATTAGTACGTGTAGGTTGTCGTGTAGCAGTCAGAGTTTGAGATTCGGTACAAGACGCACTACTGTGAGTTCATGTCCCCCTTTTCCCTTAACTATTTTCAGTTTTACTTTTCGGGGGTGAAATACATGTTACAGACATTTACAGACTTTTATTATGGTATGGTTAGCTTAAGGAGGGTTTTTATTACGCGATCATGTGAGTGGTGGGCACAACACTTAAGGCCATTAATCCTCATTGATGGACCAAGGGACATGAGTGATAGATCTATTTGGGTGTAGCGAGCCCACACCCATGAGGCCGGGGCGGCCCATAGTGGTGACTATGTCTTCATACCGGAGACAAATTTGCTAGGTTTGAGTCTTCCTGCATCATTTCACACATACTATTGGTTTTTCAACCCAATGGTGATCAGGTTTTTCCTTAATTGCTACGTACCAGGGACTTTTACTTATACAGACATTTTAAAGGCTTTTATATACTCACTTACACATGAACTCGCTCAACTTTTTGTTGACTTTTTCAAATTACATGTATTTCAGGGAATGAATAGGATCTGGCATGTGGTGCATGTTAGCTGCGTACTAGATAAGGATGTCATCCAGGGTCATAGGGTTTTGGAAGTGCGACTCATTCCTGGACGGGTTGCATGACTTGAATCCTCGTTTTGTTGGTAGTTCTTCGTTGAGTCTTATGAACTCATTTTAAACAAGTCATGTTTTGTAATATGTTTTGGGATTGTTATTTTAAAACAATATGTTTCGCATTTTCTAAACTATTTTAATGGATGAACATCCCGTATTTTATCATATAGCATTGTTGTGATTGTTGCTATGGTATTAAGAAGTCACACCAATTAAACCCACGCTTCCGCAAAAGCCAGGGTGTGACAAACGAGTCCAGATTCTAAGGGTTTTGAGTAAAAATGAAAGATTGTTGAAGAAAAGTTTGAAATTGTTATTAAATGTTTAGATTTAGCTGAAATCGGTGTAAAACGTGTAGAAATCCATTAGATCCGAACCGTTCTTGATGAGATGAGTTCACACTTCAAGGTTCATAAGAACTCCATGATGATGTCACCTTAGAACAACCCAAATTCAGTGATTTCAAGGTGAAAATGTGAGATTTGATGGTGAAGATGATGAGAAAGTGTGTAGTGATGATGAAAGTACACGATTTAGGATGAAAACTTACAAGAATCGCGAGAAATCGAGAGAAAAGAGCTTAGGAGTGCACTGGTTGGAGGGAGCTGTCACATCAAGTGAACAGTTAATGTGACTGCTGAGTATTTATAGGGAGAGATGTAAAAGGCAGTGCAAAGTTGGATGGGTCGGATGGCCGTTCGATCGGATGGCCATCCGATCGGATGATCATCTGGTCGGATGTCCATTCGACCGAATGGTCGTTCGATCAGAGGTCCTTCGCGAGTTGGTTTCCAACTTTCGTTTCGTGCGTTGAGCGTTGCATTGCGTTTAAGCTAGTTGCGAGTAAGCGATGCGATAGTATTAAACAATAGTTACACAAATAACATAACTAACACATAATAACATAAGTAAACTTAGTTTTCGAGTCCGCGATGAGATTGCGTTGCGATAGAGTTGCGATTGCGTTTATGAATAACACCTCAAAACAAATATAAACATGCACAAGTAAACACATAATAACACACACACATAGAACAATACCAATAATTGCGATTCGATTTTCGATGTGATAGCGATGAGATAGCGTTAAGTAAAATAGCGTTTAACTGCGTTTATCGCATTGTTACTTTACATATTACAAATCGTAACTAAAATAGCGTCAACTAAAGTATCGATTGTCGAGTCAAAGAGTACAAGCAACAATTAAGTAAGAAATGACAGATCTGAATATGCAATCTGTTCTTCCTTTGACTTTGACTTTGACTTGTATTTTAACTTTAAAAAAGTCAGGTTGTTACAGAAATGAGGTGGGAAAGATGAATCCGGATTGGTGAAATAAATATTATGCGGATCAAGTATCATCGTGCCACATGTAACAACCCGCTTTTGGGAAGTCAAAGTACAAGTCATAGTCATAGTCAAAGTCAAAGGAAGAAAAGATTGCTAATTACGATCTGTCACTCCTTACTTGACTATCAAATCGTACTTTTGACTTGTAGTTGAATTATATTATTTGTTTATTTTAGTTGTATTATGTGGAGTATCTATTAATAATCAAGGTTTAATAGCATGTTTATCGCTAATCGACTTATCGCTATCCGCATCGTTATCGCATCGCATCGCAACTCGAATTATGTGTTCTGGATATTGTTTTGCGTGTGTGTGCCATTATGTGTTACTTGTTGTCACACCCCAAATTTCCACGTATTACCGGTGGGCCCGGTAGGGGAGTATCGTGACGTGGTTGGTAACATAATAGTCAAACAACACAATATATAAATGCACAGCGGAAGCAAAAGATGAATATATTACAATCGGAAATAGTGTAACATCAAAGTATTACAACGGAAGTAAAGGATCCACAGGCGGATCGAAAATAAAAATAACATTGTTCAACAGACTTTAGGCATCTAAGCTTGCAAGACTCTTTATTGATGCTAGGAGTAGCCAGCCCATTCCGATTAGTACCTGCACTTAGCCTCTTTGGGAAAATACGTCAGTTTACACTGGTAAATACTATCAACCGACTCACTTTGAAAAGGTTTAATAAATAATGGATTTGAATGCACATGGCACAAATAATATTTTATAACTTGGGATAATTATTTGAATATAATACTCGTAAAAGATTTACATGTTTCTTATGCGTTCAGTAGCCCGGTTCGTGTCGGGTTAAAGATCAATAGACACACCACATTATGTATATGAGACACTCACAGTGTACGCCTACACCTGTGTGCTAAGGTCGTGGCCATTTCGTAAAATGATGCCAGGGATATCCGGGACATGGTCATTAACCCCCCAAAGGCTTTAAGCAAACAAAACAATTTAAATGGTCATCTCGATAATACTTAACCCCCAAAACGATTAAGGTCGAATGCCCGACCAAGCGGTATTTTATATACCGTACCCCAAGCCCGTATGAGGGAAAATAAGTTAAAAGTATTTACATGAGCTAATAAATTCAATCCCAGCCGTATCAAATCAGCAAGTACAGATAGCTTTTACTGGGCTCCTAAATCTGGAACGAAGGTTTTTAAGAACCTATTAGAATCCTAACGGGTCTTTAATTAAGCCATGACTTAGACCGATTAGTTTTCAAGAGGAAGATACGGTTCAAACGCGTGAGAAGGCGAAGACCGGAATAGAATGTGATTTAGACCCGACAAATTTGAAGACTTGTATAATATGGGTAATCTAAACACATTCAGGATTTTGAGATAAAACCGATAAGGTTTGACCCGTTTCGCCTAATTTATGCAAACTAGTTACATAAACCGAACCGAACGCGTAATAAGTGTAACGGGTAACCATAAGAGTCCTAAACAGGTTTCCTAAGTTAACATGCCTTAAATATGTGGTGATAACAGTAGGATATCTTCCATTATGCCCAAAACGAGTTTAATCTCATATTAAGCCCCGTAGGGGTATTTTGGTCATTTTAAAGATTATAAAAGGGATTATTTATAATTCAAATGTTCAGGTCTGATGTAACCAGTAAACAACTTATTTTTAACAGGTTATATTAGTTGGTAATAATCCTTATGTGTCAAAATGGTTTTAAACTCAACTATACATTTAATACGCGTATATCGTCGTTTTAAGCGATTTACGGGTTAAAATAGGAATCTGAGTTTTCAGGTCAGTTCATCAGGTTCAAAACACTTCATTTATTATTTAAAATCAGTAGCAATTGGATTGGTATCAAAAGGACTTGTAAAACTCATTTTATACTCGAAAAGGGCATAATCGGTATTTACCGAATTAATGCCATAACCTTAGGTTATGATCGGGTTAAAAATAATTAAAAATCTTTAAAAATCCCAAAATATTATATTACATCAGTGGGTAAAAGGTTTAGTGTCAAAAATTGGGTTTAGATAGGCTTTACGCTAATGACGCCATTTAATTACTAAGAAGCGTTCTAATTTCGTCATTAAGCATAACTCCTAATCTAGACCTCCAACTGATGTGAAAATTTAGGGACATGTTTAATAATTAATAACAAAGATTATTGTACTTTCATATTTCCAAAATTCTCGTTGTATGGTCATAAGGGCATTATGGTCCATATTTAAGCATTTAACGGAAACGTCGGACACTTAAAGAATTAAGTGGTATAAACGCAGAGGGTTATACAAACATGTAACTAGGTCCTAATGGAACTTTAAGGCATGTCTAAACCTATCTAAACCAGGTCAGAACTGAAGTCAAAGCAAAAGTCAAACTTTTTGCGTCTTTCGGTTCCGAATCGGTTCAAAACAGAAAGTTGTCGAATCAAACAAGCTTAGACAAGTTCTTATGCTTATTATCAGGTTATATGAATGATAAAATAGGTTATATGCCTTTTACATCGTTAATCATGCGTTAAATCGAATATTACATTTCTGTTGACTTTTTCTAAACATCTTTGACTCGACAAATGACCTAGTTAGGATGGGAATCAGTGGGTGCCCTTTTAAGGGTTTAAAGCCCACATAATTACCAACTTATAACTACCTTAAGTTTGCCTAATCACAGGACCGTTAGCGATTAATCGCTAAGTCAAACCGTAATTACGACGGTTTGACTTTTAAGCTAAATACTAAGCTAAACTCAATTAAAGAAAGTTAAGTATACTTACACGCGTCTAATGAACGATTTATGATGCTTGGGATCTGCCTTTATGCTCCAGAAATGATCAGAAGTTGAAGTGTGGTTGCATGTTGCAACATAAGCCTTATATAGTGACTTTGATCTTCCTAGATTGTTGCCAAATGAGTCTACAATTGATCATGGATCTTTATATGTGTCCTCTATAGTCTAAATACCATCTTAGGCAGCCCATGGTATCAAAGAAATGAATGTAAGTCGGTTAAAACATCAACAGATAGCTGTCTGTTAGTTTCTGTCGCTGGTACCTGTCACGCGGCCCGCCTTAGCCCCCGGATCAGGTTACAATTGTTTCCTTTATTGCATTTTTGGTCCTTGGTCCCCTGAAAGGTCGCTTTCTCATGGTTTCTTGCATTCTAAGCCTTTATATTTGACATATGGGGGCTTTAAGGCTTATACCATCTTTGTCAAGTCCTCGGGTAACTTTGTGATCACCCGAAAAGCCCTAATTTTCAATGTTGACGATTCTAACCCTCACACACGAATTTTATCATAACTTTCTCATACGGTAACGAAACTTGGTGAAATTTTTATGGTGCATTCTTGTGAGCATAATTAATCGTTACAAGGCTTCGGGTTTGCTAAAAGGTCACTCAGAGGTATACATTAAACATGTTGACATATTTAACCCTTGTCGTTTGAAATTCCTCACTTTCTTTCACAATTAGCTTCGTACGATCCATGATTTATTCGTTTAAGGTTATAAACATCATGTAGGGTTATAGTAAAGTATATTTATCCCTTGTTGACATTTTGAACCCTTATATTCACATACTTTCCATGTTTGTCAACTTTAGTCCCTCTAGAGTATACTTTCACACGTTCAAGCTTATGACATGTGTCAATACATTATAGGACGTAAATTTTCGAGGTGTTACACTTGTGCATGTTATGTTTATGTTGAGGAATTTAATCGCAATCGCAATAGCAATCCTATCGCATCGCAATCCTGTCGCAAACGCTAAACACAAGTTAATTATAGTGATTGTATGTTAGATATAGTAGTTAGGTTATTTGTGTAACTAATGGTTAATACTATCGCATCGCTCACTCGAATCGTATCGCAATGCTCAACACGCAAATCGAAATGACAAAACTCAACGCGCCGGACACCTGGATCGAGTGGCCAACCGATCGAGTGGCCATCCGATCAGATTGCCATCCGATCGGTGACCAATCCGACACTTATGCACTTTCCTCTTTTGGAAACCCTATAAATACCCTCCTGTCACATCATTTGTGATGTGACAGCTCCTCCACTCGACCAGCCGCACTCAAGCCTTCTTTCTCTCGATTTCTCACGATTCTTGTAAGTTTTAAACCTAAATCTTGTACTTCTATGATCTACACACACTTCTTCATTACTTTCACCATTGAATCTTAACTTTTAACCGTGAAATCAGTGGATTTGAGGTGTTCTAGGGTGATGTCATCATGGAGTTCTTATGAACTTCAAGTTTTGGCCTCATTCCACCAAGAACAACTCAGATCTGAAGGATTTCCACAAGATTAAACAATGTTTTCGCATAGATCTACACATATTCATGGTTAAAAGGATTGAAAGATGGTTTTCTAACTTTCTTTCAACTCTTTTACACTCAATTCACTCAAAACCGATAGAATAGGAGCTAGTTCCGACCTTCTACTCTTTCTTAGTGAGGTATTGGTCCAAGATCTGAATTCTATCTAAGGGACAACTGATTTCGGGTTAAACATGAACAACCGTCTCGAACAGTTAACTGATCGGACTAGGGTGATTCCTGTTCGATCGGATCACTTGGTTCAAGATGGGGTTTCAGTGTTTAGCATGTGGTCATACCATCTCGATCAAACCGCCAAAAACTTTCAAGATAATCAAGTGCCAAGATGATCAGGTCGCTGGGACGGATTGCCGTCCGATCGGATTGCCATCCGATCGAACAGCCATCCGATCGGACTACACTTGTTCCAACACTTAAACTTTTATTCAAACTTTTAAGGATCTGAACGTCGAACGGATTACCGTCCGATCGGATAGCCATCTGATCGAACGACCATCCGACCATGTGACATTTGGAACTTCGGTACATAACCATTTTTCAACATTCAAAAAGCATCAGTAACTGACGGATTGCCATCTGATCGGATTGCTATCTGATCGAGTTACAATCCTGATGTGAACTTGTTCTCACTAAGTGTCCTGCCAATCGGATCGCTATCCGATCGAATGACCATTCGATCAATCGACCTGAAGGGTAGAGATACTTCTCTGTTTTCAAAATGCTACAACAAAAACTTCAAAGCCATCATACATAAACACAACCTTACCAAACGAATGTCAATTCGACCGAATGGCCATCCAATCGGATGACCATCCGAATGGATTGACATCCGATCAAGTGACCATCCGATCGGATTGCCATCCGATCGCAATCCGATCGGATTACCACTCGACACTTGGTCACTTTTCACCGTTTTACACACCGCTTTTCGCTTATGCTATCGTAAACTGTCCAGGCTAATCACTCTAGTGCTCCCTTCAATCCATTTCCATCGTTGTGAGTATACTCGACCCCCTTTTGCTTTATGCACTTTTGGGTGTAACATACGTTACTTATTCTCAATCACATCAACCACACAACGCATTCACTATTTATACGCTGGCGGTTATTACATGATACGTGTTACTCGATGAATGCTTGTATGTTATGTTAACATAGTGATTGTTGCCTGACGCCTTAGCAACGATAGTACTGTTTGTTTAGACTCAGCACCTGTCATGGACGGGGGTTGTTAAGGTTACCTCTCACATGTCACAGTGGTGATATGTGTTATGCATTCTACAACTCGCAGTCTAGCCTGTGCATATTTCATTGTCGATAACTTACTAGCTTCGCATATTACATGTTACATACTGGTTACGCGTAAACTCTTTCGATCTCTATTATATCTAATAAACTTGTATGCTCACCTTTACACTATGTGTATTGACCTCTATTTTAACGTATGTGACAGGTGCTTAGGATGCTTGCTTGCTAATTGATGGAATAGAGCTTAGGAGAGTCTAGAAACCAACAAAGACAATTTATTTTTATTTAAATTTGAGTTGTCGGAACATGTTATTCGTCTTTGAGATAACGCTGTCTGTAATAACTGATTTGCTTAATAGGTTATGGTATGGGACATAATATTAACTATTCGTTAAAGTAGTTGTTATGGAATTTCTCTTGGACAATATGTTTCGCTCTGTGCCATGCCCCGATGTTTCCGTCATCGGTTGGGGTGTGACACCACATGGGGTTCAAGTGTTTTCCCGTCGTGCGACGCGACGTGTTCTTTTGACAAACGAAGTTTGATTTTTAACACCTTTGACCCCTAAACTTGTATGTTGATGTTATTTTATGTTTAAAGTTTGTGTTTTGACTTGTTTCGAGTATGGAACATGTTTGTAATTACGTGATGAGTATCATGCATGTATAAATGATGATTCAAGGGTATAATAAGTCTCTGTTTGCATGTAAACATGTATTTAAAGATTGATTGTAGAAGGTAATGTATGCGCGTTGTCTCGTGGCACAGACAGAAGAGCCTGCTTAGATCTTTTTTAGAAAAACAAATACCACCTTAGTCCCATCAGATTTTACGATCTTATATTAGAGGACCGGGATAAAGTCCTATAGAGACTATATTGTTTTTAGAACATATCTTAATATTAAACTATTCCAACAAATCACCTATATTTGTATTCTTAAGATTTAAACCCACACTGATGTCCATTATGGAGAGAGAGACTAATCAAAGTAGGAAGAAGCTTACTTGAAGGGGCCTAAATACATTCTATCAAACAGAGGTGTACAAAAAACTTGTATCTGAAACCAGACTGAAGAAAAAAATTGGAACGGGTATTTTATACCCATAATAAAACCCGACCCTAGGGTATGGATATGTCATACATTTTGACCCCAAATCGAGGCGAGAGCACAGTCCAGAAAGCCAAAGTGTGTGCCTGAGATCCTTGTGAATAGTCGAATCACTTTGGGTAGTCAACGTCTATCACATCCAGACAATATCTCCATGATTTTATGTGTTTCGATTCTGGAATCCGCAGCAGCTAACTCTGTGATATATCGATTTTATGTGGATTTTATGTGGTTTTATGTGACTACGTGTTTTGATTTTTGGTGATTCACACGCTTTTTGCTGTTCGCTTTGATCAACACGCATGACTCGCACTGCACATCTACCTCAAAACACCAATAAATCGCTTATGTTATTCGCAATCGCAGCTCGCTAATCGCAATCGCTATACTTAATCGCTATATGTGATGTGAAGGATAGGAGAATACGTGCAACATATGTGTTTAGGTTAGCTTATGTGTGCTTATGTGCTTACGTGTCTATGTGCTTATGTGATTCTGTGATTTGTGCCTATGTGAATTTTGTGAATGGCTGTGTTCCTAAGCTTTATGGTGAACCGCTAGACTATACTAGGATTAATCAAAAGTTGTGTTTGAGTCCTATGGCGATGTCTGTTGCAGACAATGTCGTCGTTTGGATTATTCCACTCCCGCGCAGCTCGCTAAAACCATGATGACAAACGCATCGCCGCTCTCGACTCTAAGCAAATGGTGAAATTCATCCCATAAATCGTCAGTGAACTGAACGAGAATGCAAGCAAGTCCTTGGAAGAGTCCAGGACTGATACTCCTAAGGCCGCTTTTAGCTTCAAGCAGTTCAAAATCCTGCGGACCCAAAGAGTTTACCGGCGAAGATGGTCCTACGGCCATGTTTCAATGGTTTGATTCTATCGAAGTCACCCTGCGCCAAAGTGGCTGTCCAGAAAACCTGCGCACCGTCAATGCTACCCGCGTCTTCCAATCCCGCGCTCTTGGTTGGTGGACGGCCGAGAGGAACAAACGAGGAAACGATGAAGATTTTGGATTATCTTGGGATGAGTTGAAGATAAATAATGATGCAAGAGTTCTGTCCTCCCCATGAACTCCGAAAGCTTGAGGATGACTTATGGCACATAAAGTAGAATGGTGGAGATAACGCTGGTTTGACTGCCCGCTTTAAGCAGTTGAGTATTATCTGTCCCAGTCAGGTTACCACCCCAGATTTCACAATCAAGAAGTATATCCGTGCTCTTCCAGATTGCGTTGCAGACTTTTTTTAGGGTGCAAAGACTACAACGATCGAGGAAACCTACCTGCTCACTGTAGAGATCAACGATAAGCGAGTCAGGGCGGGTTATTTTGACAAAGCTGCTAAGAATCTGCATCAAGTTACCGCTGCTTCAACCGTTGAAACCACCGCCGCACCGCAATCTTCGAAGCTCTCACGCCGAAAAAGGAAGAAAAACAGCAGTTCCAGCAACAAGAACTGTGCGATCACTGCAGCTCCACTCCAAACAGTACCAGCACCACCGCAACCACAACACCGCCAAGTAGCGGCACCTGTGGTCAATGCACCGCCTGCCAAGCGTGCATACACTAGACCACACCCGCTTTGCCCTACTTGTACTTATCATCACCCGGTGGGTCTCGCATGCCAGTTCTGTGTTCATTGCAATATGTACGACCACTTCACCGCAAACTGCCATACAGGTCCACGTCAAGCTCCAGTTCAAGGTCAAGCCCCTGCTCAACCAGCTCTACTTCCTGCTCCTCAAGGCCATCAAGCAGCTCCTGCACCCGCAGCTCACACTCGAGTTTGCTTTGCATGTGGTGATCCCAACCACTTTGCAAACATGTGCCCCAACAAGGTAGTGAAGCAAGAGCCCCAGCAGTAGCCGCAACAACAACAGCAACAGCAGCAGCCAACAGCCCGCGGATGTACTTTCAACATCAACGCCAGCCAGGCTCAAGCAGACAACAATGTGGTTAATGGTACATTCCTTGTGAATGGTATATATGCTTCGTGTTTGTTTGATACTGGAGCCGATGACTGTTTTGTATCGTTTGAATTCGAAAAGCTCCTTAATCGTAAGCACGCGCATCTCCCCTCGACGCTCAATGTTGAAGTTGCCACCGGAAGAGCCGTCAATTCTGTTCTACGTGATTGTACGCTTGAACTCAACAATCACGTCTTCCCTATCGACCTTATTCCAATGCAGCTCGGTAGTTTTGACATCATAGTAGGCATGGATTTTCTTCGAGAAAATCGTGCTGAAGTTGTTTGCTTTGAAAAGATGATTCGTTTCTAGCTCGCTAATGGTGATCAACTTTGTGTGTATGGCGAAACTCCTTCAAAAGGTCTCAAGCTCATGTCATGTGTCCAAGCTAGCAAGTATCTCCACAAGGAATACTAAGCTTTCTTGGCTAACATTGTAGTAGCGGAGAAGGAAAAGAAAGGAAACACAAGAGTAAAAGATGTCCCCATTGTTTGTGAATTCCCCAACGTTTTCCCCGATGATTTACCCGGATTACCTCCCACCCGTGATATCGATTTTTGAATCGACCTCATTCCTGGAGCAAATCCTGTTGCTAAAGCGCCTTATCATCTCGCTCCTTCTGAAATGTGCGACCTCTCGAGTCAGCTCCAGGAACTACTTGACAAAGGCTTTATTCACCCTAGCACCTCTCCTTGGGGCGCGCCTGTCCTTTTCGTCAAAAAGAAGGATGGATCGTTCCGGATGTGCATCGACTATAGGGAGTTGAATACGCTGACAATCAAGAATCGCTATCCCTTGCCTCGAATCGATGATTTGTTTGATCAGTTACAAGGTGCTATGCGTTTTTCGAAGATCGATCTACGCTCAGGCTATCACCAGTTACGCATTCAAGAGGAAGATATACCCAAAACCGCATTTCGAACCCGATACAGTCACTATGAGTTTGTTGTTATGCCTTTTGGTTTGACCAACGCTCCCACCGTTTTCATGGATCTAATGAATCGCGTGTGCAAACCCTTCCTTGACCGCTTCGTAATCATGTTCATCGACGATATCCTAATCTATTCCAAGTCAAAAACCGAACACTCGCAGCATCTACGTTTGGTTCTTGAGTTACTCCAGGGAAACAGTCTCTATGACAAGTTCTCCAAGTGTGAATTTTGGCTGGAAGAGGTCCAATTCCTGGGTCACATTGTCAATAGTCAAGGAATTCATGTCGATCCCGCGAAGATCAAGGCCGTTAAGAGTTGGGTTACACCCAAGAACCCGTAGAACACTCGGACTGGTAGGCTATTATCGCCGATTTATCGAAGGTTTCTTTAAGATCGCTGTGCCACTTACCTCTCTTACGCATAAGGATAAACCTTTTGTTTGGGGAACTAAATAGGAAGAATCCTTTCAAACCCTCAAAGCTATGCTTTGCAATGCTCCCGTGCTCTCACTGCCAGACGGAGACGATGACTTCATAGTCTACTGCGATGTCTCAAACCTTGGTCTTGGTTCTGTTCTCATGCAATGAGATAAGGTTATCGCGTACGCTTCTCGACAGCTCAAGATCCACGAGAAGAACTACACCACACACGACCTAGAGCTTGGCGCAGTTGTTTTTGCGTTAAAGATTTGGCGACACTACCATTACGGTACCAAGTGTACGATCTTCATGTGACAACCCTCACAAAACCAGGTATCCGTACGACTTAATTAGTAATTAATTACTGCTTAATTACTGTGCTTGTTTGAACTAGCTAATGAACTGCTACTTGATATCTGATACATGTACTTACTTGCATCATACTTTACTTATCGTCACTACATTATTTACATGCTGAACCCTAGTGACAACCGTGATGCACAAAAAGCACAGTAGCACTATAACGGATAACCTATTGAACATGCTGATAAAGCCAGCATCAGGCAAACACTGCCTCTAAGGCCTGTAAGAGCCTGAAATGTTTTGCTACACTAGTAGTGAATGTAGGGATATAAGGGTTGTGGAACTGCGTCTCTAGGAATAAGTCACTATGACTGGATGTGCCTAAAACGTACTCTAAGTACAAAACTCAGCACTTTACAAAATAATTCAGCTTTTAGCTAACTAATAAAGTGCCAAAACATGAGAAAAATATTACTAGACACTTTCCAAAGTGTCAGGAATGAGTAGTGTCACCAAAAAGAGTAATAACGACACTTTAAAGCTTTAGTAACGCTTTAACGGATTACTATCCAACCAAACAACCGGACTTTACCCGGAACCTAAAAATATTGCCATAAATATTATTGATCTTTTTCTGAGCCAGTTAGGGTCCCTGAACACCCTAACACCCGCTTTAAAACACAACACACCACTAACCGGGTTAATCACTCAACTTAACTAGATTAACCTAACTAAACATCAACTAATCTAGTTGAGATCGAACCAAGACCCCCCCCCCCCCTTGGGCCGATCGGTCACCATGGAACTAAGCTTGTACCATTTTTGATTATAATATTGCCTCTTGTCCCATATCTAAATAACATATAATCCATTGGATTAAAACTTCTAAATTGTCTATAAGTATGATGGATGGCACTAGAGATCATTCACTCCACACAACACACAAAAATTACTCTCTCTCCCTCTCTACCACTCTCGGCCGAACCCCCCTACAAGCATCCATCCATTTTCGAGTTCCATCTTGCAAGTTCTAATCACATACAAGTGTCGAGGGACGTATACAAGGAGTCTTGGAGCAAGCGGAACGCGAAGGACCTCTCTACTTAGCTTTTATCCACCTCTTTTGCGCATAGATTCTTCCCTAGCCTCGAGCTAGAGGTATAATGCTTAAAACACTCTCTTGAACTAATCTAAAGTGGTTAATACGATGTGTAACGATTAAAACTCGGAATCTTGCAATTTGAAGCATTAAAGTCTACTAAAAACATGGAAAATGATGGTTAAAAGCTCACTAGTTGTGTAAATGTTGTAGTATTTGAAATTGGTGATTATCTAGACCCGATCTATGTTGTGGTAGCTCGGATCATCGTTTAACCCGGTTTGGTCATGATCACGAATCACGACATAAGGTTGTTTTGAATAGAACAAGGGTTAAAAGGTGAAACTCTACCACACGCGAATCATGAACTTGTGTAAAAATGTTTTACTTGTGGAATAGTGTTTAAAACTAGCAGATCTACGTATCTGCAAGTGGTATTTTCAAAGGACCAAGCGTCAAAGAAATCATGTTTTCTAAAAGACGGATCTTACACTAACAAGTATGATTTTTATAAACCACAAGTGTGTAAACACTTGTGAAATGAAAAGTTTCGACAAAATAACAAACTTTGTAAAAGATGACGAGAAGTTGTAAAGACGGATTTCTCTAAAAACGAGGTTTTTACGAGATCAAAATTACTTTATATAAAGACCCACAAAATATAATGGGATTTACACTATAGTTTCGGAAAAACTACAAGTTCATGCGATTATGCGATTTACATACTTGTCGACTTGTTTGATGTGTCGGAAATTGTTTGATTGAATAAGGAAGTTGTTGAAATTGATTTTGTAAAAGAAAATGATACGCTTGAAAGCGTGGCCACCTCCAGTTACAGAGGAAACTCTGGCGAATTTTTTTCTAAAAACCTAACACTTAGAATTATTTACACAACAAGTGTTAGAATTATTTTTGACGTGTTTTCGAAATATAAATTTCGCCATGACTTTATTTACTAAATAATCGGAGGTGGGATTTTCACAAAATTAAACGTGATAAATATATATTCAGTAAATATATTTTTCACCACACTGTTTATGATTATTTTGTGAAAATACATAAATATTATTTTTAGAGTAAAAATAATATTTTCGAACGATAACAGATCCAAAATAACTTGAACGCCTCTACAATAACTATATAAGTTACACCGGTGATTATATTACCACTCGATTGTTAAACGTAACTTACGCACTTACGGAAATATTTATGAACGCACATGTATTGAATCCCCCATCCTTGGGAAGGAAAATAATTACCAAGTATTTACAAAATGTAAACACGAAATAGTTGTCTAACTATTTCCCAAAAACATAAACCATGAAGCTAAGGCACGGCCGTCCGTCTAATAGAAATTAGCACCTGTAGGTCGTTGCACAGCTGCGTGAGCAGGAGATACTTGGTAGAGACGCTTCACTGTGAGTTCATGTCCCCCTTTTCTCTAACTGTTTTCAGTTTTCTTAACTACGGGGGTGAAATACATGTTACTTTGATTACAAGTACTTTATACACGGTATGGTTAGCGTAAGGAGGTTTACTACTTAGATCATGTGAGTGGGTAGGAGCAATATGAGGCCATTAGTCCTCACGTCGGGACCGAGGGACAGGAGCGGTAGATCTATCTGGGTGTAGCGAGCCCAGCCCCAGGCCAAACTAGAAACGGACCTCGGGGTGACTTTGTCCACATACTAATGCCGTGGCGAAATCTGCTAGGTTTGAGTCTCCCTATTTGCACTTCACATATATCAGTGGCCTTGCAAACCATTGGTGATCTCAATTCCCTTATTTGCTACATACCAAGACTATTTTTATACTCACAAAGGTTTACTTACTCACTTACACATGAACTCGCTCAACATTATTGTTGATTTTTCAACTTACATGTATTTCAGGAAACTAAAGATCTGGCGCGGTATGTTATGTTTTCCCGCTGCATAAGGGTTCCAAGGTCATCCCAGTTTAGGAAATGTGACTCTTTCCTGGACAAGTCACAAATCTTAAACTGCGTTTATTTCATGTTGATGGTTATGTTCTTAAAGACAATGTTTTATGTTATGAGGTTGTAAGTCCCTAAGACAACGATATGTTACTCTGGTTTTAAAACTTAATCAAATGGATGATCTTGCATGATTTTATTTCATATAGCTTTGTTATGGTTAAGCTATGGTATTAAGAAGTCACACCAAAATTAACCACGCTTCCGCAAAGCCAGGGTGTGACAGCTTGGTATCAGAGCTCTGATCATAGCGAACTAGGATTCTTTCTCGAATCTAGACTATGATCACTAGGGCTCTCACGAAAACATTTTTCTGCATACCACTTAAGTCCAGATCCAAAGCTTTTTACAAACAAATGTTGAGCACATTTTATTTATAGGCTCAGCCTGGAGAGCTGAGGCTCGGTCTGGAGGATCGAGGCTCGGTCTAGGTGACCGAGGTAGTTGAGCACGTTGATTTATTATAGGCTCAGCCTGGAGGGCTGAGGCTCGGTCTGGAGGATCGAGGCTTGGTCTAGGTGACCAAGGTAGTTGGCTAGGAAGAGTAGGCTCAGTCATGAAGGCTGAGGCTCGGTCAAGGGGACCGAGGCTCGATCTAAGTGGTCGAGGTGGAGGATAGAGCAGTCTTAGAGACTGGGAGGAATTTGGCTAGTGGGCTAGGAGAATTATGTGATACCTTACTTGGTGACTTATGTGATTATCTGATTGTGTGACTGATTATTTGAGCATATTTGTGTTTATGTTACAGACTCATGGACTCCGCCGGTACTGGCGATTCGGACACCACTGGACCCATACCCATCGTATCTGATGACCTCCCATCCTCCGAGCACGAGGTGTACACATCTGACTATACCAGTACTGACGAGGATGATTTCCAGCCTTTCGCACTACCCGATGGTGCTGATGAGGATGTTCCACCTTTTCCCCCTCAGATCCCTGATACACGACATGTTGATTTTTCTTTTCAGGTTCCTCAGTTTGTACCCCCAGCGAGGACTGGAGAGGGTTCTTCAGCCCACCCTTTTGGGCATGTACCGATGTCTATCCCCTTCATGCCCCAGATGTCATCTGTTCCACCCTCTGTTGCTCCATTTCATGTGGCACCGTTTGATCCCACCAGTGAGCCGTTCCTTTGGGCACCAGGCTCTGCTATGCCACCTACTGACCCCTACCATTCTTTCCACATGGGGTATACTATCGAGGACGTTTTGATGTCTTTTGTCGCCCAACACGAGTCGCACACGCAGCGCATCCAGGAGCTTGAGAGAGCTCAGCTGCCACCATGTCAGTGCCATAGTCAGACACACTCTCCTCTGCAGCCATTTCGACCCTTACCTCCGGATTATGCTGCCCGTCTCTTTACACTAGAGCAGCAGGTTGCTTCTATCATTCGTACCCAGCGAGCCATGGAGGAGGACTGGCTCCAGTTACGTCGTTTGTTTTACACCCACTTTCCCCCTCCTCCACCACCATCTGTATAGAGCTCATCAGTGCGGTTTGGGTAGACGAGGGTGAGAAGACGGCGATTGTTGGACTGCACAGCATTTTTGGAGACTACATGATGATTTTGACTTTTGTTGACATGTATTTGACGTATTTAACACTGACATGATATAGTTTTTGGACAGGGGTGATGTAGCCCCTAGTTGTTTGATGATTGTATGACACAGGGATGTACTGATACACTTACTATGTGGTCTCGATATATGGCAATCGCAGTATTCTCACCATATTTGATTCGCTTGATTGCTTATTTGTATTTTTATGATATGGGATGTTGTGTGATTGGTATTTGTGATGTATTGATAACATGAGATGTTACGTGCTATTACTGTTACTATATACGTACGTTTTACTATGGCCTGACCAACGTAAACCATCTTTTAGAAGATGCCGCCAAAACGTCCAACGCCGATGCCTACCAATGAGGCAGAACTCCAGCAAGTTATTGCTTCTGCCATTGCTCAATATGCTGCCTCTCAAGGAGGAACGAGTGGAAGCAACTCTGGCAACTCTGGCAACAATAATCCACCTCATGGTAATACTAAGTCATTTAGACATACCATGACCTAATTGGATATCTCTAGCAATGATGCTAATGCCAAACGTACGTTATAACGTATGTGCAGGATGCACCTACAAGCAGTTCTTAGACTGCAAGCCCGTAAACTTTGATGGCACAGGAGGTGTTGTCGCCTTTGTTCGTTGGGCTGAGAAAACCGAATCTGTTCTTCGCATGAGCAAGTGCGCGCTGGATCAGCAAGTCACCTATATCTCAGGGCTGTTTCTAGATGGAGCCCTATCCTGGTGGAATCTACAAGTACAGACACTAGGCGAAGCTGCTGCCTACGCGCTCACCTGGACCGAACTGAAGGAACTTATGCGCAAAAAGTACTGCTCTCGCGTGGAAATCCAGAGATTGGAAACCGAGTTCTGGCACTTGAAAATGGACGGTCCAAAGATAGCAGAATACGTTCAAAGGTTCCATGACTTATTGCATGTGGTACCCTACATGGTCACTCCTGAGTTCAAGAGAATTGAACGCTTCATTTGGGGACTAGCTCCTCAAATCATAAGAATGGTAACCTCATCCAAGCCTGCGACCATTACTGAGGCGATTGATTTGAGTGTGGCTCTCACAGAGGAGGCCATTCGCCTGAACAAGTTTGATGATGCTGAGCATAAGAAGAAAGAGACTCATGTCGAGTCGTCAGGAGGTAACAAGCGGAAGTTCTCAAACTTCAAGCAGGGCGCCAGTGTGGCGGTGAAGAAAGGAGGATCAGGCACACCAGCTCAGGTTACAGCTGGTAGTGGAAAGAAAGGAAAAGGATATCAGGGCACCCAGCCCAAGTGTAATACCTGTCAACGCCATCATACTGGCCATTGTAGTGTGAAAGTATGCGAAGCATGTGGAAAGCCGGGCCACTTGAAGGATTCTTGTTGGGCTAGTGCTGGCTGGGGAGGCCAGGGAGGATTTGGGAGTAGGAATAATAATCGTGGTGGTAATCGCTCACAAGGAAACTATGGAGGAAACGGGAATCGAGGCAACTTTGCGAACCAAGCTGGCAATGCAAACCAAAACAACAACCAAGCTGGAAATGGAGGTGGAAACGGGCAAAGACTTGGATGCTATAACTGCGGTGATATCGGGCATTTTAAGAAGAATTGCCCGGAATTGAACCAAGCCCGTGGAAGAGTGTTCCAAATCGAAGCTAGGGAAGCGCGCCAGGACCCCAATGTTGTTACTGGTACGTTCCCTGTAAATCAACGCTATGCATCCGTTTTATTTGATACTGGTGCCGATTATAGCTTCGTGTCGTTAGAATTTAAGAATATGCTTGGGTTAGCCGCTAATAAGTTAGATATTCATTACTCAATCGAATTGGCCAATGGGAAGTTGGTGGAAGCCAATGAAGTTATCAGAGGTTGTGTGATCGAATTAGGAGAGCGTGAGTTTGCTTTAGATCTACTACCAGTCCAGTTGGGAAGCTTCGACGTGGTGGTAGGAATGGATTGGTTATCAGGCAACAAGGCAGAGATAGTTTGTCATGAAAAGATTGTTCGTATCCCAACCGAAGATGGCGAAACAATTGTGGTTCACGGAGAGAAGCGTGATACGCCGTTAAGAATTATCAGCTGCTTGAAAGCAAGGAAGTGTTTGCAGAAAGGATGTGTTGCTTTTCTGGCACACATTGTGGATAAGAAGGCTGCTGAGCCAAAGATCGAAGACATCCCTGTCGTGAGGGAATATCCAGAAGTCTTCCCAGAGGACTTACCTGGACTGCCACCTCAGAGGCAAGTAGAGTTTCACATCGATCTAGTCCCAGGCGTCGCGCCTGTGGCTAAGGCACCGTATAGACTTGCTCCGTCTGAGATGCAGGAACTGTCGACACAACTTCAAGAGTTGTTAGACAAGGGTTTTATCCGACCAAGCTTCTCGCCTTGGGGAGCTCCGGTCCTGTTTGTCAAAAAGAAGGACGGTAGTTTTCGAATGTGCATCGACTACCGGGAGCTGAACAAGCTGACGATCAAGAATAGGTACCCTCTGCCAAGAATCGATGATCTGTTTGATCAACTGCAAGGCTCTAGCTTTTATTCAAAGATCGATCTTCGATCTGGATACCATCAGTTAAGGATACAAGAGGAAAGTATCCCAAGGACAGCCTTCAGAACTCGTTATGGACACTACGAGTTCCTTGTTATGTCGTTTGGTTTGACAAACGCACCTGCAGTCTTTATGGATTTGATGAATAGAGTTTGCAAGTCGTACTTGGACAAGTTCGTGATCGTGTTTATCGACGACATCTTGATTTATTCAAAGATGAAGGCTGAACACGAGCAGCATCTTAGAGCCATTCTAGAGCTGCTAAAGAAGGAACAGCTGTATGCCAAATTCTCCAAGTGCGAATTTTGGCTCCGTGAAGTCCAATTCCTTGGGCACGTGGTAAATGGAGATGGAATCCACGTGGATCCAACAAAGATCGAAGCGATCAAGAATTGGGAAACGCCAAAGACGCCAACCGAGATTCGACAATTCTTGGGTTTGGCTGGCTACTATCGAAGGTTCATTGAGGATTTCTCAAAAATCGCTCAACCATTGACGCTCCTCACCCAGAAAGATAAGAAGTTTGATTGGGGAATCAAACAGGAAGAAGTGTTCCAGATACTGAAGGAGAAGCTCTGCAATGCGCCAATCTTAGCACTACCGGAAGGTACTGATGATTTTGTGGTATACTGCGACGCATCGCGTCAAGGATTGGGTTGTGTGTTGATGCAACGCCAAAAGGTTATTGCTTACGTATCGCGTCAACTGAAAGTGCATGAAAAGAACTATACCACACATGATTTGGAACTTGGCGCAGTGGTATTTGCACTAAAGATCTGGAGACACTACCTTTATGGTACGAAGTGTACAATCTTTACAGATCACAAGAGCCTACAGCATATATTCAACCAGAAGGAGTTGAATATGAGGCAAAGACGATGGGTTGAGTTGCTGAACGATTACGACTGCGAGATAAAGTATCATCCGGGGAAGGCGAACGTGGTCGCCGATGCCCTAAGTCGTAAAGAGAGCATCAAGCCCATAAGGGTTAGAGCTTTGGAAATGATTATTCGAACCGATCTTTCCTTGCGCATTCGTACCGCGCAGAAAGAAGCTCTCAAGGAAGGAAACCTTGAAGAAGAATATCTCCGTGGGATGGAGAAGCTACTGGTACCAAACAAGGAAGGAACGTTATGCTTCGAGAAAAGGATTTGGGTTCCTCTGTTTGGTGGTTTAAGGAAAGTTATTTTTGATGAAGCTCACAAATCACGGTACTCTATCCATCCTGGAGCGGATAAGATGTACCAGGATCTCAAAGATTATTATTGGTGGCCTAGGATGAAGGGCGATGTTGCTGTTTACGTGAGCAAATGTTTAACGTGCGCTAAGGTTAAAGCGGAATACCAGAAGCCTTCAGGACTTCTGCAACAACCTGAGATTCCCAAGTGGAAATGGGAACAAATCTCAATGGATTTTGTTACAAAATTGCCAAGGACGCCAAGAGGCGGACACTATCTGGGTGATAGTGGATCGATTAACGAAGTCAGCACACTTCTTACCTATCAGAGAAAAGGATAATACGAGCAAATTGGCTGAAATTTATATGAGAGAGATCGTTGCACGTCATGGAGTGCCTCTCTCGATCATTTCTGATAGAGACGGAAGGTTTGTGTCAAGGATATGGCAATCCTTCCAAGAAGCCTTTGGCTCACAATTGAATCTGAGCACTGCGTTTCATCCGCAAACTGACGGCCAGAGCGAGCGAACGATACAGACTTTGGAAGACATGCTGAGGGCGTGTGTTATGGATTTGGGTGGTAGCTGGGATAAACATTTACCTTTGGTCGAATTCTCATACAACAACAGCTACCACACCAGTATTGGTGTCGCGCCATTTGAAGCCCTTTACGGACGCAAGTGCCGATCACCCTTATGTTGGGCTGACGCAGGTGATAGGCAGCTTGCTGGTCCCGAAATCGTCCAAGAGACGACAGACAAGATCGCGCAGATTCTTAAACGCATCGAAGCAGCTCGCCACAGACAGAAGGCCTATGCGGATCCAAACCGAAAACATGTGGATTTCCAAGTTGGAGAAATGGTGTTATTGAAAGTTTCACCCTGGAAAGGGGTGGCACGCTTCGGAAGGCGTGGGAAGTTAAATCCGCGCTACATTGGTCCCTTCAGAATTCTGGAAAGAATAGGACTAGTAGCATACAAGTTGGACCTACCTGCTGAACTGAATGGTGTTCACGATACATTTCATGTATCCAATCTAAAGAAAAGTCCAACTCAAGTCACCGTTGCCATTCCCACCGACGAGATTCATGTTGACGACACGCTCCACTTCATTGAAGAACCGGTCGAGGTTACGGATTGGAAGGTTAACAAGACCCGCCGGAGCAGTGTCAAGCTCGTCAAAGTTCGTTCGAATGCCAGACATGGTCCTGAATACACCTGGGAACGTGAGGACCGGATGAAAGAGAAATACCCCCACCTTTTTCCTAAGAACCCTGCATCTACAAGCAAAACTTAAATTTCGGGACGAAATTTATTTAACGGGGGGAGAATGTGACAACCCTCACAAAACCAGGTATCCGTACGACTTAATTAGTAATTAATTACTGCTTAATTACTGTGCTTGTTTGAACTAGCTAATGAACTGCTACTTGATATCTGATACATGTACTTACTTGCATCATACTTTACTTATCGTCACTACATTATTTACATGCTGAACCCTAGTGACAACCGTGATGCACAAAAAGCACAGTAGCACTATAACGGATAACCTATTGAACATGCTGATAAAGCCAGCATCAGGCAAACACTGCCTCTAAGGCCTGTAAGAGCCTGAAATGTTTTGCTACACTAGTAGTGAGTGTAGGGATATAAGGGTTGTGGAACTGCGTCTCTAGGAATAAGTCACTATGACTGGATGTGCCTAAAACGTACTCTAAGTACAAAACTCAGCACTTTACAAAATAATTCAGCTTTTAGCTAACTAATAAAGTGCCAAAACATGAGAAAAATATTACTAGACACTTTCCAAAGTGTCAGGAATGAGTAGTGTCACCAAAAAGAGTAATAACGACACTTTAAAGCTTTAGTAACGCTTTAACGGATTACTATCCAACCAAACAACTGGACTTTATCCGGAACATAAAAATATTGCCATAAATATTATTGATCTTTTTCTGAGCCAGTTAGGGTCCCTGAACACCCTAACACCCGCTTTAAAACACAACACACCACTAACCGGGTTAATCACTCAACTTAACTAGATTAACCTAACTAAACATCAACTAATCTAGTTGAGATCGAACCAAGACCGCCCCCCCCCCCCCCTTGGGCCGATCGGTCACCATGGGACTAAGCTTGTACCATTTTTTATTATAATATTGCCTCTTGTCCCATATCTAAATAACATATAATCCATTGGATTAAAACTTCTAAATTGTCTATAAGTATGATGGATGGCACTAGAGATCATTCACTCCACACAACACACAAAAATTACTCTCTCTCCCTCTCTACCACTCTCGGCCGAACCCCCCTACAAGCATCCATCCATTTTCGAGTTCCATCTTGCAAGTTCTAATCACATACAAGTGTCGAGGGACGTATACAAGGAGTCTTGGAGCAAGCGGAACGCGAAGGACCTCTCTACTTAGCTTTTATCCACCTCTTTTGCGCATAGATTCTTCCCTAGCCTCGAGCTAGAGGTATAATGCTTAAAACACTCTCTTGAACTAATGTAAAGTGGTTAATACGATGTGTAACGATTAAAACTCGGAATCTTGCAATTTGAAGCATTAAAGTCTACTAAAAACATGGAAAATGATGGTTAAAAGCTCACTAGTTGTGTAAATGTTGTAGTATTTGAAATTGGTGATTATCTAGACCCGATCTATGTTGTGGTAGCTCGGATCATCGTTTAACCCGGTTTGGTCATGATCACGAATCACGACCTAAGGTTCTTTTGAATAGAACAAGGGTTAAAAGGTGAAACTCTACCACACGCGAATCATGAACTTGTGTAAAAATGTTTTACTTGTGGAATAGTGTTTAAAACTAGCAGATCTACGTATCTGCAAGTGGTATTTTCAAAGGACCAAGCGTCAAAGAAATCATGTTTTCTAAAAGACGGATCTTACACTAACAAGTATGATTTTTATAAACCACAAGTGTGTAAACACTTGTGAAATGAAAAGTTTCGACAAAATAACAAACTTTGTAAAAGATGACGAGAAGTTGTAAAGACGGATTTCTCTAAAAAAGAGGTTTTTACGAGATCAAAATTACTTTATATAAAGACCCACAAAATATAATGGGATTTACACTATAGTTTCGGAAAAACTACAAGTTCATGCGATTATGCGATTTACATACTTGTCGACTTGTTTGATGTGTCGGAAATTGTTTGATTGAATAAGGAAGTTGTTGAAATTGATTTTGTAAAAGAAAATGATACGCTTGAAAGCGTGGCCACCTCCAGTTACAGAGGAAACTCTGGCGAAATTTTTTCTAAAAACCTAACACTTAGAATTATTTACACAACAAGTGTTAGAATTATTTTTGACGTGTTTTCGAAATATAAATTTCGCCATGACTTTATTTACTAAATAATCGGAGGTGGGATTTTCACAAAATTAAACGTGATAAATATATATTCAGTAAATATATTTTTCACCACACTGTTTATGATTATTTTGTGAAAATACATAAATATTATTTTTAGAGTAAAAATAATATTTTCGAACGATAACAGATCCAAAATAACTTGAACGCCTCTACAATAACTATATAAGTTACACCGGTGATTATATTACCACTCGATTGTTAAACGTAACTTACGCACTTACGGAAATATTTATGAACGCACATGTATTGAATCCCCCATCCATGGGAAGGAAAATAATTACCAAGTATTTACAAAATGTAAACACGAAATAGTTGTCTAACTATTTCCCAAAAACATAAACCATGAAGCTAAGGCACGGCCGTCCGTCTAATAGAAATTAGCACCTGTAGGTCGTTGCACAGCTGCGTGAGCAGGAGATACTTGGTAGAGACGCTTCACTGTGAGTTCATGTCCCCCTTTTCTCTAACTGTTTTCAGTTTTCTTAACTACGGGGGTGAAATACATGTTACTTTGATTACAAGTACTTTATACACGGTATGGTTAGCGTAAGGAGGTTTACTACTTAGATCATGTGAGTGGGTAGGAGCAATATGAGGCCATTAGTCCTCATGTCGGGACCGAGGGACAGGAGCGGTAGATCTATCTGGGTGTAGCGAGCCCAGCCCCAGGCCAAACTAGAAACGGACCTCGGGGTGACTTTGTCCACATACTAATGCCGTGGCGAAATCTGCTAGGTTTGAGTCTCCCTATTTGCACTTCACATATATCAGTGGCCTTGCAAACCATTGGTGATCTCAATTCCCTTATTTGCTACATACCAAGACTATTTTTATACTCACAAAGGTTTACTTACTCACTTACACATGAACTCGCTCAACATTATTGTTGATTTTTCAACTTACATGTATTTCAGGAAACTAAAGATCTGGCGCGGTATGTTATGTTTTCCCGCTGCATAAGGGTTCCAAGGTCATCCCAGTTTAGGAAATGTGACTCTTTCCTGGACAAGTCACAAATCTTAAACTGCGTTTATTTCATGTTGATGGTTATGTTCTTAAAGACAATGTTTTATGTTATGAGGTTGTAAGTCCCTAAGACAATGATATGTTACTCTGGTTTTAAAACTTAATCAAATGGATGATCTTACATGATTTTATTTCATATAGCTTTGTTATGGTTAAGCTATGGTATTAAGAAGTCACACCAAAATTAACCACGCTTCCGCAAAGCCAGGGTGTGACACTTCACCGATCATAGGAGCCTACAACACATCTTTGACCAAAAGGAACTAAATATGCATCAATGTCGGTGGGTAGAACTCCTCAACGATTACGACTGTGAGATTCGTTACCATCCAGGCAAAGCAAATGTCGTTGTCGATGCTCTCAGTCGACGAAGCTATTTGCTTAGCGTTCGTAATTCCCAAGCCCAGTTTAATCTCGAAGCTGTCATCCGTGACGCTCAGCATACTTGTTTTACCGAACGAACTTTGAAGAAAGAAAGGATTCTAAACGATGGCACCCAACTCGAGAATAAATCGAATGGTATCTTTCATTATTTGGACCGAATTTGGATTCCCAAGCGTACGAATATGCGATAACTTCTGATGGACGAAGCCCACAAATCTCAGTATTCTATTCAACTCGGTGCCGACAAGATGTACCAGGACATGCGCTACAAGTACTGGTGGCCGGGCATGAAGAAGGATATCGCTATCTATGTTTCGAAATGCCTGATTTGTTCCAAGGTCAAGGCTGAGCATCAACGCCCCTCTGGCTTGCTCGTACAACCCGAGATTCCGATGTGGAAATAGGAGAGTATAGCTATGGACTTTATAACGAAACTCCCGCGTAGTCAATCAGGTCATGACAGCATCTGGGTTGTAGTCGACCATTTGACTAAATCAGCTCATTTCCTGCCGATACAAGAAGACTTTAAGGTAGAAAATTAGCCCGAACATCTACACCGATGAGATCATTTTTCGACACGGGACGCCTCGTGACATCATCTCTGACCGCGATGGTCGGTTTACCTCGCATCTTTGGGAAACATTTCAATCTGCTCTAGGTACTACTCTTAATCTAAGTACCACATTCCATCCCCAAACCGACGGTCAGACTGAAAGAACGATTCGTACCCTTGATGATATGCTCCGCTCGTGTGTCATAGATTTCGGTGGTAATTGGGACGCGTACTTACCTTTGGTCGAATTCTCGTACAATAACAGTTATCATTCTAGCATCCAAATGGCACCATTTGAGGCATTATACGGAAGGAAATGTCGATCGCCTATTGTATGGCACGAGATCGGAGACACGCAAATTACCGGTCCTGAGCTGTTACAAGAAACGACAGACAAAATCCTCCAGATTCGAGACAATTTGTTGAAAGCTCAGAGCCGACAGATGAGCTACGCTGATAGACGCCGCAAGCCCCTTGAATTTGACGTTGGCCATCACGTACTCCTAAAGGTTGCACCTTGAAAGGGAGTGATCAGATTCGGCAAGAAAGGAAAGCTCGCGCCTCGATATGTTGGACCCTTTAAAATTCTAGAAAGGATTGGAAAAGTGGCCTATAGACTCGAACTACCGGAGGAACTTAGTAACGTCCACCCGACTTTCCATGTTTCGAACCTCAGAACGTGCTTGACCGACCAGGAATTACACGTCCCTCTCGAAGATTTATGAGTGAACGAAACATTACACTTCGTGGAAAAGCCTGTCGAGATCATGGGACAAGAAACCAAGGTGCCCAAACGCTCACACATTCCTATTGTGAAGGTTCGCTGGGAAGGCAAACGCGGTGCCGAGTTTACCTGGGAACTCGAAAGTGACATGAAGGCGAAGTACCCACAACTGTTTGTTACGCCTACTTCTTAAATTTCGGGACGAAATTTCCTAAAGTAGGGGAGGCTGTAACAACCCGCTTTTGGAAAGTCAAAGTACAAGTCAAAGTCAAAGGAAGAAAAGTGTGACAACTGGCACTTTTCCATCCATTTCGTACAATAATTAAACAGTAATCTGTGCTTTAATAACTGTGCATGATCTAGTTTACAAGATGAATGAAATTCTGATTTCTGTTATATAGATACAATGGCATTTCATGTTGCAAGACTTTTATCATTACTACATGCAACACAATATAGTTCTATTAATGCACAAAACAGAATTGGCACAGGTATCAGACAAACTAGAAGTACTGACGGGAGTTCAGTACTTAGACAGACATGATGTTAAGACACAAAATAAGCCCCAGGACCAAGTGTTACACTAGTATAGTGTATAGGAAAGTAGGGATTACAAAACTGCCTTCCTAGTGAAGACATAGGTACCGGAAAGTGTCAGAAACACACTAAAACTGCAAAATTCTGCAGAAAATAAACAAATTCAACAAAAATTCAGCTTTTACCATCTAAATATAATGCAGAATTATGATATAATGGTCCAGAATACTTTCCTAAGTGTCAGAAATCAAAACGGTTACAAAACACAACATAAAGCACACTAAACTGCGCAATTTAGCACTTTAACGAACAGTAACGAAACGAACAACCGGACACTACCTGAAACATCAAATTCTTACTAGAAGCATTGTTTTAGTGTCACAAAGCTAGTTATGGTCACCGAACATCATAACACATCCTATAAACATATAACACATATAACCCTAACTAGTATACTTGAAATCGAACTAAAACACTTAACTTACCATTAAATGTTACACTTTACCCCCCCCCCTTGATGGCTGGTTAGGGGACATGGGTCCCACATAATATTTATTTATTATATTTTAATAGATTTTTTGGGAATATTCTAGGCACATTATGCCTTATACCACCTAATTGTTGGAATGAAATTATAAAAACTACAAGACTAAACCATTCTCATTTTCATACTTGAAACAACACCCACATCTCCTCTTCCTTCCTCCATAGCTACGGCCCAACACCACCACCATACACTCTCCATTTTCAATCAATCTCCATCCATTCTAAGCATGTCCTAAGGTGTAAGAAGCATAACAAAGAAGCTAGGAACTCTTGGAAGTTGAAGGACCTCTCATACAAGCTATTAACCACCTCATCTTCATCTTGTGATCATCCCTAGCCTTGAGCTAGTAGTAAGATCATCTACATCCCATTTTACATCTTATTTAGTTGGTTAAAAGATGTTACAAGTAACTTAACATGAAGAACACTAATGATCAAGAACATAAATCTTAATCATAAGCTTAAAAATCATAAGAAATCATGTTGTTAAGTGTTATTATGCTTCTTGATGAATGATTATTTGTGTTTATGATGTTAAACATCATATGATCTTGCTAGATAGTGATTAAAGACATAATCTAGCAAGATGAGAGGATGATTATGTTAAAGATCAAGAGATCATCCTTATGTAAAGCATGAACTTGAAAGATTTAATGTTTTCTTGAAGTGTGATGATCAAAGTGTGATATAAGTTTTGTAAACATATGATTTCAAGAATGATTTTTCAAGAAACCAAGTAAAAATACAAGATTTTTATAAACTTGGTTCTTAAAGAAATTAACCACATTTTTAGTGGTTAATCAAGTGTAGAAATATATATTTAACAAGAAAAACTCAAGAAGAAACATTTTTAGAAAATCACTTCATAAGTTGTGAAGATCTAAATTCTTCAAGAATGATATTTTTAAATAAATAACCACACTTTAAAGGGTAACTAAGCTTACTAAATACGCTAGTAAGTTACTACAAATTTTTACAAAGCTTCAAGTTCATGACATAGTGTAAATTTCATATTTTTGGCACATGGTAAGTGTTGAATGATTTGTTGATGATTGATGATGATTTTAAAAGTAAATGATATGCTTTGAAAGCATGGAAACCTCCATTTTTAAGGGGAAACTATGGCAAAAATTTTCTAGAAATTAAACACTTAGAAAAATATTTTTAAACAAATATTTACAAGTATATTTTTAACCATGATTTTTATATAAAGTTTGCCATAATTTTTGTTAAAATATTATAAATATTGGAGGTTGGTTTTTGATAATAAAAGTGACTAAATATGTATTTAGGAGAATATATATTTAGATGTCACCATGTGTGTGATTATTTGTATACTATGTGTATTAGTTATATTATTTTAGGACTTGAAATAATATAACTCACCAAAATACCAAGAAATTATAATCCAAAATACTACCAAAATTCCAAGAAATAAATACATAAATTACACCCAAAACATTGGTAAAACCGAACAAGGAATATAACTTACATAACTATTCCAGAATTAAAGTCATAAGTATATTTTGGTCACGGTATTTTGGAAACCAAGAGAACAAAAATATGATTTTCGTGAGTATTACAAAATAGATCATATTTTTTACAAGGAGAAAATATATTATTTTTGGTAAGTAAAAATATATATATTTTGTTAGAATTATTAGAAGATATATCATTTTTGGGAGAAAATATATATTTTCTTAAATAAACTTTGGACATATTATTTTTGGGTGAAAAAAATAGATTTATATATATCTTCTAAGTTAGACTTGAAAATATATTATTCTTGAGACTTATATGAAAAGTATAAATACTTTTGCCAAGGAAAAATTCTAAATAATTTTTCTATGTAATATTTCTTAAAATATATATTTTGGAAATATATAATGGTGTATTTTTATTAGAAATATTATTCCGGAAAGGTTAATACAAAAAATGAGTATGAGATACTTAATAAACACAATAAAAATACGTATTCTCGTACGTATAATTACACACCGGAATACGCCTTCGATACTAGACAAAATATTGAAGGATCAGAATACGAATACAAATACACCCATCCTTGGGGAGTTGTATAAGTACAAATACATAAACTTGACAAGTTAAAATGTATTATTTTAACTAGTATTCCAAAATTCATAAATATAATTTAAGTTAAAATATTTATTATTTTAACAAATAATTATATAACTTGGAATAATATTTAGGACACAAAGAAACGTAACTCAAAGACACTAATTAATACTAAGTCAAGGCACGACTCGCTCGTCTAATAGACCGTAGTACGTTGTATGTAGTCGTGCACACTAGTAGCAGCTTGAGTTACGTCGGATTGAAGAAACGCAAAACTGTGAGTTCATGTCCCCCTTTTCTCTTAACTGTTTTCGGATTTATAACTCTCGGGGGTGGAATACATGTTGCATACGTTTAAATGGTATGAATTGACTATGAAATGAATTATAGATCATGTGAGCATAGATTGAAATTGAAATGCCATTAACTCTTAATTATGGATGAAGGTTAGATCTAACGGGTACAGCCGAGCCCCACTCAGGGTCCTTATGTGACCACTTGAGTGCTTTGGTGTCCCAGTCGAGGTAAATCAACAACGGTCAAGGGTAAAATTGACACAGTCAAGGTAAATTGACACAGTCGAGGGAAATCGATGAGGGTATAAGCCTACTCATTTTGAGTGCTCCCTATGTCTTCACATACATTAATGTCCTTGCAAAACATTAATTTAATCTGTTCATAGATGCTTTTCATACCTGTTTTTAAAGGAGTCTCTCAAATGTTTACAAGCTTATCAGTACTCATACAAAACGCATGAACTCGCTCAACTTTTGTTGATGTTTTCCAAAATTACATGTATTTCAGGTAACAAGTTGGATCTTGGGCACGGGTGTTGTTTCTGAAAGTAAATTCCAAGTTTAGGTGTCATCCACTTTTGCTGGTTTGTAACTTAGTCAAGGTTGTGTTGTTTGAAACTTAAATGACTAGCGTTTGTAATATTTTAAACTTAATGAATGGATGAACATCGTCTTGATCATATAGTTGTTTATTATGATTGAATGCAATGATATTGAACAAGTCACACATCGTACGCTTCCGCAAAAGTCAGGGTGTGACAGTTTGGTATCAGAGCTTCGATTGTAGTGAACTAGGATTCCTTCTCGAGTCTAGACTACAATCACTAAGACTCTCTCACGAAAACATTTTTTTTACAAAATGGTTTTTCATTGCATTCATGAAAGCGTCAAGATCCATGAGTCAAACATTTTTCAAAGAAAAGACAAGGGAAGGACATTAGTAGGGATGAGGATATATATATATATATATATATATATATATGTGTGTGTGTGTGTGTGTGTGTGTGTGTGTGTGTGTGTGTGTGTGTGTGTATAAGTGTACGGAATAATTATTGACGTGAACGAGATACCTATGATTCCGAATCCTATTATTGTTCTTGACTCGCACGATGAGACTATCGACCTCGCGTTTATTGCATGGATATTTTAAACTTAATGAATGGATGAACATCGTCTTGATCATATAGTTGTTTATTATGATTGAATGCAATGATATTGAACAAGTCACACATCGTACGCTTCCGCAAAAGTCAGGGTGTGACAGTTTGGTATCAGAGCTTCGATTGTAGTGAACTAGGATTCCTTCTCGAGTCTAGACTACAATCACTAAGACTCTCTCACGAAAACATTTTTTTTTACAAAAGGGTTTTTCATTGCATTCCCGAAAGCGTCAAGATCCATGAGTCAAACATTTTTCAAAGAAAAGACAAGGGAAGGACATTAGTAGGGATGAGGATATATATATATATATATGTGTGTGTGTGTATGTGTGTGTGTGTGTGTATAAGTGTACGGAATAATTATTGACGTGAACGAGATACCTATGATTCCGAATCCTATTATTGTTCTTGACTCGCACGATGAGACTATCGACCTCGCGTTTATTGCAAAGCTTATGGCTGGAGTGACTACCAAACGAGATCATGAGCTTGTTTCCGTAGAAGATGGTTGTTCTTCCCTCTCGAATGCGAAGGTGCCTGACTACGGTAGTGACAGCGAAGCGGAGGAGGCGACCTTGGACAACACCCTCATCAGCAGGACGAGGTCCCTTTGACTTTTGTGAAGCAAGATTGACGACACACTTGACCAGACAAGGAAGATGAAGTACTCATCTTAAAGGTGCCCCTCCAACTACTAGGAATTCTCCTTATTCCTATTACGTTTAATCATCGTGCATATTCGGGCGTAACGATAACTGATGTTAGCGCATGGACCACTACAATGGTCCAATCCATGTCGGAGGTATAAGGACAGTAGTGTCCCCTCTTTGGGGGATCATTTGCTTTGAACGAGGGAAAGTTGGGGTGACCGTGCAAGACAATTTATTATTACGGGGGCCCACGTAATAACAACTTGTAGTGCATGGAAATCCTGGTGGACTCTGCGGGTCAAGCTAATGATCACCACCTATCCAAAAATAATTTCTAGGTGTTCACACCTTCATCTGGTAGAACAATACCTAGACAGTTGCCTTAGCACTCTACAAAGTAGGAAACCTGTCTTTACCTACTAAGTGTCTGACACTTCTACCCGTACGAGTCGTTTGGGAACCGATATCTAAGCAAGTGAAGATGGCTAACACTCGGGAAAGATTCAGCAACTTTACACTCTCTATCACCCCTATATGTGGTAGGAATGCACAACCCCCATCCCTTGGGAAGTATACCCGTATTTGTGAAGCTAAAGACCTAAGAAAACCAATGTAGAAGGAAAATAACTACTACTTTCAAATTATGGAACTTGTATGACCGAGGTGATGTAACCTCGAGTTCATTTTGTTTTCCCTGATACAAACAATAACTTAAGTTGTCAAACATATATGAAAGCTCAGTGATTGTTTTCTTACTTATACATTGTTGATTATATATGCTTGTGATATTAGGTGATTACATGTTTGCTTGTGGTAATATGTACCTCATAGACAATTATGGAATGTTGTCTAACCTACCCCATACCTTTTGACAGAAGAAGATGCCACCCAGACGTGACACGAACACCATTACGTTAACTATGGCCGAATACAATGAGCGCATTTCCCAAGCTATAGCGCAGCATGAAGCCCTCCTCTCTGAACGCAGCGGGGGCACTCTCGGAAGTAACCCTCCAACTGGCTGCACCTATAAACAGTTCCTGGACTGCAAGCCATTGAATTTTGACGGCACAGGAAGTGCCGTTGCATTTGTTCGTTGGGCAGAAAGGACTGACTCCGTTCTGAGAATGAGTAACTGTTCGCCCGAGCGTAAAGTTACCTATATCTCAGGGTTGTTTTTGGATGGCGCACTCTCCTGGTGGAACCTTCAGGTTCAGGCCCTTGGTGAAGCTAATTCTTATGCACTGAGCTGGGACGAGCTCAAGGAATTAATGTGGAAGAAATACTGTTCTAGGGCCGAAATCCAGAAGCTTGAGACTGAGTTCTGGAATTTGAAAATGGGTGGGCCAAAGATTTCTCAGTACGTCCAACGCTTTCACGACTTGTCTAGGGTTGTTCCCTACTTAGTCAAGCCAGAGTTCAAGAGGATTGAGCGATTCATTTGGGGACTTGCACCTCAAATTCTGAGCATGGTTACTGCCTCAAAGCCTTCAACCATCACAGAGGCTAACGATTGAGTGTCACACCTACTGAAGAAGCTTTGCGTATGGGAAAGTTTTCGGGATCTGAGGCAAACAAGAAAGGGACTCATGTGGAGTCTCCGGGCAATAAGAAAAGAAAGTCATCGAACCTAAAGATAGGCACCCAATCTAGTAATGGAAGCTCTAAAGCAAACAAAAGAAGGGGAGTGGACCCGTCTCGCGGCATGCAAGCTTATGGAGCCACCAATAAGGCCGGTGGTAAGGTTTACTTGGGGACTAAGCCAAGATGCAAGGAATGAAATTTTCACCATGAAGGTCGATGTCTGAGGCCTAAGTGTGGAAGGTGTGGAAAAGAAGGGCACGGCAAGGATGCCTGTTGGGCGAAGTATCAAGACGGAAGAGATAATGGTAGAGTTCCAGGCTACTACAAATGTGACACCTGGGTCACTGCGACCTTCAAACAAATACCAAGCCAATGAAATATTGTATTTCATACTTGGGATCTGTATAATACGTGTATCTTTTGCACATATCAATTCTTGTTCGATTTCAAGCTCTAAATCGCTTTCTGGAAGGTTATACGCGCACTGATGTGTAAATATAACCAGTTTAATGCAACGAACACCCCATAAGAGTGAAATAGGCTTAACATACCTTAAATAACCTTTACATAACTTAGAAATAAGTTTTGAAGGCTTTGGTATGGCAAAATCAAGTTAAATCGCTTACAGGGACTAAAGTTGACAAACTGCGAAAGTATGCCAATTTGAACTGTAACAGACATTCTGGAACATGATCATAAGTTAAACATACCATAAATATCCTTTACATATCTTAGAAATAGGCTTTGAGGGGTTCGGTATGCTAAAATAAACTTTTGGGTCATTTAGGGACTAAAAGCGTCAAAAAGTGCACAAGTTTGCACTTTCGCGCATAACTTACGTTCTGAATACATCCGGAGATCAAAAAATTTATGTAAGCACTAAAATATTTTATTTTAGTGTTTGGCATAAGAAAAATCCAATCTTCGCGCAATTTGGATCGTTTTTCGCGCTTGTGCGCATTCCGTCGTAATTAAGCGAACATCGCGATCGTACGACCAAACGAACCAACATCCGACATATTTATGAGAATGTTTCATGTCCAAAATGTTTAGGAATCATTTTAGGGCCTTAAAGTTGTCTGAACGGGCCTTAAACGTGTCAAAAATGGCTTAAACACATAACAGGGACTGAAACTGTCATTTACGAAAGTTTGTTTCTGACCAGCCAGGCCAGGCGACCCGCGTAAGATTAGTGAGTCCTCTTACGTGGCCCGCGTCAGACTCCCAGATCAGATAAGATCAATGTAAACAGCAGATTACAACTGTTAAGCTCCCAACCACACACCCACACTTGCCCTTTCAGTTCATGAGGGGCCATTTTTAGTCACCACAACATTCCAACAAGTGTACGGACGAGATTCGATCACGTTATTCAAGAAACGATCTTAACGGTTCGAAGAATACTATAAATAACCACCACATTTTCACTCATTCCTCACAAGAATCTGAGTTGAGAAGCTCTAAGTTGGAACCTTTGTTTCATACCTGAGCTACTTGAATCAAGATTAGCATTCAGGAACCCTTTGTAAGTATTCCTTCGTTCTTTTATTGCTTTTCGAGTCCGAAAGTCAAACTTTGTTTGACTTTCTGCGTTGACCAGTTTATGGTCAATGCGAAGTTCGTTTGAACTTCGCAACGTGATTATCCTTTTCATTTCCATTTCTAAGGAAGCACCCGTTGAAAATGACTCCGTTTGTTCATTTTCGTTTCTGAAGATTGTCCGTTGAGGAAATGAATATCCGTTTGATTATCCTTTTCATTTCCATTTCTGAGGAAGCAACCGTTGAAAATGACTCCATTTGTTCATTTTCGTTTCTGAAGATTGTCCGTTGAGGAAATGAATACCCCTTTGATGCCAAAATTCATTATAAACATATGTGACATAACTTTTGACATCTAAACTGATTTGGTGACAATATTAGGCATGTTAAGGCATATTCTACTTGTCATAGGACTAGTTAGGCGGTCCGAACGCGTTTCACGTGAACGACGCGTTAAAGTAGCATAAGCTACCTAAACGGGTCGTAATGGGTCGTAAACATTTATGTTAGGTTTCATTTAGTATGTAGGCTTTGTTAAACCATATTATACGAGTCTCCATACTCGTTTGGTTTACGAACCCTCATTTTATCCGATCCTCCGATTTAGGTCCGGTTTATTAACATAGTTACCTACATTAGGTGTCGTTTGATATCCGTGATCTCTAGCATTGTTTGGTTGTTACTCAAGGACTACTAAGCAATCTCAAGTGAGTACATAGACCCCTCTTTTACTGTTTTCCAAACTGTTTTGGGGTGAAACACATGTGCCTACTTGTTACTTTCGTGCTTTCCTATTTTCACATCATATACTTGCTATGTTTGTTATTACATTTCATGCTATGTATGCCCATTGTGTGCATACGTAGTACATCGTTTTACATTACATTTCTGCTATGTATGTTGACTGATAGCATGCTAGCACATTGATTTACATGACTTTTCTGCTTTGTATGTTAACTTAGCATACTTAGTACATCACTTTACAATACATTTCATGCTATGTACGCCCATTGTGTGCATACTTAGTACATTGTTTTACATTACACTTATGCTATGTATGTCCATTTCATGCATACTTAGTACATTGTTTTACATTACACTTATGCTATGTATGTCCATTACGTGCATACTTAGTACATTGTTTTACATTGCATTTCTGTTGCATATGCTCATCCAGCATATGAACACATTATACTACATTTTGAACCGTTGTAACCATTTGACTATGTGAACCGTCGTAACCCTTTGATTATATGAACCGTTTGTAACTATTGAACCGTGTGAACCAGTAGTATCTGTTGACATGATTTACATTTGACAATAGACATTTCACTATACATAAACATTTCTACAATTGTTAAACATTTCATCTTGATGGTTTGGTTTGAGTAAGTGATTTAAGTAACGAGGCGTATGAAATATGATACAAGCACGGTGGATACGCCGCTGGTACTTCCTATATATATGTGTTTGTAAGGTATCACATATTGTAGCGTTATTTGAATCATTTCAATTTGAGACATATAACATTTTATACAAATAACATGCTTTTCACAAGACATTGATTTACAAACAACTTATCTTATACAAACTCATTTTACATGGTTATTCATTTAACCATACATTATTCTCTTATTTATACATATCATCTGATCTTATCGTTTTTCAAATGATTTACAAGACAAAGCAAATTACAAGGTTCATGACTAAACATTTTTTCAAACATAAGTCATGAATTCTGTTTTCACAAAACCTATGTATCTCACAGGCATTTTTATGCTGACGTACCTATTTTCACATGTGTTTTCAGGAGATGATGCATAGGACTTATCAAGACATACTTAGGCGGACCTGTGCCTTAGTGACTTAAAACGAGACAAGAACTAGTTAATTTATGTTATGTACTCTTTGGTTCTTGTTTAAAACAATGTAAACTTTCATGTTTGATTAATAAAACAAAACTTCAATTGCCATGGATTTGAAACAATTAATTCTATTACAACACTCCCCGACGTTTCCGCCACGTTTGTTTGTTCCACGTGGTCGGGGTGTGACAGAAAAGTTGGTATCAGAGCCAATGGTTATAGGGAATTAGGTTATTAGTAATTCTTTGACCTAGACTATAACCTTTCTAGGACCCTAACACATGTTATCTTGTGTTTAGATTTTAAAACATGCACTTCACCTATCCTTAGGTGATAACCACAATGAGAACATCGATTCCGAATCCGCTTTGAAAATTAATCATCTGTTCTAGGATGATTGATTACTAGGTTTTGAACCCTCTATTGTAAGGTTTTGAACCCACTGTTATATGGTTTTGAACCCCTTTGAGTTTTCAAAATCTCGTCAAAATTTTGGGTTTTAAATAGTCTGAACACGTGCAAACTGGAAGAGTGAATGCCTGTACCCTGGGTTTTCTGTCTAAGGCTAGAGTGTTCGTACAAATCCACCTAATCGGACCAGTCACTCTTACCTGGGAACTCTTGGGGTGAGTGTTCACTTATAGGCGAGCATGTCTTCGCGATACATTATATTTGACCCATCTACTTTGATTAGTCACTGTGTGTCGTTTGCTTGCTTTACGATGCGGACAAATGACCACCACCTTTGCTTTTGTTGATTTTGTTTCATCTCATTCTCTTCATCCAATCATCTCACTCGTTTCCTTTCATGTTTTCCTCTTTTAGAATGCCTCCTCGACGCGAAAACCAGATAGCGACTGCCGAACTGGCAGAAATCATTGCGCAGCAAATGGCTGCTCAATTCCCAAACCTCTTTGCTCAATGGAACCAAGCCAACAACAACAACAATGGTCCATGCAATTTCAAGAGTTTTAACTCGGCTAAACCACTCAAGTTTAGTGGTTCTGAGGGAGCGACTGGGCTTCTTCAATGGTTCGAGAGCATTGAGAATACTTTCCGCCATGTGCAGTGTCCTGACAATCGCAAGGTCGAGTTTTCTTCGAGTGTGTTCCAGAAGAGGGCCCTTACGTGGTGGAACGGGGTTATGAGAGATCGTGGTGCAGAAGTTGCTCTAGCACAGACATGGGCTGAACTTAGGGCCCTTATGATGAGGGAATTCTGTCCTCGTCACGAGATCAGGGCCTTGGAAAGGGAATTTGACGATCTTACGCAAGATAGCGGTGAGCATCGAGCCTACACGGACCGTTATGAGGAGTTAAGTCTGTTATGCCCAAACATGGTCACGCCTTTGGATAAGGCAATCGAAAAGTACATTGATGGCCTCCCTGACTCAATACAAGACATTGTGACTGGTAGCAACCCTACTACAGTTAGACAGGCCATTGAGCTATCTGCAACCTTGACTGAATCAAAGATCAGGAAAGGTAAACTTTTCCGAAAAGGTGACAAGAAACCGGTCGAGGAATCGAACCCAATCGAGGAATCAAAGACCATGGATGAACATACTGGATCCCCTAAGAAGTCAAAGAAGCGAAAGGCTTCTCAGAACTTCGCCATGGTTACTCACAATGATCAAGCCATCCCCAACCAACCAGCTCAACCCCCTGCTAGGAAGCCATACAATGGAACTGCACCCTTGTGCAACCAATGTAACCTACATCATCATGCCAATGTAAAGTGCTGCAAATGCCAAACTTGTGGACTTATAGGCCATACAGCAAGAGTCTGCCCAGCTGCAGCTGCACCAAACGAAGCTGGCAACAATCCTGCTCAAGGTCGTTTTCTACCAGGTTCTTGCTTCAACTGTGGCGAGATGGGTCATTTCCGAAGAAACTGCCCAAAGCTTGCTAATGCAAATCCAGCACAGGGATGAGCATCTGACTGAATGGAAGACAATGTTGTTTAGAAATAATCAATCCTTATGTATTATTCTCTTTTGTTGTCAAGATCTAAGAAACAGTTGTTATCATTGTTTATAAATAAATCTTTTATTTACATTGCAATGTATTTATGAGGTTGTATGTATAAACAACATATCCCTTACAATACCGACAATCAAGGAATCGTATTCCTTGAAATGCAAACTACCCCCAAATAATTTTTCTATTTTATAATCTCTTGCGTTTCCCACGAAATTTCCTAAGTACCCGTTTTTCCTAGGAAAACGAAGTACAAGGCGCAAGTTACAACACTGGACGAATACCCAAAGTACCACTATAAATCCTTAATAGGGTACCTAAGGGTATTTCCGTAAATCCTAAAAATTGTTGTGTTCCTTAATTCGAATATTACGTTTCTTTGAAAACAAAATCGAATTTTTGGGAGATCATCCTATCTTTTCAAGATAGATCCCAGAGGACATTGAAGTCCATCGACTGGTTTCCTGGTGTACCTTGAATATCCATATTCAATCGATAATAAGTTAATAACAAATTAATAATCAAGTTAAACAACTATGTGATTATGTGCTTATGTGTTCCCTTTTATGTTTTTGGTGTAATCCAAGTTTTTATTATCCAAATCCTCGTAGAATCTTCCATATCATGCGTATAAGGGATTCATAGTAGGATACCCAAAAGTACTATCTAAAATCCTTAATGGACTTCTACGTTGTAGTTAAGTCCATTGGATTATAAAGTACTACTCCATAATTAGACCCCTTGAGTGGTCTAGTTAGACAGATTGATCCAAAAATCTTGTTAGGAACATCATGTGATGGTATAGCTGAAAGGTCTCCTTGGTGGCCTAATTAAAAAGATCATCTGTCGATCTAATTAAAAGGGACCCTATGGTAGTCTAGTCACCCTCATCACAGGTTTGATTTTCTTTCCCTAAACATTACAATACAAACTGTGCGGACTGTGCAAGGAATTACGTAATTATGGATGCATACATAATTATGGAATTTAGTGCACAGAAACCACAGCAAGCTTTGTCATGTGCCTAGAAGTTAACTCTATTCATTTCCGTTTCTGAGGAAGCACCCGTTGAAAATGACTCCGTTTGTTCATTTTCGTTTCTGAAGATTGTCCGTTGAGGAAATGAATATCCTTTTGATTATCCTTTTCATTTCCAATTCTGAGGAAGCACCCGTTGAAAATGACTCCGTTTGTTCATTTTCGTTTCTGAAGATTGTCCGTTGAGGAAATGAATATCCGTTTGATTATCCTTTTCATTTCCATTTCTGAGGAAGCAACCGTTGAAAATGACTCCATTTGTTCATTTTCGTTTCTGAAGATTGTCCGTTGAGGAAATGAATACCCCTTTGATGCCAAAATTCATTATAAACATATGTGACATAACTTTTGACATCTAAACTGATTTGGTGACAATATTAGGCATGTTAAGGCATATTCTACTTGTCATAGGACTAGTTAGGCGGTCCGAACGCGTTTCACGCGAACGACGCGTTAAAGTAGCATAAGCTACCTAAACGGGTCGTAATGGGTCGTAAACATTTATGTTAGGTTTCATTTAGTATGTAGGCTTTGTTAAACCATATTATACGAGTCTCCATACTCGTTTGGTTTACGAACCCTCATTTTAACCGATCCTCCGATTTAGGTCTGGTTTATTAACATAGTTACCTACATTAGGTGTCGTTTGATATCCGTGATCGCTAGCATTGTTTGGTTGTTACTCAAGGACTACTAAGCAATCTCAAGTGAGTACATAGACCCCTCTTTTACTGTTTTCCAAACTGTTTTGGGGTGAAACACATGTGCCTACTTGTTACTTTCGTGCTTTCCTGTTTTCACATCATATACTTGCTATGTTTGTTATTACATTTCATGCTATGTATGCCCATTGTGTGCGTACGTAGTACATCGTTTTACATTACATTTCTGCTATGTATGTTGACTGATAGCATGCTAGCACATTGATTTACATGACTTTTCTGCTTTGTATGTTAACTTAGCATACTTAGTACATCACTTTACAATACATTTCATGCTATGTACGCCCATTGTGTGCATACTTAGTACATTGTTTTACATTACACTTATGCTATGTATGTCCATTTCATGCATACTTAGTACATTGTTTTACATTACACTTATGCTATGTATGTCCATTACGTGCATACTTAGTACATTGTTTTACATTGCATTTCTGTTGCATATGCTCATCCAGCATATGAACACATTATACTACATTTTGAACTGTTGTAACCATTTGACTATGTGAACCGTCGTAACCCTTTGATTATATGAATCGTTTGTAACTATTGAACCGTGTGAACCAGTAGTATCTGTTGACATGATTTACATTTGACAATAGACATTTGACTATACATAAACATTTCTACAATTGTTAAACATTTCATCTTGATGGTTTGGTTTGAGTAAGTGATTTAAGTAACGAGGCGTATGAAATATGATACAAGCACGGTGGATACGCCGCTGGTACTTCCTATATATATGTGTTTGTAAGGTATCACATATTGTAGCATTATTTGAATCATTTCAATTTGAGACATATAACATTTTATACAAATAACATGCTTTTCACAAAACATTGATTTACAAACAACTTATCTTATACAAACTCATTTTACATGGTTATTCATTTAACCATACATTATTCTCTTATTTATACATATCATCTGATCTTATCGTTTTTCAAATGATTTACAAGACAAAGCAAATTACAAGGTTCATGACTAAACATTTTTTCAAACATAAGTCATGAATTATGTTTTCACAAAACCTATGTATCTCACAGGCATTTTTATGCTGACGTACCTATTTTCACATGTGTTTTCAGGAGATGATGCATAGGACTTATCAAGACATACTTAGGCGGACCTTGCCTTAGTGACTTAAAACGAGACAAGAACTAGTTAATTTATGTTATGTACTCTTTGGTTCTTGTTTAAAACAATGTAAACTTTCATGTTTGATTAATAAAATGAAACTTCAATTGCCATGGATTTGAAACAATTAATTCTGTTACAACACTCCCCGACGTTTCCGCCATGTTTGGTTGTTCCACGTGGTCGGGGTGTGACAACAAATGTGGAGAAGTAGGGCACTTTAGGAAAGATTGCCCTAGGATGAACCAAGCGAGGAAGGGTCTTCACGATCAGAGCTCGTGAAGCACGCCAGGATCCAGATGCGGTTACGGGTACGTTCCCTATTAACCAACTTTATGCATCTATTTTTTATTAATATTGGCACCGACTTTAACCTTGTATGCTTAGAACTTAAGAAACTATTTGGCCTAGTTTCGAGTAGAATAGATGTCTCGTATTCTTTTAGAATTGGCGAATGGAAGGTTAGTTAAGCGAAGGGGATGATTGAGGATTGTATTTAGGAACTTAGAGGGAAGGAACCCCCCCCCCCCCCCCATTACCGTTGACTTGGGAAGTCATGATATTGTAGTCAGCATGGATTGGATATCCAAGGATAGAGCTGAAGTTGTTCGTCATAAGGAAAATCATTCGCATTCCTCTTGCGAATGATGAGACACTCATAGCACACAACCTTCTTACAATAGATGCGAGGGCACTAAGCCTCATAAGGCAGTGGAATTGTGACATCTCACATTGGTCGTGGAGACACGGAAGCGCCTCCGAATAGACTGCATAGCCTTCCCTGCTCATGTTGTTGATAAAGAGACCAAGAAGCCAAAGCCAGAAGACATCCCCGTTGTGGAGGAATTTCTAGAAGCCTTTCCCGAAGACTTGCCTGGGTTACCTCCACAGCGACAAGAGGAGTTTAGGATAAACCTAGTGCTAGGAGCGGCACCAGTGACAGATGACGCCTTACCGACTAGCTTCGTCCAAGATACAGGAGCCTCCGATGCAACTGCAGGATCTGCTAGGCAGAGGAAATCTACCAGTCTGAGCCTCTCACCGTGGGAATCCCCCGGTGTTATTCGTTAGGAAGTAGGACGACAGTTTTTTTTACACGCGTACACAACCTAATCTGAGAGGAACTCAGAAGAACTAATGTGGAAAAAGTATAACGCACAGGTTACAGGGAGATAGACGACTAACCATCAAGAATCGGTACCCCTTACCCAGAATTGATGACTTGTCGACCAACTACAAGGTCCCGGCTACTATTCCAAGATGGAATTAAGGACACGATATCCTTAGTCAAGGACACGAGAAAAAGGTTGGCAGTTTCCGTTTTGCATCAACTTCAGAGAATTGAATATCAAGGACCGGTATCCTTTGCCAGGGATTGGTGACTTGTTCAACCAATTTCAAGGTTTTAGTTACTACTCGAAGATCGACTTGAGGCCAGGATGTCCTCAACTGCGAATACAAGAGGAGAGTATCCCCAAAACGACTCTTAGGACTCGCCTTGAACATTACGAGTTCCTTTTCATGTCGTTTGGCTTAACAAATGCACCGGCAGTATTCATGGACCTCATGAATCAGCTGTGTAAGCCGTACCAGGATAAAATCGTGATTATATTTATTGACTGCATTCTCATAAGCTCAAAGACCAAGGAAGGTCATGAGCAACATCTGCAATTTATCTTGGGACTCTTAGAGAAAGAACAGTTATGTGCCAGGATGTCGAAGTGCGAACTTTGGATTCACGAGGTAAGATTTTTAGGATACATGGTGGATAAGAATGAGATTCATGTCGACCCTGCAATAAAGAACTAAGGAGTCCCTAAGACACAACTAAGAATTTTTTTTTTTTTTTGGGAGGGGGAATGTAGGCTGTATCAGACGACCCCTAGAAAACCTTTCAAGGACTGCTCAACCGCTAACAACCCTAACCAAGTCGATACCTATCTTGTCTTCACCTGACAGTACTAATAAAAATTGCGGTTCTTGTGACGTTTCTCAACAAGGTCTCGATTGCGCGTTGATGCAATGAGATCAAGTCATCGCATACTCGTCACGTTGATTAAGGGATCACGAGAAGAGACCTTGAACTGGGTACAGTACTTGTATAGGCAAACGTTGCACGATCTTTACTGATCACAAGGGTTTACATCACACCATTAATCAGAAGGACTTAAACATGAGATAACTAGATGGAATGAGCTACTGATTGATTATGACTGAGAGATTAAATGTCACCTGTACAAGGGAAGCGTTGTAGCAGACGCCTTGAGCCGCAAGGATCGCGCAAAGCCTCTAAGGGTGTGAGCCTTAGAGATGACCATACAGACAAATCTCGTCACTTGGATTCGTGAAGCTGAGCAAGAGGCGCTCAAACCAGAGAACCTTCAAGCTGAAGTGTTACATGAATGGAAATACAATTATTGCTTAAGGAAGACGGAACCTTGTACTTCATGGAATGACCTTAGGTTCCGTTTCGTGACAATTTACGAACGCTTATTTTGGGGCAAGGCTCATAGGTCAAGGTACTCGATCCATCCTAGGATCCGACAAGATGTACCAAGACTTGAAGGATTAATATGAGTGGCCCAAGATGGAAGCTGATATAGCTACATATGCGGGTAACTATCTTACCTGTGCCGAGGTTAAGACAGAATATAAGAAGCCATCAGGGCTACTGCAATAGCCTGAGACTCCCATATGGAAGTGGGAGCGAATCTCAACAGATTTCATTACCAGCTACCAAGAACCCAAAAAGGTCACGATATGAATTAGGTGATTATTGATCGACACACCAAAAGTGCACATTTCCTGCTAAACAGTACAAGGGAATTAGTAGAGTTTTAGCCTAAAAAGATTAGGGCACATCATGGAGTGCCTGATTCTATCATGTCCGACCGAGATGGTCGTTTTGGTGCCAAGGATATAGCAGACGTTTCATAGGCGTTTAGGTCACGATTGGACCTTAGTACCACATTTCACCCTCAGACGGACGGCCAGAGCAAACGAACGATACAGGCTTTGGTAGACTCGCTACGTGCTTGTGTGATGAACATTGATGAGGAGTTGTTATATTCACTTGCCCTTAGTGAAGTTTTCCTGCAATAATATTTATCACACCGCTGTTTAGGCCGCCTCGTGTGAAGCTTTATATGAACGTAAGTATCGGTCCCCCTTTGTGTTGGGCGGAGACCAGAGATAAACGATTTACTGACCCGAGTTGGTTCAGGAAACTACAGACAAGATTGATCGGATACGTGGTCGTATCAAGACAGCACGTGATATACAGAAAGGTTGCGCCGATAAGTGGCTAAAACTGTTGGAATTTGAGATAGGAGGTATGGTTTTAATGAGAGTCTCGCCTTGGGAAGGCGTGGTACGATTTGGAAAGCGTGGGAGGTTGGACCCACGGTATATTAGACCTTTCGAGATACTGGAAAGGATCGGGACCATCTCTCACAAGCGGAAACTTCTAGAAGAACTTAGCAGTGATCACGACACGTTTCACGTGTCTAGCCTTTAGAAGAGCCTGACTCTAAGAACAGTCGTTACTCCTGCAAACAGAATTCACATCAAAAACAAACTCCAATTTATTAAAGAACCTGTTAAGGTTGCAGACCGGAAGTCCACAAAACACAGAGAAGTCGTAATTGATTTGTTAGAATTCGTTGGAATTCATATCATGGCCTAGAGTTTACTTGGGAACATGAAGACCAAATTAAGCCTAAGTGACCACATTTGATTCACAACTCCCCTGCGACCGATGGCATAGTTTGAATTTCAGGATGAAATTCTTTTAACGGGGGGGAGGGGGGAGAATGTAACAACTAGCACTTTTCCATGCATTCCGTACAATAATTAAACCGTAATCTGTGCTTTAATAACTGTTCATGATCGAGTTTACAAGACGAATGAAATTCTGATTTCTGTTATATACATACAATGGCATTTCATGTTGCAAGACTTTTATCATTACTACATGCAACACAATATAGTTCTATTAATGCACAGAACAGAATTGGCACAAATATCAGACAAACTAGAAGTACTGATGGGAGTTCAGTACTTAGACAGACATGATGTTAAGACACAAAATAAGCCCCAGGACCAAGTGTTACACTAGTATAGTGTGTAGGAAAGTAGGGATTACAAAACTGCCTTCCTAGTGATGACATAGGTACCGGAAAGTGCCAGAAACACACTAAAACTGCAAAATTCTGCAGAAAATAAACAAATTCAGCAAAAATTCAGCTTTTACCATCTAAATATAATGCAGAATTATGATATAATGGTCCAGAATACTTTCTTAAGTGTCGGAAATCAAAACGGTCACAAAACACAACATAAAGCACACTAAACTGCGCAATTTAGCACTTTAACGAACAGTAATGAAACGAACAACCGGACACTACCCAAAACATCAAATTCTTACTAGAAGCATTGTTTTAGTGTCACAAAGCTAGTTATGGTCACCGAACATCATAACACATCCTATAAACATATAACACATATAACCCTAACTAGTATACTTGAAATCTAACTAAAACACTTAACTTACCATTAAATGTTACACTTTACCCCCCCCCCCTTTGATGGCCGGTTAGGGGACATGGGTCCCACACAATATTTATTTATTATATTTTAATAGATTTGTTGGGAATATTCTAGGCACATTATGCCTTATACCACCTAATTGTTGGATGGAAATTATAAAAACTACAAGACTAAACCATTCTCATTTTCATACTTGAAACAACACCCACATCTCCTCTTCCTTCCTCCATAGCTACGGCCCAACACCACCACCATACACTCTCCATTTTCAATCAATCTCCATCCATTCTAAGCATGTCCTAAGGTGTAAGAAGCATAACAAAGAAGCTAAGAACTCTTGGAAGTTGAAGGACCTCTCATACAAGCTATTAACCACCTCATCTTCATCTTGTGATCATCCCTAGCCTTGAGCTAGTAGTAAGATCATCTACATCCCATTTTACATCTTATTTAGTTGGTTAAAAGATGTTACAAGTAACTTAACATGAAGAACACTAATGATCAAGAACATAAATCTTAATCATAAGCTTAAAAATCATAAGAAATCATGTTGTTAAGTGTTATTATGCTTCTTGATGAATGATTATTTGTGTTTATGATGTTAAACATCATATGATCTTACTAGATAGTGATTAAAGACATAATCTAGCAAGATGAGAGGATGATTATGTTAAAGATCAAGAGATGATCCTTATGTAAAGCATGAACTTGAAAGATTTAATGTTTTCTTGAAGTGTGATGATCAAAGTGTGATATAAGTTTTGTAAACATATGATTTCAAGAACGATTTTTCAAGAAACCAAGTAAAAATACAAGATTTATATAAACTTGGTTCTTAAAGAAATTAACCACATTTTTAGTGGTTAATTAAGTGTAGAAACATATATTTAACAAGAAAAACTCAAAAAGAAACATTTTTAGAAAATCACTTCACAAGTTATGAAGATCTAAATTCTTCAAGAATGATATTTTTAAATGAATAACCACACTTTAAAGGGTAACTAAGCTTACTAAATACGCTAGTAAGTTACTACAAATTTTTACAAAGTTTCAAGTTCATGACGTAGTGTAAATTTCATATTTTCTGCACATGGTAAGTGTTGAATGATTTGTTGATGATTGATGATGATTTTAAAAGAAAATGATATGCTTTGAAAGCATCGAAACCTCCATTTTTAAGGGGAAACTATGGCAAAAATTTTCTAGAAATTAAACACTTAGAAAAATATTTTTGAACAAATATTTACAAGTATATTTTTTACCATGATTTTTATATAAAGTTTTCCATAATTTTTGTTACAAGATTATAAATATTGGAGGTTGGTTTTTTATAATAAAAGTTACTAAATATGTATTTAGGAGAATATATATTTAGATGTCACCATGTGTGTGATTATTTGTATACTATGTGTATTAGTTATATTATTTTAGGACTTGAAATCATATAACTCACCAAAATACCAAGAAATTACAATCCAAAATACTATCAAAATTCCAAGAAATAAATACATAAATTACACCCAAAACATTGGTAAAACCGAACAAGGAATATAACTTACATAAATATTATGGAATTAAAGTCATAAGTATATTTTGGTAACGGTATTTTGGAAACTAAGAGAACAAAAATATGATTTTCGTGAGTATTACAAAATAGATCATATTTTTTACAAGGAGAAAATATATGATTTTTGGTAAGTAAAAATATATATATATATATATATATATATATATATATTGTTGGAATTATTAGAAGATATATCATTTTTGGGAGAAAATATATATTTTCTGAAATAAACTTTGGGCATATTATTTTTGGATGAAAAAAAAATAGATTTATATATATCTTCTAAGTTAGACTTGAAAATATATTATTCTTGAGACTTATATGAAAAGTATAAATATGTTTGCCAAGGAAAAATTCTAAATAATTTTTCTATGTAATATTTCTAAAAATATAAATTTTGCAAATATATATTGGTGTATTTTTATTAGAAATATTATTCCGGAAAGGTTAATACAAAAATTAAGTGTGAGATACTTAATAAACACAATAAAAATACGTATTCTCGTACGTATAATTACACACCGGAATACGCCATCGATACTTGGCAAAATATAGAAGGATCAGAATACGAATACAAATACACTCATCCTTGGGGAGTTATACAAGTACAAGTACAAATACATAAACTTGACAAGTTAAAATGTATTATTTTAACTAGTATTCCAAAATTCATAAATATAATTTAAGTTAAAACATTTATTATTTTAACAAATAATTATATAACTTGGAATAATATTCAGGACACAAAGAAACGTAACTCAAAGACACTAATTAATACTAAGTCAAGGCACGACCCGCTCGTCTAATAGACCGTAGTACGTTGTAGGTAGTCGTGCACACTAATAGCAGCTTGAGTTACGGTGGATTGAAGAAACGCAAAACTGTGAGTTCATGTCCCCCTTTTCTCTTAACTGTTTTTGGATTTATAACTCTCGGGGGTGGAATACATGTTGCATACATTTAAATGGTATGAATTGGCTATGAAATGAATTATAGATCATGTGAACATAGATTGAAATTGAAATGCCATTAACTCTTAATTATGGACGAATGTTAGATCTAACGGGTACGGCCGAGCCCCACTCAGGGTCCTTATGTGACCACTTGAGTGCTTTGGTGTCCCAGTCGAGGTAAATCGACAACGGTCAAGGGTAAAATTGACACAGTCAAGGTAAATTGACACAGTCGAAGGGAAATTCGACACAGTTGAGGGAAATCGACGAGGGTATAAGCCTACTCATTTTGAGTGCTCCCTATGTCTTCACATACATTAATGTCCTTGCAAAACATTAATTTGATATGTTCATAGATGCATTTCATACCTGTTTTTAAAGGAGTCTCTCAAATGTTTACAAGCTTATCAGTACTCATACAAAACGCATGAACTCGCTCAACTTTTGTTGATGTTTTCCAAAATTACATGTATTTCAGGTAACAAGTTGGATCTTGGGCGCGAGTGTTGTTTCTGAAAGTAAATTCTAAGCTTAGGTGTCATCCACTTTTGCTGGTTTGTAACTTAGACAAGGTTGTGTTGTTTGAAACTTAAATGACTAGCGTTTGTAATATTTAAACTTAATGAATGGATGAACATCGTCTTGATCATATCGTTGTTTATTATGATTGAATGCAATGATATTGAACAAGTCACACATCGTACGCTTCCGCGAAAGTTAGGGTGTGACAAAAAGATTGCTAATTACGATCTGTCACTCCTTGCTTGACCATCAAATCGTACTTTTGACTTGTAGTCGAATTATATTATTTGTTTGTTTTAGTTGTATTATGTGGAGTATCTATTAATAATCGAGGTTTAATAGCATGTTTATCGCTAATCGACTTATCGCTAACTGCATCGCTATCACATCGCAACTCGAATTATGTGTTCTGGATATTGTTTTATGTGTGTGTGCCATTATGTGTTACTTGTGCATGTTATGTTTATGTTGAGGTGTTTAATCGCAATCGCAATCCTATCGCATCGCAATCTAATCTAATCGCAAACGCTAAACGCAAGTTAATTATAGTGATTGTATGTTAGATATAGTAGTTAGGTTATTTGTGTAACTAATGGTTAATACTATAGCATCGCTCACTCGAATCGCATCGCAACACACGCGAATTGAAACGACAAAACTCAACACGTCAGACACCTGGATCGAGTGGCCAACCGATCGAGTGGCCATCCGATAGGATTGCCATCCGATCGGTGACCAATCCGACACTTATGCACTTTCCTCTTTTGGAAACCCTATAAATACCCTCCTGTCACATCATTTGTGATGTGACAGCTCCTCCACTCGACCAGCCGCATTCAAGCCTTCTTTCACTCGATTTCTCGTGATTCTTGTAAGTTTTCAACCTAAATCTTGTACTTCTATGATCTACACACACTTCTTCATCATTTTCACCATTGAATCTTAACTTTTAATCGTGAAATCAGTGGATTTGAGGTGTTCTAGGGTGATGTCATCATGGAGTTCTTATGAACTTCAAGTTTTGGCCTCATTCCACCAAGAACAACTCAGATCTGAAGGATTTCCACAAGATTAAACAATGTTTTCTCATAGATATACACATATTCATGGTTAAAAGGATTGAAAGATGGTTTTCTAACTTTCTTTCAACTCTTTTACACTCAATGCACTCAAAACCGATAGAATCGGAGCTCGTTCCGACCTTCTACTCTTTCTTAGTGAGGTTTTGGTCCATGATCTGAATTCTATCCAAGGGACAACTTATTTCGGGTTAAACATGAACAACCGTCTTGAACAGTTAACTTATCGGACTAGGGTGATTCCTGTTTGTCACACCCCCAAAATACCACGTGCGGAAACACCGCGGGGCGTGTGACGTACCAGGATCCAGCCACCAATCCCCAACTTTGTAATAAATAAAAAGTTTCCATTTATTTCATAAGAAATTCCAAAACACAACTTAAACCAAATTCGTTCAACGGAAGCATAATGTAAATAGTTATTCAAGTAATTCAAAACAAATGTGCAAGATCAATAAACAAGTATCAAAGAGCTACGACCCATGACCACTCCAGCACTCCCAGATAGCAAGTTCCATCCATGAATCTAATGACCTATGAGCATGCAGACAAGTATGTCAGATGACGCTGTTGAGTTCAAAGTTTGTTAACACGTTTTAGTTACCAGATATAAGTATATAACATTTCAGAGATTTGATGTTGTTATTAACTCGATTACCGCAGATGGCTCCAGATTATTTGCCCTTCCCCATTGCTCTATCAAACATTGGTCAAGTGGTTAAGGTAATTAGTTCACGACTGTCCTCCCTGGTACGGTGTGAGGGTGCCAAACCTAATAGCGCTATTAACTAACAACCCCGTTGCCTCCCCGACAACCAATCGGTATATGATGGGACTTAATGATAGAAATGAGTGTAATAACCAACATCCCAGGTTTAACATTCCAGTCAAATCCAATTACCCGACATTCCTCCCCGGAACGTTTACCAGATGTCCCTACCCGGGACGCATGCTTGGAAAAAGAGCAGTGAACTCACCTTAGATTTGCTTGGTATTTATCAAGATACCCATTCGATTAATCAACCAACCCTACCGTGGTTAATAATATCATTAGTTCCATAATAAGCCAAGTCACGTATTCTTACACAGATAGCATTCATCAACAGGTCACTATATAATGTATAGCAATTTCTCAAGTTCACACTAAACCACATCCCATGTGCGTATCACGCAATAACATTCAGCAGTTGAATTTGTTAATCTCATTAGATAATTCACATTAAACAATACAGTTTCCTCGTTTCCATTTAATGTTGTTAACATGTAACAAGTGTTCATGTATAACCAAACATTCAACTTCAAGAATCACGAACTATTCAAACTCTATGTTATGTGAACAAATCCACTGTTCACACTGTTCTGTTTGACTTATCCACGGCGAAGGCCCCCTTTCGGCGAACAACCATTCTTCGCCAACCAAGGGTGTGACAAAGAACCACAATGACGAAGAACTATTCTTCGTCAGAAAGGGACTTCGGCGAAGAACCCTAGTGTTTCGTCGAAGGCCAGCCACAGAAGGATTTCATTCTTCGTCGCTGCATATGCACAGACAGTGATGGTTCCCTACAAACCCTAATCATGGTCATTTCACATATCATCATACAATTGCTACGCAATTTCCTATTAACACTCGTTCATCGAACAGATTTAGCAAACCACATAATGAATATAAACGTACACAGATCATCTAGCCTCTATCATACATGTTCTAATTCTTCAGATTCAGTATCAAAACATCGAAACCCTTTTTAACGACTAACCCTACTCATGCTCTCACTGCTCGAATATAATCAGTTCGTTATAGCCAGACATTTATCAAAACCTGTTATCATACAACCCTAGGTATTAATCATCATTCATATCGGATTACCAACTAAACATTAGATCGTGCACTCATCCTCCTTCACCACAATAACAACCAAGCACTTAAGAACAAGGATCACATGGATGTTTATTCAAATCATGAGAGTGTTACTAACCGTACAATGGTTTGTGCACAAGGAAAGATCGATTGAAGACTCCAAACCAAGGAGAATGGCTGCCTTCAACAGGGAGAGGACAGTGGGGTTTTGTGTTTACGGTAATGATTATGAGAGGTTATAAAATCTGAAATTTATGGGCCACAAGTGGGCCTGGGCCAAAGGTCTTGACGAAGGACCTTCTTCGTCGTGCAGGGTGATGACGAAAGTCCTAAGCTTCGTCGAGTATAGCAATGACGAAGAATCTATACTTCATCGAGTTTGATGTTGATGAAGAACTATCTTCGTCGAGGTGAGTTTATGACGAAGAACCTTAGTTATGAAACATGCACAGTACAACCACACAATCAATACAGTAATCAGTTATCAAACATGCAACCTTAATCAGTTATCAAAACAAAGTTGTGAAACAAGTAATTGCGTAGAGGAAAGACCTTGAAATCTCGGTTTGTCACATCATCCCCAACTTGAAAGAAATTTCATCCCGAAATTTGATAAGTAATCCACGACGACACGTTGTTAGGTCAAGATGACTGTGGATCTTCCCCAGGTGCCACATCATCCCCAACTTGAAAGGGAATTTTGTCCCGAAATTCACCAGTTGTAACAGGATTAGTTTTAGTCAGTTGGGAATAGGTGAGGATACTTGAGCTTCATCTAATCTTCGCGTTCCCACGTAAACTCCGGTCCACATCTTGAGTTCCAACGAACTCTCACGATCGGAATTTGACTATGCTTATGGACCTTGACTTCCCAATCCATAATTATATAGGTTCTTCGACAAACTGTAACTTGTCGTCAATTTTCAACTCTTGAAACGGTACCACAAGTGTTTCATCGGACAAACATTTCTTTAGTTGCGACACGTGGAAAACATCATGAATGTTACCCAACTCAGCAGGTAACTCTAGCTTGTACGCCACTTTACCAATCCGTTCCAAAATTTTGAAAAGCCCTACATAACGTGGATTAAGCTTTTCGCGTTTTCCAAACCGCACCACACCCTTCCAGGGTGAAACTTTCAACATGACACGATCGCCTACAGCAAATTCCAGTGGTTTCCTATGCTTGTCAGCCTAGCTTTTCTGACGGTCATGATCTGCCGCCATACGATTTCTAATATGAACAATCTTTTCTGAAGTTTCAAGCACAAGTTCTGGGCCAGTGATCTGGCTGTCACCCACCTCAGCCCAACAAAGAGGTGAACGATATTTTTGTCTGTACAATGCTTCGAATGGAGCTGCCTGGATACTGGTATGGCAGCTATTGTTATAAGAAAACTCTATCAAAGGAAAATGTTTCTCCCAACGCTTGCCAAAATCAATCACACACGCTCTCAGCATATCTTCAAGTGTCTGGATGGTTCGTTCACTTTGACCATCCGTCTGAGGGTGATAAGCAGTGCTCATGTCAAGACACGACAGAACGATTAGTTCATCGACTGCCACAAATCTAAAATAAAACGCGGGTCACGATCAGAAATAATAGAGGTTGGCACCCCGTTCCTAGAAACCACTTCCTTCAGATAGACAGCAGCAAGTTGCGAGAACTTATCTGTTTCCTTGATTGCTAAAAAGTGTGCTGACTTCGTGAGGCGATCAACGATCACCCCGATGGTATCGTTCCCGCTTTGCGTTCTCAGCAAGCCTGTGACGAAATCCATTGCGATTTGCTCCCATTTCCACATGGGTATCTCTGGTTGCTGAAGTAGACGGGTTTCTGATATTCCACTTTAACTTTAGCACAAGTCAGACACTTACTCACGTAAGTCGCGATGTGAGCCTTCATCTTCGGCCACCAGTACAAAACTTTGAGATCTTGATACATCTTATCTGAACCCGGATGAACAGAGTATCGAGACTTGTGCGCTTCGTCCATCACAAGTTCTCTAAGATTTCCAAACAAAGGGATCCATATTCGTTCCATAAAATAGAGAATACCATCAGATCTCTCTACCAGCCGCTTTTCCATGCCCCGTAAATACTCCGCTTTAATGTTTTCTCCGTTCAACGCTTCAGCCTGAGCCGGACGAATCTGATCAGGAAGATTTGAGTGGATAGTGAGCTGCAGAGCTCGGACACGCTTGGGTTTCGTTTCCTTCCAACTAAGGGCATCAGCTACAACGTTAGCTTTACCTGGGTGATACTTGATGGCACAATCATAATAATTTAAGAGTTCTACCCAGCGACGCTGTCGCATATTCAATTCCTTCTGGTCAAAGATATGCTGAAGGCTCCTGTGGTTGGTATAAATAGTGCATTTAGTACCGTGCAGGTAATGCCTCCAGATTTTGAGCGCAAACACCACGGATCCCAACTCTAAGTCATGAGTCGTGTAATTTCTCTCGTGAACCTTTAACTTTCGTGAGGCGTAAGCTATCACCTTCTCGCGTTGCATCAGCACGCAACCGAGACCCTGAATAGAAGCATCACAATATACCACGAAATCTTCTGTACCTTCTGGTAAAGACAAGATCGGTGCGCTGCAGAGTTTTTGTTTCAACAACTGGAAATCATCTTCTTGCTTCGTTCCCCATGAGTATACAACGCCTTTCTGTGTTAACGAGGTAAGAGGTTGTGCGATCTTCGAAAAGTCCTTAATAAATCTACGATAGTACCCAGCGAGACCAAGAAATTGTCGCACCTCTGAAGGAGTCTTCGGTGCCGCCCAATTTCTGATAGCATCAATCTTAGCAGGATCCACGTGTATCCCCGATTCGTTAACAATGTGGCCAAGGAAGTGCACTTCTCGTATCCAGAAGTCACACTTAGAAAACTTCGCGTAGAGCTGCTCCTTCCTCAGGAGCTCCAAGATAAGTCGTAAGTATCGCTCGTGGTCTTCTTTGCTCTTAGAATAAATCAGAATGTCATCGATAAACACGATAACGAAATCGTCGAGATACGGTTTGCACACATGGTTCATGAGCTCGATGAAGACCGCTGGTGCATTCGTCAACCCAAATGACATAACAAGAAACTCATAATGGCCATACCACGTTCGAAAAGCTGTTTTAGGAACATCCTCCTCTCGGACCCTCATCTGATGATAGCCCGATCTTAAGTCAATTTTCGAGTAAAAACTTGACCCTTGCAACTGGTCAAACAGGTCGTCGATACGTGGCAAAGGGTAACGGTTCTTGACTGTCACCTTGTTGAGCTCTCGATAATCTATGTACATACGAAAAGACCCGTCTTTCTTCTTTACGAACAGAACTGGGGCTCCCCAAGGCGAGGAACTGGGTTGGATAAAACCTCTATCCAACAATTCTTAGAGTTAATTAGACAACTCTTGCAACTCTCCAGGTGCAAGACGATAAGGAGCACGAGCTATCGGGGCTGCTCCTGGTGTAAGATCAATTTGAAATTCCACTTGACGGTGAGGAGGTAAACCAGGAAGTTCCTCAGGAAACACATCAATAAACTCACATACAACTGGCAGGTCTTCGATCTTCCTTCCTTCAGGTGAAGTATCAGTAATGAGTGCTAGAATAGTAGGATACCCCTTTCGTAGACACTTCTGAGCTTTCATAGCTGAGATGATACCAACCATCGCCCCACTGCGATGCCCTTGAACCGATAAAGATTCTCCACTGGGGAGGGGAATACGTACGATTTTCTCCTTACAAAGGATGTCAGCATGGTGCTTGGACAATCAGTCCATGCCAACCACTACATCAAAACTACCGAGGGTAACAGGAAGAAGGTCAATATCAAACACTTGACTCACAAGGTCTAGTTTACATCCCATAAAAACGTGAGAGGCTTTAATTGTTTTACCATCGGCTAATTCTACTACATGCTTAGCTTCTAGAGGTGTTGGAGCTAACCCTAATCGTTGACTGAACTCTAGAGACACATAACTCTAATCGGCACCAGAATCAAATAATACAGAAGCAAAGAGGTTGTTCACAGAAAACGTACCAGTCACGACATTGCCGTCGTTCCTAGCATCACCAGCACCGATCGTAAATACCCTTCCACGAGCACCATTTCCCCCATTGTTGTCGTTATTGTTGTTCCCAGCATTGTTATTGTTGTTCTGGCGGTTGTTGTTATCGTTGGCATTCTAATTCAGCTGAGAGCAATCCCGTTTAATGTGGCCCTTGTCCCCACACTGGAAACACCCCTTCCTATTGCCTTGGTTCTGATGGGGTTACTGCCTTTGCTGTTGCTGATGCTGCTGATTCTGCTGTTGATTTTGCTGCTGCTGCTTTGGGTACGGAGCTCTACATTCTTTTGCCATATGGCCCACCTTATCACACCTATGGCAAGCTCGGACACAAAGTCCATGATAATGATACCCACACTTGTTGCACTTTGGCTTCCTACCAACGTAGGAGCCTTGGCTCTGATTGCTGCCCTGGCCTTGGTTAACTGAGGACGACTGACTGAAACTACGGTTATTGCTGTTGTCAGGCCTTTTCTGTGATTGGCTTACACTGGTTGCTTTGTTAGCATCGTTCCATTTATGCTTGTTATCACTAGCAGGTGTGGTAGCTGTAGCAGCAGGGGTAGTAGCAGAAACACGGGGCGGTAGCGATCCACGCTCGACCTCTTGGTCGGTAATCTTGTGTGCTAAACGGATGATCTGAGGCAGATTGTTAAGGTTTGCAGCAGTGACCAAACTCTTTACTGATGGTGCCAGGCCCTTGATGTACAACTCAATTCTTCGAGGTGGAGGTCTAGACAAATTAGGGCACATATTTCCTAGCTCATGAGATCGTTTCGCGTAAGCTTCAATCTCGGACCCTTCCATCTTTAGATTGTAGTACTCGTTCTCAAGCTTCTGAATCTCGTCACGAGGACAGTACTCCTCCCGCATCAACTCCTTGAAATCATCCCAAGTAGTTGCATTAGCCATCTCGATGCCCAACATCTGCACTTGGGCATTCCACCAGGTTAAGGCACCATCCTCCAATGTGCCTGTAGCATACTTCACTCGGTCCCCCTCGGGACAGTTACACATAGCGAACACTGACTCAGCCTTCTCAAACCAACGTAGTAACCCCACAGCCCCTTCAGTCCCACTGAATGTCTGTGGCTTAAAATCCATGAACGTCTTGAAAGTGCAAGCAGGCGGATTGTTTTGATTCTGATTCACTTGCTGACTTAACGGACGAAAGAAAATTCAACACAAGGGTAAGAGTTGTGTACGTGACACAAGAATAAAGAGTATTTGGCACATTTCGTACCAGCTTGGTAGGCTGCCAAAGCCTCAGCCACACGTGTGTTAATCAAGTTTGTCAACTCGGCCTGAGTCATCGTGATGTGACCACGTCCATGGCCTCGTCTGCACATGATTCTATATAAGAAAAGGGAAGAGGTTAAGGGTCGAGATAACGTTGGAGTCAAACCTCTCAACGACTTCTACAGACTACTGAGTTTACATCAAACAACAAAGCGGAACCCCTTTCGCACTCGTTAAGCCTCGCTGGGACTCACATGCACCCCACATCATTATTATGTGTGCACCCATAATAACAATGCAATTTGCATGCTCATCTTAGCTCCTTCTAACTTGTGCTAATAGGTTCCTCATATTTGAGTAGCAAATCAGAAGACACCACAAAACGTAAGTCACGAAAGTCTAACAGGATATCACACTGTGACTCTATCAACCACATAACCTAGGCAAATACACATAAATTCGGTCTGTAGTGCTAAGTGAGCAATCACATGCAACATCATACATTAATGTTTACTAGATATACTATGCAATAAGTAAACGAGAGACGAACCTTGCAATCTGGAGCTGAGTGTCATGGTCGATTTCGAAGTTGTTTGGTTATAGTATGGTTTTATGAAAACGTTTTAAAACCTAGTTTGTCACACCCCGACCACGTAGAACACACAAAACGTGGCGGAAATGTCGGGGAGTGTTGTAACAGAATTAATTGTTTCAAATCCATGGCAATTGAAGTTTTGTTTTATTGATTAAAAGTGTTACAATGTCTTAACAAACAAAGAAATACAACATAATTAACTAGTCTTGCATCTTTTATTGTCACTAAAGCCCAAGTCTGCCTATGTGTATCTTGATCATCTTATGCAACAGCTCCTGAAAAACACATGTGAAAATAGGTACGTCAGCATAAAAATGCCTGTGAGATACATAGGTTTTGTGAAAATAGGTTTCATGACTTATGTTTGAGAAAATGTTTAGTCATGAACCTTGTAATTTGCTTTGTTTTTGTAAATCATTTGAAAAACGATAAGACCAGTTGATATGTATAAATAAATGTAAGGTTAAATGAATAACCATGTAAAAGGAGTTTGTATAAGATAAGTTGTTTGTAAATCAATGTCTTGTGAAAAGTATGTTATTTGTATAAAATGTTCTATGTCTCAAACTGAAATGATTCAAATAACGCTACGATATGTAATACCATACAAACACTTATATGTAGGAAGTACCAGCGGCGTATCCACCATGCTTGTATCATATTACACACGCTTCGTTACTTAATCACTTACTCAAACCAAACTACTAAAGTAAAATGTTCATGTCTAATGTAAATCATGTAATATGTATCCAAAATGTAATCATGTGATGAATAACAAATGTACTAAGTATGCAACAATAGACATACGTAGCATGTGACATGTACTAAGTATGCAACAATAGACATACGTAGCATGTGACCTGTACTAAGTATGCAACAATAGACATACGTAGCATGTAACCTGTACTAAGTATGCAACAATAGACATACGTAGCATGTGACCTGTACTAAGTATGCAACAATAGACATACGTAGCATATAACCTGTACTAAGTATGCAACAATAGACATACATAGCATGTAACCTGTACTAAGTATGCAACAATAGACATACGTAGTATGTAACCTGTACTAAGTATGCAACAATAGACATACGTAGCATGAAATGTAATGTAAAGCGATGTACTAAGTAATGCACACAATGGGCACACCTAGCATGAAATGTAATGAAAACATGTACTATAATGTACTACTGAACATAAAAGGTATATGATGTGAAAACATGGAAAGCATGAAAGTAACAAGTAGGCACATGTGTTCCACCCCAAAACAGTTTGGAAAACAGTAAAAGAGGGGTCTATGTACGCACTTGAGATTGCTTAGTAGTCCTTGAGTAACAACCAAACAATGCTAGAGATCGCGGATATCAAACGGCACCTAATATAGGTAACTATGTTAATAACCGGACCTAAATCGGAAGATCTGATAGAATGAGGGTTCGTAAACCAAACGAGTATAGAGACTCGTGTCATATGGTTTAACAAAGCCTACATACTAAATGAAACCTTAATCTAAGAGCTTTCGACCCATTACGACCCGTTTAGGTAGCTTATGCTACTTTAACGCGTCGTTCGCGTGAAACGCGTTCGGACCGCCTAACTAGTCCTATGACAAGTGTTATATGCCTAAACATGTTACATAATCTGTTATGTGACAAAAGTTTAGGTTACATATGCTTAATTACCAATTATACATGAAAAGGGTATTCTGGTAATTTACCTAAGGCATATAAACTACCTATCATACAACTACTTAAACGATGTGACCATAGGGTATAACCTCGGAAGGTTATTCCCTATATACTATGGTCACCTAATGTATTTGGTCGGATCCTAATGATCGACCAAACTGGGTCGGGTTCGAAGGTATAAGCGATTTATCAGATCGCTTACCCTACGACCCTAGACAACGTGGTAATCAGTAGGCATAGTCCCAAGGGACTATAACCAACGTGATTACACTCACGTTGCGAAGTTCAAACGAACTTCGCATTGACCATAAACTGGTCAACGCAGAAAGTCAAACAAAGTTTGACTTTCAGACTCTAAAAGACTCGAAAAGCAATAAAAGAACGAAAGAATACTTACGAAGGGTCCCCGAATGCTAATCTAGATCGAAATAACTCAGGTATGAAACAATGGTTCCAACTTAGAGTCTTTAAGATCAGATTCTTGTGGTTTTTGCTATGAAAGGCATGGGGTATTTATAGTAAAAGGTCCACCGTTAGGATCGTTTGTCGAATATCGTGCCTTAATCGCATCCGTACATGTGTCGGAACCTTATGGTACTAAAAATGGGTTCTTATCATCTGACTAGGCATGTGTGGATATGTGGTTGTGAATTAAACATGTGCAAACAGGCTGTTTAAAAACACTGAACCTGGTCTGGACTAGGCTAGCGCACCGTTACATTAAAAGTGTAGAGGTGCGCTAGGCCTAAGTTTGGCAGATTTACACTTTTGGTCCCTGTCATGCATTCAGCCCATTTTCGACACGTTTAAGGCCCGTTAACCCCATTTCAAAGCTCTAAAATGAAGTTAAAGTATAGGGAACTTAAAATGTGTTCAAAAATATCTTGGATGTCGGTTCGTTTAGCCGTACGGTTGCGTTGTTCGGTTAATTACGACGGAATGCGCATAAGCGCGAAAAACGATCCAAATGACGCGACGAATGGATTTTTCTTATGCCGAACACTAAAATAAAATATTTTAGTGCTTACATAAATTTTTGGATGTCCGGATGTATTCAGAACGTAAGTTATGCGCGAAAATGCAAACTTGTGCACTTTTTGACACTTTTAGTCCCTGAATGTCCCAAAAGTTTATTTTAGCATACCGAACACCTCAAAGCCTATTTCTAAGCTATGTAAAGGATATTTATGGTATGTTTAACTTATGGTCATGTTCCGGAATGTCTGTTACAGTTTAAATTGGCATACTTTCGCAGTTTGTCAACTTTAGTCCCTGTAAACGATTTAACTTTGATTTCACCACACCAAACCTTCCAAAACTTATATCTAAGTTATGTAAAGGTTATTTAAGGTATGTTAAGCCTATTTCACTATTCTGGAGTGTTCGTTGCATTAAACTGGTTATATCTACACATCAGAGCGCGTATAACCCTCCAGAAAGCGATTTAGAGCTTGAAATCGAACATGAATTGATATGTGTAAACGATACACATATTTATACAGATCCCAAGTATGAAATACAATATTTCATTGGCTTGGTATTTGTTTGATGGTCGCAGTGACACAGGTGTCACAGTCTCCCCTACTTTAGGAAGCATAATGTAAATAGTTATTCAAGTAATTCAAAACAAATGTGCAAGATCAATAATCAAGTATGCAAGAGCTACGACCCATGACCACTCCAGCACTCCCAGATAGCAAGTTCCATCCGTGAATCTAACGACCTGCAAGCATGCAGACAAGTGTGCCAGACGACGCTGGTGAGTTCAAAGTTTGTTAACACGTTTTAGTTACCAGATATAAGTATATAACATTCAGAGATTTGATGTTGTTATTAACTCGATTACCGCATATGGCTCCAGATTATTTGCCCTTCCCCAATGCTCTATCAAACAGTGGTTAAGGTAATTAGTTCACGACCGTCCTCCCTGGTACGGTGTGAGGTGCCAAACCTAATAGCGCTATCAACTAATAACCCCGTTGCCTCCCCGGCAACCAATCGGTATATGATGGGAGTTAATGATAGAAATGAGTTTAATAACCAACATCCCAGGTTTAACGTTCCAGTCAAACCCAATTACCCGACATTCCTCCCCGGAACATTTACCAGATGTCCCTCCCCGGGACGCATGCTTGGAAAAAGAGCAGTGAACTCACCTTAGATTTGCTCGGTATTTATCAAGTTACCCGTTCCGATTAATCAACCAACCCTACCGTGGTTAATAATATCATTAGTTCCATAATAAGCCAAGTCACATATTCTTACACAGATAGCATTCATCAACAGGTCACTATATAATCTATAGCAATTTCTCAAGTTCACACTAAACCACATCCCATGTGCGTATCATGCAATAACATTCAGCAGTTGAATTTGTTAATCTCATTAGATAATTCACATTCAACAATACAGTTTCCTCGTTTCCATTTAATGTTGTTAACATGTAACAAGTGTTCATGTATAACCAAACATCCAACCACGAACTATTCAAACTCTATGTTATGTGAACACATCCACTGTTCACACTGTTCTGTTTGACTTATCTACGGCGAAGGACCCCTTTCGACGAAAAACCATTCTTCGTCAACCAAGGGTGTGACGAAGAACCACAATGACGAAGAACTGTTCTTCGTCAGAAAGGGACTTCGGTGAAGAACCCTAGTGTTTCGTCGAAGGCCAGCCACAGAAGAATTTCATTCTTCGTCGCTGCATATGCACAGACAGTGATGGTTCCCTACAAACCCTAATCATGGCCATTTCACATATCATCATACAATTGCTACGCGATTTCCTATTAACACTCGTTCATCGAACATATTTAGCAAACCACATAATGAATATAAACGTACACAGATCATCTAACCTCTATCATACATGTTCTAATTCTTCAGATTCAGTATCAAAACATCGAAACCCTTTTTAACGACTAACCCTACTCATGCTCTCACTGCTCGAATCTAATCAGTTCGTTATAGCCACACATTTATCAAAACCTGTTATCATACAACCCTCGGTATTAATCATCATTCATATCGGATTACCAACTAAACATTAGATCGTGCACTCATCCTCCTTCACCACAATAACAATCAAGCACTTAAGAACAAGGATCACATGGATGTTTATTCAAATCATGAGAGTGTTACTAACCGTACAATGGTTTGTGCACAAGGAAAGATCGATTGAAGACTCCAAACCAAGGAGAATGGTTGTCATTAACAGGGAGAGGACAGTAGGGTTTTGTGTTTACGGTTATGATTATGAGAGGTTATAAAATCTGAAAGTTATGGGCCACAAGTGGGCCTGGGCCGAAGGTCTTGACGAAGGACCTTCTTCGTCGTGCAGGGTGATGACGAAAGTCCTAAGCTTCCTCGAGTATAGCAATGATGAAGAATCTATACTTCGTCGAGTTTGATGTTGACGAAGAACTATCTTCGTCGAGGTGAGTTTATGACGATGAACATTAGTTATGAAACATGCACAATACAACCACACAATCAATACAGTAATCAATTATCAAACATGCAACCTTAATAAGTTATCAAAACAGAGTTGTGAAACAAGTAATTGCGTAGAGGCAAGACCTTGAAATCTCGGGTTGTCACATTGTTCGATCGGATCACTTGGGTCAAGATGGGGTTTCTGTGTTTAGCACGTGGTCATACCACCTCGATTAAACCACCAAAAACTTTCAAGATAATCAAGTGCCAAGATGATCAAGTCGTTGGGACGGACTGCCGTTCGATCGGATTGCCATCTGATCGAACAGCCATCCAATCGGACTACACTTGGTTCCAACACTTAAACTTTTCTTCAAACTTTTAAGGATCTGAACGTCGAACGGATTACCGTCCGATCGGATAGCCATCCGATCGAACGACCATCCGACCATGTGACATTTGGAACTTCGGTACTTAACCATTTTTCAACATTCAAAAAGCATCAGTAACTGACGGATTGCCATCCGATCGGATTGCTATCCGATCGAGTGACAATCCTGCTGTGAACTTGTTCTCACTAAGTGACCTGCCAATCGGATCGCTATCCGATCGAACGACCGTTCGATCGATCGACCTGAAGGGTAGAGATACTTCTCTGTTTTCAAAATGCTACAATGAAAACTTCAAAGCCATCATACACAAACACAACCTTACCAAACGAATGTCAATTCGACCGAATGGCCATCCGATCGGATGACCATCCGAACAGATTGACATCCGATCGAGTGACCATCCGATCGGATTACCACTCGACACTTGGTCACTTTTCACCGTTTTACGCACCGCTTTTCGCTTATGCTATCGTAAACTGTCCAGGCTAATCACTCTAGCGCTCCCTTCAATCCATTTCCATCGCTGTGAGTATACTCGACCCCCTTTTGCTTTATGCACTTTTGGGTGTTACATACGTTACTTATTCTAAATCACATCAACCACACAACGCAAACACTATTTATACGCTGACCGTTATTGCATGATACGTGTTACTCGATGAATGCTTGTATGTTATGGTAAGACAATGATTGTTGCCTGACGCCTTAGCAACGATAGTACTATTTGTTTGGACTCAACACCTGTCGTGGAAGGGGGTTGTTAAGGTTATCTCTCACATGTCATAGTGGTGATATGTGTTGCGCATTCTACAACTCGCAGTCTAGTCTGTGCATATTTCATTGTCGATAACTTACTAGCTTCGCATATTACATGTTACATGTTGGTTATGCGTAAACGCTTTCGAACTCTATTATATCTATTAAACTTGTATGCTCACCTTTACACTATGTGTATTGACCTCTATTTTAACGTATGTGACAGGTGCTTAGGATGCTTGCTAATTGATGGAATCGAGCTTAGGAGAGTCTAGAAACCAACAAAGACAATTTATTTTTATTTAAATCTGAGTTGTCAGAACATGTTATTCGTCTTTGAGATAACGCTATCTGTAATAACATATTTGCTTAATAGGTTATGGTATGGGACATAATATTAACTATTCGGTAAAGTAGTTGTTATGGAATTTCTCTTGGACAATCTGTTTCACTCAGTGCCATGCCCCGATGTTTCCGTCATCAGTTGGGGTGTGACACCACATGGGGTTCAAGTGTTTGCCCGTCGTGCGACGCGACGTGTTCTTTTGACAAATGAAGTTTGATTTTTAACACCTTTGACCCCTGAACTTGTATTTTGATGTTATTTTATGTTTAAAGTTTGTGTTTTGACTTGTTTCGAGTATGGAACATGTTTCTAATTACCTGATGGGTATCATGCATGTATAAATGATTATTCAAGGGTATAATAAGTCTCGGTTTGCATGTAAACGTGTATTTAAAGATTGATTGTAGAAGGTAATGTCTGCGCGTGGTCTTGCGGCGCAGACAGAAGAGCCTGCTTAGATCTTTTTTAGAAAACAAAGACCACCTTAGTCCCATCAGATTCTACGATCTTATATTAGAGGACCGGGACAAAATCCTATAGAGACTATATTATTTTTAGAACATATCTTAATATTAAACTATTCCAACAAATCACCTATATTTGTATTCTTAAGATTTAAACCCACACTGATGTCCGTTATGGAGAGAGAGACTAATCAAAGTAGGAAGAAGCTTACTTGAAGGGGCCTAAATACATTCTATCAAACAGAGGTGTACAAAAAACTTGTATCTGAAACCAGACTGAAGAAAAAAAATTGGAACGGGTATTTTATACCCATAATCAAACCCGACCCTAGGGTATGGATATGTCATACATTTTGAGTCCAATCCCCGTACCCGAAACTGTACCTTATTTATACCCGAAAATACCTAGAACCCGGTCATACCTTATACCCGAACCAATTATACCTATATCTGATACTGATTTTTTAATACCCAAATTTTTAAAGCATATTTTTATGTTTACTTTGCAACTTATATGGATTGAGTTTGGAAATAACTTATTAACTTATCAAAGCCAATAAGTCAATACGTCATTTGGAAAAGCTCTAAATTCTGGCTTTTAGAAATGACTTATTGACTTTTTTTTAAATTAATAAGTTAATAAGTCATTTCCAAACTCAATCCCAAACACCCTTTTAAGTTTTTTTTTAAATGCAAATTATAAAGCAAATAATTTGTTATTAAGTGATTTATGTAATTGCAATTTATTTTAATTATTTTTTACAAATTACAAACCAAATTTAATTTATAAATAAATAGATTTTTTGTGTAATTGTATATATATTATATATATATATATATATATATATATATATATATATATATTAAATTTTAATGCTTATGAATAGTATGAATAGTTCTTTTTTTATTTTTTTCTTTTATAAAATTTTTACTTTAGTGTTTTTTTTCTTTCGTCTTTTTGGGTTTTTTGCTTTATTAAGTTTTTGTTTTTATTTGTCATTGAACTGGTATTGATACAATGAGAAGTGACATTTACAGGAACTTTTGAACAATTCTTTTTTCCTTTTTTATCTTTTAATGTTTTTTTTTTTAATTTTTACTTTTAGCTTTCAACTTTCAACATTTGAAAACTTTATAATCGAATTACACTGTGTTCTTTTATCTAGGTGTTGGTATAAATCCAAATTGGTAAGTATTTTAATATAACTAGGTGTTGGTAAAAATTTAAGTTAGTCTGCATTTTAATGTAAATTTTGTTTGAAAACAAGTCTGGTCAAATATAATACGTTTTTCATTAGACGGTATAACTTTGAGTTAGCCGCAGCAACACACGGGGAAATTTAATTGTATAGTTAAAAAGAAAACTTAAGCGGATTCATACCTGAACCTGATCAATACGGTACTCAGGTATTTCTCCTTATTCCTTACCCGGTTTCACCCGATATTCGATCCAACCCGAATCCGGGTATTAAACTTTGTGCACCTCTACAACTGCTACTACCAAGTGGTCGGGGGGGTTTTTGTGAAGCATTCCGGGCTGGGCATGAGAAGAGGGCGGTGAAATCCAAGTACCATGACCGTCGTCAATCTCCGGCAGTTGTGCACGGTAACTCTGCAGCTGCCATCATATATGCAAAACTCTAGGGTTTGGAGAAGACTATTGATATTGTGAGTTTCATCCACAAGGAAATGTTTTAGTAATTATACTTGCTGCTGCTGCTGCTGCTTAGTAGGATAGAATATATCAATTTAAGCACTTGATTGCTAAATCACAAGCGATCCCTAATTCCTTATTTTAGAGTCATCATCTGCTGCAAAAGGAATGCGCTATCGTTTCAGCTTTTACTTTTGCCTATAAGTATAATAAGGATCCTTACATGTTTTCTATTTCTCCCACAAACAACTATAGGCAGCTTTCATTTCGTGGAATGTAATGAAATTGGAATCGGAATTTGCATAGAATGGAATACACTCTCCATGGTATTGGAATGTGGATTCCTTCTTTGTGTTATTCTTCAACTCCATTTCCTTCTTTCTTGAAATGAACAACATAAGAAATTGAATCTACATTCCATTATGTGAAACAAACACACCTTAAGCTTCTTTAGAGTTTAGACCGGGACATAGTTGTCAATAGTGAGCGTAGCAATTGCTATAGCGTGCTACGTAGCGTATAGGTCTAGGCTCGCTATTAGGTTTGTAGCAATAGATAGCAAGTATAGCGACGGTTTATTTATTTTTTTGGTTTTGTTAATATAAATAGCAATTAAATATAGCTATAAAATAGCCGGATTTTAGGTTTTTGTTAAATATACATGTAAAATAGCATATATACCAGGTATTTTGTTATAATATACTTAAATTTTTTTTTCTAGTGTATCGCTATACATAAAATAGCCGCCCGTTATTTATCGCTATTCGCTATGTAGCATATAGATACCCTATCGCTATTTGTCGCTATTCGTCATTAACAACTATGGACCGGGAATTGGAGAATCTGTGTACAAGGCTATAAATTAATTATTTTTACCTTCTATTTCGATGTGATTTCCATTAGGAGAGTTAATGACAACAACACTAGAATGTTGCAGCACCTTATACGGTGCACATATTTAACCGTATACGGGAAGCATCTGAGCATTATAATTGGAAAAAGAATGAAAGATTTACACATTATTTACTATGTTTATCTTGACAAGTTGAGATTTTAAACCATCTTTGGAGTTAAAGTGAAAACATATGTGTGTATGTAGGTTAAATGAAAATTGCATTACACTAATCATCTGACCGTCCAATCGCTTGAGATCCAACGGCGCCTCTTCCTCTACTATATCATCACAAAAACCCTAATTTTCATTGTTTGCATCCAGAAGATGAATCGGAACCTTACTATGGAACTCGATGACACCATTTGCAGCAGATGTTTTTGTAAAGATCAAAAGTTTCTTCACAATCACTGGGATGGAACCAAAGGCCACAAGATCTGCACCTCATGTGTCCTCTTTGCAAACACAAACTCCTTCTGTCCCACCTGTTTTGCTATCATTGCTGGTACAGAAGAGCTCATCGAGTGTGTTAGATGTAAATCTAATACTCATGTCGGATGCGTTCCTGATAAAGACAAGCCCAGCTTGTTTGTGTGCTTAACCTGCAAAAGCCATGATAGGCTCATATTCGACTTAAAGTTAAAGGAATTGAAAGGCACGAAGGTGATGGATAAGGAAGCAGCGCTTTTGCTCTTGACTGCAGCAAAGATAGTGAAAAAGTTGATATCTAAGGCGCTTGACGAGGCAGTGAATGCTGCTGCGATACATGCAGCAGATACCATTTCAGTGAAGAAAAAGGCGTCGGAGGCAGTAGAACGTTTTATGAAACTTGAAGATCGTCCATCTTCGCTTGACCCTTCTCCTGAAACATCAAGGGAGACTGGAAGGCTGCAAAGGTTAGTAACAATTATCGGTAAAAATAATACTTTATATCAAGAAATCCATTAACTGAAATTACTTTCACTGTGACTGCTTTTAGGCTCTCTCTTTGAAGGTGGTCAGTTCTACAGCGGTTATGTGAGTGAGTCTCATAAGTAATGACTTATTCCTTAAGATTTTAAAATGTTATGTTATGGTGAATGCTAGCTTTGTTTAATGTTTGGAAACTAGATGTGTTACTTGTGCCTTTTGTTTCAAAACTAGCTTTTGATATTGCAAAACATAGATTGCTTATTTCATTTGAAGCTTTGAATACTTACATGACTTTGTTAAGGACAAACCAAATGATTTGGTCACATTTAAGGGCATAACGAGTTCACCTTTGTCCAATAGGTCTATTTTGCATCTGTGGTCACTACTTATATCTATTCAGGTATACTAGGTTAGGGTCAATTCTAGTACATATTTTAGGTTTCTTTTTATTTTTTTGACTAATTTGGTCTATTTAAAATCTAATTGTGGGTTGGCAATATATCTTGATAACCATAGGATTCTTCCTATTTAGGACTCAATTTAGAACTTCTACCACTGAAAGATGTAGCATAGATGGCTTTAAAGGATGTTCACTGTTAATTTGCTTATCTTTCTGTTGGGTATTGTATTTGAGCCTAATCCAACATGTTTTCTGTAAAAATGCATGATTGCTACTTTTTAGTAGAGGTTTAAAAGCTTTGAGGAGTTGGCTGATAGTTCTGTTGTTAACTGAAACATATGGGCTGTGCTTCAATAAATTTGGAGGTTTATCTCCATAAATCTATATAACAAATTAATTCCAACCCGAGACCACTGCCTCCGCGGTCACCACCACAATTGATGTCGCCAGCACCACCCCTCTCACTACTACGCCACCACCATTCTAGTACATGTTGGTACCTTGTATTGGAAATGATTTTACATAGTAGATAGGTCTGGCAACAAAAACCCATACATGTCATTTTGGGCCCTTTAAAAAAATAAACAAGTTACAATGGGCCAGGAAATAAGTCAGGATGAGTTTTAGAATATCCATTTAAGTTTATCCATGGGTCAGGATGGTTTTTTTGACCAAACATAACCAGGTAACCCTAAAGCACATCGCACAGAGTTCTTTACTTCTTTTCATACTCCCGGTCATTCTTCTAGAAACATTACGGGTTCCTTATCAGTGATTACGGTTTGATTGTTCAATCGCCGATAATTGCAACCGTTTATTGATAGGAATCATGTTCTAGTTTGTAGTCTAAATGTCATTTGTCTATTCTAGGAGGGGGGTAAGTGCAAATAATATAGTATAAGTATGAGTCAGTAATTACTAGGGGAATAGGAAGAAAATACGCAAGTTTGTTAGGCTCTGATTACAGAGAGAGGGCGTAGCCCTGGGAACACTTCGGTGTTAGTATCGAGTCTGTAAGATCTAATTGGATCATCTTCTTCGTATCAATTTCAGTTTATTAATGGTTTAAAAAAACGTTCGAGGCGTACGTACTGAGGCGCGCCTCAGTTCGAAACGGAAGGAAAACGCATATGAGGCGGCGCCTCAGGTTCAGATATTAAACGGACGCCTCAGTTGAGCGAGGCGGAAAAAAACGGCCGAGGCGGTACGGATATGGTGAGGCGTACGTATTTGTTTTAGGCGGTATAAATGATGGATTAGGGTTTATTTTAGGCGCCAAAACCATATTGGTGGCAAAAAAAGTATTACCGCCATTTTTTTTTAATTTCTTTAAATAGCCTTAGGGTTTTTTATTTTAGACATCCAAAAAACAACTGGTCCTTCAATTCGTGTTCTTCACTGCAATTATTTCTTCAATCGTGTTCTTCACTGCAATTATTTCTTTCAATCTTATTCAATCTTCAATACAAGTAAGTTCTCTTCAATGCTTTCTTATTCAATCGTGATTCACTGCCGATTTTTATTGATTGTGTTAGTTCATCTTGTTATTTTTATTCAATCGTGATTCATTTGCTGTTAATTTACTTCCTGTTAGTGTGTCCTGTTATTCCTGTTAATAATATTGCTGTTAATACTTGCTGTTAATTGACTTGCTGTTAGTGTACACTCAAAAGCAATACACTGCAGGTCCAGTGGCGGATCCAGGATTTTTGGACAATAGGGTCCCGTTTTCCCGGTGTTCAAATTTTTTGGATCGGTCGTTGTTCGGGTCGGGTCGAGAAACATAATAGAAAACAATATCATAACTAAATTACAAGTTTCATTTACTACACATTCAGCTAAATATAGGTGAGAAAAATTGAAATAGAAAAAAAAATAGAGTGATTAATTTAAAATCAGGTTTAAAAAAAAAACACAAAAAAATAAAACAAATAGGTATTGAACCCAGGACCTTTTGTATTTAAACAAGGGGTTTTACCATTGCACCAGGCTCACTCTCATTGTCATGGGGTCCAACTAAATTATTTTATGGGGTCCATAGAAAATTTTATATACCGCTTCTACTACTTTTTTAAAAAATATTGGGGTCCGGGGACCCCGTTCCGCTTAACATGGGTCCGCCCCTGTGCAGGTCACAATCTTATAATATTGCTGCTGCTAATATGTTGTGTGCTGCACTTGTGAATGAATGATTATACACTGCAGGTCACAATCTTATAAGCTATAATGCAAAAAAGGGATATTATTTGATGACTATGATTGCATATGCTTAATCCTATTGGTATCGACATTTGAGTTTGAAATCCCCTGATAATTGTGTATTTGCATGCTCTGTTTTGGTTTGAAATATGTTATGTACTTCACTAGTAAATGACTGATTATACATGTTTTGATTATAAGTTTATAACTGCATGTCACAATCTGTGTGCTGCACTTGTGAATGAATAATTATACATTAATACTTGCTGTATAAATACATTAATACTTGCTGAGTTGCTGTTAGTCTGTTAATACTTAATAATACTTGCTGTCTTGCACTCTTGCTGTTAACAGTTAATATATAAACATTAATACTTGCTGTATACATACATTAATACTTGCTGAGTTGCTGTTAGTCTGTTAATACTTAATAATACTTGTTGTCTTGCTGTTAACAGTTAATATATAAATATAATACTTGCTGTTAACAGTTAATATAAATATAATAATTGCTGTATAAACTATATAAACTGTTGAATTTGTTTAGATTTTAGGGATGTCTAGTAAAAATGCAAGGAGGGATCCCGCTTGGAAGTATTGTGTAGAAATTGACGTACCGCCATCGGGTGTAAAACACGTGGAGGAAAGTGACAAGGTCATTAGAACAACAAGAGGTAGTGGGGCAACTAAAACACGTAGAGGTGGTGGGATAATTGAGCGAGGCGGTGGAAGTTCCTCATCTAAGAAAAGGAAAGCCGCCCTTCATTTGATTGACGAGGATGACGATGATGAGGATTGGGTTGAGGAAGATTGTGAGGATGATGAAGATGATGTTCGTTATGCTATTTGAGTTGATTAGAAACTATTTGTGTTTTTTTATGTTAAGTATTTGATGAAACTAGAATTACGACCCACCACATTGTGGCGGGGATTCTTTAGTTATAACTAAGTCGATTTAGGACCCGCACGTTATGTTAAACCTGTCAAACGGGAAAAAAATAGACGATGTAAAAACGTTCACCCACACACGTACGTTGCATCATGTTAACTCGCAAAATTTAGAACGAAACGTAAAAACGTTAAACCAAAGACGCACGCTGCGATGTGTTAAGTCACAAAATTTAGAACGAAGCATAAAACGAAAAATTTGCGGAAAATGAAAACTATAAAGGACCAAAGTTGAAAGTAAAAAAAAGTTGTGAGAATAGATTGCAAAAGATAAAAAGTTTAGGGTTAAAAGTAAAAAAAATAGTTTTGGGTTAAAGGTAATTTATGAAACACTTTTGGATGAAAAGGAAAAAGATCTTTTTTTTTTTTTTCTTTTTTTTTTTTTCTTTCTGAGAAACCCTCAAAACCAAGGTTACAACAATCATATCATTAACCATTTTTTCTTTGAAAAACCCCCCAAAGCCAAGATTCCAACACATATATGCATAAATATGTTGCTTCTTTATAGTGTTTTAATAATTAAGTTGATCAATGACCTACGCGTTGTGATGAACCTTTAAGATGAAAAACAATAGACGTAAAAACCTTGAACTACACATGGACGTTGTGCCGTGTTAACTCGCAAAATTATGAACAAAACATAAAAACGTGGAACCACGCAAGCACGTTGCTCCGTGCTAACTCGTAAAATTTAGCACGAAATGTAAATCGAAATTTTGCGAAAGATGAAAAGTAGAAAAATTGTGAGGCTAAATTGTAAAAGAAAAAAAGTTTTGGCTTTAGGGTGAACAAAATCAATTTTGTAAGTTAAATTTGCAATAAATAGAAAGAATTGGGTTAAAAAGTAAAATTCTCAAACTTTTTTTGAAAACCACCCAAAGCAAAGTATACAACTACCCTAAGCTTAAAGATGTTGGTTATTTATAGAGTGGATAATTTGAATATTTTTTTATGTTTTTTAACTGCTGAATCTAATGGAATTTGATGAGAAAAGTCATTTTTTGATGTTAAGTATTTATTATTTTATGATATATATAATTTTAATATTTATTTATTAATACCGCCTCAGTCTTACGCCTCGTTCCGCCTCAATACTTAAGCCTCGTGAGGCAAAGGGAAAACGCCTCGATACTCGTTTCCGTTTTTTTAAACCTTGAGTTTATATTATTTCTTACAATATCAGCTGAATTGTTATTATTCAGTATCGGATCTTATCATTGGTCCGACTTGCCTCACCTATGCTCTCCATCGAATTCAGGTTTCTGCTAATCAGATCTGGTCCCTATCTGATCTATATCCAATTTCTCATCTGTTTCTGTTCCTACAATGTGCGATTCAAGCATGGTGACTCATACGTCTATCTCTCCACCTCCATCTCTAATAGAGCAATTGGAGGCAATTGTCTCCAGATCTGAAGAACGCTTGCGTAGTTATACTGATTCACGTTGTTCAGGCAGTACAACAGATCCTTTGATCAGATCTCCGTCATCTCTCCCTAATTCTCCATCTCTATTAGCTCAACTGGAGGCGCTTGTTTACAGATCTGAAGAACGCCTGGGTAAATCGCTGCTACACAATGGATGTGGTTCCAAATCTAGGTCGAATAGTGCTAATTGGGCCTTATCGACTGCTGGAAATGCGTTTGTCCATGGCCCCTCAACAACCAAATCGATGTATGATACCGATTTGAAGAAACTTCAGCCGACCAGGCTATTTGATGCTTAATAGTCATTCAGATTCAATTTTTTCAGGCTCTAATTCTACATCGGCGGCTCCAATTGCGCAATTTCAATCTCCACGTGCACAAATTGTTGACGTCCGATCCAAAATCTCATGAAATTGGAGTGATATCGGGCCGTTCTCAGAGAAATTTGGGCTTCAGGACTGTGGTGGGCTTAGATATAGAGCAGAAAACAGTAGTGGACCTGGACTCTCCAGATCTGGGCTCGATAGGTGGCCGACTTCATCCAGGCGCTCCGTTTATATCTTCCTCCTTACCTTCTAAGCACGTCCCTACCAAATACATGGCGGTACTCTCAGATCTTGAACGCTTTCCTGGTGTTTCGTTTAAAATTATTAAAGGAGTCGAGTCGCATGTTGTTACTACTCAAGCGAGTCATTTTTCGGCTCCATTTGCGTCGGTCCAAAACGGCAATTCACGGTATACTGCTGAAGAAGATGCAATCACAACTGAGGAATGGGATTATTCAGCATTTCTAACCCATGCCATAGCATGTCAACAGCTTCAAATATCCGCAGACCTTGCAATCATTATATGAATGTTGCTCGATTGCACTCCGTTGCAATAATTGCAACCGTTTATTCATTCGGTACTCTCTCTACTTCTGTTTTGTTGTTCACGTAACTTAGGGTTTTCAGTGTTGTCAATTCTGTTTAAGTTTTATTGAATTTACGGTGCATTTGATTGCGTTTGATCTGATAATTAACGGAATGGTGCCGTTGTGTAGGTCTGAATTGGATTAATGATATGTTATTAATTGCGTTTTTTCTGTTTTGGGGATATTACTGAATTGGCCAGAATTTGTAGCTACTGGTTGGATTATTATAAGGGCATCTGTGGTGTTTTGTTGGTTTTAATTTTTTAGGTTTTATGAGTAGGTTAGGTTACTGATAGATAAAAGATTGTATAGCCTCTAAACTCTACTATGCTTACACACAAAAATTGCTCAAAGACTTCGCAAAATAACAAGTCTTGATTAACATAACATATTCTCCTTTCAGGATGTTACATGCTTTATACTAATCAAAACCAATATGAAATAGGAATATTAGTGCAACATTTTTGTCTTGCTCCATGATGATTACAATGACATTAAAACGGCAATCATACTTTGCAAAATAACCCAAAGTGTCAAACACATAGTAAACAGATGAGAATAAACAACTTTCAACAAATCTCTGAAACAAACAGATTACAAAATAATAAAACCTCAACAAATCATCAAAACAACTGCTCCAAGACTCGCACAATTTGGAGCTCCACATTGCTTCAAGTCTTTACTCTGGAGCGCCCAGCCCACTAAGCCCAATTGCTTCTAACTTGGTTTCAGCCCAACTCACATAAATACAACATGAAAAACTAGACCTGGCAAACGGGTCGGGTCATGGGTCAAAACGGGTTCGGGTCGAAATGGGTTCGGGTTGAAAGGTGTCCGGGTCAGAACGGGTTTCGGGTCGGGTTGAAACGGGTTCGCGTCAATACTTTGTGACACCAATCAATCAAGATTCAAGCATAAATAGGTGATCAATAACTCTACCAGCAATTCTCAAATCTGTAGAACATGCAATATTTTGGTCAATATTAGAGATCAATACATCAATTTCCCTTTACCCTTGCTACAATCGCTTATAATGATCATACAGATTCAATGTTTTCATTTTTCAACATTAACATAATAGAAATACGGTTAAACTCTACTTTCATCACATTAATGGTTGACTTTTGTTCACAAAGTCAAAACTACTCTTTACAATACTTTTTTTTGACTGGCCAACAAACTCCATTTTACTAATAAAAGTGGCTAACCCAACATTAGCCACACCACAAACGCAAAGTTACACCAAATGGAGAAAAAATAAAAAGACACGAGTCTAAACAGTAGCCCACATCCAGATTACAAAATCAAACCATTTACTTCAAAAATTCCTCCACTGTCCCAAGACACTCCCCTGCTTTGGCTCTATTAATAATCCATAGAAAGCCAAAAGATTTAATGTTATTCACCACCCTACTTACACATGTGGCCTTCTGTTGAAACACTAATTCATTCTGACATCGCCATATGCACCATATTGTCACGAGCATAACCGAGTAGAGCGCCTTCTTCCATTTTGTCGTGCCTCTCATGTAACAATGTAATATGAGCGTGTCTCTTCTGTCAAAGAAAAAGAAAGAGGATAACCTGCACTAGCTTAGAACCTCATCCCAAATAGCGATGGAGAACCTGCACGAGACGAACAAGTGGTCGACGGACTCCTCCGGATCTTGACACAGCGGACACAAAGTAGATGCCACAGGCACATTTCTTTTCACCAAGGCGGACAAGACGGGGAGACGACCCACCCATACCCGCCATGCCAAAAAAAAATTACTTTTGTTGGCACCCAAAAGTTCCACTGAAACACTTCTTCCTGCTCTGAAAACTGTCTAGACCGCATCAACCTTTTTAAGCTACTAACAGTAAACGACCGAGTCGAGTCTAAAAGTCAGGACCATCGGGCTTCGCCCCGACGCACAGTAGCTGATATAATCACAGCCAACAATGAATCCAGTTCTAGTTCTTCGACATACCCACACGGCTGCCTTCTCCACGGAAAATTTACGCTACACACGCCCCCCTCCCAAGACACCCGGCTTGCAACAATGGCTGATTTGGTCTGTTCCAGCCCAGGAAACTGGACTGCAAGAGGAATGTCCAAAGCCCAGCAATTGAGCCAAAACCTTATGCCAGTCCCGTCCCCTGCATAACCCCGAAAGAGTTCCACCAGATTTATACCCATCGAGCTTTAATCCGTATGGATGTTTGCCACTTGTTTCCACAGACCCGGTTGAGAAATTCTAATCGGAATGAAATTCCACGTTCTAGTAGTATTATGAATGGACCAAATAACCTTTCGCCACAAGCTATTCGTATCCTTTTTACAATACTCTGTACAAAAATTATGCGAATGGTGAAACACTAACTAGTAACCTATCAAATTTTCAACTTTGCTTCCACCTCACCTCTCTTCTAATAAACATACACAGTTCATCGGTTGATTGTTCGATTCAATCACCCGATTCTAAGAATTACCCATAACAGCCATGGGTTCTAGGAATTTAGCCACAACAATCTCAATGAAGGCTATTTTTAAGATAAAAACTCACCAGATACTCAATCTTCGATAAAGTTGAAGATGGTTTTAGGATGACGTTTCACAGATATCTGAGATCTCATATTCCTATCATTAAAATTCACCATTGAAGATTATTTTAAGATGATTCGAAGATGATAAAAGATGATTCGTAGATTCTCTATCAAGATTGAAGAAAACCCCTCTCTGAGAAGATAAAAACCCTAGAAGCTAGAACAAGAGAACGCTTCTAACCTGCTTCTTTTTTTCTTCTAACCCGTTCCACCCATTTCTTTTTACTTCAAAACCCTAATTGACCCGTGGAACATATTTTCCTTGTTTTAAAATGACCCGTTGGACCAGTTAGTTATTACATGGAAGCCCAAACTGACCCATAGTAATTAAAAAATGACCCATGCATATATATATATATATATATATATATATATATATAGAGAGAGAGAGAGAGAGAGAGTTAGGTTAACGTACAAGAGCCCTTATCCTACATTACGTACGCGATCATCTTAGCCGTCAGATCTTCATCCCACATTGAAATCGCATGTTTGTTTTTAACATGCTATTTCATCAAAATTATTACATGCGAAATTGTTACAAAAAACCAACATGCAATTTCATCAAAATTATCACATGCGATTTCATCCATGCTATTTTATAACATGCGATTTCACATCGCGTACGTAGCGTACGTTAAGCCATTTTGTACAATGCACTTTCTATATATATATATATATTAAAACAAATATACGAAACAAATGCCAACATATTTAAAAAACACAAAGGTTCCAAATACATAACAAATACAAATACAATAACGTTCAAGAGGAGCAACGTGTACACAGTTAACAGAAACCCAAGTGTCTAATGAGTTAGAGCACTTGTAGGTTGTTTCATGCTTTTGGATACCCCGCTTCGCTAGCACATTTTATGGACGCAATCTTGTGAGTTCATGTTCCCATTTTCTTTTAAAAGTTTTCGGTTTTATAACTCTCGTGGGGAAATACATGTCACTGTTGTATGGTTAAGCTATGGAATGAAATAGTCGGACCATGTGCGAATAGGCGCGAAACTTAAGCACCATTAATCCTGTTTAGGACCAAGGAACAAAAGGGGTAGATCTATCAGGTACGCGCGAACCCACTCATGGGTCCTTGTGTGGCCGCATGGAGTGCTTTTGTGTCTCAGTCGAGGGTAATCGGCACTAAATCGTCTACGGGTTGAGTGCTGCCTGTGTCGGCACACATATTAATGTCCTAGCTACACGTTAATGATCAACAAGTTTATTGACGCTTTACATACCAGTTTTCGATACTTGTACTTTCAAATGTTTTAAAGAATCATTTGATACGCAAATAAAACACATGAACTCGCCAACTTTTGTGGATGTTTTTAAACTTACATGTATTTCAGGAAATTAAGTGGAGCTTGGTGCGGAAGGTTACAAAGTTTCAAGGTTGTCAAGAAATCGATGTCATCCACATTTTGGAAGGGTTTGGTCCATATATCCTGTCATCGAACGTGACATAGGATGCAAAGCCTTGATGTTTAAAAACTTTATTTGGACAAGTCTATTTTGTAAAACTTATTAACCTATGTTGTCTTTTGTTATCAAACAACTTATGACTTGTAATTTCTATTATGGTAATGGATGAACATCGTGCTTGATTTATTTCATATAGTTTGTTTACTTACATCGTATGCAATGAAAATTGATCAAGTCACACCGTGCGCTTCCGCCTCTGATGCGGGTGTGACACAAACATATCAACCCAAGTCGCTAGCGGAATTGGCCGTGTAAAAAAGAAATTTGTGTGAAGTGGAATTGGCCATGCAACTTGTAGGATGTTTTTTTTATTGGGTAGCTAAAAAAATTTGCAACATTTATTTTTATTTCGGCAATTTATTATTTTTTTAATTGTAATTTTTAAACTTTAATGTAATTTTTAATTATTTGTCTTAATATTAAGTTAATTTAATTTTTTTAAAGAGTGAGTGATGACCATGTCACACCCCAACCGATGGCGGAAACATCAGAGTGAGACGAACGAGATTGCTCATTGCAACATAACACTAAAAGCGGCAATAATTTAAATAAACTGATTTCATTTCATAACAACTTGTCACATTATAATACTTGGAAATTCAAATACAACGTCTGTCAAATACAACAACGATACAAAACATAACAAAGTACAAAATTTGATACAACAAAAGCTAAATATTTCTAGATGTGTATCTAAAGCATCGTCGCTACGCCCAATTTTAATATCATCATCATCCTGCAATATGTTAAAAGTACATGGTTCAATACAATGTATTGGCGAGTATACAAGTTTTGATACATAGCATAACTATAAAAGTTTAACGAAACCGCATGGCAAACTAGTTATCAAGATTAACATTAAAACTAGCATGCGAATATTCAAGTCAATCCTCTGATTACCGCAATTATAAGCATTTAACATGACCATAAGTTTACGGGCGGTGCGTTACTCCGATAGCACTATACATGTTAACGGGAGGCTTGTCGAAGTTAATGACAAGTTATCACACAAAAGAATTATCTAGAATAACGAATCAAGTATAACGAATTTAGCATGCATGTATTGGATCATTTGTGCATTTTGTATAAAAGTATAAGTATAACTGTGTAGGTTATTAGGTAAACATATTGCACCCAAAGTGTAAAACGGAAAAACGGTGTTCGAGTATATTCACGGTTTTGCTAAATTTTCTTTAGTAATCCCGCGAGCGTAGAGTTGGTCGACGTAGTACAGGAACGCCAAGGTTATTCTACCCGGCAAGCAAAGGGATGTGGTATTAGTACAGGAACACCAATGTTACCCTACAGGGCAAACAAAGGCGTGAGTTGGAGTTACGAAATTAAGTTACGGAATATAAAGTATTTAGTATGATACAAAAGTAAAATAAAACATAAATTATATTCTATCCGTGCACTTGTCCCGACACTGATTTTCTGTGGTTTTACGGGTCCTAGTTTGCCCGACAGAATCAGCGATAAGGAACGCGGAAAACATAATAATGGGAAAACGAAATACAAACTGTTCGGACGAGAGACTATCTGGGACGAAAGGGCCATTCGTACGAATGGGCCATTTGTACGAGAGGGACTACTGTTTGGGAAATGAGTCTCGTTTGAACGTTTTAACTATTAAATATTTCTGTTCGTGATTTCTGTTAAGTGTATTAGTTATTATATCGGTATATTAGTAGTCCAGAATAATCATAAGGTTCATAAAAGTCATCCATGGAGGTTTAACCTCGTTATAGTTCACCAAAGCACAAATCAGTTAACTTAGTTAACTGATCGGTAGGTCATGAATACGGAAAGGAAAGACAGAATGTAAAATAAAGAGTAAATTACAAGGTTTGTCCTTTATGTTTGTACCAAATTACAGGCGCTGTCCTTTACCTTTAAAATTGACGAGTTTTGTACTTAATGTTTCAAAATCCTGCACGTTATGTCCTTTAGTCCTAACCAAGTTAATTCTTTTTTGTTAAATCTGATCATGTGCAAGGCACATGAGGGCATTTTTGTAATTTTGTTTTTTTAGGAAAATTTATGTAATTAACTTAAAATAAATACCCCCACCATCTTCTTGCAGACAATCACCTCCACCTCTCTCACTAAAACTCACAATCACCTCCACCTCCACAACCGCTGTCACCACTCCCTGTAGGATCGTTTTCACGACCAAACGAGTCGTTCAGAAGAGTTTTTCCTCAATACGAGAGGCGGAAACAAACGTATCGAGTTGATTCAGCTTGCAATTCACTTTAAACTGTCTTTTGATTGATATAACAACGTTTTACATCGAGTAGACACTTCGGCAGCAGTTCGACTCTGAAACCGGAAAGTTACAAATAAGAACCAAGACACTAGTATTTATAGGCTTGCCTATTCCGTGCGAAATAGCTCAAGCGAAATAGCCAGTCTATTTCGTACGAAATAGCCAACAACCCAAATTTCTCGAATTTCGTGCCCTGATCTATCTAATCTAATACAAGACTCGATACAAGACGAAGTCGACAGACATATGCACTAACAGACTCCCCCTTGGATGTTGACGAAGTCTTCAGTGTCGAGTCTTCAAAAACTTCAGTCTTTATCAGTCTTCTCGTCCTCTCTGAAGTATCTAACAATGTAAAGCATCCTCAATCCTCTCTCTTCTCTCTATCAACTAATCTCCCCCTTGAATGTTGATCTACTGAATCTCGAGCTTTCTAATTCTCTTGATCAGATCTCTTGATTCCTTAAATTCATCAGCATCATCAGCTTGCGTGAACGTCAGGATCTGAACTTGGCTCTACAATCTTCAAACTCCTCTATGTTAGTAGACTTCCCCTTGAATTGTGCTGGGATCGTAGTCTGACTTTCACAAGATCAGGATCGTAATCTGGCTCTCTATGACATCAGAATCAGGAAACTGACTATCCTGCACAATCTCTACCACACAATAAATTTCACAAATTTAAAATTTGACAAATTTATATACCACTTGCAGGTATTAATCAATCAATAAATGATTTTACAATGTTAATCTCTGATGAACCACTTGTAGAAATACCATTTTTCTTTTCAAACAATTTTTCATCTCAAACAAATTCTCCCAAACCTTTTGTCGTCATGTTTAGCACTAGGAATTTTGAAAATCAGTTTTTCAACACCAGTTCTCGAAAATCTTTTTGTATTTTTTCAAAATTTTATGCTAAAACACACTGAAAATCTTTTTGGATTTTTGTTTTAATGAAATGTAGTAAAGAAATATTTACAAACAATATTTTTGTGAGTTTGTGTAAAAGGATCATATCAGTTTTTTAGACAAAACACAAACACCATTAAGCTTTAAACATTTTAAGTTCTAAAAGATTCACTTAGATTGTCAGTATACTGATCCACTTAAATTTTCACACAAATTTCAACTGTTTCGAGATACGAGATTAGTGTTTTAGAGACTTAAACTTATTCGCGTATCCCACCTCAGAATATACTCCTGTATCCAGATCCCAATATTCAGTCTTACAGGTGAGTATACCTAGATGATATCTGTAAAGGGTTAAATGCGAGGGCCATGAGAGCTCAGGCTATTGCTTCCGCAAAATCAGAGAGATGATGGCTTCGACTTTAGGTGTGTTCCCTTTAGAGAATCTTTTCTTCAACAGCACATGATTAGCATTTTGCAATGTTTCATCATTTTTATGCTGAGGGGGTGCTATTTTTCAAGCATGCGAAAAATATTATACGGGGACTAGGCCATTGCTTCCACAAAATCAGAAGTCCCGGGATAATACCCCAGATATCACAAACAATAAAGACCTAGTATCTCAGAAAGAGGGATCTTTCAAACAAGATTTCGGGGGTTACCCATATATCCGAGAGATGTTCCCCATGAGATAAGTAAGTTTGAAATTTAGATTTATATCTCGACACAATTGTTGGTGCATGCATCTGTCGACTTCGTCTTGTATCGAGTCATACATTGAATTGTATAGATTAGGGCACGATTTATGAGAAAATATGAAGATGTTAGAGTTTAGAGAGCTGATTTCGCTCATAGGGTGTTTGGTAGGGGTTTTGCCCCAATGAACGTTGGTGATTTCGCTTATATGGACATATGTACATATGGGCGAAATCAGAATAGTATATATAGGGGTCTCATAGGCGAAATCAGTATCCAGTCCTTATATTCCATGCCGAGGTGTTGCCGGTGTGAAGATTGCTTGTATTCGAGTTCTAATCAATACAATCAGTGTTAAAAGTGAAGAATAAGCTGTTTCTACCTCCGTTTCTTGTTATTCCGCACCTGAAACAGAGTAGAACACCTCTGAACGACTCATTCGGGTCAGATCGCGATCCTACAATTGGTATCAGAGCTCAGGAGGAGGAGTTCTGCAGAGATTAGCTGGAATTCATCAAGTTTTCTTACTTCTACACCTTCTTTCATCATTTCAGAGAGATTTACCGGTCGAAAATCGTTCAAAATTTCACAGATTGTGTATAATTGGACATTGATAAACCCTGGAAAGTTTGAGACCTAAATTCAAAGTAAAATGGACAAAATTGACCTCGGACTTAATTTCGCTCATACGGACATCTTGTGATTTCGCTTTTAAGTCATCTTGATTTCGCTCCTGGGTCACATAATCTGAAGGATTTCGCTCCAAATTGTCTGATAATTTCGCTCATAGCTGCATAATCTGAGATTTCGCTTTTGTGTCAAGTTTAATTTCGCTCCTGGGTCACATAATCTGAAGGATTTCGCTCCAAATTGTCTGATAATTTCGCTCATAGCTGCATAATCTGAGATTTCGCTTTTGTGTCAAGTTTAATTTCGCTCCAATGGTCCAAGGTTATCCTGATTTCGCTTTTAAGGGTGTCTGGGTTTTCGCTTTTAGTACACAAATTTCTTGATTTCGCTTATAAGTCACTGATTTTGATAAACGTGATAAGTCATCATGGATACCGAGTTTTATAACGCGTTTGCAACACCGTCTAGTCCGTCCGTCATTGCTCAAGTTTTGAATTTGGAAAACGAGACAGGAACCACCCAAAAGCCCCCTAAATTGATGAGTATTGAAGAATACTACGGGTGGAAAGACAGATTCGAGAACTGGGTTCAGGCAAACCATCTTAGGTCATGGGAATGTATCTTGAAGAAATATGTGTTGCCTCGAACAGATTTGCAAGTTCTCAAAGAGTTATCAGAATTCACAGATCAAGAACGGGTTATGTACAAAGCCGAAAAGATGATGATTAGTTTGTTGCAACAAGCCATCAAAGAAGATATCTTCATATTGCTACAGCATGACAAAACTGCAAAATCGATCTGGGATGCACTTAAAGTTAAATTTGAGGGTAGTGAGAACATGATAAAGAGCAAAAAGTCATTGCTTAAGAAAGAGTTTGATCTGTTTAGCAGTTTACCGGGTGAAGACACAAAGAAGCTGATTGAACGTTACTGCCACTTAGTGCGATCCATGTCAATGTTGAGTATTACTAAAGATCGTGAAGAGTGGGTAGACAAGCTTGCTGATGCCCTACCGTAGAAAAAGTGGGGAACGTATTTGATGATTTTGAAGAACACTGGTGTTTATGATGGATTAACGATTTCCCAGTTCATTGAGAAAATTGAAAGTCAGGATTTAGAACAGCAAAAAATCGCAAGGATGAACAGTCCGAGTGGTAAACAGGATGTGAAAATGTACTACAAAGGCAGTGTTCCAGAAGTTGAAAGAAGCCCGAAAATTGAAACTGCATTTAGTGCTGGAGATTCATCTGAAAAAGTTGATCAAAGTCCTAAAAGTAGCAGTGGTTTCTCTTCATTTCCGAGTGTTAATCCGAAAGAGTCAACTACAAGTTTTCACTCTCAAAGCACAAAGACAGGAAATGGTTATGTGATTCAGTGTAACATCGCTTTGAATCTTCCAGAAGGTCAAAGTTTTTCTGAGAAAACCGCTAAAGATCACATGGCTCTGCTTGGTTCTGTATTGCTTTCTTATGAGGGTTTAGTGGCTGGACGGATCGGAAATCCTATGCTTAGAAAGGAGGATTACGATCAGATAGACGCCGAAGAAATGGAGTTAATGGACATCAAATGGTGTCTAGCTAGCGTTCTGAGAAGAGCTGAAAAATTCAAGCTGATTACTGGAAGAAATGACTTTCTTGATGCACATGTTTCTACTTTAGGTTTTGATAAATATAAAGTTACTTGTTTTAGATGCAGGGAGAAAGGCCATTTCAAACGGGAATGTAAGAACAGGGAAGCTAGTGGAGCTCAGAATCCGTTTGGAAAAGACGATTACTACAGGAAAGCCATTTACCAGCAAGTTGGTCAACAACAAGAACCACAGGTGGCTCATGGTAGAAGAATCGAGGAATCAAAAAGAGCGTGCGTGGTGGATTTTAACTGGAACAATTATACATCTCCTGATAGCAAAGCATGTATAGTCGATCAAGATGATGAGAAGCTACCTGAAGGATTCAGCTGGGATATGTTTGCGGATGAGAATGGAAATTTCAAAGCTTTCATTGCCAAGATTGTAAAAGAACCAGATATGTTTACTACATGGATGAGGTCTATTGGTGAAATTGTGAAAAGCATGGATGAAAAGTCTGTTGTTTCTGATGAAAGTTCAGAAAGTGCTTATGAAAGTTCACAGAGTGCAGATGAGAGTGTACAGAAGAATGTTACTTCAGAAAAGGAAGTTGTATTTGATCAAACATCGTCAGATTCTGGTTTATCAGATGCTGATTCTGAAAAATCTGTACAGTTTGATCAGTCACCAGTTGATGATAGCAATAGTGATGATGAGGAAGAAAAACATATCGATATTGCTAAATCTCATCTTTCTCCTGAAAGTTTTCATTTCTATTTTGCAGATCGCATGGAGAAACTGAAGGAGAAACGAGCTGCTAAAGAACAACAACTAAAGAAATCTGAAGATGTTGTTCAGAAAGAGATGTTGAAGGTGTTGCTGAGGAGATGGTTGAAACTGAGCGAGTGAAGGTAGAAGAGAAGGTGATTGAAGAAGAAAAAGTGGTTGAAGTGGTAAAGACAATCGAGATTGAGAAGATTATTGAAGTTGTAAAGCCTTCCGAGAAGTGTTTGGAAGCATGCAAAGGTTGTGCAACAAAAGACGAGATAATTGTTGAGTATGAAAAGAAGAAAGAGCAGTTACTGTTCAACCTCAACTATGTGAAAGAATCTTATAATGTCTTGAACAAAACAGTAACTGATCTCCAAAAGACAAATTCAGAAAGAGAACAAGCACTAACGATGATGAATGCTGTAATTATGACAAAGCAGAAAGCCATCAACTTTTACATCGAAGAAAGTGCTAAATGGAAACAAGAGTTGGAGACAGAAAAGATCGAGAATGAGAGAATTAGACGTTTATTACAAAGTTATTCTAGTTCTGATTATCTCATTGATCGTATTTACCCAACTGTTGCAGGTATGGAAGCTTTTCAAGACGAGAAGCCGAAGAAAAAGAAAGATAGTGGTAAGAAACCGACTGTTAGCTATAACAAGTGTCCGCCTCCAATTTGGGAAGGGTACTCTCCTAGAAAACCAAACGAGGAGCAACTTGAAAAAGCAGTCAATATAAAGCTAAAAACCGACACAACTGATGAATTACCAGAAAACATTGACATCACGTTTACCTCGTCTGACACTGATCATGAGTCTGAGTTAATAAAAAAGGTGGTCGATCAAGTGTTGGATACTGATGAGGAGTCCGAGTCAAAGTCTGAGTCTGAAGGGTCAAATTCGTCAGTCAACAGTCCAAAGTCGTCGGTAAAAAAGGCTTACAGTAAAGAATTTTTGTTATCAAAAGCAAATTTGGATGATAAAGCATTTGAAGTTGCATACACTTTAAATGATTCGGACAAATTATACTCTGACAAAGAGTTTCCAATAAGAAGTGTTAGATTTGAAATGATCAAACAGGTTTTCAAAATGACAGAAATTAATATTTCTGAAATAAAAGATTTAAATCTTACTGAAAAAACCTAAAAAGTACACTTCAAGAGTTCAACAACGTCTAAACAAGAAAAAGGGTTACAATTCTGGTTCTGGTTTTCAAAAGAAACCAAACCAAAATCGTAGCTACAAAAAGAAAGGTCTTGGATTTATTCCACCAGAAAATCATAAAAATTTGAAAAATTCTAAAACAAAAACAGAATTTGTGTCCGGTGGAAGTGCAGAAGAGGAACAGAAGAAACCATTCTGGAGACAGTCAAATCAAGAGTTTCTTGCTGAAAAGAAGAAGAATGGAACTGAAGTTTGTCACTCAAAAGAAACTAGAACCTGTTACAAATGCAATGAAGCTGGTCACATTGCATGGAACTGTCCGAAAAATGCCAAGTCAAAACAGGGAGTTTCTAACAAGTTGAAAGGAAAAGTTGTTGATATTGAACCACCAACCGAAAAATTTAAAATTTTTGAAAACTCAACTTATGAGGTTGGTGAGTGTTCTAAAAAGAATTTTTATAAAAAGAAAGAGAAAGACAACCAAGTGTGGGTTGTTAAGAAAGTTGATGAGAAAGTCGGCGATGAATCTGGTTCCACAAAGCCAGAAGAGCCACTAGTTGAGATGAAAATTTCAGTGAATGATGATGAGTTTCCATCACTGAAATTTGAAGAAGTTAAACAGAAAGTTGGCAAGGTTGATATCTCAAATCAGTTTTACAACGAGAATACTAAGTTTGATGTCGAGAAAACATTCAATGGAAGTGTTAAGAAAATTTTTGGGAAAATGTTGAATGGGAAAGCTAAGGGGGTTAAAGATTTTTATGTTTCTAAAAAGGCAACTTACAACCCTACTGCGCAAGAACTGAAAGCCATCAAGTCTGAGAAGACTTGGATGGAAGTTTGTTTCCCGTAAAGTCTTAGGACTATGCCGGAGATCCCAAGTTTATATCGTGGATCAGGAATCGGCATCATTCATATTTTAAAGTGTTTGTATGAAAGTCGTTAAAATTGTTAAAATTTTACAGGTTGAATGACTACGCCGGAGCTTCCAGGTTGGTAAGTGCGAAGCAGGAATCGGCATCCTGATTGATAAAATGATGCATGTAGACGTAACATTCCTACAGTTGGTATTGGTTAGTCATACCTACAAGTGGTATTGTTTGTGATCCTAAAAGTGGTAATTCTTACAATTGGTACAGAGGTTGCTTAATTGCAAACGGTAAATCAGGGACTTTAAATTGTACTTGATTTACTATTTTTGATAAAAACTGATAAGATGATGAACCATATCCCCATACTTAACAAATGGTAAACTTACAAGTGGTAAAAACAAACTCATTTTCTGGAAAAATCATTTTGATTAAAACAAACTTAAGTGTTTTGAAATCTAAATGAGAAAATGGTTTGTTGAAAGGGGGAGTTCTGATTGTTTATGCCTAGTGAATGGTGATTTGATGCAATTCGATGTCAGTTGTCAAGTTTTTGTACAATTCATTTTATGTTTCAAGTGGGTCAAGAGTCTAGTAGTTTTCAAATTTCTTTTGAAATGTGTTTGCATTTTAGGGGGAGTAGAAAATTTCAGAAAATCCAAAAACATTTGAAAATTTGAAAAATACAAAAACATGATAAAATCAAAAATGAGTTTTGTTGTGAAATAGAGGAAATGATAGTACATCAGTAGACTGTCACAACATGCTAAAGAAATGTAAAGTTAAATTGTGATAAACAATCTCACTGCGGATATGCCAGTAGGTTTTTGCACATTTAGTAGATTGTGACGAGATATAAATTCAAAATTCAAACTTGCTTATATCGTGGGGAACAACTTCTTGGATATATGGGTAACCCTCGAAATCTTGTTTGAAAGGTCCCTCTTTCTGAGATACTAGGTCTTTATGCTCAGTGATATCTGGGGTATTATCCCGGGACTTCTGATTTTGCGGAAGCAATGGCCTAGTCCCCGGAGAATACTTTCCGCTTGCTTGACATATGCACTAACACTCCCAACCACCACCGCCGCCATCCCCTTCACCTCCACCTCCACAGTCGCTGTCACCACTCCCCCCCCCCCCCTCTCTCCACCCCTCCCACTCTCACTCAAGTGCAGCCACCGCCCTTAGCTGTCACTCTTGCTCCGATCACTATGTCCGACGCACCACCACATCATTCAATTGACCCCCACAACCAGAATAATAAAGGTCTATTAACCCGCACAAAACCTATAAAAAATTCCCCAAATTTCCCAATAGATTGCACTGAACCCATAAAAAAACCCACCACCTAATCACCCCCAAATCTACCAAATCGCCATGACAGATGTCACCGAACAAGAACAAATACATCAACGAACCAAAGGGGTTGGTACGGATGAAGTTTTTAACAAATTTTGACGGTGAATTTGTCCGACATAGGGGAAGTGGCGGGCGGTGTTGGTGGCGTCGGTGCACCAGAACTCGATGTTGTTAATAAATTTTAACGGTGAATTTGTCCGACATAGGGGTTGGTACGTATGAAGTTTTTTAAGCCTACTGGCTTGAAGGCGGAGGTGGGGTGGTCGGATTGGTCTCCGGCGATGACGAAGACGGTAGCTTCTGTTCCTAGTTTTTTTGTTGGTTCGGGTTTTGATTATTGATGATAATGTTGTTGTTCCTGCTGCTCTGTTGTTCCAATTAACATGGCTATGACGATTGATGATGATTAATGATAATGTTGTTGCTGCTCTAAGTTTTATTGTTTGTGTGTAATGTGTGCTGATGGTGTTGACAGAAGGGAGGGTAAATTGTGGTGGTGGAGGTTGACGGGAATGGTGGTTGCAGTGGCGGGTGGTGTAGGAGTGGCGATAGGAGTGAGAGGTGACAGAGAGAAGGGGGAGAAAAACTAGGGTTTTGGTTGGTATAAGTTGGGGAAAATGGAAAGTGGGCTGGAGATGAGTGAAGATGATGATGTTTGTTTTATTTATTAAATTATCTTTAAACAAATAAATATAAAGACTAAAATACCCTTCTTTTATCTAATTTAACAACATAAATTAACTAGGTTAGTGCTAAAGGACAAACCATGTAACATTTAGAAACATTAAGTACAAAACTAATCAATTTTAAAGATAAAGGACACCGACTGAAATTTAGTACAAAGATAAAGGACAAAACTTGTAATTTACTCTAAAATAAACCAAACAACCGAATAATGTACAACCTACGTGTGCCAACACGACATAGAAAGAATTAACTAAGTGTCGGAGGCTAGACGGGGTTCACTTGCTCTATGTCTAGGAGGTTGTTTGGGTGTTCGTTTCACGAGTTAAGTGATGTGATAGATCTAGATTGGAAACTAAAGTTCCCACAGAACACACACTGATGTTCCTGAATCAACTATATTGAAAAATAGAGATCTGGACAATCATTCAACACTTAGAATCGTCAGAACTTGGAGAAACAGGCGCATTCGGACGACTGGAAGTCCCTCTCGTATGAGAGGATTACCCTCTGGACGACTAGGTCTACTACTCGGACGAATGGGACTGGCTCTTAGGTGAAATCAGTTCGGTTTTTTTGAACTGATTACCTACTCAGCTGGAATTGGTTCAAACTTAAATCCACGGCTATTGACTTAGCTTGTGAGCTCATAGAACCTCAAATCCAGCTGAGTTCGAGATCATAAAGATTGTTTAAAATGGTTTTGAAAGATTCACTTCATTTTCATCTTGGTCCTCAACTGATTTGAGAGTTTACATCAGTTTCCATGGCAGATCTGATAAACCAAGTGAAGTTCGTGAAGAATCTTGAAAAATGTTTGATGAAAACAGAAGAAAATGGAAAATAGATGAAAATCAGATGTTTACGAGTTCAATACTCACTTAGAAGTGACTGAGATGAGATCCAAGTGGTATGTTTGAGAGCTTGAGAGAGAATTTCAGAAGTTTGAAGATTTGGAAGTGAAGGAATGAACTGGTATTCATAGACTGGAGTGCATTTTGGGACGAGTGGGCCTAAGGGCGACTGGGCCACTCTCGGACGACTGGACCATCCCCTTTCGTACGAGTGGGCCAGGCCCATGAGTCCTGATGTGTGCAAAATATAACATATAAATTACATTAAATGGGGCATAAAACTAACCCTTTTTAGTACTAATGTTGGAAAAAGTGTGTTTTTGTCTTCCTTTTGAATTTAGAGGACCAAATTAACTTAAACGAGCAAAAGGAACAAATATACAGCCAAAACCAACATAAATACAAAGAAAAGGAATAAACGTGACATGCCCGACCCCTCGGCAACATCCCCAAGGCAAAAAACAAAGAAATAGAAGACTTACCACGGGGCCGTGCCCACTGGACATGGGGGCGTGGTCAGGTGCCTGCAAAAAAGACAAAGCTGTAGAAGCTTCTATGCCCACCACGGGGGCATGCCCAGCTCAGCATGGGGCGTGGTCAACTCTAAGATACGCAGAATCTTGCAAAATTTTGATAGTACAAATACGCTTCTGCCCACGGGGCCGTGCCCACTGAACACGGGCCGTGTGAAATCCTCTGCTGACACGTGCATTTAATGAAGGAAGAGAAAAGGCTGGCCATGGGGGCGTGCCCACTGGACACGGGGTCATGGCCAGGGCTCTGTGCAGGCTATAAATAGGGGTGCTTGGCTCACTTCAAAGGCATCCCTTGGCAAACCACTATTCTCCCACTTTGCCACCACTCCACCACCACTACAACACCTACATCCACCACCATCATCCATCTTTAGAGTGTTTAATAGTCTCGGGATCCAAAATTGGTAGTAAGAATTCTTGCAAATCAAAGGCCATGTTTGGTTAACCCTCTTACATCACTTGGTGAAGACACGTCTTTTATGTATTACTTTTGATTTTTAATCTTTCGGCACTTTTTATTTGGTTTTGTATTAATGACTTTAATAACTAGTTTCTTATGTTGAAGGTGAATTTTCTTTATCATTTGTCCGTGGTGTCTTGGCGTTACTTTACTATCTATATAAAGTAAAAGATTTACACCATTCATGTCTCTACGATCTATATAGAGGCATGTTGGCTACCTGGTCGGGGGTTAAGGGAATGGTTTAGTAAGATTCTTGCCTTGTTCAGTGTATAGATCCTGCAAGGACCTGGTTAAAGCTTACTAGAACCTCCTTCAATACCCACTGGTATTGGATGGCGGGGGTGCGAATGGCTTGAACCCCTCATATGTAAACTACTATTAATACATTAAACCGGCTACTTGGGATTGTATCCCTGCTGACTCAAACCACTTAGCCGAGGGTAACGTCACCTTCAAAAGAGGGGCCTACCACTTTTCGCATTAATAACTTAATTAATTATCTTTCAATATTCCGACCCTTTGGGATTGTAGCCTTCCTGACTCAAACCACTAGGTTGAGGGTAACGTCACCTTCAAAAGAAGGGCATACTACTATAACTAAGATAATGTCACACCCCCAAAATACCACCCATGGAAAACCCTGCTAGGCGTGTGACAAACCAATAACGAGCCACTAATCATGTTGAACTCATAACAAGTTTTAAAATGAAATTGCCAATTATAAATAAATTGTATCAACAATGAGTTTAATGAAATCCAACAAGGTCAGCGGAAGCAATAAGTAAATGATAGTTTAACTGTTTCAAAGAAAATGTGTATAAATAATAAACCCATCATGTGTATCAAATCAGCACGACCCATGACAACTCCAGCTACTCCAGACAGCAAGTTCCAAATCCAAGTAATCTAACGACCTGCGAGCATGCAACAAGTGTATCAGACAACGCTGGTGAGTTCATAGTTTTACGAAAACGTTAGTTACCAAGTGTTTAGTTCCGTTCATTGATTACGATGTTGATAATACCTCGGATACAAGACTACTCCTGATTTATTTTGCCATTTCCCCAATGCTCCTATCAAAGCATTGGTCATGACTAGGTCATTAGTTCACACCCGTCCTCTCCGGTACGGGGTGAGGGTGCCAAACCTAAGTAGCGCTACTAACTAATACCTTGTTACCTCTCAGGTAACCAAACAACACGGAGGGACTTTAAAGGTGATAGGACGAGTATATTATCCAACATTCCAGATTTGCCACAAGACGTATTCCTCTCAGGAATACCCAATTGATTTACCCAAACCCATCCCTCTCAGGGATGCCCAATGACTGTCCTAACCACCGGAACGCATGCTCAAGAGAAATGAACTCACCTTAGCTTGCTCGGTCTATTATGTTTCACTATCCATTCTGTCACACCCCGACCACGTGTAACATACAAAATGTGGCGGAAACATCGGGGAGTGTTGTAACAGAATTAATGTTTCATAACCATGGATACCAAAAAGTGTTTCGTTTCATTAAACATTGAATAATTACATCATCTGGAAATCTAAATACACAATTTAAACATAGTCTATCATTGTTATTGAGTCACTAAGGCCTTGTCCAGTCCTATGTGAGCATGCATCCTATCAATCGATATCTTTCAACAATACCTGAAACACATGTGAAAACGAGGTCAGCAAAGAAATGCTGGCGAGTACATAGGTTTTGTGAAAATAAGATTCATGACTTCTGTTTAAGAAAATGTTTAGTCATGAACCTTGTAATTTGCTTTGTCTTTGTAAATCATTTGAAAAATAATAAGTTCAGATGATATGTATAAATAAGAGAATAATGTATGGTTAAATGAATAACCATTCTAAAAATGGGTTTGTATAAGATAAGTTGTTTGTAAATCAATGTCTTGTGAAAAGTATGTTGTTTATATAAAATGTTATATATCTCAAACTGAAATGATTCAAATAACGCTACGATATGTAATACCATACAAACACTTATATATAGGAAGTACCAGCGGCGTATCCACCATGCTTGTATCATAATACACACGCATCGTTACTTAATCACTTAATCAAACCAAACCACCAATGTAAGATGTCTATGTTTAAACCAATTGTCAAATGTATTGAATAATATACCAAAATGTTTATGTTAAGATGTAAATCATGTTATGTATAACCAATGTCAAAAGTGTTTGTGTCAAATGTAAACCATGTAATGTGTAACCAAAATGATATGTATGGCTAGTGAAATGCATCAACTAAACCATAGGTGAAACGCACAAAACAAAGTATTGATGTAAAACTTGGTTTAAATCAATACTATGTTTCGTGGAAATGCATAATCAAATGTAAATCATGTCCAAATGTTTACCCAATCGTTAAAACATTTTGTGAAATCGTTCAAATCGTTCTTGTTGTTTTAATCGTTCAAATCGTTCAAATCATGTCCAAATGTTTACCCAATCTGGACACTGCTTGCGCACCGTAACAAATAAACCCTTACGGTGCGCAAGGGCCAAGTTTGGCAGATTTACAATTTTGGTCCCTGTTGTGCTATAAGGTCATTTCTGACGCGTTTAAGGCCCGTTAACCCCATTTCAAAGCTCTAAAATGAAGTTAAAGTATAGAGAACTTAAAATGTGCTCAAAAATATCTCGGATGTCTGTTCGTTTAGCCGTACGATTGCGTTGTTTGGTTAATTACGACGGAATGAGCATAAGCGCGAAAAACGATCTAAATTGCGTGACGAATGGATTTTTCTTATGCCAAACACTAAAATAAAATGTTTTAGTGCTTACATAAATTTTTGGATGTCCGGATGTATTCAGAACGTAAGTAATGCTCGAAAATGCAAACTTGTGCACTTTTTGACACTTTTAGTCCCTGAATGACCCAGAAGTTTATTTTAGCACACCGAACCCCTCAAAGCCTATTTCTAAGCTATATGAAGGATATTTATGGTATGTTTAACTTATGTTCATGTTCCGGAATGTCTGTTACAGTTCAAATTGGCATACTTTCGCAGTTTGTCAAATTTAGTCCCTGTAAGCGATTTAACTTGATTTCGGCATACCAAACCTTCCAAAACTTATTTCTAAGTTATGTAAAGTTTATTTAATGTATGTTAAGCCTATGTCACTATTCCGGAGTGTTTGCTGCATTAAACTAGTTATATTTACGCATCAGTGCGCGTATAACCTTCCAGAAAGCGATTTAGAGTTTGGAATTGAACAAAAATTGATATGTGCAAGTGATACACATATTTATACAAATCCCAAGTATGAAATACAATATTTCAATTGTTTGGTATTTGTTTGATGGCCGTGGAGGCACAGGTGTTACAGTCTCCCCTACTTTAGGAAATTTCGTCCCGAAATTTTATCTAGAGGAAACTTGTGTGAGTTTGAAAACATGAAGTTGAAAAGATCGAACAACATTGGTTAGGGTTCTGAACTTCTAGTAACTTTAATAACATCATGCTTGCAATGTAAGAGGGATACTTATATACAAGTATATGAAGCGTCATTGGTGCGTCCACCGTACCTCCATTACATCGTTCTCATTTTGTTATTGTTGTCACTATCGGTTCTTACACATAATAAATCTTACTGTGGTTACCGTGCACTGAATCTCATAATTATGTACGCGTCCATAATTAGACAATTCCTTGCACAGTTTACACAGTCTATTTTATAACGTGTAGGGTAAAACCAAATGAACAATCCTGTGATGAGTGTGACTGGACCACCATAGGGTCCTTTTAGCTGTATCATCACATGCCCTTCTTAACTAGATCTTGAATCAATCTTTAACTAGACCACTCAAGGGTCTCTCATCAAATCATGGAATGGTACTATATAACCCAAGGGTCTTAACTACCACGTAGAAGCCCATAAGGATTAAGGTAGTACCTTTTAAATATCCTACTATGAATCCCTCATATGAAGATATGAAAGATTCTATGAGGATTTGAAAATCGGATCACACAAAAACATAGAGGAGAACACATAAACACATATCACATACTCGCATAATCGCACACTCGCATTATTGTTTAAATTGACCTTTAAATTTGTTATCTTTGGACACGGGTATTTAAAGCATACAAGGAATCAAATCCTTAATTGCAACAATTTGGATGAATCCATATGAATACCCTGCTTGTTGACTACATGACCCAAAAACTGAACTTCTTTAAGCCAAAATTTCCTCTTGGAGGATTTAGCGAAAAGTTTGTTCCTTCTTTAAGGGTTCCAGTGTCAATGAAGGTGTTGATCGTTATCGGCTCGGGACATGAATAGATCAAGATGTCATCAATAACAACAATGACGAACTGATCCAAATAAGACCTGCAGACTCTATTTATTAAGTCCATGTAGATGGCTGGAGCATTTGTCAATCCAAAAGGCATGACTGTAAACTCGAAATGGCCATACTTCGTGCAGAAAGCCGTTTTGGGAATATCCTCTTCGAGAATACAAAGTTGATGATACCCAAAACGCAAATCGATCTTGGAAAAGCATGAAACGCTATGCAGTTGATCGGAGAAATCGTTGATTTAAGGTAGGGGATATCGATTCTTGATGGTAAGCTTATCAAGCTTACGATAATCGATACTAATTCGAAAAGATCCATCTTTCTTTTTCACAAAGAGGACAAGAGTTTTCCCCAAGGTGAAAAGTTTGGACGGATGAATCCTTTATCATACAACTCTTGAAGCTGTTTTGATAATTCTTGCATCTCAGATGGTGCAAGACGATAAGATGCTTTAGATTTAAAAGAAACAAGTGTTTGAGGTTCTTAGGGAGATCACAAGTGATCATAAAAATGACAGAACCACACGAGTAGTTTTGTCTTTGTGTTGATATCATAAGGTTGGATCAAACATTCATACAATTGCATTAGTTAAAAAATAAAACCACAAATTTTAATTTATATAACAACCGCATTGTCTTTAAATGTTACAAGATAACAACCAGAGGAAATACAAAATGCTAATTGTTCACTCCTTCATCATTGAGTGCCTCATTGATGTTAAACACTCGACCACGTGCTGGATTCACATTGACGTTGACGTTCGCATTTGGGTTTGCGTTAGCATTTGCATTCACCAGTCTCGGACAGTTGTGGCGGAAGTGACCAATCTCTCCGCAGTTGAAACATGACCCCAGTGGGAATCTCGCAGCATTCCCTTGAACCAGAGCTTGAACCTGAGCAGCCTGATTTTGTCCCAAACGACAAACATTGGCCAAATGCCCAAGTTTACCACACGTCGTGCATTGCCAGCAAGCTTGTTGTACCGCGTGATGACCGTTGCAGCGTGCACAATGAGGTGCGGTACCGGTATATGCTTTCTTTGCAGGTGGCTGAGCTGGTGGGTTTCGCGGGTTCTGAGCAGTCTGTGCTGTAACAGCAAAGTTCTGAACACCCTTTCGCTTTCTTGATTTCTTTGACGCCTCACCTTCCTTACCCTTCTTGTTTTGACCTTTCTTGTTATCCTCCTTGTCAGACCCCTGCTTCTTACCCTTGTCACCCTTTCTGTGTAACTTATTCTTCCGAATCTGCGACTCAGTCAATGTCGCAGCTAACTCGATCGCCTGACGGAGTGTGGTAGGGCTACTACCAGTAAGGATGTCTTGTACCGAGTCAGGTAGGCCGTCGATGTACCTTTCGATAGCCTTGTCGAGTGGGGTAACCATTGTTGGGCAAAGCAGACTCAACTCCTCAAACCTATCAGTATACGCCCTGTGCTCACCACTATCTTGCTTCAACTCATCAAATTCCTTCTCCAAAGCTCGCTGCTCATGACGAGGACAAAATTCCCTCATCATAAGGGCCCTACGTTCAGCCCATGTCTGTGCTAGAGCAACTTCTGCACCACGATCCCTCATAACCACGTTCCACCATGTGAGAGCCCTCTTCTGAAACACACTCGAAGAAAACTCGACCTTGCGATTGTCAGGACACTGCACGTGGCGGAAAGTATTCTCAATGCTCTCGAACCATTGAAGAAGCCTAGTCGCTCCTTCAGAACCACTAAACTTGAGTGGTTTAGCCTGGTTAAAATCCTTGTATTTGCATGTAACATTATTGTTGTTGTTGGCTTGGTTCCATTGAGCAAAGAGGTTTGGGAATTGAGCAGCCATTTGCTGCGCAATGATTTCTGCCAATTCGGCAGTCGCTATCTGGCTTTCGCGTCGAGGAGGCATTCTAAAAGAGGAAACATGAAAGGAAATGAGTGAGAGAATTAGACGAAAAGAATGAGATGAAACAAATCTGATGAAAGCAAGGATAGTGGTCATTTGTTTGTTACTACAAAGCAACAACCGACACACAGTGACTAACCAAAGTAAATGGATCAAAAATAATGTATCGCGAAGACATGCTCGCCTATAAGTGAACACTCATCCCAAGAATTCCCAGGTAAGCACAACTGGTCTCGCGTCTGATGAGATATATACGAAGTGCTTGCCTAGACAGAAAACCCAGAATACAGGCATTCACCCTTCCAGTTTGCACGTGTTCACATTATTTAAAACCCAAAACCTTGACGAGATTTTGAAAACTCAAAGGGGTTCAAAACCATATAACAGAGGGTTCAAAACCTTACAATAGAGGGTTCAAAACCTAGTAATCAATCATCCTAGAACAGATGATTAGTTTTCAAAGCGGTTTTGAATTTTATGTTCTCGTTGTGGTCGTCGCCTAAGGATAGGTGACGGTATTGTTTTATGACTAAACGCAAGTAAACTCGCGTTAGGGTCCTAAGAAGGTTATAGACTAGGTCAAAGCATTACTAATAACCTAATTCCCTATAACCATTGGCTCTGATACCATCTTTTCTGTCACACCCCGACCACGTGTAACATACAAAACGTGGCGGAAACGTCGGGGAGTGTTGTAACAGAATTAATGTTTCATAACCATGGATACCAAAAAGTGTTTTGTTTTATTAAACATTGAATAATTACATCGTCTGGAAATCTAAATACACAATTTAAACATAGTCTATCATTGTTATTGAGTCACTAAGGCCTTGTCCAGTCCTATGTGAGCATGCATCCTATCAATCGATATCTTTCAACAATACCTGAAACACATGTGAAAACGAGGTCAGCAAAGAAATGCTGGCGAGTACATAGGTTTTGTGAAAATAAGATTCATGACTTCTGTTTAAGAAAATGTTTAGTCATGAACCTTGTAATTTGCTTTGTCTTTGTAAATCATTTGAAAAATAATAAGTTCAGATGATATGTATAAATAAGAGAATAATGTATGGTTAAATGAATAACCATTGTAAAAATGGGTTTGTATAAGATAAGTTGTTTGTAAATCAATGTCTTGTGAAAACTATGTTGTTGTATAAAATGTTATATATCTCAAACTGAAATGATTCAAATAACGCTACGATATGTAATACCATACAAACACTTATATATAGGAAGTACCAGCGGCGTATCCACCATGCTTGTATCATAATACACACGCATCGTTACTTAATCACTTAATCAAACCAAACCACCAATGTAAGATGTCTATGTTTAAACCAATTGTCAAATGTATTGAATAATATACCAAAATGTTTATGTTAAGATGTAAATCATGTTATGTATAACCAATGTCAAAAGTGTTTGTGTCAAATGTAAACCATGTAATGTGTAACCAAAATGATATGTATGGCTAGTGAAATGCATCAACTAAACCATAGGTGAAACGCACAAAACAAAGTATTGATGTAAAACTTGGTTTAAATCAATACTGTGTTTCGTGGAAATGCATAATCAAATGTAAATCATGTCCAAATGTTTACCCAATCGTTAAAACATTTTGTGAAATCGTTCAAATCGTTCTTGTTTTAATTGTGAAACTACTTTATGGTCGATTTTCTAATAACATTCAAACCTTCTTGACTCGTTCATCGTTCCTACTCGTTCTCGTTCTTAACAAACCCTTACCAAAGGGTAAATTAATAATTACAGATTCAGTCGTTACCCAAAATACCCACACATAACCATGGGTATAGAGAATAACGGGGTTTGTCAGATCCTATGGTACCATAACCTAATACTGGTCGGCTTGATCATTGCTAATGAATGTCATTGGTTATGTAACTACAACCAACAAATTTGTTCACTTTATTGAAATCGTTCTTGAAACCATTGTAATTGTTTTTGAAACCATTGTAATTGTTTTTGAAACCATTGTAATCGTCCTTGAAACCATTGTTATCGTTCTTGAAACCACATTGTAATTGTTTTTGAAACCGTTGTAATCGTTTTTGAAACCATTGTAAAGATATTTAGCACATATGAGTCACCCCAAAACAGTTGAAAACAGTAAAAGAGGGGAATAATGTACTCGCCTAAGAATGCTTAGAGGTCTTGAACAACAACCAAACAAAGCTAGAGGGAGCACGAAATCAGTCGGCAATCTAAAACTATATAAATAAACCGGACTTAAATCGGGAGATCGGATAGGATGAGGGCTTGTAGACCAAGTGAGTATGGGAACTCATGTAATATGGTTTAACAAAGCCTACATACTAAATGAAACCTAACCTAAGTGCTTACGACCCATTACGACCCGTTTAGGTAGCTTATGCTACTTTAACGCGTCGTTTGCGTAAAACGCGTTCGGACCGCCTAACTAGTCCTATGACAAGTAATATATGCCTTAACATGTCTAATATGGTTGTCAAATCAGTTTAGATGTCAAAAGTTATGTTACATATGATTAAAACGAATTTTGGCATCAAAGGGGTATTTTGGTAATTTACCTAAGGCATATAAACTACCTATCATACAACTACTTAAACGAAGCGACCATAAGGTATAACCTTGGAAGGTTATTCCATATATACTATGGTCACCTAATGTGCTTGGTCGGATCCTAATGATCGACCAAACGGGTCGGGTTCGAAAGTATAAGCGATTGATTAGATCGCTTGCCTTTACGACCCTAGACAAGCACAAAACTAAAAGTGACGAGCTAAGCATGCTAAAACATGCTTAACTAAGTTTAGAAAACAGGTTTGGTATCAAAACAAATGGTTTTGATACCCATAAGTAGTTTGGTTACAAAATACGTAAGAATACGTATTCTGACCGAAACTACGGCTCGTCACTGAGCCTAGATAACGTGGTAATCAGTAGGTATAGTCACTAGGGACTATAACCATCGTGATCACGCTCACGTTATGAAGTTCAAACGAACTTCACATCGACCATAAACTGGTCAATGCAGAAAGTCAAACAAAGTTTGACTTTCAGACTCGAAAAGCGATAAAAGAACGAAGGAACACTTACGAAGGGTCCCCGAATGCTAATCTAGATCAAAATAGCTCAGGTATGAAACAAAGGTTTCAACTTAGAGCACAAATGATCAGATTCTTGTGAGAAATGAAGTGAAATGGGTTGGGTATTTATAGTTTTCAGTCCACCGTTAGGATCGTTTCTTGGAAAAGAGGGAATGATCTAGCCCGTACACTTGTTGCAATGTTGTGGTGACTGATTTTTGGCCACCATAAGAGTTTAACAAGTGGCACTTGACCTTTGGAGAATGTTTAGGGGCAGATAACAGCAGCCAAAAACGATTTGCTGCATCTGGACGCTGCTTGCACACCGTAACAAATAAACCCTTACGGTGCGCAAGGGCCAAGTTTGGCAGATTTACAATTTTGGTCCCTGTTGTGCTATAAGGTCATTTCTGACGCGTTTAAGGCCCGTTAACCCCATTTCAAAGCTATAAAATGAAGTTAAAGTATAGGGAACTTAAAATGTGCTCAAAAATATCTCGGATGTCTGTTCGTTTAGCCGTACGATTGCGTTGTTTGGTTAATTACGACGGAATGCGCATACGCGCGAAAAACGATCCAAATTGCGTGACGAATGGATTTTTCTTATGCCAAACACTAAAATAAAATGTTTTAGTGCTTACATAAATTTTTGGAGGTCCGGATGTATTCAGAACGTAAGTTATGCGCGAAAATGCAAACTTGTGCACTTTTTGACACTTTTAGTCCCTGAATGACCCAGAAGTTTATTTTAGCACACCGAACCCCTCAAAGCCTATTTCTAAGATATATGAAGGATATTTATGGTATGTTTAACTTATGGTCATGTTCCGGAATGTCTGTTACAGTTCAAATTGGCATACTTTCGCAGTTTGTCAAATTTAGTCCCTGTAAGCGATTTAACTTGATTTCGGCATACAAAACCTTCCAAAACTTATTTCTAAGTTATGTAAAGTTTATTTAATGTATGTTAAGCCTATGTCACTATTCCGGAGTGTTTTTTGCATTAAACTGGTTATATTTACGCATCGGTGCGCGTATAACCTTCCAGAAAGCGATTTAGAGTTTGGAATTGAACAAAAATTGATATGTGCAAGTGATACACATATTTATACAAATCCCAAGTATGAAATACAATATTTAATTGGTTTGGTATTTGTTTGATGGCCGTGGAGGCACAGGTGTTACACATTCCAAATTGGTCAACCAGATCCTAGTGTGGTTACCGATAATAGTCAGTTTCGTGTACATGTGACACATGTGTTCTTTGCATTTAATACACATATTACAAATAAACAATACACATATCATTACGCAAGTCATGGCAAGTGTTCGAGTCATACTATCAATCACAACACAAGTTCATATTACCCCATAGCACATGTCAAGTGGTTCGGTTCCCGTTCATGCAAATTATAACTAAACATCATGCAACACAAATATTCGTATCATTATACACCGTATCATCATATAGTAAGTGTTTGATTCATATGCAATCCATATTACTAGTTTATACTTCACAAAACTCATAATAACAAAATCAGCGATCACACTAGAGTGCGGCCCAACCGAGTTAACGACCCAAACCCAATTTGTACGACTTATGTTTCTAACCCACCCATCCACCCAGCTCGACCGCACCTTACCACCTCCCTCTAATGTGCGGCCCAGCTTAACCCAGGCCCAAACAGACGTTGTTTGCAGTTGTGTGGCCCAAACAATATCACTAGGTGTGCGGCCCACTCATACATAGCCCAAATTAACAACAACTATCCACCAAGGTGTATTAATCCAATATTGCCATATTACCCACAACCTTCCAAGGGTTCTATCTATCATAACAATTTTTACCTGATCATATAATAGTCATCATAAATAGCACAATATACCCATCCCTTAATTCAAGATAATCGGCCCAATACAACACATAATGACTATGTCATCCTCAACTTCGACAGAACTACTAGACTGATTAAAACAACAATCATTTATCATGCCACCCTTCTTGTTATCACGATCGAACCAGTAATAACGATTACCCGAACAAAGATCAAATCAATCAACTAATGTTATGATTCTACCATAACATACACGAGATCATAACCTATCCTAATTTATCTATGGTTCATAAATCTAGCAAACAATCACCAAGAACCATTATTCGATCATGTTAACCATTAATTACATACATATAACTTTGATTAATCCAGATTACACATAAATATAATCACCAATTAAAAGTTAGCATAATATCGAATCTACTAACCCAGAGCATGGTTGTATATGATGATGCCTCGATGATGATGGGGGGAGGGGTCTATTGCCGCACGAACACTTGGGAGGGGGTAGGGTTTCGTAATTAGAGTTAACATATTTGAGGGTTGCTTCATAATCTGATGACCATGCACCACTAATAAACACATACGCTACCCACCAGGCCAGGTTTTGGACTACAAGAGAAACTGGTCTGAGATGTATAGGCTGATGACTGGGTCGGGATGTATGAGCAGGTTAGGGGGTTCCGTTTAAGTTTAGTGGGCCTCCTTCACAATTATGTAATATTTACCTATCTAACATATAAGCTTAACACATAATTATTATATGTGACCGAATATATATATATCCATATAATTTAAACGTTTTCATTAATATGTAATAACACACAATCATTTACTCATAGGAATTAAGTGTAGTCAGGCAAGTTTAATCACACTTAAAGAACGTAGATTCAAAGACGACGCATAGAAGGACATGAATGATAGCAATACAATTCAAGCACCACGAGATTAAACAAAGCTAACCTTGAAAGTTCGGGTGGTCACATCATCCCCAACTTGAAAGAAATTTTGTCCCGAAATTTGATAAGTAAACCAAAACGACAAGATGTTAGCTCAGGATGACTGTGGATTTTTCCGCTGGTACCACATTATCCCCAGCTTGAAAGGAATTTCAAACTGAAATTCGCCAATGATATCAGAAGTTGATACAACCGTTTGAACAACTAAGGATACTAGAGCTGGCTCCGATCATCGCGTTCCCATGAGAACCCCGGTCCTCGTTTTGAGTTCCAATGAATCCTCACGATTGGAAATTAGACTATTTTAACGAACCTTACTTCCTCACCTGCGTCTTTGGTTGGCTCCTCGACAACTACAACTTATCTAATAAAGATATCACAAATGTTTCATCAAAACGTTATCTTAGATTCGAGAAATAAATGACATCGTGATCGTTACCCAATTCGTCGGGTAACTCGAGTTTGTAGGCGACGTGACTGATTCTTTCCAAAATTCTGAATAACTCAACGTAACGTAAGTTAAGCTTGCCACGCTTCCCAAGCGTACCACACCCTCTCAGGGTGAGATTTTTAACATGAAACGATCGCCTACAGCGAACTCCCAGTGTTCCCTAGACGTTCCTGTCGGTCACTCATTGCCGTCCAACGATTTCTGATCTAAGCAATCTTCCCAAGTGTTTCGAGTACAAGTACTGGACTCGTAATTAAGTTGTTAATCATCTCAGTCTAACAAGAAGGTTGGCATTATTGTCTATGTAATGCCTCAACAGAACTGTCTGGTTACCAAAATGATAACTGCCACAGTAGTACTCAACCATCGGTAAGAGTCCTTCAACTTTGCACTAAAGCCAGTCACACACATGCTCGCAGCATGTCTTCAAGTGCCAGGAGAGTTCGTTTCCTCTGATCGTTTGTCCAACGGCGATAAGAAATGCTCTGGTCCTGACGTGAGCCAAGGGTGTTGTGTATTTCCTGACATAAATCACGCATAGATCAAATTCAGAGGTAACAGGAGTCGGCACCTCGTGCCTAAAAGCCGCCTCTCTCAAAGGAACATTCACAACTGTGAAGACTCGTCCGTTTTCTTGATTGCAAAAAAAAATGTGCTGGTAACTTGAGTCCATCAACGATCACCCAGGTGATAATGTTTCCGTTTCGAGTTGTAAGTAGACCAGTGACAAAATCCATGGCAGTCTGTTCTCATTTCCATATGTGTGTTTCGGGTTGCTGATACTTCACCTTGACTTTCCCGCGAGTCAAACATCATTGGCATACATAGCTAGGTGGGCCTTCATGCCCGATCACCAGTGCAAGATCTCTCATCAAAACCCAAATGACTAGAATATCGAGGCCGATGTGCTTTGCTCAACATGAGTTCCCTACAGTAGTCGTATAGTGAGACCCACATTCGTTCCATGAGGTAGCGAATATCATCCGACCTGCCAATGGTTGCTCCTCCATGCCCCGCATGGGTTTAACCTGAAAATTCTCTTCCTTCAGTTCCCCAGTTTGAACATAGCGAGTCTGATCAGGTAGATTAGAATCAATAGTGAAGTGCAAAGCTCATGCACATTCAGGTTTCACAGTCGTAAACATTCAAAAGTTCCATCCAGCGATGCCATCGCATAGTTAGCTCTCTCAAAACAAGGGTACACAGGAGGCCCTTGTGATCGGTCTAAATGGTGCAATTGGTACCATCCAAGTAATGCCTCCATCTTAATTCCAAGGTCCAGGGCTTCTACCACAGGTTATGACTCGTGAATCCACTACATAAACCGTCACATTCTCGTGCTGCATTGGCATGTAACTGGGCCTCTGCTTTGAATCATCATGATATACTACTAGACCATTCGTGCCCTTAGGTAAAGACGATAATCAGTACATTGTAGTGTTGAGTTTCAAAATCTTGAAGAGACTTTCTCCTGTTCCGTCTCCCATGGATACACAGCACACTGCTGTGTTAAAGAGGTTACAGCTGCAAAATCCTTGAAATCCTGCGATTGTATCTTGCGAAACCAAAGGTTTGCCATACCCCCAAAAGGATCTTTGGTGTCGATCAGTTTCTAACAGAATGGATATTAGTGAGATCCGCGTGTATTCCCTCTTCGTCGGCTACGGGACCAAGAAAAGTATGTACTTCTCGACTCCAGAAGTTACTCCTAACGAGACTTCGTGTGTAGTGGCCCCTCCCTCGGGATCTCTAAGATAGGATACAAATGCCACCCATGGTGTTCCTTTCTCCTGGAAGTGATTCAGGACGTCCTCAATAAATACGGTCGATTCATGTGATCCGTAGAGCTGCTGGTGTGTTGTTTATCCCAAAAGGTCATGGAATAATTCTTCCTGTGTCTCTTGACAGTGGCCGCATTGCGTTCGATATGCCGTTTTAGGAACGTCCTCCCCTTGGACTTCCATCTGGTGATAGTTTGCTCGTTCGTCAATCCTCGAATGGAAGCTTGTCCTTCGCAACTGGTCAACAGGTTGCCAATACAATGATCGAGGCAAATAGTTTTGGACTGTCACCTTGCTGAGTTCTGGATAATCAGTATACATACAAAGAGGCTTATCTTCACAGGTATAACTGGGGCTCCCCAAGGCGAAGAACTAGATCCAACAAAACTCCTGTCCAACAGTTCCGGTAGTTGATTTGACAGTTCTGGCGACCCTCCTGGTGCAAAACGGCGGAGAGTATGAGTAATCAGGGCTACCTCTGGCGTGAGATCAGACTGAGGTTCTACCTAACAGTCGTGAAAGTGAACCTGAAAGTTCCTTGGGTAGTACACCGAGAGAAATCTCGAACGATTGGTGGATCCTCGATCCTCTTTTCCTTAGCTTTACGTAAATAACGGTTGTTAACGTAGCAGGGTAATCCCTCCGTAGACACTTCTGGGCCTTCATTGCTGACATGATGGTAATCTTTACACTACTCTGACACCCTAGGTCAGGCGACGATTCTCCACTAGGGAGAGGGATACGCAATGTTTTCTCCTTACAGGGTGTATCTGCGCGATATCTGGATAACCAATCCACACTAACTACTGCGTCGAAACCATCCAGGATAGTAGAAGGAAGGTCGATGTCGAACACTTGTCCCACAAGGTCGAGTTTTCATTCCAACGAACATATGAGGTTTCAATTGACTTGCCATCAGTCGATTCCACAACAGGTTAGTTTCAAGAAGCATCAGGGTTAAACAGAACAGGAACGAGGCATTTAGTTACCAAGAACGTGCAGGCCACTGTGTTGCTATAATCCTGGCATTGCCTGTGCTAACCCTAAATGTCCTTCCGCGAACATCATTTCCAGAGTTGTTGTTTCCGTTACAAGGACTTCCAGCACTTGTCGTCATCCCCTTGGTTGTTGTCGTCTTGAATTATTAACGACCAATCCCTGCCGTAGACACCTTCATTTCCACTCTGTAGGCTACTATTACAAGTACCTTGATGTTGTCATGTCTGTTGCCTCTAATGTCGTTGTTTGAAACGAGGCCCTACGATCTTTCACCACCCAAATCCATATTTTTCACATTTTGTGCCACGTCCTGGAGCGCTATTCACTGTGCCGGTAGTCTCACCTTCCACGCTATAATCAGTTGTCATTTCTTATGTCCTGATTGATTCGTAAGAGTCAACTTCCATAAGTTGCTGACTAAGGTTAAGAATTCGATTGGATTCAATTCGCTGGTGTCCGTTTTCGGTAATCAGGGTCGTCCAAATACTGAGGTCGATAGAGTACTACGCTCCTCCTCTTGTCTATCGATGTTGCAAGTTGTTTGAGTAATACACGGTCTGTCGCGAGAGTGTTGCAGAAGTGATCGCTTTTCGGAGTCTACGACGTCAATACATAGAGTTCCAACAAGCAAAGAGGAGTGAGAAAGGTATCGACCAATCATTTGACGCTGCGACATCCAATTCAGGGACGTTCGTACAAGCACTTACTACTCTACCCAGTTTGCTAGGCGTTCAAATGGGTGTACAGGTAATACTCGATAGCATCGAGATTCGTAAGGATTCAGAGAGGGGTGAGAAGATCACGTTCAAGTAGGAGACAATCACTGCTATGACTCCTAAAGATTTGTTACGTTTCACACTGTTCGAAAATCAGAACATAACCCCTTTTCCACTCGTTAAGGCTCACTGGGACTCGCATGCACCCCACATTATTATTATGTGTGCACCCACAATAATATTGTGATTTGCATGCTCATCTCAGTTCCTCCTAACTCATGTCAAAATGGTTCCTCAGACTCAAATGTCAAACGGAGGTTGTCAAGGTAATAAGATCACATAAATCCAAAGACTATGGCATACTATCAATGCACTATGATATTGTCCGCTTTGGCAGCCAGCACGCTCCCAGCGTCTGCCCCTCACGATTTTCGAAACGCGTCAAAATGTAAGCAAGCAATTCATGCAATCATGCTATAGTGACAAGTGTGTGTCCGTATGTTGCGTCATAAGCAATTGTGTACTAGTCATGTAGTGTATGTAACAAGTGAGAAAGACGAACCTTGCAATCCGGAGCTGAGTGTCATGGTCGTATTCACATATTCAGAACTGTTCGGTTATAGTCTGGTTTTACAAAAACGTTTTAAAACCAAGTTCACTATAACCAGTGGCTCTGATACCAAACTGTCAAACCCCCAAAATACCACCAATGGAAAACCCTACTAGGCGTCTGACAAACCAATAACGAGCCACTAATCATGTTGAACTCATAACAAGTTTTAAAATGAAATTGCCAATTATAAATGAATTGTATCAACAATGAGTTTAATGAAATCCAATAAGGTCAGCGGAAGTAATAAGTAAATGATAGTTTAACTGTTTCAAAGAAAATGTGTATAAACAATAAACCCATCATGTGTATCAAATCAGCACGACCCATAACCACTCCAGCTACTCCAGACAGCAAGTTCCAAATCCAAGTAATCTAACGACCTGCGAGCATGTAACAAGTGTATTAGACAACGCTGGTGAGTTCATAGTTTTACGAAAACATTAGTTACCAAGTGTTTAGTTCCGTTCATTGATTACGATGTTGATAATACCTCAGATATAAGACGGCTCCTGATTTATTTTGCCCTTTCCCCAATGCTCCTATCAAAGCATTGGTCATGACTAGGTCATTAGTTCACACCCGTCCTCTCCGGTACGGGGTGAGGGTGCCAAACCTAAGTAGCGCTACTAACTAATACCTTGTTACCTCTCAGGTAACCAAACAACACGGATGGACTTTAAAGGTGATAGGACGAGTATATTGTCCAACATTCTAGATTTGCCACAAGACGTATTCCTCTCAGGAATACCCAATTGATTTACCCAAACCTATCCCTCTCAGGGATGCCCAATGACTGTCCCAACCACCAGAACGCATGCTCAAGAGAAATGAACTCACCTTAGCTTGCTCGGTCTGTTATGTTTCACTATCCGTTCCAAATTGGTCAACCAGATCCTAGTGTGGTTACCAATAATAGTCAGTTTCGTGTACATGTGACACATGTGTTCTTTGCATTTAATACACAGATTACAAATAAACAAAACACATATCATTACGCAAGTCATGGCAAGTGTTCGAGTCCTACTATCAATCACAACACAAGTTCATATTACCCCATAGCACATGTCAAGTGGTTCGCTTCCCGTTCATGTGTTCATGCAAATTATAACCAAACATCATGCAACACAAATATTCGTATCATTATACACCGTATCATCATATAGTAAGTGTTTGATTCATATGCAATCCATATTACTAGTTTATACTTCACAAAACTCATAATAACAAAATCAGCGATCACACTAGAGTGCGGCCCAACCGAGTTAACGGCCCAAACCCAATTTGTACGACTTATGTTTCTAACCCACCCATCAACCCAGCTCGACCGCACCTTACCACCTCCCTCTAATGTGCGGCCCAGCTTAACCCAGGCCCAAACAGACGTTGTTTTCAGTTGTGTGGCCCAAACAATATTAGTAGGTGTGCGGCCCACTCATACATAGCCCAAATTAACAACAACTATCCACCAAGGTGTATTAGTCCAATATTGCCATATTACCCACAACCTTCCAAGGGTTCTATCTATCCTAACCATTTTTATCTGATCATATAATAGTCATCATAAATAGCACAATATACCCATCCCTTAATTCAAGATAATCGGCCCAAAACAACACATAATGACTATGTCATCCTCAACTTCGACAGAACTACTAGACTGATTAAAACAACAATCATTTATCATGCCACCCTTCTTGTTATCATGATCGAACCAGTAACAACGATTACCCGAACAAAGATCAAATCAATCAACTAATGTTATTATTCTACCATAACATACCCGAGATCATAACCTATCCTAATTTATCTACGGTTCATAAATCTAGCAAACAATCACCAAGAATCATTATTCGATCATGTTAACCATTAATTACATACATATAACTTTGATTAATCCAGATTACACATAAATATAATCACCAATTAAAAGTTAGCATAATATCGAATCTACTAACCCAGAGCCTGGTTGTATATGATGATGCCTCGATGATGATTGGGGGGGGGGGTCTACTGCCGCACGGACACTTGGGAGGGGGCAGGGTTTCGTAATTAGAGTTAACGTATTTGAGGGTTGCTTCATAATCTGATGACCATGCACCACTAATAAACACATACGCTACCCACCAGGCAAGGTTTTGGACTACAAGAGAAACTGGGTCGAGATGTATAGGCTGATGACTGGGCCGGGATGTATGAGCAGGTTAGGGGGTTCCGTTTAAGATTAGCGGCCCTCCTTCACAAGTATGTAATATTTACCTATTTAACATATAACCTTAACACATAATTATTATATGTGACTGAATATATATATATATATATATATATCCATATAATTTAAACGTTTTCATTAATATGTAATAACACACAATCATTTACTCATAGGAATTAAGTGTAGTCAGACAAGTTTAATCACACTTAAAGAATGTAGATTCAAAGACGACGTATAGAAGGACATGAATGATAGCAATACAATTCAAGCGCCTCGAGATTAAACAAAGCTAACCTTGAAAGTTCGGGTTGTCACAGATAATCTCTTAAAAAGTCCAAGAGTGCAAAAATCATCAAAGGATACATTAAAGGCGAGTCGGATCCAAGTGATTCATCTTGTCTATCTGTCTTTATTTTATTTTTATTACAGAATTTTAGTTTTTATTTTCATGTTTCAAATCTTTTCTCTAAAAATTTTAGATTGATTAGACGTTGAGGATAAACCTGTACTAAAAGCTCTTGTGTCATTGGACGACCTCAGTATCTTACCAACGCTATGCTATGCTCACGATGGGGGCACTTGCCCAAGTGTGTGTTTAGTGTTAGTAGAATATCGTGTTTTAAAAATTTAAAACTTGACTAATGCGTAAAATGGGATTAAAAATATCAATAAAAACATATCACGTCAAACGCACACCAAGTCCAATTTCCAATTTTTGCTTGGTTTGTCGATTTAAGTGTTTTAATCGTATAGATGCAATGTATAAGTGTTGTGTATATATAAAGGAACGTGTAAATGTATTTTGCATATATGATATGTATGAATAAGTATGAATATGCATGTAAATGGTATCAAGTATGTATGTATCACGGATAATTAACAAGTATTCAAGAATAATGAATAACACAAGTATATAAAAGATAGGATTTTCATTATAATTCAAGTCTCGGGTTACAACGTTTGAAATGAAATACGATTACAAAGGAATACAAGTTTCCATAAATTAAAAGTATAACAAACTTGCTAAATAAGAAAAATTACAAAAAGCGAGGCGTTACAGACCTCCCCTTGTGTGATAGAGTGAGTTGTGAAGGAATGTGATGTCAATTGATGATTAAGTGTGGTGTGATAGAGTGATGATCACCTCTTCCACCCTATTAATTTTTCTCATTTTTGTAGCAACCAACTTATGTTTATAAAATTTTACCATACCTTAGATAGGTTTCTTTATTATATATATTATGCATTTTATATAAAGGTTCATTAAAACCTAAACCGTGAAATCAAACTGGAACCGAATCAAATCTTAAGTAATTGTTTGGTTTGACTCGGTTTATTTTTCTACGGTTTTGTTACGATATTAACTCTATAACATTTTCAAAGTTTCGTGAACAGTGCATATGTAATATTTTAAAGATTGGAACTACAATTACAACTATGCCCTTGGCTATGAAATTTGGGCCAAACCAATTTACGATGTTGCCCCCGCTTTAAAATTACGATTTTGCCACCAGATTAAAATTACGTTTTTACCTCTAGTTCAAAAAAAATTATGCTTTTGCCCCCAATGAAAAATTACAATTTTTCCCTCAGTTTAAAATTACGATTTTGCCCCTTTGTTTTTTATTTTCGCTTTATGTGTAGTTATGAAATTTGGGCCAAACCAATTTACGATTTTGCCCCCACTTTAAAATAACGATTTTGCCATCAGTTTAAAATTACATTTTTACCTGCAGCTCGAAATAAAATTATGCTTTTGCCCCCAGTGAAAAATTACAATTTTGCCCTCAGTTTAAAATTACGATTTTGCCCCGTTGTTTTTTCGCTTTATGTAATAGGATGTAATTATTATTACACCTCACATTTCACATAATTAGCACAGATCAGTTGTTTAACCCGCATACATACATTGTAGTTATCTGGGTTCGAATCCTATCATTACAAGATTTTGTTTCTTTTTTTTTACCCTAGGCTACTTCCCAATAAAAAGTTAGAGAAAATTATGTAATATTTTTCTTTTATTTTATCTCCTTTTCCTCAATAATATTTTTGTTATTTATTCCTTCCTTTTTGGGAACTTTTATTTGATTTTCTCTTATTCCTAATTTGTTTTTTTTAACCAAATGTTACTAAACCAATAACATCTTAACCCTTTTTAACATATGTGTAGCACTGGTTAAACCCTACTAGACGTAATGTGTTTTTTATGTGTAGATATCGTTTTTGTTATGGCACAACTTTTTTTTGTTTTATCTTTTCTGACAAACCGTATTAATTCTGACTGGTAACATTTAGCATCGATATTATCGAAACCAACATTCATTTTATGGTTTTCCGATCAATGTAGAACATGTAGCGATATTATCTTGGACATATTAGGACTTTATTTTTGGGTTTCTTTTTTCGGTTGCTATAGTGAGTATCGGTACCATAATAAGGCATAATAATATCAATCAAATTCCTCTTTCGGTTGTTACATAAAGTGTCGACATCATACTAACTGAATTGATACCGATAGAAAACTCGCTATGAAGCGCGGGTTATCCCTCTAGTTCAACAGTAAAAGCTAGTGAAATTCATATTTAAAGAGTTTCTCGTAGCTCTTGGATACCATTTTTAATATTTTTTTAACAATAATAAACAATGTGAATTATGAATCATTGGTGAATTTCTTCCATAGTAGTTTTAAGTGGTTCAAAGTTATTAAATGAAATCAAATATTCGGTTTAGCTTCTAAGAATCAAAATCAAAATATTATCCTGTTTAATAAAATAAAATAATTTTATCCATAGTTTTGATGTTGCAATCAAGTACTTTCAAGGTTAGGTTTGAACGAAAGATTTTTGTTGGCTTCAATAGTTTGAGAAATTGCCTGGAAAGTGCCGACGTACTTTTATTTTGACAATGGTTGGCGTATGTGCACGCAATCTTCCGTGTACAAAACGTTTTCTTCCCGGGGTTGGATAACTACATAATAGAAATTATTATTATTATTATTATTATTGTTATTGTTATTGTTATTGTTATTGTTATTGTTATTGATATTGTTATTATTATTATATTATATTTATAATTTATAAAGGATAAATTACAGTTTTCGTCCTTTATGTTTGTATAGGATTGCAGTGGATACCTTTTAACTTCAATAATTACAGTAACAGTCATTTATTTGAAAACTCATTACAACCTACGTCCTTTAACACTAATCTGGTTTGTTTTAAACGTTAAGTTTAATCATGTGCACCTCTCATGTGAGGGCAATAAAGTCTTTTTACCCCTTTCTCCTTCCCCCTTTGTAAACCCTTCATATCACTTGATGAAAGCATAACAATCTGTAAATCCACCACATTCACTTCCGATTCCACCTATCCCTCTAGATCCCTACTCAATTTTTTCTCCATCACAATTGTCTAAAATAGAATATGTGATTTTGTCACCTGGTTGAATCGACACCCTTGTCGAACTCCACTTGGGTTGCCGCTACTTCCTCAGGTCGCTACTCCAGTAGGAACACTTGATTTGGTCGATAAAATCAACAATTTGAAGAATCTCAAGTCCGATGATCAACGTCATCTGGTTCCAGCCCTAAATTCGAACTCAACTGATGATCCTCTTGCTTACAGGTTCGGATTTTGGGATGGAGATGGTTGTGGATGGTAAGTGATGACCAGGTTTTTTGTGAGATCTAATTTTACTAAAGTGAATCAATTTTTCCGATCTAGTTTGGTTTCGAGTGTTTATGCGGTGAAAAAGGTGTATCGAAAAGAGAAAGCATGAGAATGAAAGTGATGAATTTAGGTTTTTTTATTTTTTCCAGCGGAGTAAGGCCGTAGAATAAGGTGGGGTTGTATTGATTTCTTGAACGAATTTAAGGGCGATGAAGGGGTGGCAGGTTGAGAAGGAAAGGGAAAGTTTGGGAATCATTTGTTGAGAAGATATAGGGTGAACACAGGCTAAGTCAATTATTCTTTTAAGTATAATTAGGGCTGTCAATGGAAGTAGTGGCGGTGATAGGAGATACAGATTGGGGTGGTGGTTGTCACAGTGGTGTGGTGTGGTGGGGGTTGGTTTAAGAGAGAGGGACAGATCTGAGATAGAGAGGTTGAGGATGAGATTAGAATTGTTTATTTTCTTAAATATATTTTAAGTATAATAGTAAAATTACTAACCTACCCTCATGTGTAAGGCACATGCCATATTTAACTGAAAAATTTAACTTAGTTAGTGCTAAAGGACGTATGGTGTTATGAGTTTTAAAAAAAAAAGGACTGTGACTGTAATTATTGAAGTTAAAGGCTATTCGTTGCAATCCTGTACAAACATAAAGGACGAAAAGTGTAATTTACCCATTTATAAACTTCTTAGCTACAATGTTTTTGTCCTTTGTGATTTTTTTTTCATCTTTCTTTTTTTTCTATTTTTTGGTTTTTCTTTTTTAAGTTGAAATTGAATCTGATGTTGTACATGTGACAAAACGAACGGTCTAATATTGACCGAATAATGTTAGTACCGAAATTGATATTCGTTTTTATTGTTTCGATCGATGTAAACACATCTTGGTATTTTTTGGTCGTATCATGACTTTTATTTGTTTCTTTTTCGGTAAGTGTCGGTATCTTAATGAACCGAACTAATATTAAACGAATTCATGTCATTAACGTTATTTTTACTATTGTGTCTACGTTTCCATTAAAAATTTGGGTCGCCCCGCCACAGAGCGCGGATATAACCCACTAGTTATATTATAATAACACAACTTCTTAACTACAGTTAACTGTTATTTATTTATGTTTTAGCCAGCATAGGTTTTTTTTATTTGAACGTTAGACACATGAATCCACCTCATTTATTAGCAAGGTTTGTTTAACATTATACATATTAAAAGGAATTATACATATTAAAAGGAAGTACTCATGAATAGTAATCAAATATTTTTATAATATTGTTTATAATTTTGATTGTTTTATTAGTTAAAGTTGATTTTTATTAGATAGATATTGATTCGATTTATTACGGTACCAGTACGATATACACACTCGGTATAGAAATTAACATATGTTTTACATCGATCAAAAATGATAAAAACGAACACTGGTACCAACACCAATGTTCTTCAAACACTATCAATCGGTTGAGAGTCATAGTAATTGTATCGATATTCATTTATCGTCACAGACAGAGTGGATAAAATGAAAAAAAATTAAACCGGAAAGCATAAAAATGAATACAGATATCGTGATATAGTGTCAGTTTATTGAAAGAGGACAATAAAATAAATATGGGTATGGAAAGCGTTAGTTGTCAATTTATAGAACGCAAACGAATCGAATCGAAGCGAATTGAACTGATGCAACTGAACATCAGTATCTGTATCGATATTCGTTTTTAATTGTTTCTGATCGACGTAAAGTTTTCTCTTTCAATTACAATAGGGAGTGTCGGTATCGTAATGAGGCAAATTGATACCAACCAAATTCCCGTAGCAAAGCGCACGGGAATATCACTAGTTTACTATTATACAAGACCTTAAGCATTTGGTGTTAACATGTGATGTAACGACATGCCATGTGGATCAAATGAATTCCATCTATATGCTTCTTTTATTTGCATCTTTTCCCACCCTTTTAGTCTAGCGTGTATAAACCTTCATTTTCATTTGCTACCTTTGAGTGAAAGCATATTATTACAACATTTAATTAATAAATTACATTATTAATTATTAATTTGTTTAATATAAAAACATTTACTATTGTACAAGACCTCAAGCATTTGATGCTAACATGTGATGTAACCATTATCAAGTGACATGCTACGTGGATCAAATGACTTCATTCTGCAGGTTTCTTTTATTTGCTTCCTTTTCTTACTCTTTTAGTCTAGCTTGTGTAAAAACCTTCATTTTCATTTTCTACATTTGAGTGAAAGCATATTATTACAACATTTAATTAATAAATCACATTATTAATTATTTGTACTACACTTAAAGGGTGGTTTGCCGCCACTTTTTTTAAACGACAACTTTCATTGAAATCAAACTAGCAAGCCGCTAGCACAACAACTACAACAAGGGAACAAACAAAACAATTACATATCAAAGGATTTCTATTTCGCCTAATCTAAGCATTGCGATTTAGTCCTAGCCCTTATCCATAAATATGAGAGCGCCTTGATTTCATCCAGAATGTTTTTTAGCAATACCAGAACGTTTTGAAATATATTTTGTGAACCAAAACATTTGAGAGATTATTACTATTGGCAACTAAATTTTTATTTTAAAAAATGCTATTCACGGGATTCGATTATGGGCATTTTTCTTCACCAAGTGGCGGCAAACCGCACTGAAATGTGTTTATTTATATCAAGGTTTGTTGGGCAATTGAAGGTTTATACATTAGTAATTAATTAGTATTCTGGGCTAGATGTTAGTTGGTTGTTTTGGGCTTGTATTGTGGGCTTGGTGGGGGGCGAACTGGGCTTAGGTATTAGGGGGAGTTGTGGGCTCAACTCTCCTATAAATACATGTTTAGTTGTTCTTGTTTAGGTTGTTGACTCTAAGTAATTCTGCAGCAAACTTGTATAAGATAGTTACATTGTATGCAAGTTAAGCTTTTGGTGTTAATCATTCGGTTTCATCTACTTTCTTGTGCTTGTTTTTTAATCAAGTTTGATCGTGTGATTCTGCCACCAATCAAACTAGTTGTGATATCTTTATTTGATCCGATTTCGGGACTTACAATTTGTATCAGAGCCTGTTGAACCTATTTCAAGGCTCAGATCGATATCACATTGATTCTGGTTTGCTTTCGGAAGTGCTGGACTGCTGTGTTTGAAGTATGCTTTGAAGAACAATCAATTTCGGATACTCTACTGCTGATTCGGATCGTCTGGCTGATTTCAGATAATCGTGAAGGGATTTCGGATAAAGTATTTGAAGATTTCCGTGTAGCTGCTAGTGATTTCGGATAATCCTTTAATATCTGCTTAAACGATTTCAGAAAGTTCGTTGGAGATTTTTCGGGATTTCGGTTACCAAGTTTATCAGATTTGAGGATATCTTCAATAGTTTTCGGATATATCAGAATCCCTGATTATTTGGAAGTTTGTTACTGACAGTTTTGGTTTTGCAGGTTTCGAATACATCATTTCAGATACACTATTTCTTGAAAAGGGATTTCGAGTAACATCATTTCGGAGAGCTGCTGTTTCGAACTATATTATCATTTCGGATAGTTCACTGTTTCGAATAAGATCATTTCGGATAGCCACTGTTTCGAAAAGGGTTTTCGAGTCACATTGTTCCCAATAGCTGTTGGAGTTTTCGAGTGGCACTGTTTCGAACAAAGTTGGTTTTTCGAGAAGACTACTGTTCCGAGTTCTGTTTCGAATCGCTGGGATTTTGAATTTGACTGATTTTGGATTTTAGGACTGTTCACCTTTTTTAAATATATTTAAATTATTATTTGGTAATTTAAAAATGATGAATACAAACGGACTGATGACTGCTACGAACCTTACATATGCTACTCTGACTGCCATTCAAACTCATACTTTGGCTCTTCATCAAGAATTTGATTAATCATCAGTACTGCCACCAAGGTTCCCAGACTGCTGTATGGAGATGATTACTATGAATGGAAGTTTCGGTTCGAACAGTATTGTAGGGTAAAGGAACCAGGGGTTTGGAGGAGTGTTAGAGATGGACCTCGTACTGTCATGTATGCCACGGAAGCTGATCGTGTAACTCAAATTCCTAAACCAAAAAATTTATGGACAGGTGATGATAGGAAAATACGAGACGGTGATGATAAGGCTAAAGCGATTCTTTCTATGGCACTTGGTCCGGATATCTCTATCGCAGTTAGAAACTGTACAAGTGCTCAAGAAGTATGGAATGAGCTCAAGAATTTGTATGAAGGAAATGCTGACATGAAGGCGAGCAGAGTGAACATGTTGAATCAACAATTTAGCTCTTTCAACCACATCTATGGTGAAACAATTGAAAATCAGATAAGTAGGTTTGTTAAACTGGTCTCGTAGATGATAATGCTGGTATCACCATTACGAATAATGGTATGAATCGTCAACTTCTGAACTCCTTTCCAAAGAATTGGGATGTTGATGTAACTATGATCAAGCGGACGAAGAATTTGAATGATGTCACACTTACTGAACTGATTGCTATAATCAAGTCATGTGAAATCAATATCAGCAAAGAGACCTGAACCATAAAAGTTCTTTGATGGCCACCGGTTTGACTAGTTCCAATGTTGCTCTTATTACTTAGAATCATCCCAATATTGTGTTTAGTCCTGTTCATAGGGTCCCCAATGCTAACCCAAACATTGTTTTCAGTCCATTGACCCAAACTCCAAAGACCAACTATGTGTATGGTATGTCTCTTTCAACACCACAAGTCGCTGTCAACGGTCCTGCACAATCTTCACCAGCACAACCTCAAACTCAGTACCTCAATGTGGCTTACAGTTCTGTAACCCCTTCACCATATCAAGGCGCTGCTTCTTCTGCGACTGCTCAAAACACAACTTTCTTGACCAAACAAAATGAAGAAATATTGGCCCTTGCTGCCTCTATGCTTAATAGTTTACATGCTTTCTTAGCGGGTGATCTCTTGACCAAATATGATTGAATACCAACAATCTGTATGATATGTTTGAATCTTATTATATAACTGTTCATCCCAACTCTTAAATTCATTTATCCTCATCATTCTTGGTGGTTTTGATTGTGTTCCAAGTTCATTTTCTAACTTTAAACTCTGAGCCACCCAACTAGGCGTTGTTGCAAAAGAGTTGTAGAATTCCGAATCCATTGTTAAACTCTTGAATTACATGAAAAATACCTAAAAAGTCAAACAATTGGTCAAACACCTTTTGTAGCAAAGGAACAAAAAATCCTTTTGTGCGAGTGGGAATGCCACTCGTGTGAATGGTTCAGTTTCAAAACACAGATGAAAATCAGACTCTTTCACGCGAAAGGGATATGCCTTTCGTGCAAAGGGTAATGTTTTTCAAGAATTTAGCTGAACATCAAGTCCTTTCATGCGAAAGGATGTGCAATTCAAGCGAAAGGGATGTCTCTCATACGAATGGTTCCTTCCTCTCGAAGATCAAGTTACGTTTTTTTGACATTTTTTCACTGATTTTGATTGAATTATGGTCCAATTTGTTCAAGGGTTTGTTATTAGGTGAATTCACATAACATAGTCAAATTTTAGCTAATTTTGTCCATGAATTCATTGTCAATTTTATGATTAAGAAGAAAGTTTAGAAGAAAGAAGTGAAAATCTTCAAATCGATACAATTCTGCTGAATTCTTGTGATCTCTTTTGCTGAAATCGGCCTCCAAGCTCTGATACCACTTGTGAGGACCGTTTTGCTTCTTGAAATGCTCCGTCCGATTCAATATGACGCTCCATAATGTGCGGAATCCATTCGGAATGTTGACACATACAATAATTTACTAATTAACTGGTCTCTATTAATGATTTGATGTTACAACTCGAAGAAACCAAACTGGCAGAGCTTTGCTACCAGGTTACACAAAGTTCTAAATGACAACTCTCAACACCCCTATTTATACTAACACCCACTCATGCGTAAGACCTTGGTGCGAGAGGCCTATCCGTGCAAAAGGCACAAGGACAAATGGAGATCCCATTCGCACAAAGGGTCCCTTCGTGTGAAGGGTCTAGACTTTACAACTCCGACACTTTCGACACTTAATCCTATACATACAACTATGACTCGATACATTGACGGAGGCAATAGACATAATGCACTCACAACGATCCATCCTAGCTGTGTACGACCCAACATAACTGTGTGCGGCCCAATTTGAAGTGTGCTGGATTGATTGTGTGATACCATTGGACTTTAATCTGGACTTTGACTGGGACTGTTTCTGGACGTTGACTTAGACACATTTAATAAAATTAAAAAAAAGAGTTAACTGCCATTTTAGTCCATGTAGTTTGGGTCATTTTGCCTTTTCGCCTGTGGGTCCAAAAAGGTTTCATCGTTGCCATTTTAGTCCACTGGGTTAACTTCATTTATTTTTTCTATTAACGAGAAAGGCAATTCGGTCATTTGATATTACCGAATTGCCCTTTTAGTTAACAAAATTACATATAAAATGACCGAATTGCCCTTCTGGTTAGCAGAAAAATAGATGAAGTTAACCTAGTGGACTAAAATGACAACGATGAAACCTTTTTGGACCCACAGGCGAAAAATAAAAACTTTGGACTAAACTGACAAAATGGCCCAAACCACAGGGACTAAACTGGCATTTAACTCTAAAAAATGTAAACTGTTAAATTAAAATATTATTCAATTATTACTAATAGTTTATTTTCTCAGAAATGGACCTTACTAATCAAACCTCATTGAGTGAAAAAGTTGCCATGAACCAAGACTTAGACAATGTTATTGAAACAAACAACAGGATTCCTAGGCTGCTGTTGGGGGGATCGTTTTCGGAATGGAAATTTCGTTTTGTTCAATACATGAAGATCAAAGACCCTAAGGCTTGGAGATCAATTTGCAAAGGGCCGGCTGTTATCACATACGTGGTTGATGAATAAAGGGGAACAACTGATGTCAAGCCTTTATCAGCATGAAGCCTATGAAAAGACAAAAATTGATGATAAGGCTTTGGCAATGCTGCATTCTACGTTGGGGTTCGTGAAGCCAAATCTTCTAAGGAACTATGGGATGTACTTTTGGCTATGTATGAAGGGAATGATGAGATGAAGGAGAGCAAGAGGGAAATGTTGACTCAGAAGTTCAACATGTTCAATCATTTTCCTGGAGAAACCCTTGAAAATCAAATTCAAAGGTTCATCGTGCTGATCAGTGAAATTAGAACACATGTCAAGATGCTTCAAAACTCAGTGGTCAACAAGAAGCTGCTAAATGCCCTTCCAAGGAATTGGGATACCAATGTCACGCTCATTAAAAGAACAAAAGATTCAACCCGCATGAGTCTTGCTAAATTAATCTCTCTGCTCAAGTTATATGAAATGGATGACAAGCAAATACTCTACAATCATACTTCAAGTTATAACAATGTTGTTGTCTCTTCTAATACAGCTTTGGTCTCACAACAAGGGGTGGGTCGTTTCAAATGTTTCTTGCCAGTGGTTCCTCCTATCCTGGAATGGTATATGCTACTCCAATTCAATCTATGAATCTTGTTCAGTCTGTGTCACCTAGTGTTGCACCTTGTCCTACTTCAAGCAGCTCAACACAATTTGTTGTCTCTAAAGAATTTGAACAAAATATGGCATTTATGGCGGGAGTTATGAACTGTTACAATGCTTTCGTTGTAGGAAAACTTACAGCAAATAGTATAGGGCCAAATGAGCTCAATGATGTCCATCCAGGGGATATTAAAGAGATAGATATTACTTGGCAGATGGCTATGGCAGTGTTTCGTGCCAAAAACTTTATCAAGAGAATTGGTAGGAACAACTGAGAATCGACGAATAAAGATCTAGGATGGAACAAATCAAAGTTGAGGTGTTTCAACTGCCATGAGCCAGGACATTTCCCTCGTGACTGCAAATAGCCAAAGGGAGAGAGATTTGATGCAAACATCACTGTCACTATTAACTCAGCCTCAAGACCTGCTACTGTTACTACCTCTAGTGCATCTGATGCATACCCAAGCAATGTTTCTGGATCATCCTTAGCTGCAAACCCCAACAATGCTTTGGTAGCTCAAGAGGGAGGCGATTTTTACTGGTCTGCTCAGATGGCTGATATGCAAATCTGTGACACCCACAACGAAACCAGGTACACCCTAAACGGTCCAAAACTGTAAAGCACACTTAACACTTTAATTATGCGAAAACCCTAAAAACATGTGTAACTTATATGCTTGATTAACTGCTATCTGTTATGTCTCGGAGGAATCCGAGAACACGTTATGAATGACATGACACTAATAAGGACCGATGATGTGAAATTGGTATCCTTAGACTTTAAACACGTGTTAAACCGGAGCTTTCCGTTTAACAGCGCACTAAACCTTTGACATTGATTATTAGGTTATCTGTAGCATTATTTATGATTCCGAGTTCCAGGAACATCTTAATTTTGTGCCATAGACTGTGACATAAGGTTTGAAGCCAGTCAGAGACCGGGCACGCAAATCGAAGCAGCTGCCCGGTTAGGGAAACGCCTTCGTTTCAGGCATAACATAAGGCAAGCAAACGTGCAAGGAACGATCAATCAAGCTTAAAAACATTTAAACCACTCTAATACGAGTCTTTTATGATTAAAACGTAACTGGGTTCGGATTTCAAGACGGTTATGCATGATTTTTAAAACCGAGTCTTTTGACAATAATTACGCGCGAAACGGAGTTCGTCACGCAAATCGAGAACGCGCCCGGGACCCGTAAACGAACCTAAACACTAAATGGAGGATAAAAATCATCTTTTATCGCGTATTACGAGGCACGAGGTGGCCTAGGGGGGCCCACCCCAAACCGCCACCATCCACCCCCTTAGATATATATTGTTTTTTTTTTCATTTTTCCTTTAATTCTCTCACATAAATCCTCAAGAATTCTGCTTCTTCTTTCAAAAACCCAGCTGATCTTGTCCTAAACACCATCAAATCCAAGGTATTAGCCTTGTTTCTTATAGTTTTAACCATGATTTCTTGATTATACATGATTTACAACCTAAAACCCCTTTTTAATCCATGAATTTTGAAGGTTTAAACAAGTTTAGGGGCTGAATAAGAACACCATGGGAGTTCCCTGGTGTTATATGGAAGCCATGGTTACAAATCTTTGGAGTTGATACCCTAATCAACACCTATTCGACAAAAATCGCATAACTATTCGATTAACCGAAAAACATTGAATCAAAGCTTGATTGATCTAAGTTCTAGCATGTTTGGATTGTACTTGATGTGTAGGTACTGAATATAGCCCACACATACTTCTGGACCCAAGAAAAATACTTGGACTCGCAGGAATCGCTAGGTATATCACCCGAAACTCGAAACTAGCATAGGCAGAATATTTTTTTGGCTATAACTTAATCCGTGATACTTGGATTAACCTGAAATTTGGTGTGGTGATGAAGGATAGTTTCAGGAAGGTGCACGTAAAATTTTAGAAGTTTTGTAAATTTGTACGATTTTTGGTGAATTTTTAACTGTTTTAAAAAAAGAATTCTTGAAAAAATACCAACCGGACTCAATAAATCACCAATTTTACAGAGAAACTAAGGAAAATATGTGGAATGTTCTGGGGAAAATTCGGAGTCCATTGGTTGAGTTTTGATTTGGTTTAAAAATCTATGTTTTTACGAGGTTTCGGTAGCCGGAAACGCACCGAAAAAAAAATCGGAAGAATCTTAAAATTTTTGGAGATGTTTCTGGAAACCTAAGGGATGTCCAAGAATTTTTTGGGAATTTTTAGATCAATGATGGTAATTAATATTAATTATGTGGTTAAATATGGTTTTATAAATAATTTATTTAGACAAGTAAAATGCCAAAATAAATTCCCAGAAATTTTTTCCATATTCTACAGATTTTTACTGAGTTATATAAAAATTTACAGAATTTTATTCAAATTCTAGATTAAATGGAAATTTTTGAGATTAAAAATGAGTTATTTTAAATCAATTTCGGCAGTTTACCGTGTAACGAACCTGCCAGAACTGGGAACTGACCCAACCCAACAAATACTATAATTAAAATACGGATAGTATTTCGGGAGATTCCAGGGCAGATTGAACACTCGGGGTGTGTCCAATACCAGTTCGGGAAATCCCCGACGGTGGAAACGGAAACTCAAACTTGGGCAACCTAGACTCCCCAAACACCCATACCCCCTTAATGAAAAGTTAATCATTCTTAAATAACAACGTGTTGGCGCTATTGGTATTCTCGTACCATTATCCGAACATGTTAAACTACTGACATTGGCTGGCACGCGAACCGGTGCCCGGAAGCCAAACTGAAAACTAATACTACCCTGACCTCCATCACCATACCAGTATCATATAGGCTCAATCTGGAGTGAAAACTCCTAACCAAATCCGAGTTATAACCATTACCAACTTAGATACTGACGTGAGCCCATATTTGCATACGTGATTCTAGAAGTTGACTATGTTGCTTGTTTACATCCTGTGTGAAACTACGACTTACACTGTGAGTTCCCTTCCCCCACTTTTAAACTATTTTCCTATTTTCTGGGGTGAATTGCATGTTACAAACTGTGTTAATTTCTCAAACTGTATGATGTGAATTATCTAACACATGATATTAGCCCCGATACAAGTGATTCATGTAAGCCGTGGGTAGTGGATAGTACTATTGGTTTGACAAACCCAGGCCACGCCCGACAGAATGTCGGCAACAAGGTCTGCACTTGTCCGTAACCATGTTATGTTGTTAGACATAACTACCCGAGGGCATTGAACTTCATGAGTTGCAGGTGGTGCGAGTACGTGTCTATGTTACACGGTACGATTAGAACAGTCTAGGTTTCACTTGTGACATTCGTGTAATTCCATCTATGAACCGTGATATGTGCAATTAAACATGTTGATACATTTTGAAATGAAACAACCAAACCAGTGGAACTCACTAGCAGCGTTTAGCTGACCTTTTCAAAACTAACATGCATTTAAGGTAAAATGAAATAGGAGTGAACATGTGCGTTTGGAAGGATCTAGTAGGCGGACGTAGCATAATAAAAGCTACAATGGCTTGTAGTACCGCTTTTAATATATGGTTTGTAATGTGATAATTAAGACGTTGTAACCGATGCTCCTGTTTTCTGTAATGTAATGTTTTAAATTATGAGGAGTGCCATGTGTCTACCGCACCCCGCAATTGTCTTCCGCTGCGAGTCGGGGTGTGAGAGAAGATGGTATCAGAGCCATCGGTTATAGCGATTTAGGTATCCCTAAGAGAACCTAGACTATAATCCTGAGTTAACTCCTCACCCTGAGAACCTCTAGAACCGGAGTGGCGTGGCTACTACCGGGGTGGTCTTGTTAGGCAAATAAATTATTGTGGTCCGGAACACAATAATTTATCTGCTGGTACTTGGGCATTCCGGAAACGTCACGGAGAGAGAAGAGAGAACTGAGATGCCATGCTAACTTAACAGTGGTGGAAAAATTTTCAAAACTAAAATTAAAGTTGTGTGCAATACGTGCTTATGTGTACCTCTGTGGATTGTTTATTTTCGGTTATGTCAGTCGATAAAAGCGGTGTTAGAGGTTGTTTTCCTTTACAGGTACTATGTCGAGTCATTCGAGTCGCCAGACGACTTCTCATATGGAGACTGATCCTGAGGAGGATCCACAGATGCCTCTGTTGCCCCAGAGCTACTCGCCGGATGAGTCCGGGTACTGTTGTGCTGTTTATCCCCCTAGACCCCCTACTAGGAGCGTGGGAGAGGCCTCGAGTGCCTACCGTTCACCAGCTCACCACCTGACTAGCTCCTCGGAGCATAGTCGTATCCCGGATGTTGTTATCCCAGTAGGACCTATTCCTAGGAGCCCTACTCCCGCCACGGGGCATTGGGAGTGGGGGCCGGTAGCCCCTAGGTTACCTACACCCGAGACACCCCCGACCCTTACACCCCCTCCTCACCTAGTTCTCAGGAGGTACCCCTTGTCCGCCTCCGACAGATGGCTCGTCGGAGGGTACCTGTCCCCGGGCCTGTTTTTACCTCACCTATTCCCCCTGTTCGCTTGACACCCACACCCATAGGGACCCAACAACACTTTACTGCTCGTTTTCTTACCCCACCTAGGGAGGACCCTTACCTTTATCACACTTACGAGCATGGTGGCCCTTCCCAGCCATTCAGGGAGCCTTCCCCACCTGTTTGGGGCATACCAGTTCCTTCTCAGGAGGTGCCTGCTCCCATCACTGAGAGGAGCTTGATGGGATTCCTGTTTGAGCAGATTTCGTTATTGAGGATGGCACGTGATGAGGACGAGCAGCAGCGGAGGACTATGGGAGATTATTGACCGTCTTGCAGCAGGCGATCATTGCCTTACAGCAGGGTATGGGATACGTCCAGCATGAGCAGGGTCATTTTCGAGCTTTAGTGTATGGATGTGTTGGCGCTATGGTAGGTTTGGTAGCAGGTTTTGTAGGGTTGATGTGGGGGATTTGGCGTTCCTAGTATAGTTTTCTTTCTAGTATAGATATAGATGATGTACCTTTTGTACATCCTACCAAGCACTGGGCTAGGCCTATGTCGAGGTAGGGATGTAGCCGTAGTATTTTCGACTTTCGTAGTTGGTGTCATGTGGTATGATGCATGTATGTCACTTTAGTGACCAGTTTTGACCGCACATTTAAGCACTGACCCTTTTGGGTTAAGTCTATGTGCAAATTTTGACGATAGTATAACGCTGATATTATATATATACACATGACGATGCTTTTGACTATATGTGTCGTGGATCTATGGATGTGATGAGATTATGTGATGTGTAATGGAATTGTGTGGTATGTGATAACTGAAAATGTGATAAGTGATGATTAACTATGTGACATTAATACATACATATTTATGGTTTATAATAGAATGGCCCCGAAACGTGTACCTCAAATGACAGAGGCAGAAATTGCCCAACTGATAGCACAACAACTCCAAGCCGTTATTCCCACTATCGTGGCGTAGGTTAACGCCGGCATCAATGCGAACCCGCCACCGAACCCGCCACCAGGGCTGAGAGGTCAGAACTGTGACAACCCTCACTAAACCAGGTATCCGTACGACTTAATTAATGATTAATTATTGCTTAATTACTGTGCTTGTTTGAACTAGCTGATAAACTGCTACTTGATTACTGATACATGTACTTACTTGCATCATACTCTACTTATCGTCACTACATTATTTACATACTGAACCTTAGTGACAAACATGATGCACAAAAAGCACAGTAGCACAATAGCGGATAACCTATTGAACATGCTGATAAAGCCAGCATCAGGCAAACACTGCCTCTAAGGCCTGTATGAGCCAGAAATATTTTGCTACACTGGTGGTGAGTGTAGGGATACAAGGATTGTAAAACTGCGTCTCTAGGAATAAGATACCATGACTGGATGTGCCTAAAACGTACTCTAAGTACAAAAATTCAGCACTTTACATAACAATTCAGCTTTTAGCTAACTAATAAAGTGCCAAAACATGAGAAAAACATTACTAGACACTTTCCAAAGTGTCAGAAATGAGTTGTGTCACTAATATAATTATAACGACACTTTAAAGCTTTGTTAAGCGCTTTAACGGATTACTATCCAACCGAACAACCGGACTTTACCCGGAACCTGAAAATATTGTTATTTCATTATTCATCTTTTTCTGAGCCAGTTAGGGTCCCTGGGTACCCTAACACCCGCCATAAAGCACAATACATTAGTAACCGGGTTAATCCCTAAACTAACTTAGTTTAACCTAACTAATAACTAAAGACTAGTTGGGAATGAACTAGTACCCCCCCCCCCTTTTAGGAACCGTCCCCATCTAGGGGACATACATGGTACAATTGTGATTATTTTATTCATCCATGCATGATATCTAGAGGAAACTTGATCCAAAGGTTAATTACCCTAAAACTTTGTCTATAAGTTCCTCACTAAACCCACCATAACATAATCACTTTCACAAATCAACACAAGAACACACATCTCTCTCTCTTGCTCTACAACTTACGGCCAAGCACCCCCATATACACCCATCCATTTTCGATTTTGTTCTTCACATTTCAAGAACATACAAGTGTCAAGGATCACGTATTAGGAAGCTTGGTGCAAACGGAAGGCGAAGGACCTCTTTATCTTGCTTTTATCCACGCGTTTTTCGCATAGATTCTTCCCTAGCCTCGAGCTAGTGGTATGTTGCTTAAATCACCTTCTTGAACTATTTTAAAGTGGGTAATATGATTTGTGACGGTTAAAACTCGAAATCTTACAAGTTGAAGCTTAAAAGTCTACTAAAAACACTAAAAATGGTGGATAAAAGCTTATAAGTTGTGTAAATGTTGTAGTATTTGAATTGTGTGATTATTTGGACACGATCTATGTTGTGGTAGCTCGGATCGTCATTTAACCCGGGTTGGTCACGATCTTGGATCATGACATAAGGTTGTTTTGGAAGTAACAAGGGTTAAAGGGCGAAACTCTACCACACACATATCATGAACTTGTGTAAAAGTGTTTTAATTTGTACAATAGTGTTTAAAACTAGCAGATCTACGTATCTGCAAGTGGTATTTTCAAAGGACCAAGCGTTAAAGAAATTATGCTTTCTAAAAATGGATCTTACACTAACAAGAATGGTTTTTAGAACACACAAGTGTGTAAACACTTGTGTAACACAAAGTTTCGACGAAATAACTATTTTTGTAAAAGTTGACGAGAAGTTGTAAAGACGGAACTTCCATAAAAACGAGGTTTTCACAGAATCGGATTCTTTTATATAAAGATCCACTAAAAGTAATGAGGTTTACTTCATACTTTGGATAAATCACAAGTTCATGAAGTTTATGCGATTTATATACATATTTTGACTAGTTTGTGATTTGAACATTGTTTTGGTTGATTGAGAAAATTATTGGTTGATTTGTAAAAGAAAATGATACGCTTGAAAGCGTGGCCACCTCCAGTTACAGAGGAAACTCTGGCGAAATTTTTCCAAAAACCTAACACTTAGAAATATTTTCACTATAAGTGTTAGAAATACATTTTGACTTGTTTTCAAAATATAAGTTTCGCCACGACTATATTTACAAAACATCGGAGGTGGGATTTTCACAAAATAAAACGTGATACATAAATATATTTAGTATATATTTTTCACAACATCACTTGTATAAGTGTTTATGATCATTTTGTGAACTACGTAAATATTATTTTTAGAGTAAAAATAATATTACTAAGTATTATTCTGGGAAATCACATGTATGAAAATATAATATTTTTGAGAAGAATATTTATATTTTGGAGTTGGAAATAAAATATATTAAGTGAGACTTAATAGTGAAATCTGAATGTTACGAGCACACATGTACTAATTCCCCCCATCCTTGGGAATGAAAATAACTACCAAGTATACAGAACGTAAACACGAAATAGTTGCCTAACTATTTCCCCAAAAACTTAAACCATAAAGCTAAGGCACGGCCATCCGTCTAATAGAGTTAGCACGTGTAGGTCGTCATACAGCTGATCAATTTGGAGGCATACTTGGTAGAGACGCACCACAATGAGTTCATGTCCCCCTTTTCTCTTAACTGTTTTCAGTTTTTAACTGCGGGGGTGAAATACATGTTACTATGATTACGAATGTTTCTTACATGGTATGGTCAGCTAAGGAAGGAACTGTTAGGTTATGTGATTGGGTAGGTGAAACCTTAAGAACATTAGTCCTCGTAGTACGATCGAGGGATACGAGTGATAGGCCTATTTGAGCATAACAAACACCACCCATGCGCCCGCAGTTGGACCATGTGGTGACCTTGTCTTAACACCACCCATGCGCCCGCAGGTTGGACCATGTGGTGACCCCGTCTTAACACCACCCATGCGCCCGCAGGTTGGACCATGTGGTGACTTTGTCGTAACACCACCCATGCGCCCGCAGGTTGGACCATGTGGTGACCTTGTCCTATCCCCTCCCATGCGCCCGCAGGTTGGACCATGTGGATACACAATAACTGATATGTTTCCTTATTTGCTTTCATACCAGAGTTTACAAAACATTCATACTTGCAATGATTACAAAGGTTTATTCGCGCGCACATACTAAACACATGAACTCGCTCAACATTATTGTTGATTTTTCAACTTACATGTATTTCAGGGAATTAAAGGATCTGGCACGGTATGACACGTTTTCCCGCTGCACTAGTTACGAGGTCATCCGGGTTTGGGGAATGTGACTCTTTCCTGGACAAGTCACAATCCTTAAACTGTGTTTATGTCATGTTGATGTTTGTGATTGTTAAGACAATGTTGTTGTATTTGGTTTTCAAAACTTAATTAAATGGATGATCTTGCATGGTTTTATTTCATATAGCTTTGTTATGGTTAAGCTATGGTATTAAGAAGTCACACCAAATTAACCACGCTTCCGCAAAGCCAGGGTGTGACAGCTTGGTATCAGAGCTCTGATCATAGCGAACTAGGATTCTTTCTCGAGTCTAGACTATGATCACTAGGGCTCTCACGAAAACATTTTACTGCATACCACTTAAGTCCAGATCCAAAACTTTTTACAAACAAATGTTGAGCACATTTTATTATTTATAGGCTCAGCCTGGAGGGCTGAGGCTCGGTCTGGAGGATCGAGGCTCGGTCTAGGTGACCGAGGTAGTTGAGCACGTTGATTTATTATAGGCTCAGCCTGGAGGGCTGAGGCTCGGTCTGGAGGATCGAGGCTCGGTCTAGGTGACCGAGGTAGTTGGCTAGTAAGGCTAGGAAGAGTAGGCTCAGTCATGAAGGCTGAGGCTCTGTCAAGGGGACCGAGGCTCGATCTAAGAGGTCGAGGTGGAGGATAGAGCAGTCTTAGAGACTGGGAGGAATTTGGCCAGTGGGACTAGGGGAATTATGTGATACCTTACTTGGTGACTTATGTGATTATATGATTATATGATTGATTATTATACGTATATGCGTTTGTGTTACAAACATCATGCTTTCATCATATACTAGGAAGATGGACACTACGAATCCCATGGCCATAGTGTCAGACGACATAGTTTCATCGAAGCACGAGGTGTACATTTCCGATACTACCGGCACAGACAATGACGACTTTCAGCCCTTTTGCGCTGCCTGAAGTCGTAGCAGAGCCTACTGATGGCCATCTTGTTGGGAGTTTGCCACTCGCGGTGATCCCTGCTCCTGTGCCCCCTTGCCGCTTATCCTGTTGATGATATGCCCCCCCTCCCGACGTGGCCTCTGACGACGATAACGATCTACTGGAGGAGGACCCATTCGAGGGAAGGGCCCTATTGCTGCTGGTATTAGACTACTGCATGCGGACGCTCCTGTAGGGGAAACTCATGTCCATTCCCCTATCCCAGACTCATTTGAGTTTCTGACATCCGCATCTTCGCACATACAGGGAATGCAGCACCACTCACACGACGCCGACCCTGATATGGCATCATCAGCTGCACCGGATCCCGCCCACAGCTTTGAGTTTGATCACGATATTGAGGTTGATCCTGCTTTTCCACCTGGTTTTGATCCAGACCATGACCTTGAGTTCATACACTTAGACCAGCCCTTGGAGGATCCTATAACCCCCTGTGTTTGTTGATCCAGCTGATCTTGAGATGGAGTTTTTGATCCGGAACCGGCCGTGGCCCCTGAGCCAGGCGCTGCTCCTGACCCCGCATTGGAGCATGACCCTGTTCATGCCAATGCACCTACTGTTGCTCCTTGATTGATCATCTGCTTAGACGAGAGAAAATTTGGGGTAACTGTGCAAGACAATTTATTATTACGGGGGCCCACGTAATAACGATTTGTAGTGCACAGGAATCCTGGTGGACTCTGCGGGTCAAGCCAATGAAAACCAATGTAGCAGGAAATATCTAAAACACGAATGACCAAGGCGAGGCGATGTAGCCTCGAGTTCATTCTATTACAAGCAACAAGCCAAATTGGCAAGCCTATGTGAAGGCTCAGAAATTTATTTCCCCACTCATACATTGAGTATATTTGCGTGTGAAATTGGGTGATTACATGATGGCTTATGTTTCTATATACACCTCATAGACAATTGAAACGTTGTCTAACCCGCTTCACACCACTTCGACAAAAGGGAATGTCACCCAGACGTGACACAAACACCAGTACGTTGCCAAGGACAGAAGCCGAGCTGCAAGAACGCATCTCACAGATAAATGCACGACATGAAGCCCTCCGCTCTAAGTACAACGATGGCATTACTGGAAATAACCCTCCAACTGGCTGCACCTATAAACAGTTCCTGAACTGCAAGCCTTTGAACTTTGACGGAACAGGAGGCGCCGTTGCATTTGTTCGTTGGTCCGAAAAGACCGACTCCATTCTAAAAATGAGTAACTGTTCACCCCAACAGAGTGTTACCTATATCTCGGGGATACTTCTAGATGGCACACTCTTTTAATGGAACCTCCAGGTTCAGACCCTTGGCACAGACGCTGCTTATGCACTGAGCTGGGACGAGCTCAAGGAAACGATTGAGAAGAAATGTTGTTTTAGGACTGGAATTTAGAAGCTTGAGGTGGAGTTCAGGAATTTGAAAATGGACGAACCAGAAATTCATGAACTTGTCCAGCGATCGCACGACTTATCTAGGGTCGCCCCCCTACTTAGTCAAACCGGAGTTCAAAGGGATTGAACGATTCATTTGGACACTTGCACCCCAGATCAGGGGTATGGTTACTACCTCAAAGCCCTCAACCATTGCAGAAGCTATCAATATGGGTGATCTATTTATAACATGAGATGTTATGTGATTGATAACATGAGATGTTATGTGTTGATATTGTTGTATACTTACGTACACTTTACTTACTATGACCTGACCCATACGATCATCATTTAGAAAATGCCTCCAAGACGGGATGTACGCATACCTACCAACGAGGCGGAACTTCAGGGAATCATTGCTGCAGTCATCGCACAATACGAGGCCCATCACTCCGAGCGCAACGGAGGTACCTCAGGAAATACCCCACCGAATGGCTGCACCTACAAACAGTTCTTAGGCTGCCAGCCCCTACATTTCGACAGCACTGGGGGTGCCGTAGCCTTCGTACGCTGGATTGAGAAGACGGACACTGTTTTGCGTGTGAGCAAATGCGCCCCAAGAGATCAGGTCACGTACATTTCCGGGCTGTTCCGAGATGGGGCTCTGTCATGGTGGAAACTTCAGGTTCAGACAATGGGCGAGGCTGCTGCGTATGCTTTATCATGGGACGAGCTGAAAGAGCTAATGCATAAAAAGTACTGTTCGAGAACAGAAAGCCAGAAGGTAGAAACTGAGTTCTGGAACTTGAAGATGGAAGGTCCAAAAATAGTTGAGTATGTGGAGAAGTTCCAAGTTCTATCGCGTATCGTTCCTTACATGGTTGCACCAGAATACAAGCGAATCGAGCGCTTCATTTGGGGTTTAGCTCCTCAAATCATAAGTATGGTAACCTCCTCCAAGCCTGCGACAATCACTGAGGCCATCAATCTAAGTATAGCCTTGACGGAAGAGGCAATCAGGATGAACAAATTTTCAAACTCTAAGAAGAAGAAGGAGACTCATGTAGAGTCATCCGGGGACAACAAGAGAAAGTTGGCGAATTTCAAACAGGGTACCCAGTCGAGTAACAACAACAAGGTCAAAAAGAGAAAAGAGTACACGGGTATTCTACCAAAGTGCGACAACTGTCGACGTCACCATAACGGGCGGTGTAGATATGGAAAATGTGGTAACTGTGGCAAGGTGGGACATGTCAAGGAAACGTGTCGGCAGGGCACTAAACATGGAAATAGAGGTCAAGATGATAGCGGAAATCGCGGAGGAAATAACGACGACAACAACTATCAGGACAGGGATGGTGACGATCAAGGCTGTGGCCAAGCATGTTTTAATTGCGGTGATGTGGGGCATTTCAGGAAGTATTGCCCTAAGAACACTCAGGCACGTGGATGAAAGCTCAACAGCGGGGATAGAATCCGAGCGTGGATATCGGTACGTCTCATAATAGTCAATGTTATGCTCTATTTGATAGTATTGTCAAATTTTAGCTTCAGAAAATATAGTTGTTTTAGTAGTAAGTAACCTAGATACCCAGTTCTCGATAGAACAAGCCTAACGAAAGCTTCGATGTGATAATTGGGATGGACTGGTTATCGAACAACCCGGCGGAGACTGTCATCCGCGCCCCGACGACGAACGGAGAAATGATTGTGATTCATGGAGCAGGATACGCTCCTACGGATTATCAGACAAAGAAGACACGAAAATTTTCGCACACAGGATGTGTTGCATTCTTGGCTCATGTCGTGGAAAAAGAAGCCGAAGAACCGAAACTCGAAGATATCCCTGTGATTGGAAAATACCCCGAAGTCTTCTTCGAAGACTTGCCGGAATCGTCTCCTCAACGATTAGTCGAATCCCGCGTCGATCTAATTCCAGGCACTGCACCCGTAGTCGTTGCATCGTAGCGACTTACATTTTCGGAGATGCAAGGATTGACAGAGAAGTTTTAGCAATGAATAGAGAAGGAAGATAACAGACCAAAAATTCCCTTTTGGGGTAACCCCATTTCTACTCGTCAAAAAGAAGGATGATGATTTTCAAATAAACATCAACTACCGGGAGCTGAACAAGCTGACGATCAAGAATAGATACCCTCTGCCAAGGATTGATGATCTATTCGACCAACTGCAAGGTTCAAGCTTTTATTCAAAGATCGACCTTCGATCTGGATACCATCAGTTAAGGATACAAGGGGAGAGTATCCCAAAGACAGCCTTCAGAACTCGTTATGGACACTACGAGTTCCTTGTTATGACGTATGGTTTGACAAACGCACCTGCAGTCTTTATGGACTTGATGAATAGAGTTTGCAAGTCGCACTTGGACAAGTTCGCGATTGTGTTTATCGACGACATCTTGATTTATTCAAAGACAAAGGCCGAACACGAACAGCATCTAAGAGCTATTTTGGAGCTGCTAAAGAAAGAACAGTTGTATGCCAAACCCTCTAAGTGCGAATTTTGGCTACATGAGGTCCAATTTCTTGGACATGTGGTAAATGGAGATGGAATCCATGTGGATCCAACCAAGATCGAAGCGATTAAGAATTGAGAAACGCCAAAGACGCCAACCGAGATTCAAAAATTCTTGGATTTGGCTGGCTACTATCGATGGTTCATTGGGGATTTTTCAAAAATCGCTCAACCTTTGACACTCCTCATGCAGAAAGATAAAAAGTTTGATTGGAGAATCAAACAGGAAGAAGCGTTCCAGATATTGAAGGATAAGCTCTGCAATGCGCCAATCTTAGCACTACCCGAAGGTACAAATGATTTTGTGGTATACTGCGACGCTTCGCGTCAAAGATTGGGTTGTGTGTTGATGCAACGCCAAAAGGTTATTGCTTACGCATCACGTCAACTGAAAGTGCACGAAAAGAACTATACCACACATGATTTGGAACTTGACGCAGTGGTATTTGCATTAAAGATCTGGAGACACTACCTTTATGGTACAAAGTGTACAATTTTTACAGATCACAAGAGCCTACAGCACATATTCAACCAGAAGGAGTTGAATATGAGACAGAGATGATGGGTTGAGTTGCTGAACGATTACGACTGCGAGATAAAGTATCATCCAGGGAAGGCGAATGTAGTCGCCGATGCCCTAAGTCGAAAGGAGAGGATCAAGCCCATAAGGGTTAGGGCTTTAGAAATGCTTATTTGAACCGATCTTTCCTTGCGCATTCGTGCCGCGCAGAAAGAAGCTCTCAAGGAAGGAAACCTTGAAAAAGAATACCTCCGTGGGATGGAGAAGCTACTGGTACCAAACGAGGAAGGAACGTTATGTTTTGAGAAAAGGATTTGGGTTCCTCTGTTTGGTAGTTTAAGGAAGGTTATTTTCGATGAAGCTCACAAATCACGGTACTCTATCCAACCAGGAGCGGATAAGATGTACCAAGACCTCAAGGATTACTATTGGTGGCCTAGGATGAAAGGCGATGTTGCTGTGTACGTGAGCAAATGTTTAACATGCGCTAAGGTTAAAGCGGAATACCAGAAGCCTTCAGGACTTCTGCAACAACCTGAGATTCCCAAATGGAAACGGGAACAAATCTCCATGGATTTTATTACTAAGTTAAAAAAAAAAAAAAGAGAACGCCGAGCGGCCATGACACTATTTGGGTAATAGTGGATCGATTAACAAAGTCAGCACACTTCTTACCTATCAGAGAAAAGGATAATACGAGCAAGCTTGCCGAAATTTACATGAGAGAGATCGTTACGCGCCATGGAGTACCTCTCTCAATCGTCTCTGATAGAGACGGAAGGTTTGTGTCAAGGATATGGCAATCCTTCCAAGAAGCTTTTAGCTCACAATTAAATCTGAGCACTGCGTTTCATCCGCAAACTGACGGTCAAGGCGAGCGAACGATACAGACTTTGGAAGACATGCTGAGAGCGTGTGTTATGGATTTGGGCGGTAGCTGGGACAAGCATTTGCCTTTGGTCAAATTTTCATACAACAACAGCTACCACACCAGTATTGGTGTCGCGCCATTTGATGCCCTTTACGGACGCAAGTGCCGATCACCCCTATGTTGGGCTGACGCAGGAGATAGACAACTTGTTGGTCCCGAAATCGTCCAAGAGACGACAGACAAGATGGCGCAGATTCTAAAACGCATCGAAGCAGCTCGCCACAGGCAGGAAGCCTATGCAGATCTAAACCGGAAACATATGGAACTCCAAGTTGGAGATATGGTTTTATTGAAAGTATCACCCTAGAAGGGTGTGGCACGCTTCGGAAAGCGTGGGAAGTTAAATCCGCGCTACATCGGTCCTTTCAGAATTCTGGAAAGAATAGGACTAGTAGCATACAAGTTGGACCTACCCGCTGAACCCCATTCAGCTCACGATACATTTCATGTATCCAACCTGAAGAAAAGTCCAATTCGAGATACCATTGCCATTACCACCGACGAGATTCACGTTGACGACACGCTCCACTTCACAGAAGAACCTGTTGAGGTCACGGATTGGAAAATAAACAAGACCCGCCGGAGCAGTGTCAAGCTCGTCAAAATTCGTTGGAATGCCAGGCATGGTCCTGAATACACCTGGGAACGTGAGGACCGAATGAAAGAGAAGTACCCCCACTTACTTCCTAAGAACCCTGCATCTAGTAGCAGAACTTAAAATTTCGGGACGAAATTTATTTAACGGGGGGAGAATGTGACAACCCTCACTAAACCAGGTATCCGTACGACTTAATTAATGATTAATTATTGCTTAATTACTGTGCTTGTTTGAACTAGCTGATAAACTGCTACTTGATTACTGATACATGTACTTACTTGCATCATACTCTACTTATCGTCACTACATTATTTACATACTGAACCTTAGTGACAAACATGATGCACAAAAAGCACAGTAGCACAATAGCGGATAACCTATTGAACATGCTGATAAAGCCAGCATCAGGCAAACACTGCCTCTAAGGCCTGTATAAGCCAGAAATATTTTGCTACACTGGTGGTGAGTGTAGGGATACAAGGATTGTAAAACTGCGTCTCTAGGAATAAGATACCATGACTGGATGTGCCTAAAACGTACTCTAAGTACAAAAATTCAGCACTTTACATAACAATTCAGCTTTTAGCTAACTAATAAAGTGCCAAAACATGAGAAAAACATTACTAGACACTTTCCAAAGTGTCAGAAATGAGTTGTGTCACTAATATAATTATAACGACACTTTAAAGCTTTGTTAAACGCTTTAACGGATTACTATCCAACCGAACAACCGGACTTTACCCGGAACCTGAAAATATTGTTATTTCATTATTCATCTTTTTTCTGAGCCAGTTAGGGTCCCTGGGTACCCTAACACCCGCCATAAAGCACAATACATTAGTAACCGGGTTAATCCCTAAACTAACTTAGTTTAACCTAACTAATAACTAAAGACTAGTTGGGAATGAACTAGTACCCCCCCCCCTTTTAGGAACCGTCCCCATCTAGGGGACATACATGGTACAATTGTGATTATTTTATTCATCCATGCATGATATCTAGAGGACACTTGATCCAAAGGTTAATTACCCTAAAACTTTGTCTATAAGTTCCTCACTAAACCCACCATAACATAATCACTTTCACAAATCAACACAAGAACACACATCTCTCTCTCTCTCTCTTGCTCTACAACTTACGGCCAAGCACCCCCATATACACCCATCCATTTTCGATTTTGTTCTTCACATTTCAAGAACATACAAGTGTCAAGGATCACGTATTAGGAAGCTTGGTGCAAACGGAAGGCGAAGGACCTCTTTATCTTGCTTTTATCCACGCGTTTTTCGCATAGATTCTTCCCTAGCCTCGAGCTAGTGGTATGTTGCTTAAATCACCTTCTTGAACTATTTTAAAGTGGGTAATATGATTTGTGACGGTTAAAACTCGAAATCTTACAAGTTGAAGCTTAAAAGTCTACTAAAAACACTAAAAATGGTGGATAAAAGCTTATAAGTTGTGTAAATGTTGTAGTGTTTGAATTGTGTGATTATTTGGACACGATCTATGTTGTGGTAGCTCGGATCGTCATTTAACCCGGGTTGGTCACGATCTTGGATCATGACATAAGGTTGTTTTGGAAGTAACAAGGGTTAAAGGGCGAAACTCTACCACACACATATCATGAACTTGTGTAAAAGTGTTTTAATTTGTACAATAGTGTTTAAAACTAGCAGATCTACGTATCTGCAAGTGGTATTTTCAAAGGACCAAGCGTTAAAGAAATTATGCTTTCTAAAAATGGATCTTACACTAACAAGAATGGTTTTTAGAACACACAAGTGTGTAAACACTTGTGTAACACAAAGTTTCGACGAAATAACTATTTTTGTAAAAGTTGACGAGAAGTTGTAAAGACGGAACTTCCATAAAAACGAGGTTTTCACAGAATCGGATTCTTTTATATAAAGATCCACTAAAAGTAATGAGGTTTACTTCATACTTTGGATAAATCACAAGTTCATGAAGTTTATGCGATTTATATACATATTTTGACTAGTTTGTGATTTGAACATTGTTTTGGTTGATTGAGAAAATTATTGGTTGATTTGTAAAAGAAAATGATACGCTTGAAAGCGTGGCCACCTCCAGTTACAGAGGAAACTCTGGCGAAATTTTTCCAAAAACCTAACACTTAGAAATATTTTCACTATAAGTGTTAGAAATACATTTTGACTTGTTTTCAAAATATAAGTTTCGTCACGACTATATTTACAAAACATCGAAGGTGGGATTTTCACAAAATAAAACGTGATACATAAATATATTTAGTATATATTTTTCACAACATCACTTGTATAAGTGTTTATGATCATTTTGTGAACTACGTAAATATTATTTTTAGAGTAAAAATAATATTACTAAGTATTATTCTGGGAAATCACATGTATGAAAATATAATATTTTTGAGAAGAATATTTATATTTTGGAGTTGGAAATAAAATATATTAAGTGAGACTTAATAGTGAAATCTGAATGTTACGAGCACACATGTACTAATTCCCCCCATCCTTGGGAATGAAAATAACTACCAAGTATACAGAACGTAAACACGAAATAGTTGCCTAACTATTTCCCCAAAAACTTAAACCATAAAGCTAAGGCACGGCCATCCGTCTAATAGAGTTAGCACGTGTAGGTCGTCATACAGCTGATCAATTTGGAGGCATACTTGGTAGAGACGCACCACAGTGAGTTCATGTCCCCCTTTTCTCTTAACTGTTTTCAGTTTTTAACTGCGGGGGTGAAATACATGTTACTATGATTACGAATGTTTCTTACATGGTATGGTCAGCTAAGGAAGGAACTGTTAGGTTATGTGATTGGGTAGGTGAAACCTTAAGAACATTAGTCCTCGTAGTACGATCGAGGGATACGAGTGATAGGCCTATTTGAGCATAACAAACACCACCCATGCGCCCGCAGGTTGGACCATGTGGTGACCTTGTCTTAACACCACCCATGCGCCCGCAGGTTGGACCATGTGGTGACCCCGTCTTAACACCACCCATGCGCCCGCAGGTTGGACCATGTGGTGACTTTGTCGTAACACCACCCATGCGCCCGCAGGTTGGACCATGTGGTGACCTTGTCCTATCCCCTCCCATGCGCCCGCAGGTTGGACCATGTGGATACACAATAACTGATATGTTTCCTTATTTGCTTTCATACCAGAGTTTACAAAACATTCATACTTGCAATGATTACAAAGGTTTATTCGCGCGCACATACTAAACACATGAACTCGCTCAACATTATTGTTGATTTTTCAACTTACATGTATTTCAGGGAATTAAAGGATCTGGCGCGGTATGACACGTTTTCCCGCTGCACTAGTTACGAGGTCATCCGGGTTTGGGGAATGTGACTCTTTCCTAGACAAGTCACAATCCTTAAACTGTGTTTATGTCATGTTGATGTTTGTGATTGTTAAGACAATGTTGTTGTATTTGGTTTTCAAAACTTAATTAAATGGATGATCTTGCATGGTTTTATTTCATATAGCTTTGTTATGGTTAAGCTATGGTATTAAGAAGTCACACCAAATTAACCACGCTTCCGCAAAGCCAGGGTGTGACAAGAACGATAATCAAAACAATGTTAGGCCAGTTTGCACGTATAAACACTTTGTGGAGTGCAAACCAATGGAGTTTAATGGAACTAAAGGACCGAACGAGTTGGTGAAATGGATCGAGAAGTCGGAATCGGTCCTTAACATAAGTAATTGTCCGGATAACTGTGCGGTAAAGTATACAGCTTGCACTTTTACCGACCACGCTTTGAACTGGTGGAATGCTATTGTGCAATCTCGCGGGCTGGATGCAATTAATGCTATGACTTGGGATGATCTGAAGATACTAATGAGAGAAAGGTTCTGCCCAATCCACGAAATTCAGAAACTCGAGCATGAGTTTTGGAACCTGCAGATGCAAGGTGCGGATCATGCAGGTTACACCAATCGTTTCAATGAACTGGCACGCATACTTCCAGATATGGTTCGACCGGAGTCCAAGAGGATCCAGAGGTATATCTGGGGACTGGCCCCGGAAGTAAGGAGTATCATTAATTCGGTGGAGCACCTGACCATGCATGGAGTGGTAGCTAGGTTGGGCACGGTTACGTACGACATGGTTAGACGCAAGATTCAAACAATGCCGGGAGAGCCGACAGGAATTAAGTGAGAGGCCCCGGAAAGTAGTCGAGCGGGGCAGCGATACCGAAGAGGGGGAGAGCCACTAGTCAAAGCTACGCCATGACTACACCAACGGGAAACTCTGGTGGCTATAAAGGAACGACCCCAAAGTGCAACAAGTGCGCTTTTCACCACGTGGGTGCATACCGAGCAGTGAAATGCTCAAGATGTCATAGAGGTGGGCATTATGCCCAAAACTGTAGAGCACCCATGGAACTGAATCCCAAAGCAATTCGTTTTCAAACTCTAAGGCCTCAACCTCTGCAACAGCAACCTCAACTTCCTGCGCAGCAGGTTACTTATCCCCGTGCATGCTATGGATGCGGCAGCACGGAGCACTTCGTAGGAAACTGCCCAAAGCTTGCTCAGCTGTCAGCAAGAAAGAATACGCAGGGCCAAGCTTCTACATCAAATGCAGCGCGAGGTCGTGCCTTTATACTTGGGTCTGGTGACGCACGCCAGGATCCAAATGTGGTCTCAGGTACGTTCCTCGTTTTCGATCAGTTTTCTTCAGTATTATTTGATACGGGCGCGGATAGGAGTTATGTTTCTACTACATTTTTGCCATTGTTGAATATGCCGGCTATTGAATTAACAAGTCCTTACCACATAGAACTTGCTAATGGTAACCCTATAACTAGTCACCAAATCATTCGTGATTGTCCTTTAATTCTTAACGACCACCAATTCCTTATTGACCTACTACCGGTAGAGCTCGGAAGTTTCGATATAGTAGTGGGAATGGACTGGTTGTCCAAGTACAAGGCGGAGATTGTATGCGAGAAAAAGATTGTTAGGATCCCTTTTCCAAATGATGAAGTTATTATGGTACAGGGAGAGAAGTCTGGTACCATATTAAACCTTATATCCCACCTTAAAGTGTTGAAACGTATACGTCAAGGATGTGTTGTGTTATTAGCAAATGTAATGACGCCCAAACCAGAAGAGCAACGTATTAAGGATATTCTAGTAGTGTGTGATTACCTAGACGTGTTTCCTGATGAATTGCCCGGATTGCCACCCAATCGGCAAGTCGAGTTCCGTATCAACTTAATACCGGGAGCAGCTCCAATTGCAAAAGCACCTTACCGTTTAGCACCTTCATAGATGCAAGAACTATCCTCTTAGTTACAAGAACTGCTAGACCGAGGTTTTATCCATCCCAGTTATTCACCTTGGGGAGCACCAGTGTTATTTGTGAAGAAAAAGGATGGAAGCTTTCGGATGTGTATTGACTACCGGGAGCTGAACAAGGTTACCATAAAGAATCGATATCCTCTTCCGCGAATCGATGATTTATTTGATCAGTTGCAAGGAGCATGTTACTTTTCCAAAATCGATCTTAGATCCGGTTATCATCAAGTGAAAGTTTAAGAGGAAGATATCCCTAAAACAGCCTTTCGAACTCGGTACGGTCACTATGAGTTTCTGGTTATGCCCTTTGGGTTAACCAACGCACCCGCGGTATTTATGGACCTCATGAACCGAGTTTGTAAACCATATTTAGATAAATTCGTCATAGTCTTTATTGACGATATTTTGATCTATTCCAAGAGTAAAAAGGAACACGGGCACCATCTACGAGCCATACTAGAGATATTGAGGAAAGAGAAGTTGTACGCCAAGCTTTCAAAGTGTGACTTCTGGTTACAAGCGGTGCAATTTTTAGGACATGTGGTAGATCAACAAGGGATTCATGTTGACCCTAGTAAGATCGAAGCTATTAAGAATTGGCAAGCGCCTAAATCTCCGAAGGAGATACGCCAATTCTTGGGACTAGCAGGATATTACCGGCGGTTCATCGAAAATTTCTCTAGTATTGCCCAATCCTTAACTGCCTTGACACAGAAAGATCGAAAGTACGAATGGGGCGAAGAACAAGAAACAGCTTTTCAGCTGATTAAACAAAAGTTATGTGAAGCTCCAATCCTGTCGTTCCCCGAAGGCAACGATGATTTCGTCGTATATTGTGACGCATCTCGACAAGGGCTCGGATGTGTCCTAATGCAAAGAAACAAGGTCATTGCTTACACGTCTTGACAGCTAAAAGTACATGAAAAGAATCAAACGACGCATGATTTAGAGCTGGGCGCAGTGATTTTTGCACTTAAGATCTGGAGGCATTACTAGTACGGCACGAAATGTACAATTTATACAGATCATAAGAGCCTCCAGCATATATTCGATCAAAAGGAGCTAAATATGAGGCAACGCAGATGAGTGGAACTATTGAACGATTATGATTGTGAACTAAAATACCATCCAGGTAAGGCTAACGTAGTAGCCGATGCCTTGAGTAGAAAAGACCGAGTAAAGCCACTCAGAGTGCGAGCTCTTGGGATGATTGTTCAAACCAGTCTTAAGGAGCAGATTCGTAATGCTCAAATGGAAGCTTTGGAGGAAGGCCAACTAAATAGCGAAAACTTACACGGAAATGAAGGGAATTTTGTGAGGAAACCGGATTAAGTGTTGTATTTCAAAAATAGGGTATGGATTCCTACTCTCCATGACCTACGCCAACTGGTTATGGATGAGGCTCATAAATCTAAGTACTCTATTCACCCCTATACAGACAAGATGTACCACGACCTTAAGGAATTTTATTGGTGGCCATGTATGAAAAAGGACGTAGCAGAGTACGTGAGCAAATGCTTGACTTGTGCCCGAGTTAAGGCAGAATACCAGAAACCCTCGGGAATGTTACAGCAACCCGAAATACCTCAATGGAAATGGGAGCAAATCACGATGGATTTCGTGACCCACCTTCTAAAAACACCCCGAGGTCATGATGCGATTTGGGTAGTAGTAGATAGACTAACCAAATCAGCGTACTTTATTCCGATTCGTACTACCTACAACACCGAGAAGTTGGCCGAGATCTACACAAATGAAATTGTGGCTAGACACGTGAAAGGATCGTGTTCGCGACCTAAACGAGTCGGATCAGAGGAATTCCATCAAATACAGGTGCGGAAAACAAGTATTTGACTTGTAAACAGCTGAATCTTCACTTTAACACTGATTTGTATTGATATGAATACAAATACAATCAGTTCTCACACCGGCAGCACCTCGGTATGGAAATTACACAAATGTTACTTATGATTTCGCTTGACCTTGATCTCCTATATATAGGGATTGGGATTTCGCTTCAGCATAACTCAAGCGAAATCTTAACATGTTGATTTCGCTTGAGCTGCTTCAAGCGAAATCCTTTACATACAAATACCTTGAAGCGAAATCTTGTTAACTCTCTCTAATTCTCTCGTTTTACGTGCCCTGATCTATTCTAACTAGTAAGACTCGATACAAGACGAAGTCGACAGATGTAGTGCACCAACAGACTCCCCCTCAGATGTTGACGAGTCGAATATCGAGTCACAACAATTCTGTGTCTTCACATCTTCAGTCTTGATTAGTCTCTGGGCTTTTCCTTCTCTCAATCTTCAGACTCCCCTTCTCGATTTACTGGCATTCTTTTGTTCTTCAGTAACATCTACAGGATTGTTGTCTAATCTACACAGGCTTTCAGAATTGATTTTCAGGATCGAAACTTGGCTACCTGCACAATCTTAACCCAGATATAAATTTTCTAATTTTATCACAAATCAAATACCTGTGCACCAACAGATATAATTACAACATCTCAGGCTCTCTCTCAAATATCTATGATGAACCACTTGAAGAAGATTAGATTTAACGAAAACAATTAGATTTACACAAACACTCCCCCTCAAATACTGCTCATCATGTTTAGCACTTAGAATTTTGAAAATCAGTTTTCCAACATCAGTTGTCGAAAATCTTTTTGATTTTTTTCAAAAATTATGCTAAAACACACAAAATCTTTTTGGATTTTCTGAGAGACTAAAAAACAGAAATAAAATATTTACAGATAATATTTTTGTGAGCTTGTGCAAGAGGATCATATCAGTTTCTAAGACAAATCACCAACATCGTTAAGCTTCATTTCATTTTAAGTTCTAAACAATTCACCTAGATTGTCAGTATATTGATCCACTTAAATTTTCACACAAAGTTCAATTGATTCGAGATATGAGATTAATGTTTTAAGCTCTTTAACTTATTCGTGTGTCCCACTACTTGAATATACTCCCGTATCCAGATCCCAATATTCAATCTTACAGGTGAGTATACCACAGATGATATCTGTCAGGGGAATAAATTAGAGTACGAGGGCCGTGAGAGCTCAGGTCGATCTTTCGATACGCAAAGAGATGACGGCTTCGACTTTTGGTGTGTCCCCTTTAGAGGATCTTTTGCATTACAACAGCAGCGACTATCAATTTTATTGTTTCATCAGCTTGCTGAGGGCGATGCTATGTTTCAAGCATTTGCAGAAAGCATTATCCGGGGACTAGGTCAGAAATTTCTTTCAGCAGAAGTCCCGGGATAATACCCCAGATATCACTGAGCATAAAGACCTAGTATCTCAGAATAAGGGACCTTTCAAACAAGATTTCAGGGGTTACCTATATATCCAAGTTTGTGTTAACCCACAGAACAAGCAAGTTTGAAATTTAAGTTTATATCTCGTCACAATTTACTAAATGTGCAAAAACCTACTGACATATCCACAGTAAGATTGTTTATCACATTTTATCTTTTCATTTCTTTAGCATGTCGTGACAGTCCACTGATGTACTATCATTTCCTCTATATGCAACAAAAACTCATTTTTGAATTTTATCATGTTTTTGTCTTTTTCAAATTTTCAAATGTTAAATGTTTTTGGATTTTCTGAAAAATTTTACTCCCCCTAAAATGCAAACACATTTTAGAAAATTTGAAAATAAACTGTACAATAAAATGACAACCGACATCAAATCACCTCAATTCGCCATCCACCTGGCATAAACAATCAGAACTCCCCCTTACACAAAACTATTTTCTCATAATGATTTCAAAACACTTAAATTTGTTTTAACCAAAATGATTTTTCCGGAAAATAAGTTTTTATGATATAATCATTTAAAGATTCGGGGTATGGTTCATCACATTGTCTATTCGAAATACCAATTGTAAGTATGGTCCAATCAAGTTCAACTTAATGACCTTGGTTAACCTTTTTCATGTATGCACCTACTATACCAAATGTAAGAATTACCACATGAAGAACACAATATCACTTGTAGGAATGTTACGTCTACATCATCATTTTACCAATCAGAATGCCGATTCCTGCTTCGCTCTTACCAACCTGGAAGCTCCGGCGAGTCACAGTTATCCTGTAAACATCCAAACACTATCAAAAACTTTCAAAAAAACTTCAAACATTAGAAAAATGCCGATTCCTGATCCACGATATAAACTTGGGATCTCCGGCAAAGTCCTAAGACTTCAAGGGAAACATACTTCCATCCAAGTCTTCTCAGACTTGATGGCTTTCAGTTCTTGCACAGTAGGGTTGTAAGTTGCCTTTTTAGTTGCATAAAATTCTTTAACCCCCTTAACTTTCCCATTCAACATTTTCCCAAAAATTTTCTTAACACTTCCATTGAATGTTTTCTCGACATCAAACTTAGTTTTCTCTGTGTAAAACTGATTCGAGATATCAACCTTACCAACTTTCTGTTTAACTTCTTCAAATTTCAGTGATGGAAACTCATCATCATTCACTGAAATTTTCACCTCAACCTGTGGCTCTTCTGGCTTTGTGGAACCAGATTCATCACAGACTTTCTCATCATCTTTCTTAACAACCCACACTTGGTTGTCTTTTGCATTCTTTTTGTAAAAATTCTTTTTAGAACATTCACCAACCTCATAAGTTGAGTTTTCAAAAATTTTAAATTTTTCAATTGGTGGTTCAACATCAACAACTTTCTCTTTCAATTTATGAGAAACTCCCTGTTTTGTTTTGGCATTTTTCTGACAGTTCCATGCAATGTGACCAGTTTCATTGCACTTGTAACAGGTACGAGTCTCTCTTTGATAAAACAATTCAGTTCCATTCTTCTTCTTTTCAGCAAGAAACTCTTGATTTGACTGTCTCCAGAATGGTTTCTTTTGTTCCTCTTCTGCACTTCCACCTGACACAAATTCTGTTTTTGTTTTAGTATTTTTCAAATTTTTATGATTTTCTGGTGGAATAAATCCTAATCCTTTCTTTTTGTAGCTACGATTTTGGTTAGATTTCTTTTGAAAACCAGAACCAAAATTGTAACCCTTTTTCTTGTTTAGACGTTGTTGCACTCTTGAGGTGTAAGGTCTTTGATTTTTAGAAAGATTAATATCTTTTATTTCAGAAATGTTGATTTCTGTTAGTTTGAAAACCTTTTTAATCATTTCAGTTTTAACACCTCTTATTGGAAATTCTTTGTCATAATATAATTTGTCCGAATCATTTAAAGTGTATGCAACTTCAAATGTTTCATCATCCAAATTTGCTTTTGATAACAAAAATTCTTTACTATAAGACCGTTTAACCGACGACTTGGAATTTTTGACCGACGAACTTGAACTTTTGACTGACGAACTTGAACACCCAGACTCGGACTTTGACTCAGACTCCTCCTCAGTATCCAACACCTGATCGACTACCTTTTTGATTAACTCAGACTCATGATCAGTATCGGATGAGGTAAATGTGACATCAATGTTATCTGGTAAAACGTCAGTTGTGTCGGTTTTTAGCTTTATATTGACTGCTTTTTCAAGTTGCTCCTCGTTCGGTTTTCTAGGAGAATACCCTTCCCAAATTGGAGGCGGACACTTGTTATATCTAACAGTCGGTTTCTTACCACTATCTTTCTTTTCCTTCTTTGGCTTCTCATCTTGAAAAGCTTCCATACCTGCAACAGTTGGGTAAATACGATCAATGAGATAATCAGAACTAGAATAACTTTGTAATAGACGTCTAATTCTCTCATTCTCAATTTTTTCTGTCTCCAACTCTTGCTTCCATTTAGCACTTTCTTCGATGTAAAAATTAATTGCTTTCTGCTTTGTCATCATCACAGCATTCATCATCGTAAGAGCTTGTTCTCTTTCTGAATTTGTCTTTTGGAGACCAGTTACTGTTTTGTTCAAGACATCATAAGATTCTTTCACATAGTTAAGATTGAACAGCAACAACTCCTTCTTCTTCTCATATTCAGCAATGATATCGTCTTTTGCTGCACAACCCTTGCATGCTTCCAAACACTTCTCGCAAGGCTTTACAACTTCAACAATCTTCTCAACTTCGATTGTTTTAACTATCTCAATCACTTTTTCTACTTCAATCACCTTTTCTTCTTCTTTTTCAACCTCGGTAATCTTCTTAACAACACTTTCAACATTCTGAACATCACCATCAGATTCAGTTTGTTGTTCTTTAGCAGCTCTTTTCTCCTTTAGTTTCTCTACTCGATCTGCAAAATAGAAATGAAAACTTTCAGGAGAAAGATGAGATTTGGCAACATTAACATATTTTTCCTCCTCATCATCACTACTGCTATCAACTGGTGTTTGATCAAACTCTACTTCCTTTTCTGAAGTAACAACATTTTGAACACTCTCATCTGAACTTTGTAAACTTTCATCTAAATCTTCTGAAATTTCTCCAGATATCTCTGAAAATTTATCAGTACTATCTGACTCTTCATCTGTTGACACAGACTTTTCATCTTCACTTTTCACATTCTCCCCGATAGATCTCATCCAAGTAGCAAACAAATCTGGCTCTCGGATGATCTTGGCAATGAAAGCTTTGAAATCACCCTTTTCATCAACAAACATATCCCAGCTGAAGCCTTCAGGTAGTCTCTCATCATCTTGATCAACTATGCATGCTTTCCTATCAGAAGATATGTAATTTTTCCAGTTGAAGTCTACCAAACATCCTCTTTTTGAATCCTCAATCTTCCTACCATGAGCCATCTGTGAATCTTGTGATTGACCAACCTGCTGATAAATGGCTTTCCGGTAGTAATCGTCTTTTCCGAATGGATTCTGAGCACCACTAGCTTCCCTGTTCTTGCACTCCCGCTTGAAATGACCTTTTTCCCTGCATCTGAAACAAGTAACTTTAGATTTATCAAAACCTAAAGTAGATACACAAGCATCAAGAAAGTCATTTCTCCCGGTAATTGTCTTAAACTTTTCAGCACGTCTAAGAACACTAGCAAGACACCATTTGATATCCATCAGTTCCATCTCTTCGGCATCTATCTGATCGTAATCCTCCTTTGTGAGCATAGGATTTCCGATTCGACCAGCCACTAGACCTTCATATGAGATAAGCACGGAACCAAGTAATGCCATATGATCTTTCGCAACCTCCTCAGAAAAACTTTGTCCATCTGGAAGATTCAAGGCAATATTGCATTGTATCACACAACCATTTCCCATCTTTGTGCTTTGAGACTGAAAGCTTTCTGATGAAGTCTTTGGATTGACACTTGGATATGATGAGAATCCACTGCTGCTTTTGTTTGAACTTTGATCAATCTTTTCTGTAGAATCCCCAACACTATACGCAGTCTGGATTTTCGGACTTCTCTCAACTTCTGAAACCGGAACACTACCTTTGTAATACATTTTTACATCCTGTTGACCACTTGGACTGTTCATCCTCGCGATCTTTTGCTGCTCCAGATCCTGACCCTCAATCTTTTCAATAAATTCACCAATTGATAACCCATCATAAACTCCTGTGTTTTTCAAGATCATCAAATAAGTTCCCCACTCTTTTTGCGGTAACGCATCAGCTAATTTGTCTACCCACTCTTCAGATTCCTTTTTTATACTAAGCATTGACATAGATCGCACCAAGTGGCAGTATCTTTCAATTAGCTTCTTTGTATCTTCTCCGGGCAAACTTGTAAACAAATCAAATTCTTTCTTGAGCAGTGCCTTCTTGCTTTTAATCATTTTCTCGCTACCCTCAAATTTGACTTTAAGTGCATCCCAGATTGACTTTGCAGTTTTGTCATGCTGTAGCAGAATGAAAATATCTTCTTTGATAGCTTGTTGAAGCAGACTGATCATCATCTTTTCAGATCTATACATATCACGTTCTTCATTACTAAATTCATGTATTTTTTTATCAACTTTCATATCAGTCTGTGGTAAAACATATTTCTTCAAAATACATTCCCATGATCTCAGATGGTTAGCCTGAACCCAGTTCTCGAATCTATCTTTCCACCCGTAATATTCTTCAATACTCATCAATTTCGGGGGCTTTTGGGTGGTTCCCGTCTCGTTTTCCAGATTCATATTCTGAGCAATAGAAGATGAACTCGACGATGTTGCAAACGCATTGTAAAACTCGTTATCCATGTTTCAGTCACTTTCAAGCGAAATACTAGCTTTCAAGCGAAATTGTTTGTCAAGCTGGTTGAAGCGAAATCCTGAAGCGAAAACCTTGAAGCGAAATCGTTCAAGCGAAAACGTTCTGAAACAACTTCTCTGAAGCGAAAGTCTTGAAGCGAAATCCTTGAATCTGTTTGAAGCGAAATGTAAAGTCTCGCTTGAAGTTTCAAGCGAAATCGTCCAACTGAAACTATGTTTTTCAAGCGAAATCCATTCGGATATCAATTTTGATCACTTTTAGGTCGAATTTGGCTGTGAAACTTTCAAGGGTTTGTTATCATGTACTTTTACACAATCCGTGAGAATTTTATCAGGTTTTGACCGTGAACAGTTTCTGAACTATCAAAAGAAAGTGTAGAAATAAGAGAATGTGAAGAATTTCGGCTGATATCTGCAGAACTCCTCCTCCTGAGCTCTGATACCAATTGTAAGGATCGTGTTCGCGACCTAAACGAGTCGGATCAGAGGAATTCCATCAAATACAGGTGCGGAAAACAAGTATTTGACTTGTAAACAGCTGAATCTTCACTTTAACACTGATTTGTTTTGATATGAATACAAATACAATCAGTTCTCACACCGGCAGCACCTCGGTATGGAAATTACACAAATGTTACTTATGATTTCGCTTGACCTTGATCTCCTATATATAGGGATTGGGATTTCGCTTCAGCATAACTCAAGCGAAATCTTAACATGTTGATTTCGCTTGAGCTGCTTCAAGCGAAATCCTTTACATACAAATACCTTGAAGCGAAATCTTGTTAACTCTCTCTAATTCTCTCGTTTTACGTGCCCTGATCTATTCTAACTAGTAAGACTCGATACAAGACGAAGTCGACAGATGTAGTGCACCAACAGACTCCCCCTCAGATGTTGACGAGTCGACTATCGAGTCACAACAATTCTGTGTCTTCACATCTTCAGTCTTGATCAGTCTCTGGGCTTTTCCTTCTCTCAATTTTCAGACTCCCCTTCTCAATTTTCAGTCTGAAGCGAAAGTCTTGAAGCGAAATCCTTGAATCTGTTTGAAGCGAAATGTAAAGTCTCGCTTGAAGTTTCAAGCGAAATCGTCCAACTGAAACTATGTTTTTCAAGCGAAATCCATTCGGATATCAATTTTGATCACTTTTAGGTCGAATTTGGCTGTGAAACTTTCAAGGGTTTGTTATCATGTACTTTTACACAATCCGTGAGAATTTTATCAGGTTTTGACCGTGAACAGTTTCTGAACTATCAAAAGAAAGTGTAGAAATAAGAGAATGTGAAGAATTTCGGCTGATATCTGCAGAACTCCTCCTCCTGAGCTCTGATACCAATTGAAAGGATCGTGTTCGCGACCTAAACGAGTCGGATCAGAGGAATTCCATCAAATACAGGTGCGGAAAACAAGTATTTGACTTGTAAACAGCTGAATCTTCACTTTAACACTGATTTGTTTTGATATGAATACAAATACAATCAGTTCTCACACCGGCAGCACCTCGGTATGGAAATTACACAAATGTTACTTATGATTTCGCTTGACCTTGATCTCCTATATATAGGGATTGGGATTTCGCTTCAGCATAACTCAAGCGAAATCTTAACATGTTGATTTCGCTTGAGCTGCTTCAAGCGAAATCCTTTACATACAAATACCTTGAAGCGAAATCTTGTTAACTCTCTCTAATTCTCTCGTTTTACGTGCCCTGATCTATTCTAACTAGTAAGACTCGATACAAGACGAAGTCGACAGATGTAGTGCACCAACAACACGGGGTACCAGTTGCAATCATTTCAGACCGTGATAGTCATTTCACTTCACACTATTGGCAACAGTTACAAGAAGCTTTGGGGTCTACAATAGACCTGAGTACTGCTTACCATCCACAAACCGACGACCAATCAGAACGAACTATTCAGACCTTAGAGGATCTGCTTCGTGCTTGCACCCTAGACTTTGGAGGAAGTTGGGATAAGCACCTTCCCCTCATTGAATTCTCTTACAATAACAGCTGTCATAGTAGCATACAAGTTGCACCGTACGAAGCACTATATGGCCGGAAGTGCAGATCGCCACTCTGTTGGGCGGAAGTGGGCGATACTCAACTCACGGGGTCTGAACTAATTCAAGAGACGACAGACAATGTGCATAAGATCCAAAGTAGACTGAAAGCGGCCCGAGATCGGCAGAAAAGTTACACCGATGTTCACAGGAAACCGTTGTCGTTTGAAGTAGGTGACAAAGTACTGTTAAAAGTATCACCGTGGAAAGGAGTGATCAGGTTTGGCAAGACAGGAAAGTTGGCTCCAAGATACATTGGGCCGTATGAAATTATTGCTAAGGTTGGATCTGTAGCGTACCGACTGAAATTACTAGATGAACTGAGCATAATTCACGATGTCTTCCACGTATCCAACTTAAAGAAATGTCTCACGGATGAAGCAGCTATTATTCCGTTAGAAGATGTGCACATTGATGACAAACTCCACTTTGTGGAGGAACCGGTAGAAATAGTAGACGAGAAGACCAAACAACTACGTTACAACAAAATCTCGCAGGTGAAAGCCCGGTGGAACTCAAAGCAAGGACCTGAGTATACCTGGGAATGGAAGGATGAGTTCCGCAGAAAATACCCACATCTCTTCCCTAACTAGACGAATTGAATTTCGGGGACGAAATTTCTAAACCAGGGGAGATTGTGACACCCACAATGAAACCAGGTACACCCTAAACGGTCCAAAACTGTAAAGCACACTTAAAATTTTAATTACGCGAAAACCCTAAAAACATGTGTGACTTATGTGCTTGATTAATTACTATTTGTTATGTCTCGGAGGACCCATGATGTGAAATTGGTATCCTTAGACTTTAAACACGTGTTAAACCGGAGCTTTCCGTTTAACAGTGCACTAAACCTTTGACGTTGATTATTAGGTTATCTGTAGCATTATTTAAGATTCCGAGTTCCAGGAACATCTTAATTTTGTGCCATAGACTGTGACATAAGGTTTGAAGCCAGTCAGAGACCGGGCACGCAAATCGAAGCAGCTGCCCGGTTAGGGAAACGCCTTCGTTTCAGGCATAACATAAGGCAATCAAACGTGCAAGGAACGATCGATCAAGCTTAAAAACATTTAAACCACTCTAATACGAGTCTTTTATGATTAAAACGTAACTGGGTTCGGATTTCAAGACGGTTATGCATGATTTTTAAAACCGAGTCTTTTGACACTAATTACGCGTGAAACGGAGTTCGTCACGCAAATCGAGAACGAACCTAAACACTCAAAGGAGGATAAAAATCATCTTTTATCGCGTATTACGAGGCACGAGGTGGCTTGGGGGGCCCACCCCAAACCGCCACCATCCACCCCCTTAGATATATATTATTTTTTTTCATTTTTCCTTTAATTCTCTCATATAAATCCTCAAGAATTCTGCTTCTTCTTTCAAAAACCCAGCTGATCTTGTCCTAAACACCATCAAATCCAAGGTATTAGCCTTGTTTCTTATAGTTTTAACCATGATTTCTTGATTATACATGATTTACAACCTAAAAACCCTTTTTAATCCTTGAATTTTGAAGGTTTAAACAAGTTTAGGGGCTGAATAAGAACACCATGGGAGTTCCCTGGTGTTATATGGAAGCCATGGTTACAAATCTTTGGAGTTGATACCCTAATCAACACCTATTCGACAAAAATCGCATAACTATTCGATTAACCGAAAAACATTGAATCAAAGATTGATTGATCTAAGTTCTAGCATGTTTGGATTGTACTTGATGTGTAGGTACTGAATATAGCCCACACATACTTCTGGACTCAAGAAAAATACTCGGACTCGCAGGAATCGCTAGGTATATCACCCGAAACTCGAAACTAGCATAGGCAGAATATTGTTTTGGTTATAACTTAATCCTTGATACTTGGATTGAGCTAAAATTTTCTGTGGTGATGAAAGGTAGTGTCAGGAAGGTTCACGTAAAAGTTTAGAATTTTTGGAAATGTTTACGATTTTTGGTGAATTTTTAACTGTTTTAAAAAAAGAATTCTTGAAAAAATACCAAACGGATTCAATAAATCACCAATTTTACAGAGACACTAAAGAAAACATGAGGAATCTTCTGGGAAAATTCGGAGTCCATTGGTTGAGTTTTGATTTGGGTTAAAAATCCGCGTTTTTACGAGTTTTCGGTAGCCGGAAACGCACAGAAACAAAATCAGAAAAATCTTAAAATTTTTGGAGATGTTTCTGGAAATATAAGGGATGTCCAAGAATTTTTTGGGAATTTTTAGATCAATTATGGTAATTAATTTTAATTATGTGGTTAAATATGGTTTTATAAATAATTTATTTAGACAAGTAAAATGCCAAAATAAATTCCCATAAATTTTTCCCATATTCTAAAGATTTTTACTGAGTTATTTAAAAATTTACAGAATTTTATTCAAATTCTAGATTAAATGGAAACTTTTGTTATTAAAAATGAGTTATTTTAAATCAATTTCGACAGTTTACCGTGTAACGAACCTGCCGGAACTGGGAACTGACCCAACCCAACAAATACTATAATTAAAACACGGATAGTATTCCGGGAGATTCCAGGGCAGATTGAACACTCGGGGTGTGTCCAATACCAGTTCGGGAAATCCCCGACGGTGGAAACGGAAACTCAAACTTGGGCAACCTGGACTCCCCAAACACCCAAACCCCCTTAATGAAAAGTTAATCATTCTTAAATAACAACGTGTTGGCACTATTGGTATTCCCGTACCATTATCCGAACATGTTAAACTACTGACATTGGTTGGCACGCGAACTGGTGCCCGGAAGCCAAACTGAAAACTAATACTACCCTGACCTCCATCACCATACCAGTATCATATAGGCTCAATCTGGAGTCAAAATTCCTGACCAAATTCAAGTTATAACCATTACCGACGTAGATACTGACGTGAGCCCATATTTGCATACGTGATTCAAGAAGTTGACTATGTTGCTTGTTTACATCCTATGTGAAACTACGACTTACACTGTGAGTTCCCTTCCCCCACTTTTAAACTGTTTTCCTATTTTCTGGGGTGAATTGCATGTTACAAACTGTGTTAGTTGCTCAAACTGTATGATGTGAATTATCTAACACACGATATTATCCCCGATACAAGTGATTAACGTAAGCCGTGGGCAGTGGATAGTACTATTGGTTTGACAAACCCAGGCCACGCCCGACAGAATGTCGGCAACAAGGTCTGCACTCGTCCGTAACCAGGTTATGTTGTTAGACATAACTACCCGAGGGCATTGAACTTCATGAGTTGCAGGTGGTGCGAGTACGTGTCTGTGTGACACGGTACGATTAGAACAGTCTAGGTTTCACTTGTGACATTCGTGTAATTCCATCTATGAACCGTGATATGTGCAATTAAACATGTTGATACATTTTGAAACGAAACAACCAAACCAGTGGAACTCACTAGCAGCGTATAGCTGACCTTTTCAAAACTAACATGCATTTAAGGTAAAATGAAACAGGAGTGAACATGTGCGTTTGGAAGGATCTAGTAGGCGGACGTAGCATAATAAAAGCTATAATGGCTTGTAGTACCGCTTTTAATATATGGTTTGTAATGTGATAATTAAGACGTTGTAACCGATGCTCCAGTTTTATGTAATGTAATGTTTTAAATTATGAGGAGTGCCATGTGTCTGCCGCACCCCGCAATTGTCTTCCGCTGCGAGTCGGGGTGTGACAAAATCACAGAAGACATTGTGTATCATGCTTTCATGGCTCAAATGCATGATTTCACTCCTACTCCCACTGAGGTATGTGTAGATGATTATTGATGTACTGATGCTTGTAGAGAAAAGGTAAGTGGTTACAAAGAACATGCCAATTCTTTCATTATGCAACTTCAGTTATCCAAATCTGATTTATATTAGATCAAAAAAGAAAATTAACGAATACAAGGATATGGTGGAGGCACAAAAACGTGATATCCGATAGTTGCATAAAGATTTGAGTCCAGAGAAATGCAGGCATCTCCATTTTAAAGAGCTTTCTAAAAAATTAACTGTTAAACTTGATTCTCTTAAATCAACTTTTGGAAATACAGAATTTAATTTTAGAAAATTTGACGTTTCTAGTTAAAAAGTTGAGAAAATGATCAACAAACTGTTAAAATACAGTCAAAAGGAAACTAGGAATAAGGGTTTGGGATTTGTGTGCATTCCTCCACCATACAATCATTCCTATACCTCTATTCCTATGACTGAAGAAGAGATTGCTAACACTCCTGACATGGTCTATGGGCGAACTAGAGATGTCAAGGTCGAGCCAGGAAAATCCACGAAAATCAAAATTTCAAAGCGTGATAAAACTGAAATCAAGTTAAACAAACATGTTTTTAATAAAATTTTTGTAAAACCAATTGATATTTCAAAGTAGTCCGAGATGCTAATTTTTGAGAAAAATGCAGTTGTGGATAAACATTTTCAAGTTTTAAGCAATAATGAATCAACTGTTTCTCAAAAACAACTTGAATTGCAAAATCAAAAGAATGAGCCTCAAACAAAATCGACCAGTCTTGAGTTTGCAATGATGAACGATCTGGCTAAGTTCATCAAAGAGTTTGAATCAAGCAAACCAGCTGAATCAATTACTCCATCTGACTCTACATGTGATTCTTTAGAAACAACTATTTGTGAAAATTCAGAATCAGTTGCATCTGCTGAATCTAGTGATATGTCATCTGGAATACTTGAATCAGAACCAACAACAAAAGCTTCTGATCAGCTACAAAATGTTATTGATTCTCATTCTGCTGAACAAAAGGTGTCACTTGAAACTGATAGCTTTAGTGCTGCAGATTCAACTGACACTGTTTGTGAGAAAGCGAAAGTTACTAACCCGGTTACTTCATCTGCAGAACAAGTGATTATAGAAGATTGGGTAGAGGATGAGGTGGATGATGAGCTTGAGTTAAATTCTTTGAAAAATAAAATTCAGTAAAACAATCTTTCAGTTTCTGAAAATTCAAACAATATTTGAATTTATGCGAGTACTTTAACTTGTATGGGCTCTGTTTTTAAGAGCGATGAATGTTTGATTGATTGTCTTGACTCTGTTACTGGTTGTTTAAATTCAATTATTTTGCCAAATAAATCTGATCCATCTAAAAATCTGTTGGTTAAACAAGTTAAACAAGGTGGTCAAAAAAGTATGTTCCACCTAAATCAAAGGCTAAAAATGTGTATGCTGTTGATTTAGATAACAAAATTTTGAAAAGACATGACACCAATAAGTAGGGTAAGGATCAAAGTAAGTCAGCTTCGTCAAGGCCTCAGGGTCCACACAGGTCTTCAAGTTCTGAAAAGGCTGATAGATCTCCAGCGAAGCCACATGTGAAATGATAAATATGCTACACATGTGGCATCGTTAGTCACATAGCAAGAAATTGTATGCATCGTTCAGAAAAACTCAAGGAATGGGAGCATCAGAAGGCTCCAAATGGGAATAACAAACAATCTAAACCTGTGAAGGTTGAAAAACCTAAACCCGTGAAGAGTTTGGATTCCAAGGTGAAGCCTTCTGATGGAGATTGGAATAAGGCGAAACTCTTAAACAAGAATTATCAACTAAAGTCTCTAAAACAGATTTTGCAAAATACAAAAGGTTTAACAAAGAATAAGCAATTGTGGAGACCTAAAATCCCTGTTTAATTTACTCCTTCAGAATCCTCATGTTCTAGTAATAGAACTGCCTGCTCAAATAATAACATGGTTTGGATGAAAATAACATATGTTGATGCAAAGGGTTTACCCAGCACCACTATGTCCTGGGTACCTAAGACTGATTGATCCCGTAACATGTTCATGAACGGCTATGGAGGACTATCATTAGACTTTGGTATATTGATAGTGGCTATTCCAGACATATGACTGGAGACTTGTCCCACCTAAATGACCTTGGGGAATTTAATGGAGGATTTGTTTCTTTTGTGGGAGGTGAGAAGGGTCAGATAACCCGTAGAGGTACTGTAAGGAATGGCGATCTCTGTTCCAAAAATGTTATTTATGTTCCTGAGTTGAAGCATAGCTTACTAAGTGTTTCTCAAATTTGTGACAATGGCTACTTAACTCACTTCACCAACAAGAGTTATCTAATCTTAAAACCAGGAATTGTCATTCCTGAAGATTGGATTTTAATGAAATCTGACTGAAAAGGGAACATTTATGTAATTGATATGAATAAACCACCATCTGAAAGTGTTACTTTTTTATTCTCTAAAATCTCTGAACATAATGCCATTTTGTGGCATTGACGTCTTGGACATGAAAATGTCAAGAATTTGAACCGTCTTGCAAAACTTGGGTTCGTAAGGGATCTACCTGTTAAAGATTTCATAACCATTGAAAAATGTGTTTCTTGCGCAAATGGTAAATGGCATAGAAAACCCCATTTTCCTAAGTTAGTGAATTCTATTGATAGCGTGCTGCAGCTTCTTCACATGGATCTGTTTGGTCCACTGAACGTGCTCAGGATCTCATGAAAGTCTTATTGTTTAGTTATTACTAATGATTTCTCACATTTTACATGGGTTTTCTTATTAGCTAATAAAAGTGAGACTGAAGAGCTTGTAAAACGCTTTATCATTTTTATGGAAAATCAAACCAACAAGAAGGTGAAAGGGATTTGAAGTGACAATGGAACCGAGTTTAAGAATGCTAAGTTGAATTTCTTCTGTGCTCAAAAGGGGAATGCTAGGCAGTACAGTGCTGCAAGAACTCCACAACAAAATTGCAGAGAGAAGGAACATAACTCTTATTGAAGCAACTCGAACTATGTTGTGTGACTCCAAGCTTCCTGTTTTCTTCTGGGATGAGGCCATAAACACCAAATGTTATGTTCAAAACAAGGTTTTGATAACTAAAGCACGTATGAAGATGCCTCATGAAGTTCTGTTTGGCGAAAAAACCTATGTCGGACATTTCCAAGCCTTTGGTTGTCCGTGCACCTTGTTGCATCTGGACGCGACACCAAAGTTTGACGCGAGGGCTGATGAATGTTTTCTTTTTTCTATCAAATATGCTGGTAAAGCTGCGCATGAGAATAACACTACATACAAAGTATACAACAAAACAACAAGGCAAATAATCAAGTCGTTTGATGTGCAGTGGCTTGAAGAAAACAAAACGGATGCTGGAAACGTGCCATTTACTCTTTACAATTATGCATGCCTATTTTGATCATTTAATATTCTTGATAATTTATCTCATGATGTTTCTGCAGATAAAATAGGTACTTCAAATGCTGCTCCTGGTTCCTCCGTTATTATAACCAATGCTGATGAAGAGGGGGATGCTGAAGTTGAGGGGGATGGCACAGCTGCAGCTTCACCTTCAAAAACTATGCCTGATGTGCAAGAAGCTCCAGATCATACAGATTCCCACAACACAAAAGAGGAAGCTTCGAATTCGTCTAATGATGAAGGCTCATTAAATAATCATGATGACTTGTTCTCACATGATTCTATTTCAAATGATTATGTTATGGATAATTCTTTGGAAGAATCTGTGGTTGAACCCCAGAAATTAGCTACAATTGATAATATGACGAATCTCTCATCAACAAGAACAGTTCCAGAATTTGTCATTCTTACTAGCATTCAAAGGAATCACCTGGTGGAGAACGTAATTGGACCAATAGGGGTTGGAGTCTTAACAAGAAGTAAGACAGGAGATATAAACAAATGCATATACTCTTGCTTCATATCACAAATAGAGCCAAAAACTACCCCTATGGCTCTACGAGAACCAAGTTGGGTAGATTCCATATAGGATGAGCTAAATCAGGTTAAGAAATTACAGGTGTGAAGGTTGGTTAAGTTACCTGCAGGAAAGAAATCACTCGGTACAAGATGGGTTTATCGCAACAAGAGAGATGACAGTGGAGTGCTTGTGAGAAATAAAGCAACACTGGTGGTGCAAGGATTAAGAAAAATTGAGGGGCTTGATTATGACGAAGTGTATGCCCCGGTGGCCAGATTTGAAGCTATTCGAATTTTCCTTGCCTATGCATCATTCAAAGGGTTCACAGTTTATCAGATGGATGTGAAGATGATGTTTCTCTACGAAAAGGTGAAAGAGGAAATTTATGTTAATCAGCCGCTAGGTTTCGTTAACCAACGTTATCTAGGGAATGTGTATAGGCTCGACAAGTGTAAAAACCCTCAAAAAGTCCCCACAAACATACGTAATCGAAACCCCAAACGCGCGTGATGAGAACCAGCCCAAAAAAATCGACAAAATCCAGATTTAATCGATGTCGCGATACGTGACGCCAATTGTAGTAAGCCTTCGCCCAACGTGGCACGTCAGTTTTCGCCTGAAGACACGTGTTGCCACGTGGCAAGCCTACGTGGTGACTAAGCACACCTACATCCTAATCTACCCTGTCGCGCTACGCGACGGTGAATTGAGAAGATGGTTGTTCGACGCGACGCCCTTAAATTTTGCCTTTATAATGAGCTGAACCTAGGCATTTTGAATTGCTCAGTTTCAGTTTCTTTCACTCGCTCTATCATTCTAATGTAGAACTCCTAAACCTCGAAACTCTGCTCCGTAGAAAGTGTGTTAACCCTGATCACTGGTACGATACCCTGTTCGATTGATTGAAACCAATCCAATGGATGTTTAAGTGCTGCATGTATATGGCTATACTTTGTCATTCATTGTGGGTTTTATTCTCGTGATTATCGTTAAAAGTTGAGTTAATACACTAATACGAGTTCCATTGTATCTAGAAATTTGAACTTATCACCAGGGGGCTACTAAACCAGAAAACTTAATGCTTAAGTAAACTTAGTGGTTAAGTAAACTTAATAGTTACGTAAACTTAGCGGTTAAGAAAACTTAATAAGTAAGTAAACTTAATAGGTAAGTAAACTTAATCAATAAGAAAACTTAATTAGTAAGAAAACTTCCTGCTAAGAAAGGAATTTGCCTTACCTATAAATAGGAGCTTAGAACTTCATTCTTCCTTACTCATTCCTCTATTCTTCTCTCTATACGTTGGTGTTCTAACCAATAATCACCGATACGATATTCTGTTTGATCGATCCAGGAACCAACTAACGAATGTCAAAGTGCTGTCTGAATAAGACTATACTTTGTTGGCTTACGTTATGGTTCTAATCTCGTGACCATCGTTAGGTTTGATTTGGTTATACACTAATACGTATTCCACTATGTTAAGCTAAATGTTTAACTATCAGAAAACTCCGATCTGTAAACTTACTATCAAACAAGATGTTTAATCATCAGAAGATTCAGAACTATTAAAGTAGATGCTTCGTTATCAGAAGACTTAGAACCAGGAGGCATGTTAAATCAAGACTATATGCTAACAAGGTGAGTCATTCTATTTTTATCAAATGCTTTCAAAATCCCTATTTGTTTTGCAAGTTGTATTTATAGTGATTAAGTTTTTGTATTCTACAATTAATGCCGGTATGTGGGGTTTTGTATACATTACTTGATAAGCTTCACCATTGGACAACGGGTTAGCCAATGTGTGATATGACCATCGTCACAGATCCGGTCCAGTGACAAATACCGATTTGGGGTAATTGATAGATATAAACAAATGCAAAAAACCCTTAATGCTGTAAATTATAACAAGGTGTTTTTTTGTACGAACTGAATGAATTCACCAGTATTTCCTGCTGATCAAATGTTTTTAAAACATGTTTAAGGTGATTACAGTAGATCGGAATACGAGGTGTGATACGGCACCAAAAGGCTTAAAGAAGTGGCTTATTTTTGTCACACCCGGACTTTTGCGGAAACGTATATGTGTGACTTGATCAGTTTTCATTGCATTCGATTATAATAAACAACTACATGACTAAAATAATGATGTTCATCCATTCATAAGTTTAAAACATTACAAAACATAAGTTGTTTAAGTTACAAACCATCATCAGATTCAAGCTCCACAAATAGGACTTGTTTAACAAAGACTAATTTCACGAGGCTTTGCATTCTACATCTCATCAAGGATGGGATACACGAATCAAACCCTCAAAAGTGGATGACATCTAAACTTGAAATTTTACAGCTTGAAAACAACACCAGCGCCAAAGATCCATCTTGTTTCCTGAAATACATGTAATTTTGAAAACATCAACAAAAGTTGAGCGAGTTCATGTGTTTTGTATGAGTTCCAATAAACTTGTAAACATTTAAGAGAATCCTTTGAAATCAGGTATGTAAAGCGTCTATGAACAGATCAATTATTGTTTTGCAAGGACATTAATATGTGTGCAATGGCGTAGGAAGGCTCAAACCTAGCGAATTTTGTACCGATCCACCCGACTGGAACGACATAGTCGCCGCATTCGCCCACTCCCGGACCCATGGGTGGGGCTCGCAACACCCAGATATATAATTATTAGTTAAAATAAGGATATTTTAACTTAAACTATTTCCATCCAAATATTTGAAATATTGTTAAAAATAATATATTTTTAACTTGATTTGTCACGTGTTTCTCAGTTATATATTTTCAAGTATAGGTATACTTGCATTGTTATTTTTGTATTCTCATACTTGTGTATGTTACTTGTATACAGGTATTTGCCAAGTGTTGGTAGTGTATTCCGGTATGTATTTATACGTACATAGGAATACGTATTTCTTGTATTTATTAAGTATTTTTGGTGTGTGTAAGTTGTGATATGTTTTTATTGATATTTTAAGTCCATTTTACACATTAGTCAAGTTTTAAATTTATAAAACACGATATTCTACTAAAACTAAACACACACTTGGGCAAGTGCACCCATCGTGAGCGTAGTATAGCGTTGGTAAGATACCGAGGTCGTCCAAGGACACAAGAGCTTTTAGTACCGGTTTATCCTCAATGTCTAATCAAACTAAAATTTTGATAAAAGGTTTAAACATGAAAAAATAAAAACTAAAAATGCTGAAATAAAATAAAAACAGATAGACAAGATGAATCACTTGGATCCAACTCGCCTTTAATGTATCCTTTGATGATTTCCACACTTTTGCACTTTTTAAGAGATTATCTTAGTTATAGTAGTAGGCCCCTCTTTTGAAGGTGACGTTACCCTCAACCCAGTGGTTTGAGTCAGCAAGGATACAATCCCAAAGGGTCGGAATATTAGAAGATAATTAATTAAGTTATTAATGCGAAAAGTGGTAGGCCCCTCTTTTGAAGGTGACGTTACCCTCGGCTAAGTGGTTTGAGTCAGCAGGGATACAATCCCAAGTAGCCAGTTTAATGTATTAATAGTAGTTTACATATGAGGGGATCAAGCCATTCGCACCCCCGCCACCCAATACCTGTGGGTATTGAAGGAGGTCCTAGTAAGCTTGACCCAGGTCCTTGCAGGATCTATACACTGAACAACGCAAGAACCTTACTAAACCATTCCCTTAACCCCCGACCAGGTAGCCAACATATCTCTATATAGATCGTAGAGATATGAATGGTGTAAATCTTTTACTTTATATAGACAGTAAAGTAATGCCAAGACACCACGGACAAATGATAAATAAGTTTCACCTTCAATATAAGAAACTAGTTATTAAAGTCATTAATACAAAACCAAATAAAAAGTGCAAAAAGATTAAAAATTAAAAGTAATACATTAAAGACTTGTCTTCACCAAGTGATGTAAGAGACTTAGCCATACATGGCCTTTGATTGACAAGAACTCTTACTATCAATCTTGGATCCCGAGACTACTACACACACTCTAAGGTGGATGATGGATGATGGTGGTGGATGTGGGTGTTGTAGTGGTGGTGGAGTAGTGGCAAAGTGGGAGAGAGGTGGTTTGCCAAGGGATGCCTTTGAAGTGAGCCAAGCACCCCTATTTATAGCCTACATAGAAGCCCGGCCATGGCCCCGTGTCCAGCGGACACGCCCCCGTGGCCATCCTTTTCTCTTCCTTCATTAATTGCATTTGTTTGCATAGGGCTCGACACGGTCCGTGTCCAGCGGGCACGACCCCGTGTGTAGAAGCGTGTTTGTACTACCAAGATCTTGCAAGATTCTGCGAATCTTAGCATTGACCATTCCCCGTGCTAAGCTGGGCATGCCCCCGTGGTGGGCGTAGAAGCTTCCACAGCTTTGTCCTTTCTACTGATATCTGACCACGTCCCCGTGCCCAGTGGGCACGGGCCGTGGTCAGCCTTCTGTTTCTTGTTTTTGCTCTTGGAGATGCTATCGAGGGGTCGAGCATGTCACGTTTATTCATTTTCTTTGTATTTATGTTAGTTTTTGTTGTTTATTTGTTCCTTTTGCTCGTTTAAGCTCATTTGGTCCTCTAAATTCAAAAGGAAGAAAAAAGCACACTTTTTCCAACATTAGTACTAAAAAAGGGTTAGTTTTATGCCTCATTTGATGTAATTTATATGTTGCATTTTACACACATTAAATACCACCACACTTGAATCTTTGCTTGTGCTCAAGCAAAACGCTTTATTATGTGGTGTTGGGATTGAACCCTATCAGAGGAACAGATAATGAAAGCCAAAACCGGTTCACCACAGTGGATTCACAATAAGCAGTTGTTTACACTAAGTCTTCTCCCTTGAAAGTGATTATAACAGCTGATGGTCTTATATCCACTGCCCAGATACAACTACTGTTGTTCTTCAAAACTACTGATGAAGCCCAGAAGACTGCTGAGAACTAAGCACTGCTGGTACAATCTACTGATGACAAAGCACTGCCCAATCAAGGACTGATCAACCTTGAGGAAAGCACTGATGTAAAGAGAGAGCAGTAGTTTAGTATGTCATCTGTTTTATGTATAGTCAGTGGTTAAGATTAGCAGTGTTTGTATAAGAACAGTAGATACAGGTTGTTAGGCTGTTAGACGTCGCTTTCATGGTGACGTCAGCTGAGATGTCTCTGTGGTTTGGATTGTCTATAAATGGAACAGTACTCTGTACTGTTACATTTGATCGTCTTGAGTGAGTTCTTCTCCTCAATTCAATCCTTTCATCTTATGCAACCAACCACTGGAGTATCAGGCTGATGGGGAGTTTATTTGTAAGCATGTTTGTAATCATTTGATTTACTTTGTAATCTTTCGACTGATGCAATTCATGTGTTTATCAAATCCATTTCTCTTTATGATTGTGTTTATAAAGTTTGTTGTTTATTTCCGCTGCACTTTACATGTTTTCATATTCATTGATTGTTCAATTTACACAAACAAACACTCTCATAAGAGCCTCCGATCCTAACAATTGGTATCAGAGCCTGGACAGTCAAATTCGATCTAACAATCAATTTTACATAACAGTTCAGCTCAAAATTCATTGATACTAAGGTTGATTGTATTTAGTTGAAAAACAGAGTAACGAATGATCATGCTTAAAGCTGTTGTTCAAATACTCTGTAAAACAACCAAGATGTCATAAGACACACAAATTTCACACAACAAGTGATATCATGCACAAGTCACTCATAGTTTTCAGATCTGAAAACATGTCTATTAAACTATGGTAGCATTTATTCTTAAAATTGATTTCAACTGTTGTTATGAAATTTGTGATGTTCTCAAAATATTATATACTAAAGTATGAACCTCAGATTAACAAAAACCTATGTTCATATAAACATTGGTGTTTTTGCTAATGAAAAAAAGAGGGAAATTAAAACTTTAGTTACAGGATCTCATGTGTTGAAAAACAGGTTGGGAAGCCTGTTGAAAAGGACCAAATCAACTATGTTAAAAACACATTGAGAAAATCAGGTGTTGAAACAGTCCAAATCATATGTAATGTGAGATTTGACATATGCATGTGCAAAATATGGTTAGATCTCTCAAAAACATTACTACAAAGTGATTCTGGATTGAGTATTTCTTCAATAAAGACCTCCCAGTAAGTATTTCATTACTTGTGAATGGGAAGGGTTAAAAAGGGAAGAAGAAAATTCACAAAAACTCAGAAGTGTGTTTATCTCAAAACTTTTGAAGTCAGAAGAAAAGAGTATAAACATAAAACACTTAAGAGTCAAAGATTGGGGTAACAATGGTCATTAAGCAACTATGTGCAATCATTGGTTCAGGAAAGTTCAGGTAACAATAGTATCCCTAGTGAATGAAGTTACAAGAGGACTAGACAAATTTTCAGAATCTTCACATGGTAACAAAGTCCATAGCAGGGTTTTTCAAAAACTTATGTGAACATGTGTCCTCATTTCTGTTGTCAATCAATCAACAAGAAAGTGGTACCAAACAGTGGTCAAAATGGATTTACAATTTCATACCACTGTTGTCAAACCACTGACCATTTTCATAAAACTTGAGAATGATATGATTATGTGTTTTATTGAAAAATATATCAGATCCTTTTGGTGTCGTTTTTAGAAAATCCTTTAATTATTTTTCTAGAAAAGGATTTTCTCAAATAAAGCAGGATATATTATTCTTTATTTTTCTTTAAGAATAATATGTTTTGTACTTTACTGGTTTTTGATAGTAAAAGTTTCAATCTCCTGAAAGGATGTAGAACCGTTATTTTTGTTGGTAATATTATCCTCAAAATGAATCAAAAGGAAATGGTACAAATGTCAAAGTCATGTCAAACTCAAGTTTGTTTTTACACTGTGCAAAAGATTGATTGTTAACAGATTTTAAAATACCGGGGTACTAAACCACTGTCAAAAATTGGTAAAAACTTCAAAATGTGTAATTGACATGTGGCAAAACCTTGAATGGAAATTTCTCAAAACAGTTGCTGATATACCAGTCTTTCAAAACTTTTACCATTTACCCTAACCACTGTTTTGCTCAAACATCTGTTTCCTAAATACTGTCCACTGCTGAAAGTCAGCCACTGATCCTTCATTTTGCTTGGCAAGCACTGATGCTCAAAATCAGTGTCTTATCCACTGATATGCTATCCACTGATAGTAAAAATCATTCACTGTTATCACATTATTACCATTGTAGCCACTGATGCTTGTTTCATCCGTGGCTCTCCAAAACAACTGGTTCTCCATTATTCATCTCTTCATCAGCGGATTGACACGTGGTCAGTTTTTAGTCTTCAGATCTTTTTAACCGCTGCCACATCAGCACTTACTTTTTCCCTAAATCAAACCCTGATCAAAACCCCCAAACAGGGTTTTTACACTGTCGAATTGAATTCCAAAAATTCTCTTCTCAAAGCAGTTTCCAACTTCCATTTCAAATGATTCTTCATCTTTCTTCGTCTTTCCAACCTCCATTTCATCAAAATGATGAAATCAAAGTCAAAATCATCATCTTCGTCCAAAGAGGTCGCTCAAACGGCCGCGAAACCCATTGAAATACCGTACAAATCTCCTCACAACTACTTGGGTCTACTCATAAAACCCACAAACAATCATACCTTCGATTCCATCATCGACACATTATCTGAATCAAAGTACAAAACTTTGTTGATAGCAGATGCTCCCATTTACCAACAGACCCAGAGAGAGTTTTGGAAAAAGGCTACGCTTGAAAAACAAGATGATAAAGTCATAGCCATCAACTCCTCCATACAGGGTAAAGTGATTCAAATTACTCCGCAATCAATCTCAGAAGTCTTTAAACTCAATGATCAGAAAGGTAAAACTTCTTTTGATAAAACCGAGTTGAAAACTGATTTTCTGAAGAGAGGGTATGCAGAACAATCAAAGGTAGATACCTTATAAAAAGGTTACTTTCCTTCTGCACCTAGGTTTTTATTTCACACACTTTTGATGTGTGTTTCAAATAAAACAACAGCTTTTAACGAAATACCATTGAAGATTCAATGTCTGGGTTATGCTATTTTAAATAATGAAAATTACAACTATTCCTGGGAGATCTTTAATGACTTGGTAAAAAATGTTGATAGCAAATCATTATTACTTTTTCCAAGGTTTCTAAGCTATTATTTTAAACAAAAATTTGAAAAAGAAAATGAAAATTTGCTCAAACAAGGTGTTTATTTTCAAATAAAAGGTTTAACACCTGAAACATTCACTAGAATGTTGGCACCTATAAAAACAAAAGCAGAGGTGTCTGAGCAGAATTTAGCAGATACCACTGCTCCTCAGACATCTGCTGCTGAGCCCACTGCTCTAGGTGATCATAGCAGCACAACCACTGCTTTAAAACCCACACATGCCACCACCAAAAAGACCAAAAAGAAATCTTACAAAAAGCCCACCAAACCCAAGAAAAAGGCAACTCTGGAAGATGAGATCCCAGAGCAACTGCCAGTGACAACACAAATGTCACCAAAAACCACTGCTGCTACTTCCTCACAGCAGTTGGTAGAAAGATCTCCATCCTTACCTCAAACTCCTCCTGCATCCTCACAAAAGGATCAGGTTGTAAGCACAGGGACCCCACATTATGAAGCTCTGGATCCAATTGGGTCCATCTTCCTCAGTCCTGATCCCAAGGACATGTCTCTTTCAACACCTTTATCTTCACCCCTCACACTACCACCATCCATATTACCCTTGTTGCATGCAGTTGATATAGCTCAGACACAAACCAGTTCCTCTCTATCACCTATTACTGAGAGTACACTCCAACAAGTGACTGGGTTTGATGCATATACCTCTGCTATCCCAGCAACAATTGAGGAGGTTACACTGCAGGAGTTACAAGTAACTCCTGTCAATAGTTCAGGTGGAGCAGTAACTACAAATGTTGGATCAACAGATCTACATTTGGATAGTTGTTTCATCAGTCAGACTCCCTTGAAGGCAATTTCTTCTATAGCACCTTCGGTAACCACCAGTGAGTTTGTTCTAACCACTGGCAACATCAAAGGGTTTTCAAGTGCTGAAGAAAGAAGTCCCCAGTACCAAGAACAAGGGGCATCAATGGGTGATTTTTGGGACTCAGTTCCTAAGTCACACATTGATACAACCACTGCTGGTGGGGATTCAGATGATCCCATTAACGTGGGTGATGATTCAAAATATCAGGAATTGTCGGGCAGAGTTGAAAAACTTGAAACATCAGTTGCTGAGATAAAGGATATGGTGCAGCAGCTGTTAAACGCTCAAAAAGCACAATCCGCTGCTGTTCCAGCTCAAGCACCTGCACAACCTGCACTTGCTGCAAATGAGTTATGGAACTTATTCCAACCCTTGCTTGAAAGACAAAAACAAATGGATGATCAGCAGCATGCAATACATGTACAAATGCTGACAAACATGGTGGAATCAAGATTCAAAGATACTCAAGCAGACATTAAGGCTATAAAGGCCAACATCCAAAGCACCACTGGAAAAGCTCCATCTACTATCCTTTTCATTTTGCAGATAATGCCAAAAAGGGGGAGAATATCAAGCAGTTGAAGAAAAAGGGAATTGAAGATGGCCTGTATGTTGAACCAGAACAAGGAAAACAGACATCTAAATCTTCCAAAGGCTCCAAACCCCAAATCAAAAAGACTGCTATGACAGCTGATATGCCAGTGGTTTCAAAAACTGATAGCCAAACAGCTGCCTTCTCTACAACACACACCACTTCATCACACATTACCACAACCACTGCCCTACCATCATCATCATTACCTCCTGCTATAAAGCAGAAGACAACAGATGTTACAACATCAGTTGTAATGACAACAGAGGATGAAACACCAGTTGTTTCAATTGCTGTTGATCAACCATCCACCACTGCTCTCATCATTCCTACATCACAGCCAAAATTACCTCCACCCATAAAGCTTCACAAAATAAAAAGAGAAACAACTCAGGCAACTGATGAAAAATATGATCTGTTGCTGCTAAATATCCACTGGAACTAGAAGCTGTGAAAAATGAGATGAAACAATTTTACACAGAGGATGATCCTTCAAAAAGAATATTCCCTTCTCTCATAGGCTTCATAGTCCCAGAAGACATGGATGAATATCTCGAGATGAAAGCAAGACAAGCAAGGATTCGAGCTAAACTCGAATGCAAAGATCAAGGTGATAAAGCCATTTCTGAAAAATTGGAATTTTTACTCACAAAAGTCAAGCTGATGGAAGATTATGCACGAGATCTGAGCAAAGAAAAGGCAGATCAACGAAAAGAGATGAGAAAAGAATATATTGCATATATCATGAAAGAAAAATTCTATCCAGCTGAAGAAAAACAATTTGAAGAATGGCCAATAGTCGCTTTGAAGCATGAAGCAAACAGAATTGAAAAGATTAAAAATGATCCAAGAAAGAAGAAGACAGCTCCTAATTGGAACAAATATAAAAAGCTCATTGCTGATCTTACATCCGAGTATAAAAAGAAAAAAACAGGAGCTGGAGGATGCTAAAGTGGATACTGCTGAAGCCATAGCAAAATGGACAAAGCAGTATACCGATGAGGCTTATGAAAGGCTGAAGAAAAGAAGGATAACAGTCTCAGACACTTCTAACAAGCCAGACTATAACAAGATGGAACAACAGATGGATGCTCTTAAAACACTGCTCACATCAGCAGATAACCTTATCCTTGTGAAAAACCAAGAAAAAGGAAAACTGCTGACCAGTGAAGAAGAAAAAGAAAAGGAAGCTGAGTACTTCACAGAAGCCATCAAGAAAATGGATCTAAAAGAAGAGAGTTCAGTGAGCCTTCAAAACCTTTTCAAAATGGTATTAACCAAACCTGCAGCAGATATCTCAGACATTGAACTAGATCAACAAAAGAGACAAGAACAGATAGACAAAGAAGTTGCAGAAGACATAGCTGCAGCAAATGAAGTCATAGAAAAGGCTTTCAAACAAATGTCTGAAGTTCAAGATACTGCTCTACAATTCTTTACAAGGCCAAATTCTCCAAGCTCACCAGAAAATAAATCTCTCCCAAGAAACCCATTGGGTTTAAAAGTACTAAAGTGGATGTCTGATCAAAAGACCCACGTATTGACCTTGGTCAGATCCAATGGCGAAGTGAAGTATATTTCAAGGAAAGAAGCACTAGGTCTTGGTGTTGAAGATTTGCAGGATCTCCTTGAACTTTCACTATGCAGGGATGAGGATGATCTAAGTTCCAAAGAATTTGAAGAAGAATTTAAAAGACAAGCAAGGGAACTTCTGATGAGAAATAAAAATCCAGGATAATGAAGGGTTTTGACATTATCTGTTCCAGGGGGAGATTGTTGGGATTGAACCCTATCAGAGGAACAGATAATGAAAGCCAAAACCGGTTCACCACAGTGGATGCACAATAAGCAGCTGTTTACGCTAAGTCTTCTCCCTTGAAAGTGATTATAACAGCTGATGGTCTTTTAACCACTGCCTAGATACAACTAATGTTGTTCTTCAAAACTACTGATGAAGCCCAGAAGACTGCTGAGAACTAAGCACTGCTGGTACAATCTACTGATGACAATGCACTGCCCAATCAAAGACTGATCAACCTTGAGGAAAACACTGATGTAAAGAGAGAGCAGTAGTTTAGTATGTCATCTGTTTTATGTATAGTCAGTGGTTAAGATTAACAGTGTTTGTATAAGAACAGTAGATACAGGTTGTTAGGCTGTTAGACGTCGCTTTCATGGTGACGTTAGCTGAGATGTCTCAGTGGTTTGGATTGTCTATAAATGGAACAGTACTCTGTACTGTTACATTTGATCGTCTTGAGTGAGTTCTTCTCCTCAATTCAATACTTTCATCTTGTGCAACCAACCACTGGAGTATCAGGCTGAGGGGGAGTTTATTTGTAAGCATGTTTGTAATCATTTGATTTACTTTGTAATCTTTCGACTGATGCAATTCATGTGTTTATCAAATCCATTTCTCTTTATGATTGTGTTTATAAAGTTTGTTGTTCATTTCCGCTGCACTTTACATGTTTTCATATTCATTGATTGTTCAATTTACACAAACAAACACTCTAATAAGAGCCTCCGATCCTAACATGTGGCTTACACACCCAAATGAAATGAGTAGAAGAGAAGTTTTGGGCTTGTCTTTGAGTGTCGGGAATCCAAGATCTTTATTTGGTTTTATTTTTATACTATTTACAATCCTATTTGTTATGGTTTATTTAGAACGTTTCATAAGAGAAATTACTTATTAGGGCATAACATGTCTCTTTAAAATTCCATTTATATACAAGTTCACATACCTCACGGGAGATCACTCAACACTCGGCCGAAGATGTATTTTTGTGAAACACTCGAGACCGGCTTGGAACTTTCTTCTACCATATGCTTGCCAAGCAATCAATCCTCCTCCTTTTTAACTATAAACCTTTGTAAATATCAAGAGGAATTGGGAAATGGTTAGGCTTGGGCTTAGGGTAGGTGGTTTTGGTTAGTGGTTAGTAAAAAGGGCTAAAAGCGTAAAAAGCGTTGGTCGTCGTAAAACTTTTGTTTTTGTGACTTTTATTCAAGCTAAGCATCTTCAAACAAAGTTTCTTTAAGGAACTTGTTTGTTTATTGCTAGAGTATCTTTTTTTTTTATAAAAAAACATCACAAGAATACCGAGCTTTTTAATAAAATAAATGGTTGAAAAGAAAATGGTTTTGGTGGGTAAAGGTGTTTGTTTTGTGGGTTTAGAAATGAAAAGGTTTAGGCTCAAAGGGGTTAACTAGGGGGATTTTTGGGTAGTTGATAAAAAAAATGAAACATAATGGTGTTGAAAGGAAAAATGGGTTAGTCCTAATGCCTCCTTCATTTACTTACTTGGGTTTAAGTTGGTAAGGACCGGGAATGTATCGTCGTGGAAAGTTCTAGAATCGTTAGAACCAACCGCTATTCACACAAGAAACGAAAAATGAGCATTTAGTTTAAAGATGTATGCTTGTATGCTCAAGAAAGGCTCAAAACTCACTTATTGTGGGAATGGGTTTATAATGTGATCGAGTATATATAATCAAACTTTAATTAGATTTGTCATGCCTTCTCATAATTTTCTTATGTTGGTTCTTTTTATCATGACGCTATCGGTTGTAAATTTTTAGAACTTGTTATTCCCAAATTAAACCAAGACAAGTAAAAAAAAATGAAGGTGATTAGCGTTTCCAATAGAGTTTTGTGTAAGGCTTGTTATTAGGACTTGCAAAATTCAAGGTTTTAGCATCCCCCCTACACTTAAATTACACATTGTCCTCAATGTGTCCCAAAAATAAGTTTTTAGGTTGATTGAATGTGTAAAAAGGTGTTTAAAAACAAAATTTTGTGTTACTGGGCGTCTAGCCACGACCCCATGGTCAGATCGCCAGTACCAAAATTAAACAAAAGGCTGGGCATGGGGCGTGTTCAGTGAGCACGGCCCCGTGTCCAGTTACCTGAACTGCGCAAAATTCTGCAAAACATTGGGCACGGGGCGTGTTGGCTGAGCACGGCCCCGTGCTGAACTTGCTGTAATGATGGAAAATTGTCGGGAGGCTCTGTTTTTGTGCACGGGGTGTGGTTTATTCGTTCCCTTGGTAACCTCCACCTTTTCGAGTGTATTCAACCATTACAACATCATCCAAACACCATTAAATAATTAAAAACCATCATTCACTAAAAAGGACAAATACAAAGATCCTAAAAATTGAAAATAAAGTTCTTAAAAATGAAAAACTACAAAGATCCTAAGATTGATAGGTCATAGAATACAGGAAATCACTAAGGAGTTCTACTCTTATTGTAGGAATGACAAAAACTCGGAAATAACTTTCTGGTACTTAATGGTTTTGTAGAACTCGGAACCGGGGAACGCCTTTTAAATGTTATTGAGCCATTCCTCTATCTCCCTAGGAAGAAAGAAGGCGGACTCATTCTCCACAATGTCTTGTGGAAGAGGTGTGACAGCTACCGGAACCCCGTGTAGTACGTCTAGAGGAGCTTCCGGAGGCATGACATGCCACTCGGCTGGAATAATGACTTCCGGCACAACATTCCATCCTCTTTGTGCAATGATTGGCACCAAGGGAGAAGAAGCAAGAATATTCAACCTTTGGTGCAAAAGGTTGACTTCTTGAAGGCAACTCTCTAACCCCACCGACAAATGATTAATACGGTCAATTAAGGCTTCTTCCACTCCTGTCATCTCATCAATGGCTTCTCGCAAGGCATACACATAGTTAACCAAGGAGACTTCAACCAATGTTCTTCCTCCCCTTTGATCGTTCCTTGAGTGAGCTGAGGATGTTCCGCTGTTCTGGCTCGATATTTTAAGAAAACAAGCCGAAAAGTTCAAATTAATGAAACAGTAACTCCAGCCACGGCCCCGTGCTCGCTGAGCACAGCCCCGTTGCCACCATTCTGCAGATTTTTCAACTCAGGAACCTTATAGTTTTAAATTATTTTTCTGAACTTTGGGACATTTCTGAGCAAAAATAACTTAAAACAGTGTTGTAAAACTTATTTTTGATAAGATTCCTTAGTTAAAAACCTAACAAATATCACACTAAAGCTTAAAAACATGGAGGTTTCAAGCTTTAATGGAGGTTTGGAGGAGTTTTTGGAGAAGAAAGCAAGAAACAAAAGTGGTAAAGACAAGATGGTAGTTGGGAACCTTCTTTGGAATATACCTTATAGGGTATATGTGAATATCCCAGCAGATCTTGGTCTTTGGAATAGGTCCAAGTGTGCAGGAATCATGCTGACTTTATAAAAAACGACAGCACACTGACCACGGCCCTGTGTCGGCTGGACACGGCCCAGTGGTCAAACAAGACTCTGACATATTTTGTCCGTATTCTGAACATGGGGCGTGTTGCCCTGGACAAGCCCCCGTGATCAAATTTTAGGTGGGCACGCGGCGTGTTGACCTGGACACGACCCCATGGCTAGAGAGTTTTTATGAAGTTTCGTCTTAGTTTAAGGAATTTGTCCAGATCGGGCGGTTCCTTACTGGACGAAACAACACCGAAGTGCCTGAGGTACCTTAGTTGCCCTAGCTTTAGACAAGAACGCAAGAGGTTATCGGAAAGGGTAAAACCTAAACTAAATATCGGTGGGCGAAACCAACCTTTATTCTCCTTATCCGGGCTCTCGTTAAAGAAGGTATATGTCGAATCGCTCAGGTCTATGAACGCATCGGCGGAAACCGATGGAGAGTCCTTCAAGGCACAATCGACACAGGGACATCTATCGCTCAAGTCCTCACAAGAGTTAGAGGTGCTTTTGGGATCGACGATATTGTTAGATTCCGAATGCGTCCCCAATGATTCTCCTTGATTATCGTCTTGAGACAAATAGCTTGTATCCTTCTCAAGTTCTTCTAATAATTGGAGAATTATTTCACTGAGCTGACATAATTCTTATAAAATCATGTCATCCAAAAGAAATGGTTGAGTGCATTCGGGGGAGAGATAGGTATCGTTTTTACTTTTGCCCATCTTAAGGTTACAGGGAAACGATGGGTCTATTTAGTGGGGAGTGTAATTTAAAAAGTAACATTTTAAATCTTTATGAGATCCACCACATATTTGACACCACGCACCATAAGAGGAGCGAAAGTAAAAATAATCAATATCACTCATGTTTGTGTAAGAAATTACCAACCGTCGGGATCTTACGGTTCTGTTTTCAGTAACTGAAGCTTTGGCACGGGGGAGTGTTCAGCAACTGTCTGACTTAAAACAGGATTGCCAGTAACAAAGATTGGGCACGGGGCGTGTTCAGCGGGCACGGCCCCGTGCTGAAGTCTACAGACGTTGAAAAATTAAGAAAAATCCTAAAAAAAATAGAAAAATAAGAAAAATGATTAGGCCATTGATTCCTAACTTTCTTAAAATCCTGGTGTCCCCGGAAACGGCGCCAAAAACTTGGTGTGTGTAAGGTGTGATATGTTTTTATTGATATTTTAAGCCCATTTTACACATTAGTCAAGTTTTATATTTATAAAACATGATATTCTACTAACACTAAACACACACTTGGGCAAGTGCACCCATCGTAAGCGTAGTATGTCACACCCCGACTGCGTAAAACAACAAATCGCGACGGAAACGTCGGGGAGTGTTGTAACAGAATCATTGTTTCGTAACACATGGAAATTGAAGTTTTGTTTTATTGAATTAAAAGTGGTTACAATGTCTTAAAAACAAAGGTACATAACATAATTAACTAGTCTTGCATCTTTTATTGTTACTAAGGCCCAGGTCCGCCTAAGTGTGTCTTGATTAATCCTATGCATCAGCTCCTGAAAACACATGTGAAAATAGGTACGTCAGCATAAAAATGTCTGTGAGATACATAGGTTCTATTAAAATAGGATTCATGACTTGTAAGTTTAAAGAAAATGTTTAACAAAAGTAGTCATGAACCTTGTAAAATGTTTTCTTTTATAAATCATACAAAAACTTATGAGAAATCAGATGATATAAAAGAAAGATGTGTGGTTAAATGAAGACCAAGTAAAATGAGTTTGTATAAATATGTTATTTGTAAAACAATGTTTTGTGAAGATATGTTATTTGTGTAAAATGTAATATGTCTAAATTGAAATGGTTTAAATAACGTTACGATATGTAATATCATAAAAGCACTTATATATAGGAAGTACCAGCGGCGTATCCACCATGCTTTTATCATATTACACATGCCTCATTATTTAAATCACTTACCCAAACAATCCACCAAAAATGTCTTGTTTAAACGAATTGTCAAACGTTTTTGTGTAAACCATGTCTATTGTCAAATGTAAATCATGTAATGTGCAAACACATGTTATGTACGGCAAGTAAAAAGCGACTACTTAAACCATATGTAAAATGCACAAAACAATGTTATTGAAATAAATCATAGTTTAATTCAAAAGTTATGTTTTATAAAATAATGCATGCTTTACTGATACAAACATCTACGCTGTAATGTTAAACGTCTACATTCAAGCCTTGCGACTGAAGAGACAAACCCTTAACAAGTTAAAGGTTTATCAAACTTATGAATATCGAATTCGGTCATTCCTTCCATCCAAACAAACCTAGGATTTCAGGAATGGGAGTTGTCAATTTCTATGGTACCACTACCTACTAACGAAAGGCATGATCGGTGTTAATGAATGTATTTATGACCTGTTAAACAAACCAAATGTTATACCAAATCTAAGCATGTTATATGAAAATAATGTACTAAATATGCTAAGTGAACATATAAAGTAGAAATGTAAAACAATGTGTCCATATGCTGAGTGAACATATGTAACAGAAATGCAGTGTAAATCAATGTGTCCACATGCTAAGTGAACATATGCAACAAAAATGTAATATATTAAAATCAATGTGCTAGCATGCTAAGTGAACATACATAGCAAAACATAATGGAAATCATGTACTATATGTGTACTAATGAACATAGCAAGTATATGTCATGAAAGCATGAAAAGCACGAAAGTAACAAGTAAGCACATGTGTTTCACCCCAAAAAATTTGAAAGCAGTAAAAGAGGGGACTATGTACTCACTTGAGAATGCTTAGAAGTCTTGAATAGCAACCAAGCAATGCTAGAGGGATCACAGAATCAATCGGCACCTAATATAGGTAACTATGTTAATAAACCGGACCTAAATCGGAAGATCGGATAGGATGAGGTTTCGTAAACCAAATGAGTATTGGAACTCATATGATATGGTTTAACAAAGCCTACATACTAAATTGAAACCTAACCTAAGTGCTTACGACCCGTTACGACCCGTTTAGGTAGCTTACGCTACTTTAACACGTCGTTCGCGTAAAACGCGTTCGGACCGCCTAAGTAGTCCTATGACAAGTATTATATGCCTTAACATGTCTAATAATGTTACCTAATCAGTTTAGATGTAAAAATTTAGGTTACATATTCTTAAAATGAATTTATGCGTAAAAAGGGAATTTTGGTCATTTTCCTAAGGCATATAAACTACTTATCATACAACTAACTAAACGTAGTGACCATAAGGTATAACCTCGGAAGGTTATTCCCTATACAACTATGGTCACAAAACATGTTTGGTCGGATCCTAATGATCGACCAAACGGGTCGGGTTCGAAAGTCTAAGCGGTTGTTTAGACCGCTTATCTTTACGACCCTATATAAGCACTAAACTAAAAGTGACGAGTTAAACATGTTAAAACATGTTTAACGAAGTAAGAAAACACGTTTGATATCAAAACAAAGTGTTTTGATACCCAAGAATAGTTTGGTTGAAAAATACGCATAAACGCGTATTTTGACCGAAACTATTGTAGGATCGTTTTCACGACCAAACGAGTCGTTCAAAAGAGTTTTTCCTCAATACGAGAGGCGGAAACAAACGTATCAAGTTGATTCAACTTTCAATTCACTTTAAATTATCTATTGATTGATATAAGAACGTTTTACAGCGAGTAGACACTTCGGCAGCAGTTCGGTACTGAAACCGGAAAGTTACAAATGACAAGGCATGACAGGTATTTATAGGTAAACCTATTTCGCACGAAACAGTCCAAGCGAAATCAACTTCACACGAAATAGCTATTTCGTGCGAAAGACCCAGTTGATTTCTTGCAAAATGACAGTTTGTCATTTCGTGCGAAATACCCCTACAATACATATTTCTCATTTTCTCGTACTACGTGACCTGATCTATCTAATCTAATACAAGACTCGATACAAGACGAAGTCGACAGACATATGCACCAACAGACTCCCCCTTGGATGTTGACGAAGTCTTCAGTGTCGAGTCTTCGAAATCTTCAATCTTTATCAGTCTTCACATGCTCTCCAAAGTATCTAACAATGTAAAGTATCCTCAAATCTCTCTCTTCTCTCTATCAACTAGCCTCCCCCTTGAATGTTGATTTATCATCTTCATATACTCAGAATCGCAACCTGACTCTTTGAACTTTATAATTCTCTTGATCAGGTCTCTTGATTCCTTAAGTTCATCAGCATCATCAATTTGATCTGAACTTGGCTCTAACATCTTTTATCCCAAGATCTGTGACTGGCTCTTATATACTATTGTTTCCTGCACAAATCTCTACCTCACAATAAATTTCACAAATTTAAAATTTGACAAATTTAATCTCTGCTTATCACATGTATAAACAATTTCAAACCATCACTAAAGCATATCAACTAAAATGATTTAACATTTATAAATTCGAATTACCACTTATAAAAAAACTTTTTCAAACACATTTTCCCAAACCTGTTCATCATGCTTAGCACTCAGAATTTTGAAAATCAGCTCTCCAACATCAGTTGTCGAAAATCTTTTTGTATTTTTCAAAATTTTATGCTAAAACACAATCTTTTTGGATTTTTCTAAGATTTTCAGTGTATAAAAATGCAATAAAGAAATATTTACAGACAATATTTTTGTGAGTTTGTGTAAGAGGATCATATCAGTCTATGAGACAAATCACTAACACCGTTAAGCTTTAAACATTTTAAGTTCTAAACGATTCACTTAGATTGTCAGTATACTGATCCACTTAAATTTTCACACAAAGTTCAACTGTTCCGAGATACGAGATTAATGTTTTAGAGACTTAAACTTATTTGCGTGTCCCACCTCAGAATATACTCCCGTATCCAGATCCCAATATTTAGTCTTACAGGTGAGTATACCTAGATGATATCTGTAAAGGGTTAAATGCGAGGGCCATGAGAGCTCAGGCTATTGCTTCTGCAAAATCAGAGAGATGATGGCTTCGACTTTTGGTGTGTTCCCTTTAGAGAATCTTTTCTTCAACAGCACATGATTAGCATTTTGCAATGTTTCATCATTTTTTATGCTGAGGGGTGTGCTATATTTCAAGCAAGCGAAAAGTATTATACGGGGACTAGGCCATTGCTTCCGCAAAATCAGAAGTCCCGGAATAATACCCCAGATATCACTAAGCATAAAGACCTAGTATCTCAGATAGAGGGACCTTTCAAACAAGATTTCGGGGGTTACCCATCTATCCGAGAGATGTTCCCCACGAGATAAGTAAGTTTGATATTTAGGTTTATATCTCGAACACAATCTACTAAATGTGCAAAAACCTACTGGCACATCATCAGTGAGACCGTTTATCACATTTGGCTTTCGAATTCTTTAGCATGCTGTGAATGTCCACTGATGTACTATCATTTCCTCTTTTCTCAACAAAACTCATTTTTGATCAATTATCATGTTTTTGACTTTTTCCAAATTTTCAAAATGTTTTTGGATTTTCTGAAATTTCTTACTCCCCCTAAAATTCAAAACCATTAAAAAAAATTTGAAAACAAACTATACAAATAAAGTGACAACTGATATCGAATTGCTTCAAATCGCCATCCACTTGGCATAAACAATCAGAACTCCCCCTTACAACAAACTTATTTTCCCATTGTGATTTCAAAACACTTAAGTTTGTTTTAATCAAATGGTTTTTCTAGAAAATCAAATTTGATGGATTTTACCACTTGTAGGTTAGGAGATCAATTCATCACCTTGTTCTTTCATCTTCAACCTTTTTGAAAAATATAACAGTTTTAATTTCAATCAGTAAATACCACTTGTAGAAAATCAATTACAACTTAATGTCCCTGATTTACCACTTGTAGATTTTCACGAACAAACAAAATTCTAGAAAGATGCCGATACCTGCTCCACACTTACCAACCTGGAAGCTCCGACAAGTCATACTTTTCACATATGAAATACAGACATCCAAGCCTGACCAAACTTGGATGTGACCTCTTCAACTTCACTCGGGGTGTAAGTTGCTTAATTTGTTTCATAAAACTCTTTTACCCCTTTAACCTTTCCATCAATCATTTTCCCAAAAATCTTTTTAACATTCCCATTGAAAACCTTTTCGACATCAAATTCTTTCTTCTCAGAATAGAATTGATTCAAAATCTCAACTTTTCCAATTTTTTGTTTAAAATTTTCAGCCCGTAATGGTGGAAAATTGACATCATCCATTGGCGGTACTGATGTTTCTATTTTTAGATGAATTTGTGGCTCCTCTGACTTTGTGGAATCAGATTCATCGCCAGATTTCATATCAGATTTCTTAACAACCCACTTCTGTTTGTCAAGATTCACTCTTCTCTTGTAAAATCTTTTCGAACATTCACCAACCTCATATGTTGAGTTCTTAAACACTTTGAACTTTTCAGTTGGTGGTTCGGTTTTATCAACAATCTTTTCTTTGAGTTTAGAAACAACTTCATGTTTTGTGTTGGCAGCCATTGAACAATTCCAGGAAATGTGACCAACTTCTTGACATCGATAACAAGTTCTTGTCTCCTTTCTCTGATGAACTCCATTCTTCTCAATTTTTTGTTTCTCTGCAAAGAACTCTTTGTTTGATTGCTTCCAGAATGAGCTCTTTTCTTCTTCCTCCGAACTTGCTCCTGAAACAAATACAGTTTTTGTTTTGAAATTTTTCATATTTTTATGATTTTCTGGTGGAATAAAACCGAGACCTTTCTTTTTGAAATTACTGTTATGGTTTGGTTTCTTTTGATAACCTGAACCAGAACTGTAACCCTTTTTCTTGTTTAAACGTTGTTGAACTCTTGAGGTGTAAGGTTTAGGTTTTTCAGAAAGATTTTCATCTTTTATTTCAGAAATATTAATTTCTGTTAGTTTGAAAACCTTTTTAATCAATTCAGTTTTAACACCTCTTATTGGAAATTCCTCATCAGAATGTAATTTGTCTGAATCATTCAAAGTATATGCCACTTTGATTGGTTCGTCATTCAAATTAGATTTTGATAACAGGAATTCTTTATTGTAAACCCTTTTAACCGATGATTTTGAACTGTCAACTGATGAACTCAAACTTTTGGATTCAGACTTTGACTCTGACTCCTCATCTTTATCCAACACCTGATCGACCACCTTTTTTATTAACTCAGACTCATGATCAGTGTCAGACGATATGAACGTGAAGTCAATGTTTTCTGGTAACTCATCAGTTGTTTCAGACTTTAACTTTATATTGATAGCCTTTTTGACTTGCTCCTCATTTGGTTTTCTGGGAGAATAACCTTCCCAGATCAGAGGCGGACACTTGTTATAATTTGCACTTTATTTCTTACCAGTATCCTTCTCTTCAGACTTCTTGTCCTGAAAGGCTTCAAAACCTGCAACAGTTGGATAAATTCTATCAATCAGATAATCAGAACTTGAATAACTTTGCAGCAATCGTCTGATTCTTTCATTCTCTATCTTTTCAGTTTCCAATTCTTGCTTCAATTTTGCACACTCTTTAATATAGTAATTGATAGCCTTTTGTTAGTCATCATCACTGCATTCATCATGATTAAAGCATCTTCTCTTTCAGAATTTGTCTTTTGGAGACTGTTCACTGTTCTGTTCAAGACATCATATGACTCTTTCACGTATTTAACATCAAACAACAATTTTTCTTTCATCTTATCAAGTTCACTAAGCTTCTCATCTTTTTCTTCGCAATGTTTGCAAGGTTCTGAACACTTTAGACATGGTTTGATGACTTCAACAATCTTTTCAACTTCGACTATCTTTTTAGTTTCAACCACCTGCTCAGCTTCAACCATCTTCTCAACACCTTTAACTTCTTCACACTGTTCGGACTTCTCTTTTTGAACAACACTCTCACATTTCACCTTTTTCTGTTCTTTTGCTGCTCGTCTCTCCTTCAGCCTTTCCAATCTATCTGCAAAATAAAATTGAAAACTTTCAGGAGATAACATAGATTTTCCAATATTTATTTGAGTTTCTTCTTGATGATTAATCAAACACTTGAGTACTATCTGAACTATCGTCTGAAGAAACAAACTCTTCATCTTTACTTTTCTCATCACTGGCAAATGCTTTCATCCATTCTGTCATCAAATCTGGCTCTTGAATTATTTGTGCAATGAGAGCTACTACTTTTGAATCAGGTGGTATGTATTTGTCCCAACTGAAACCTTCTGCCACTTTTTCATCATCTTGATCAATTATACCAAAATAAGCTTTCTTATTTGACTCTTCAATCGCCTTTTTAGCATGTGCAGTTTGTGGTTCTTGTTGTTGATACGGTTGATGAGCAACTTTTTGATATATGGATTTCTGATAGTAATCATTATTTACAAAAGGATTCTGTACTCCACTTGCTTCTCGATTTTTACATTCCCTCTTGAAATGTCCTTTTTCCCTGCATCGAAATAGATTTATCAAAACCCAAAGTAGAAGCATTAGCATCTCTGAAATAATCTCTCCCTGTAATCATCTTGAATTTTTCAGCTCTTCTCAAAACACTCGCTAAACACCATTTAATATCCATAAGCTCCATTTCTTCTGCATCGATCTGATCATAATCCTCTTTTGTCAGCATAGGATTTCCGATCCTTCCTGCAACCAATTCCTCATATGATTCTAACACAGTAGCTAGTAATGACATGTGACCTTTAACAACTTCCTCAGAGAAATTTTGACCATTCTGAAGATGCAATGCAATGTTGCAATGTAACACATGACCATTATTATTGTTGGAGCTTTGAAACTGATGACTTGAGGTTGAACTCTTCGGATTAACACTCGGGTATGAAGAAAATCCACTACTATTGTTTGAACTTTGACTTATTGATCCTGTTGAGTTTTCTGCACTGAAAGCAGTTTGGACTTTAGGACTTGCTTCAACATCCTGAACACTTCCTTTATAGTACATCTTAATATCTTGTTGACCACTTGGATTGTTCATCCTAGCAATCTTTTGCTGTTCAAGATCTTGTCCTTCAATCTTTTCGATGAACTGAGAAATTGTCAAGCCATCATATTCTCCAGTATTCTTTAATATCATCAAAAATGTACCCCATTCTTTTTTAGGTAAAGCATCAGCCAATTTGTCGACCCATTCTTCTCGTTCTTTAGTTATCTCTAACAAAGACATTGAACGAACTAAGTGACAATATCTTTCAATCAGTTTCTTGGTATTTTCACCCGGCAAACTTGTAAATAGATCAAATTCTTTCTTTAACACTGATTTTTTATTCCGGATCATCTTCTCACTTCCCTCAAATTTAACTCGAAGTTCTTCCCAAATTGAACGTGAAGTATTATCATGTTGAAGTAATATGAAGATGTCTTCTTTAATAGCTTACTGAAGTAAACTGATCATCATCTTTTCTGCTTTATACATGTCTCTTTCTTTGTCCAAAAATTCAGAAATAGTTTTGACAACTCCCATATTTGTACGAGGTTTAACATACTTTTTCTCAATACACTCCCAAGACCTCAAATGAATTGCTTGAACCCAGTTTTCAAACCGGTCTTTCCAACCATAATATTCCTCAATGCCCATTAGCTTCGGAGGTTTTTGCAAAGTTCCTGTCTCATTTTCCATGTTCATACTCTGAGTAATGGTAACCGGAGTACTCGGGGTAGTAACAAACGCGTTATAAAATTCCTCTTCCATGATTCGGTAGCAAGTTTCACAAATTCAGACACTTTTCAAGCGAAATCAACACTTTCACACGATATGACTTCTTCACACGAAATACCAACTGGTGCGAAATGACCTGCAAGATGACTTCAAACGAAATAAGAACTTTCACACGAAATGAAGTGCTTTCGTACGAAATGGAATATTTTCACACGAAATAAGGTATTTCGTACGAAATGAACCAAATTTCAGCTGATTTCGTGCGAAATAGCAGACTTTCACACGAAATAAGGACACTTTGGTACGAAATAGTGATTTCGTACAAAATAGCTCACACTATATGCTGATTTCGTGCGAAATAAAGGATCTATTTCATGCGAAATACTGCTGACGTCATCATGTCGAACTGATTTTTGTCCAATTAACCAAGTTTTAGTCCAATTTTAGGTCTGAAACATTCAAGACTTTGTTAAAACACAATTTCGCATATAATGTGTGAAATTCAAACCATTTTAACCGTGAAATTTTGTTAATTTTGAAAAAGAAGGTGTAGAAAACAGATTTTTGAGCTGAATCAGTAAGAACTCTTCCTCCTGAGCTCTGATACCAATTGTAGGATCGTTTTCACGACCAAACGAGTCGTTCAGAAGAGTTTTTCCTCAATACGAGAGGCGGAAACAAACATATCAAGTTGATTCAGCTTCCAATTCACTTTAAATTGTCTATTGATTGATATAACAACGTTTTACAGCGAGTAGACACTTCGGCAGCAGTTCGGTACTGAAACCGGAAAGTTACAAATGACAAGGCATGACAGGTATTTATAGGTGAACCTATTTCGCATGAAACAGTCCAAGCGAAATCAACTTCACACGAAATAGCTATTTCGTGCGAAATACCCAGTTAATTTCGTGCGAAATGACAGTTTGTCATTTCGTGCGAAATACCCCTACAATACATATTTCTCATTTTCTCGTACTACGTGCCCTGATCTATCTAATCTAATACAACACTCGATACAAGACGAAGTCGACAGACATATGCACCAACAACTATAACTCGTCACTATGCCTAAATAACGTGGTAATCAGTAGGTATATTCACAAGGGACTATAACCATCGTGATTACGCTCACGTTGCAAAGTTCAAACGAACTTTGTGTTGACCAAAGACTGGTTAAAGTAGAAAGTCAAACACTGTTTGGCTTTTACGCTTGAAAAACATAAACGAGCATGAAGGAGACTTACAAAAGGTCCAAGACTTGAAGATTTGATCAAGAATAACTCAGGTATGAAGCCTTCATAGATGAGAGCTTCAACTTAGAGTTGAATTTGAATCAAATGTGTAGAGAATGCAAATGGGGAAAGTGGGTATTTATAGAAAGTTAAGAACCGTTAGGATTGTTCCTCGATAATTGAGCTTCGATCTGGACCATCCATGTGTGGCACATTGTTTTGGAAAACTAGGGGTGTCCAAAACCATCACACGGTATTGAAAAAGTTACACTTAGGCCCCTGAAATTCAGCAACTCGTTTAGGCAGTGGCGTGCCGCCACAGCAACACCAGATAGTGGTGGCATGACGCCACCACATGCCCAGTTCCATAAAGTTTGCTAAATTGTCAGGGTTGGTCCCTGCAACTCGTTTAGGCCATTTTCGACGCGTTTAAAACCCCTTAACCCATTTTCAAGGCTCAATAATGAAGTTTAAGTATAGGGAACTTAAAGTATGCTTGAAAACATCTTGGATGTCGGTTCGTTTAGTCGTACGATTGCGTTGTTCGGTTATTTACGACGAAACTCGAACGGACGCGAAAAACGATCCAAATTACGCGACGAATAGAATTTTATCATGCCAATCACTAAAATAAAATATTTTAATGATTACAAAAATTTTTGGATGTCCGGATATATTCAGAATGTAAGATATGCGCGAAAATGCAAAACTATGCACTTTTTGACGCTTTTAGTCCCTGTTGATCGAATAAGTTTTTTTTTTGCGCACCAAACACCTCAAAGCCTATTTCTAAGCTATGTAAAGGATATTTAGGGTATGTTTAACTTATGATCAAGTTTCAGAAGGTTCGATACCATACGAATTGACAGACTTTCGCAGTTTGACGCAAATAGTCCCTGCGATCGAATAAACTTATTTCTAAGTTATGTAAAGGTTATTTAAGGTATGTTAAGCCTATGTCACTGTTCTGTAGTGTTTGTTGCATTAAGCTGATCACGTTTACATATCAGTTTGCGTGTAACTTTCCAGAAAGCGATTTAGAGCTCGAAATCGAACGAAAATTGATATGTGAAAATGATACACATTTTTATACAAATCCCAAGTATGAAACACAATATTTCATTGATTTGGTATTTGTTTGATGGTCGTGGAGGCAGAGATGTCACAGTCTCCCCTACTTCAGGAAATTTCGTCCTGAAATTTATTTAGAGGAAACTCGTGAGAGCTCGAAACTTGAAGTCGAAAAGATAAAACAACATTGGTTAGGGTTCTGAACTTCTAGTAACTTTAAATAAAATCATGCTTGCAATGTAAGAGGGACACTTATACAAATATATGAAGCGCCATTGGTGCGTCCACCGTACCTCCATTACATTGTTCACGTTTCGTTATTGTTGCCACTATCGGTTCTTACATATGATAAATCTTACTGTGGTTTTCGTGCACTGAATTTCATAATTATGTATGCATCCATAGTTACGTAGTTCCTTGCATAGTCCGGACAGTGCATTTTGTAATGTGTAGGGGAATCAAATGAACAAATTGTGATGAGTGTGACTAGACCACCATAGGGTCTTTTTAATTAAATCAATAAATGATCTCTTTAAATAGACCACCAAGGAGTCTTTTCAGGTATATCATCACATGACATTCCTAACCAAATTTTTAAATCAATCTTTTTAACTAGACCACCCAAAAGGGTCTCTTGGAACTATGGAATGGTACTATATAATCCAAGGGTCTTAACTATTAAGTATAAGCCCATCAAGGATTTAAGGTAGTACCTTTGGATATCCTACTATGAATCCCTCATATGAAGATATGGAAGATTCAAGGATTTGGATGATGAAAAATCAGACTACACAAAAACACAACACATTAAACATAATCATGCAATCACATAATTGTTTATCTTGGTTTTTAATTTGTTATCATTTTGTTAATTTGTTTGTTAATTTGAGCACATGTATTTAAAGCACACCAGGAATCCAATCCGTGGATTTCATTTGGCACTTTAAACATCTTCAAGAATCTAACTATGAAGATAGGAAGATAGGAATTCGGCTTTGTCCTTATTGAATAGTAATGTACGTGTTAAAGCATACAAAGAATTCAATTTAGGACTCCGATTTGAGCGATAATCATCCACAAGGATCTAATTGTGAAGATAAGAAGATCCTATATGGATTTTGGAATTTGAATAGTGGGAGATGCTTCGAAATCTTGCACTAGACGTGCTTAAGTCGATACACGAGGTAGAATGTTCATGAAGTTGAGGCGCTAGATATGCCAAGGCGACATATGAAGCAGAATTTGAAGGTTGGGTACTACGTATGTTAAGTCAAACATACGAGCAGAGTGGTTTTTTTTTTTTTTGAAAATTATGCATGGGGTTCTCTAGAAATGTGTTTAATGGTTTTAAAACCTTATGTAATACTTTTGAAATCATACGGTAGATGTATTAGGTAAATATGTTTATAAATTGTTTTAAAATCATGTGAGATGGATTTTGTAATCATGTATAAGGTTTTTGAAAAACATGGACAATGCTTTTGAAATTGTGCACTTGATATGAGAAAATATACTAAGTAAAAAATGTTTTTAAATCATAAGAATTGCCTTTGAAATCACGGAGGATGCTTTGAAAACCTATACTATGTATGTTGTTATAAAAACCAGGATATAATGGTATAGACATATGAGATTATTGAAGGATTTATGAAAAATACCCTTAGTTATCCAATCAAGGATTTAAAGTGATATTTTGAGTAATCGTCTAAAATTGTCACTTATTTTCGGTACTTCGTTTCTTAGAATGAAACGAGTACTTAGAATTTTCGAGGAAATCATGAGTGATCACATGAATGGGAGAACTACAAGAGTAGTTTGTTTTGTAAAGAACATAGTTCTTTGGTGTAGGTATCGTAGGGGTATGCCATACACACATGTAACTACACTTGTACATCAGAATTGTGAACAACGATTTATTTATTAACCACCCACATTGTTTCAGAGTTCAAGAAAAACAAAAGAAACAAAAGCATAAGATTTAGATTGTTTCAAAGCAGCAGCATCTTCTATTCAACCAAATGCTCATTCGTGGGTCAGATTTGCATTGACAAACTTTTGGTATTCGTTCCTGAAATGACTTGTCTCGCCATAGATGTAACAAGTACCAGGAGGAAAACGAACTTGTGCTGGATCTGCTTGGAGTTGAACATGATTCTGAAAAGCTTGGTTTAGCACAGTGACAGAACGACAGACTCTTGCCGTATGACCAAAAAGTCCACAGTTGAAACATTTTCGACATTTGACACTGGCATGGTGATGGAGGTTACACTGATTGCACAAAGGGGTTGTTCCTTCGTATGGTGCTCGAGCAGCAGTAGGACCTGCAACAGTTTTGTTTTGGATAGCAAACCGGCATGTGTTAATCAAATGTCCCCATCGTCCACAGTGGGTACATTTGAAACAGTGTATTTGAGTTGGATAATGACGGTTGCGTTGATTGCACCAAGGAGCAGTTCCCTTGTACGGCTTCTTGGCTGGTGGTGTTGTTACTTGGCTAGGTCTTGCTTGATTTGGAACATTTGCTGGGAGATTCTTTGAAGCTTTACGCTTCTTTGATTTTGGTGAAGGCTTGGCTTCTGTTTCCTTTGGTGATTCTTGGGTGGTTTCATCCTTGAGACGAGACATGGCGATAGCCAATTCAGCAGTCTTCTGGATTACTATGCCTATTCGTTGGGCAATTTTGGTAGCCTGTTCATACATTTGAGTGTCGCTGCGATGATGAGACATCCTAAAGGAAATGGAAGACATAGGAGGAAATAAGTGAAATGTTATCGGATAATCAAAACAGAATGACAACGCATAAAAATTGTGATCATTTGTTTGTTACCTAAGGCAAACAAATGAAACGGTGACTAATCAAAGTAAGCGGGTCATATTAATGTATCGTGAAGACATGCTTTAGCCTATAAGTGGACACTCATCCCAAGATTTCCCAGGTAAGAGTGACTGGTACGATTATGTGGATCTGTCACACCCCGACCGCGTAAAACAACAAATCGGGGCGGAAACGTCGGGGAGTGTTGTAACAGAATCATTGTTTCATAACACATGGAAATTGAAGTTTGGTTTTATTGAATTAAAAAAGGTTACAATGTCTTAAAAACAAAGGTACATAACATAATTAACTAGTCTTGCATCTTTTATTGTCACTAAGGCCCAGGTCCGCTTAAGTGTGTCTTGATTAATCCTATGCATCAGCTCCTGAAAACACATGTGAAAATAAGTACGTCAGCATAAAAATGCCTGTGAGATACATAGGTTTTATTAAAATAGGATTCATGACTTGTAAGTTTAAAGAAAATGTTTAACAAAAGTAGTCATGAACCTTGTAAAATGTTTTCTTTTATAAATCATACAAAAACTTACGAGAAATCAGATGATATAAAAGAAAGATGTGTGGTTAAATGAAAACCAAGTAAAATGAGTTTGTATAAATATGTTATTTGTAAAATAATGTTTTGTGAAGATATGTTATTTGTGTAAAATGTAATATGTCTAAATTGAAATGGTTTAAATAACGCTACGATATGTAATATCATAAAAGCACTTATATATAGGAAGTACCAGCGGCGTATCCACCATGCTTTGATCATATTACACACGCCTCGTTATTTAAATCACTTACCCAAACAATCCACCAAAAATTTCTTGTTTAAACCAATTGTCAAATGTTTATGTGTAAACTGTGTCTATTGTCAAATGTAAATCATGTAATGTGCAAACACATGTTATGTACGGCAAGTAAAAAGCGACTACTTAAACCATATGTAAAATGCACAAAACAATGTTATTGAAATAAATCATAGTTTAATTCAAAAGTTATGTTTTGTAAAATAATGCATGCTTTACTGATACAAACATCTACCCGGTAATGTTAAACGTCTACATTCAAGCCTTGCGACTGAAGAGACAAACCCTTAACAAGTTAAAGGTTTATCAAACTTATGAATATCGAATTCGGTCATTCCTTCCATCCAAACAAACCTAGGATTTCAGGAATGGGAGTTGTCAATTCCTATGGTACCATTACCTACTAACGAATGACATGATCGGTGTTAATGAATGTATTTATGACCCGTTAAACAAACCAAATGTTATACCAAATGTAAGCATGTTATATGAAAATAATGTACTAAATATGCTAAGTGAACATACAAAGTAGAAATGTAAAACAATGTGTCCATATGCTGAGTGAACATATGTAACAGAAATGCAGTGTAAATCAATGTGTCCATATGCTGAGTGAACGTATGCAACAAAAATGTAATATATGAAAATCAATGTGCTAGCATGCTAAGTGAACATACATAGCAAAACATAATGGAAATAATGTACTATATGTGTACTAATGAACATAGCAAGTATATGTCATGACAGCATGAAAAGCACGAAAGTAACAAGTAGGCACATGTGTTTCACCCCAAAACATTTGAAAGTAGTAAAAGAGGGGACTATGTACTCACTTGATAATGCTTAGAAGTCTTGAATAACAACCAAGCAATGCTAGAGGGATCACGGAATCAATCGGCACCTAATATAGGTAACTATGTTAATAAACCGGACCTAAATCGGAAGATCGGATAGGATGAGGTTTCGTAAACCAAATGAGTATTGGAACTCATATGATATGGTTTAACAAAGCCTACATACTAAATCGAAACCTAACCTAAGTGCTTACGACCCGTTACGACCCGTTTAGGTAGCTTACGCTAATTTAACACGTCGTTCGCGTAAAACGCGTTTGGACCGCCTAACTAGTCCTATGACAAGTATTATATGCCTTAACATGTCTAATAATGTTACCTAATCATTTTAGATGTAAAAATTTAGGTTACATATGCTTAAAATGAATTTATGCGTAAAAAGGGCATTTTGGTCATTTTCCTAAGGCATATAAACTACTTATCATACAACTAACTAAACATAGTGACCATAAGGTACAACCTCGGAAGGTTATTCCCTATACAACTATGGTCACAAAACATGTTTGGTCGGATCCTAATGATCGACCAAACGGGTCGGGTTCGAAAGTCTAAGCGGTTGTTTAGACCGCTTATCTTTACGACCCTATATAAGCACTAAACTAAAAGTCACGAGTTAAACATGTTAAAACATGTTTAACGAAGTTAGAAAACAAGTTTGATATCAAAACAAAGGGTTTTGATACCCAAGAATAGTTTGGTTGCAAAATACGCATAAACGCGTATTTTGACCAAAACTATGACTCGTCACTATGCCTAAATAGCGTGGTAATCAGTAGGTATAGTCACAAGGGACTATAACCATCGTGATTATGCTCACGTTGCAAAGTTCAAACGAACTTTGTGTTGACCAAAGACTGGTCAAAGCAGAAAGTCAAACACTGTTTGGCTTTTACGCTTGAAAAACATAAACAAGCATGAAGGAGATTTACAAAAGGTCCAAGACTTGAAGATTTGATCAAGAACAACTCAGGTATGAAGCCTTCATAGATGAGAGCTTCAACTTAGAATTGAATTTGAATCAAATGCGTGGAGAATGCAAATGGGGAAAATGGGTATTTATAGAAAGTTAAGAACCGTTAGGATTTTTCCTCGATAATTGAGCTTCAATCAGGATCATCCATGTGTGGCACATTGGTTTTGGAATACTAGGGGTGTCCAAAACCATCACACGGTATTGAAAAAGTTACACTTGGGCCCCTGAAATTCAACCTGGGTGCCAAAATTGAAGTTTCTGTCCAGATGAGGCAGTGGCGTGCTGCCACAGCAACACCAAATAGTGGTGGCGTGACGCCACCACAAGCCCAGTTCCAGAAAGTTTGCTAAATTGTCAGGTTTGGTCCCTGCAACTCGTTTAGGTCATTTTCGACGTGTTTAAACCCCGTTAACCCATTTTCAAGGCTCAATAATGAAGTTTAAGTATAGGGAACTTAAAATATGCTTGAAAACATCTCGGATGTCGGTTCGTTTGGTCGTACGATTGCATTGTTCGGTTATTTACGACGAAACTCAAACGGACGCGAAAAACGATCCGAATTACGCGACGAATGGAATTTTATCATGCCAATCACTAAAATAAAATATTTTAATGATTACAAAAATTTTTGGATGTCCGGATATATTCAGAATGTAAGATATGCGCGAAAATGCAAACTTATGCACTTTTTGACGCTTTTAGTCCCTGTTGATCGAATAAGTTTATTTTTGCGCACCAAACACCTAAAGGCTATTTCTAAGCTATGTAAAGGATATTTAGGGCATGTTTAACTTATGATCAAGTTCCGGAAGGTTCGATACCATACGAATCGGCAGACTTTCGCTGTTTGACGCAAATAGTCCCTGCGATCGAATTAACTTATTTCTAAGTTATGAAAGGTTACTTAAGGTATGTTAAGCCTATGTCAATGTTTCGGAGTATTTGTTGCGTTAAACTGATCATGTTTACGTATCAGTCCGCGTGTAACTTTCCAGAAAGCGATTTAGAGCTCGAAATCGAACGAAAATAGATAGGTGAAAATGATACACATTTTTATACAAATCCCAAGTATAAAACACAATATTTCATTGATTTGGTATTTGTTTGATGGTCGTGGAGGCACAGATGTCACATAGTATAGCGTTGGTAAGATATCGAGGTCGTCCAAGGACTCAAGAGCTTTTAGTACCGGTTTATCCTCAACGTCTAATCAAACTAAAATTTTGATAAAAGGTTTAAACATGAAAAAATAAAAACTAAAAAATGTTGAAATAAAATAAAAACAGATAGACAAGATGAATCACTTGGATCCGACTCGCCTTTAATGTATCCTTTGATGATTTCCGTACTTTTGCACTTTTTAAGAGATTATCTTAGTTATAGTAGTAGGCCCCTCTTTTGAAGGTGACGTTACCCTCAACCCAGTGGTTTGAGTCAGCAAGGATACAATCCCAAAGGGTTGGAATATTGGAAGATAATTAATTAAGTTATTAATGCGAAAAGTGGTAGGCCCCTCTTTTGAAGGTGACGTTACCCTCGGCTAAGTGGTTTGAGTCAGCAGGGATACAATCCCAAGTAACCGGTTTAATGTATTAATAGTAGTTTACATATGAGGGGATCAAGCCATTCGCACCCCCGCCATCCAATACCTGTGGGTATTGAAGGAGGTCCTAGTAAGCTTGACCCAGGTCCTTGCAGGATCTATACACTGAACAAGGCAAGAACCCTTACTAAACCATTCCCTTAACCCCCAACCAGGTAGCCAACATATCTCTATATAGACCGTAGAGATATGAATGGTGTAAATCTTTTACTTTATATAGACAGTAAAGTAATGCCAAGACACCACGGACAAATGATAAATAAGTTTCACCTTCAACATAAGAAACTAGTTATTAAAGTCATTAATACAAAATCAAATAAAAAGTGCGAAAAGATTAAAAATCAAAAGTAATACATTAAAGACTTGTCTTCACCAAGTGATGTAAGAGACTTAGCCATACATGGCCTTTGATTGACAAGAACTCTTACTATCAGTCTTGGACCCCGAGACTACTACACACACTCTAAGGTGGATGATGGATGATGGTGGTGGATGTGGGTGTTGTAGTGGTGGCAAAGTGGGAGAGAGGTGGTTTGCCAAGGGATGCCTTTGAAGTGAGCCAAGCACCCCTATTTATAGCCAGCACAAAAGCCCGGCCACGGCCCCGTGTCCAGCGGACATGCCCCCGTGGCCATCCTTTTCTCTTCCTTCATTAATTGCATTTGTCTGCATAGGGCTCGACACGGCATGTGTCCAGCGGGCACGGCCCTGTGTGTAGAAGCGTATCTGTACTACCAAGATTTTGCAAGATTCTGCGAACCTTAGCGTTGACCACGCCCCGTGCTGAGATGGGCACGCCCCCATGGTTGGCGTAGAAGCTTCAACAGCTTTGTCCTTTCTGCTGATATCTGACCACGCCCCCGTGTCCAGTGGGCAGGGGCCGTGATCAGCCTTCTGTTTCTTGTTTTTGCTCTTAGAGATGCTATCGAGGGGTCGTGCATGTCACGTTTATTCCTTTTCTTTGTATTTATGTTAGTTTTTGTTGTGTATTTGTTCCTTTTGCTCGTTTAAGCTCATTTGGTTCTGTAAATTCAAAAGGAAGAAAAAAACACACTTTTTCCAACATTAGTACTAAAAAAGGGTTAGTTTTATGCCTCATTTGATATAATTTATATGTTGCATTTTACACACATCAAATACTCTCACACTTGAATCTTTGGTAGTGCTCAAGCAAAACTCTTTATTATGTGGCTTACACACCCAAATGGAATGGGTAGAAGAGAAGTTTTGGGCCTGTCTTTGAGTGTCGGGAATCCAATATCTTTATTTGGTTTTATTTTTATACTATTTACAATCCTATTTGTTATGATTTATTTAGAACGTTTCATAAGAGAAATTACTTATTTGGGCATAACATGTCTCTTTAAAATTCCATTTATATACAAGTTCACATACCTCACGGGAGATCACTCAACACTCGGCCGAAGATGTATTTTTGTGAAACACTCGAGACCGGCATGGAACTTACTTCTACCATATGCTTGCCAAGCAATCAATCCTTCTCCTTTTTAACTATAAACCTTTGTAAATATCAAGAGGACTTGGGAAAGGGTTAGGTTTGGGCTTAGGGTAGGTGGTTTTGGTTAGTGGTTAGTAAAAAGGGCTAAAAGCGTAAAAAGCGTCGGTCGTCGTGGAACTTTTTGCTTTTGTGACTTTTATTCAAGCTAAGCATCTTCAAACAAAGTTTCTTTAAGGAACTTGTTTGTTTATCGCTAGAGTGTCTTTTTTTTTATAAAGAAACGTCACAAGAAAACTGAGTTTTTTACTAAAATAAAGGGTTGAAAAGAAAAAGCTTTTGGTGGGTAAAGGTGTTTGTTTTGTGGGTTTAGAAATGAAAAGGTTTAGGCTCAAAGGGGTTAACTAGGGGGATTTTTGGGTAGTTGATAAAAAAATGAAAAATAATGGTGTTGAAAGGAAAAATGGGTTAGTCCTAATGCCTCCTTCATTTACTTACTTGGGTTTAAATTGGTAAGGACCGGGAATGTATCGTCGTGGCCAGTTCTAGAATCGTAAGAACCAAGCTGCGATTCACACAAGAAACAAAAAATGAGCATTTAGTTTAAAGATGTATGCTTGTATGCTTAATAAAGGCTCAAAACTCACTTATTGTGGGAATGAGTTTATAATGTGATCGAGTATAGATAATCAAATTTTAATTAGATTTGTCATGCCTTCTCATAATTTTCTTATGCTGGTTCTTTTTATCACGATGCTATCGGTTGTAAATTTGTGAAAATATAACCTTTTTAGAACTTGTTATTCCCAAATTAAACCAAGACAAGTAAAAAAAATGAAAAATTTATGAAAAAAATTGGGATGATTAGCGGTTCCAATAGAGTTTTGTGTAAGGCTTGTTATTAGGACTTGCAAAATTCAAGGTTTTAGCATCCCCCCCCCCCCACACTTAAATTATACATTGTCCTCAATGTGTCCCAAAAATAAGTTTTTAGGTTGATTGAATGTGTAAAAAGGTGTTTAAAAACAAAAATTTTGTGTTACTGGGCATCTGGCCACGGCCCCGTGCTCAGATCGCCAGTACCAAAATTAAACAGAAGGTTGGGCACGGGGCGTGTTCAGTGAGCACTGCCCCATGTCCAATTACCTGAACTGCGCAAAATTCTGCAAAGCATTGGGCATGGGGCGTGTTGGCTGAGCACGGCCCCGTGCTGAACTTGCTGTAATGATGGAAAATTGTCAGGAGGATCTGTTTTTGTGCATGGGGTGTGGTTTATTCGTTCCCTTGGTAACCTCCACCTTTTCGAGTGTATTCAACCATTACAACATCATACAAACACCATTAAATAATTAAAAACCATCATTCATTGAAAAGGACAAATACAAAGATCCTAAAAATTGAAAATAAAGTTCTTAAAAATGAAAAACTACAAAGATCCTAAGATTGATAGATCATAGAATGCAGGAAATCACTAAGGACTTCTACTCTTATTGTAGGAATGACAAAAACCCGGAAATGACTTTCCAGTACTTAATGGTTTTGTAGAACTTGGAACCGGGGGACGCCTTTTAAATGTCATTGAGCCATTCCTCTATCTCCCTAGGAAGAAAGAAGGCGGGCTCATTCTCCACAATGTCTTATGGAAGAGGTGCGACGGCTACCAGAACCCCGTGTAGTACGTCTAGAGGAGGTTCCAGAGGCATGACATACCACTAGGCTGGAATAATGACTTCCGGCACAACATTCCACCCTCTTTGTGCAATGATTGGCACCAAGGGAGAAGAAGCAAGAATATTCAACCTTTGGTGCAAAAGGTTGACTTCTTGAAGGCAACTCTCTAACTCCACCGAAAAATGGTTAATACGGTCAATTAAGGCTTCTTCCACTCCTGTCATCTCATCAATGGCTTCTCGCAAGGCATACACATAGTTATCCAAGGAGTCTTCCACCGATGTTCTTCCTCCCCTTCGATCGTTACTTGAGTGAGCTGAGGATGTTCCGCTGTTCCGGCTCGACATTCTAAGAAAACAAATCGAAAAGTTCAAACTAATGAAACAGTAACTCCGGCCACGGCCCCGTGCTCGCTAAGCACAGCCCCGTGGCCACCATTCTGCAGATTTTTCAACTCAGGAACCTTATAGTTTTAAATCATTTTTCTGAACTTTGGGGCATTTCTGAGCAAAAATAACTTAAAACAGTGTTGTAAAACTTATTTTTGATAAGATTCCTTAGTTAAAAACCTAACAAATATCACACTAAAGCTTAAAAACATGGAGGTTTCAAGCTTTAATGGAGGTTTTGAGGAGTTTTCGGAGAAGAAAGCAAGAGACAAAAGTGGTAAAGACAAGATGGTAGTTGGGAACCTTCTTTGGAATATACCGTGTAGGGTATATGTGAAAATCCCAGCAGATCTTGGTCTTAGGAAAAGGTCCAAATGTGCTGGAATCATGTTGACTTTATAGAAAACGACAGCACGCTGACCACGGCCACGTGTCGGCTGGACACGGCCCCGTGGTCAGACAAGACTCTGACACATTTTGTCCGTATTCTGAACACGGGGCGTGTTGGCCTGGATACGCCCCCGTGGTCAAATTTTAGGCGGGCACGCGACGTGTTGACCTGGACACGACCCCGTGGCTCGAGATTTTTTATGAAGTTTCATCTTAGTTTAAGGAATTTGTCCAGATCGGGCGGTTCCTTACTGGACGGAACAACACAGAAGTGCCTGAGGTACCTTAGTTGCCCTAGCTTTAGACAAGAAAGCAAGAGGTTATCGGAAAGGGTAAAACCTAAACTAAATACCGGTGGGCGAAACCAACCTTTATTCCCCTTATCCGGGCTCTCGTTAAAGAAGGTATATGTCAAATCGCTCAGGTCTATGAACGCATCGGCGGAAACCGATGGAGAGTCCTTCAAGGCACAATCGACACAGGGACGTCTATCGCTCAAGTCCTCACAAGAGTTGGTGCTTTTGGGATCGACGATGTTGTTAGATTCTGAATGCGTCCCCAATGATTCTCCTTGATTATCATCTTGAGATAAATAGAATGTATCCTTCTCAAGTTCTTCTAATAATTGGAGATTTTTTTTCATTGAGCTGACATAATTCTTATAAAATCATGTCATCCAAAAGAAATGGTTGAGCGCATTCGGGGGAGAGATAGGGATCGTTTTTACTTTCGCCCATCTTAAGGTTACAGGGAAACAATGGGTCTATCTAGTGGGGATTGTAATTTAAAAAGTAACATTTTAAATCTTTATGAGATCCACCACATATTTGACACTACGCACCATAAGAGGAGCGAAAGTAAAAATATTCAATATCACTCATGTTTGTGTAAGAAATTACCAACCGTCGGGATCTTACAGTTCTGTTTTCAGTAACTGAAGCTTTGGCACGGGGGCGTGTTCAGCTACTGTCTGACTTAAAACATGATTGCCAGTAACAAAGATTGGGCACGGGGCGTGTTCAGCGGGCACGACCCTGTGCTGAAGTCTACAGACGTTGAAAAATTAAGAAAAATCCTAAAAAATAGAAAAATAAGAAAAATGATTAGGCCGTTGATTCCTAACTTTCTTAAAATCCTTGTGTCCCCGGTAACGGCGCCAAAAACTTGGTGTGTGTAAGGTGTGATATGTTTTTATTGATATTTTAAGCCCATTTTACACATTAGTCAAGTTTTAAATTTATAAAACACGATATTCTACTAACACTAAACACACACTTGGGCAAGTACACCCATCGTGAGCGTAGTATAGCGTTAGTAAGATACCGAGGTCGTCCAAGGACACAAGAGCTTTTAGTACCGGTTTATCCTCAACGTCTAATCAAACTAAAATTTTGATAAAAGGTTTAAACATGAATAAATAAAAACTAAAAATGCTGAAATAAAATAAAAAAAGTCAGACAAGATGAATCACTTGGATCCGACTCGCCTTTAATGAATCCTTTGATGATTTCCGCACTTTTGCACTTTTTAAGAGATTATCTTACTTATAGTAGTAGGCCCCTCTTTTGAAGGTGACGTTACCCTCAACCCAGTGGTTTAAGTCAGCAAGGATACAATCCCAAAGGGTCGGAATATTGGAAGACAATTAATTAAGTTATTAATGCGAAAAGTGGTAGGCCCCTCTTTTGAAGGTGACGTTACCCTCAGCTAAGTGGTTTGAGTCAGCAGGGATATAATCCCAAGTAGCCGGTTTAATGTATTAATAGTAGTTTACATATGAGGGGATCAAGCCATACGCACCCCCGCCATCCAATACCAATGTGTATTGAAGGAGGTCTTAGTAAGCTTGACCCAGGTCCTTGCAGGATCTATACACTGAACAAGGCAAGAACCTTACTAAACCATTCCCTTAACCCCCGACCAGGTAGCCAACATATCTCTATATAGACCGTAGAGATATGAATGGTGTAAATCTTTTACTTTATATAGACAGTAAAGTAATGCCAAGACACCAGGGACAAATGATAAAGAAGTTTCACCTTCAACGTAAGAAACTAGTTATTAAAGTCATTAATACAAAACCAAATAAAAAGTGCGTAAAGATTAAAAATCAAAAGTAATACATTAAAGACTTGTCTTCACCAAGTGATGTAGGAGACTTAGCCAAACATGGCCTTTGATTGACAAGAACTCTTACTATCAATCTTAGATCCCGAGACTACTACACACACTTTAAGGTAGATGATGGATGATGGTGGTGGATGTGGGTGTTGTAGTGGTGGTGGAGTGGTGGCAAAGTGGGAGAGAGTTGGTTTGCCAATGGATGTCTTTTAAGTGAGCCAAGCACCCCTACTTATAGCCTGCACAGAAGCCCGGCCACGGCCCCGTGTCCAGCGGACACGCCCCCGTGGCTATCCTTTTCTCTTCCTGCATTAATTGCATTTGTCTGCATAGGGCTCGACACGGTTCGTGTCCAGCGGGCACGGTCCCGTGTGTAGAAGCGTATCTGTACTACCAAGATTTTGCAAGATTCTGCGAATCTTAGCGTTGACCACGCCCCGTGTTGAGCTGGGCACGCCCCCATGGTGGACGTAGAAGCTTCCACAGTTTTGTCCTTTCTGCAGATATCTGACCACGCCCCCGTGTCCAGTGGGCACGGGCCGTGGTCAGCCTTTTGTTTCTTGTTTTTTGCTCTTGGAGATGCTGTCGATGGGTCAGGCATGTCACGTTTATTAATTTTCTTTGTATTTATGTTGGTTTTTGTTGTTTATTTGTTCCTTTTGCTGGTTTAAGCTCATTTGGTCCTGTAAATTCATAAGTAAGACAAAAGCACACTTTTTCCAACATTAGTACTAAAAAAACGTTAGTTTTATGCCTCATTTGATGTAATTTATATGTTGCATTTTACACACGTCAATTTTATACTTAATTTCATGTGTAATTTTCCGGAATATTATTTTTGTACACTTAAAAACCACCAACTTTATATTCTTAAAATATACATATTTTAAGAGAATTTTTATAGAAAAATATCTATAAATTTATTTGGCAAAAATATGTATACTTCCATATATATCTTAAAAATAATATATTTTTAAGATTAAACTTAGAAAAATATATATTTTTAGTTTTCACCAAAATAATATATTTTTGTGTTGTTTTTGAAAATATATATTTTCTCCCACTTCAAAAATAATATATTTTCTACTTTGACAAAATATGATATATTTTATAATAGTTGTAAAAATTCATATTTTGCCGTTTCTTCGGTTTCAAAAATACCGTTTATCACATTTGTCAAGTTACGAATTTATTTTCGGAATATATATATATATATATATATATATATTAAAAAGAATATATTTTTAAGATTAAACTTAGAAAAATATACATTTTTAGTTTTCACCAAAATAATATATTTTTGTGTTGTTTTTGAAAATATATATTTTCTCCCACTTCAAAAATAATATATTTTCTACTTTGACAAAATATGATATATTTTATAATAGTTGTAAAAATTCATATTTTGCCGTTTCTTCGGTTTCAAAAATACCGTTTATCACATTTGTCAAGTTACGAATTTATTTTCGGAATATATATATATGTGTGTGTGTGTGTGTGTGTGTGTGTGTAAGTATATGGAGAAAACCACTTTTATTGAGAAAACCCGGGAAACTCTAACCTCCCGAAATTTTTTTTTTGAAAAAATTACCACATGTATATATATAGGGAGAAGATCATGCGAGAACCACCTCTTATTGCGAGAACCGCGAGAACCAATGTGAACACAGCCAAAATGCCTAAAAATAGCTAAAAATCACACAAAAATTTTTTTTTTGAATTTTTTAATATTTTTTATAAAAAAATCGCTACTTTTCGAAGCCAAAAAAAATTATTAATTTTAAAAAAAAAAAAAAAAATTTTGGCTTCTAAAAATAGCGATTTTAACATAAAAATATTAAAAAATTCAAAAAAAAAATTTAGATTTTTTTAGATTTTTTTAGGTTTTTTGGGGGTTTAGTTTTTAGCATTTTAGCTTGGGGGGGGGGGGGTGGGGGGGTTTAGGTTTTTGGGGGGTGGGGGAGGGGGGTTTAGGTTTTTTTTTTGGGGGGGGGGGGGGGGGTGGGGGGTTTAGGTTTTTTTTTGGGGGGGGGTGGGGGTTAGGTTTTTTTAGCTATTTAAGTTGCGTTCACATTGGTTCTCGCGGTTCTCACAATAAAGGTGGTTCTCGCATGAGCTCCTCCCTATATATATATATATATATATATAGTCCAAATGTCCATTGTCCGATTTGTCCAATATTCGGGTATAAATTATATATTTATTTTTCTTGTGATTTTGGTAATATTTCATATTACAATTTTTGGTATTTTGGTGTGTTATATTATTTTCAAGGTTCCTAATTTTTAGTATAACTAATACAAGCAATATACATGTAGCACATAATTTTTGTGACTTCTAAATATATATTTTCCTAAATATATACTTAGTCATTTTTATTATGAAAAATCAACCTCCAATACTTGTAATTTTTATAACAAAAATTATGGAAAATTTTATACTTAAAACCAAGATTAAAAATTACTTGTAAGCACTTGTTTAAAAATATTTTTCTAAGTGTTGAATTTTTATAAAATTTTTGCCATAATTTCCTTTGAAAATGGAGGTTTCCATGCTTATTAACATATCATTTTCTTTTCAAAAATTCATCATCAATCATCAACAATTATCATACAACTTACCATAAGCCATAAATATGCACTTTTACAATATGGTATGAACTTGAAGTTTGTAAAATCTTGTATGTTTAACATGTTTTATGCCTCACTTGATATAATTTATATGTTGCATTTTACACACGTCAATTTTATACTTAATTTCATGTGTAATTTTCCGGAATATTATTTTTGTACACTTAAAAACCACCAACTTTATATTCTTAAAATATACATATTTTAAGAGAATTTTTATAGAAAAATATCTATAAATTTATTTGGCAAAAATATGTATACTTCCATATATATCTTAAAAATAATATATTTTTAAGATTAAACTTAGAAAAATATATATTTTTAGTTTTCACCAAAATAATATATTTTTGTGTTGTTTTTGAAAATATATATTTTTTCCCACTTCAAAAATAATATATTTTCTACTTTGACAAAATATGATATATTTTATAATAGTTGTAAAAATTCATATTTTGCCGTTTCTTCTGTTTCAAAAATACCGTTTATCACATTTGTCAAGTTACGAATTTATTTTCGGAATATATATATATATATATATATATATATATATAGTCCAAATGTCTATTGTCCGATTTGTCCAATATTTGGGTATAAATTATATATTTATTTTTCTTGTGATTTTGGTAATATTTCATATTACAATTTTTGATATTTTGTGTGTTATATTATTTTCAAGGTTCCTAATTTTTAGTATAACTAATACAAGCAATATACATGTAGCATATAATTTTTGTGACTTCTAAATATATATTTTTCTAAATATATACTTAGTCGTTTTTATTATGAAAAATCAACCTCCAATACTTGTAATTTTTATAACAAAAATTATGGAAAATTTTATACTTAAAACCAAGATTAAAAATTACTTGTAAGCACTTGTTTAAAAATATTTTTCTAAGTGTTGAATTTTTATAAAAATTTTGCCATAGTTTCCTTTGAAAATGGAGGTTTCCATGCTTATTAACATATCATTTTCTTTTCGAAAATTCATCATCAATCATCAACAATTATCATACAACTTACCATAAGCCATAAATATGCACTTTTACAATATGGTATGAACTTGAAGTTTGTAAAATCTTGTATGTTTAACATGTTTAACTAACACCAAAAACATGATTTTTACTTCTTAAAACTCATTCTTGCAAAATTTCCATCTTTACAACTTGTAACATGATTTTACAAAAAATTAATCTTCTTGAATCTTTCATGTTCCATACACTTTAATAGCTTCATTTTAACACATAAAACATGTTTACTTTCTTTTAAAACTAAACCATGTTGAATCTTGATGTAAACTTTGGTTTCTTGAAACTTTTATTTTTGAAATCTTATATTTTTAAGACATATAATTTGTAGGAATCATAATCCTACACAAAATCAAGTCCACCTTCAAGTTCATGCTTAACATAAAGGGTGATCAACTTAGATCTTTCAAGATCCACCCTCACACTTGCTAGATCATGTTTTAAATCATCATCTAGCAAGCTTTATGTAGTGATTTACACCAAACATTCAAGTAATCAACAAACAAGTTCATTACATATACTTAAACAACGATTTTCATGATTTCAAGCTTTAAATTCATGTTCATGTTCTTGTTTTGATGAGAATCTTTAGATTATCATGTTACTTCATACTTTAACTACTAAAATTAAGTGTAAAAACAAGATCAAAGAAGCTTACTACTAGCACTAAGGCTAAGGAAGAACAAGAAGCAAGATGATGAAGAAATGAGGTGGTTAATAGCTCTCCAAGAAGGTCTTTCCAATCTCCTTGCTTCCAACCTTCCTAACTATGCTTGTATCACCTTGTAGAATGCTTATATTATGTTGGAGAGTTGAAGAAAAATGGAAGTGTGATTAGGGGGTGTTGGCTGTGAGCTCTTAAGAAGAAGAAGAAGTTTTGTGAGTTTGGATGTTGATGAATGATAAGTGGTGAAATAATGGTTCTTATGCTTTGTAATCTCCAACATTTTGTTATACATTGGTCCTTGTGCTTAATATCTATACAACATTCTCAATTAAATAATCAAGAAATGGTGAAAGTAGTGGGTTGTAACCGGTTATGGGGGGGGGGGGGAGGGTAGTTAGTTGGGTTTTGATGATTAGTTACTTAATCTAGTTCCATTTCAAGTCTTTAGTTAAGGGTTAAATGTGTTTAGGGTTTTTGAGATGCAATATTGTCACACCCCGACCGCGTAAAACAACAAATCGCGGCGGAAACATCGGGGCGTGTTGCAACAGAATTAATTGTTTCATAACCATGGCATACAAAGTTGTATTTTATTTATAAACAAAGGTGTTACATTGTTTTAAACAGGAAATTAAAGAGTTCAGAACATAATTAAACATAGTCTATCTTATTTTAAAGTCTCTAAGGCACAGGTCCGCCCTAGTATCATGATCAACATCCTATGGAAAAGCACCTGAAAACACATGTGAAAATAGGTACGTCAGCATAAAAATGCCTGTGAGATACATAGGTTTGTGAAAATAGGATTCATGACTTGTATTTGAGAAAATGTTTAGTCATGAACCTTGTAATTTGCTTTGTCTTGTAAATTATTTGAATAACAATAAGATCAGATGATATGTATAAGTAAATGTCAGGTTAAATAAATGACCATGTAAAAATGTGTTTGTATAAGATAAGTTGTTTGTAAATCAATATCTTGTGAAAAATATGTTATTTGTATAAAATGTTCTATGTCTCAAACTGAAATGATTCAAATAACGTTACGACATATAATACCATACAAACACTTATATATAGGAAGTACCAGCGGCGTATCCACCATGCTTGTATCATATTACACACGCATCGTTACTTAATCACTTAATCAAACCAAACCAACCAATGTAAGAAGTCTATGTTTAAACCAATTGTCAAATGTATTGAATAATATGTCAAATGTAAATCATGTAAAATGTCTATGTCAAATATCCATGTCAAATGTCTATGTCAAATATCCATGTCAAATGTCTATGTCAAAATGTCAAATGTCTATGTCAAATGTCAAATGTCTATGTCAAATATCCATGTCAAATGTCTATGTCAAAATGTCATGTATGGCAAGTGAAATGTCTCAACTAAACCATATGCACAAAAACAAAGTATTGAAGTAAAACTTGGTTTAAATCAAAGCTATGTTTTGTGTAAATGCATGCAACTATTTAATATGAACATTTATGCGGTATTGTGAAAATGCATACATCCAAGCCTTGTGACTGTGGTGATAAACCCTTTAAACAAATTAAAGGTCTATCTGTCTTATATCATCGAATTCGGTCATTCCTTTCTGTCCCCTTTCCCTGGGATGTCCGGAACGGGAGTTGTCAATTCCTATGGTACCACTACCTACTAACGAACGGCGTAGCTAATGTTAATGAATGTATTGTCCCATGTAAACAAACCAAATGTCATACCAAAATGTAAACATGTGAAAACAATGCACTAAGTATGTAATCAAATGAACATACATAGCGTGAAATGTCATGTAAAACGATGTACTAAGTAATGCACACAATGGGCACACCTAGCATGAAATGTCATGTAAAACAATGTACTAAGTAATGCACACAATGGGCACACCTAGCATGAAATGTCATGTAAAACAATGTACTAAGTAATGCACACAATGGGCACACCTAGCATGAAATGTTATGTAAAACAATGTACTAAGTAATGCACACAATGGGCACACCTAGCATGAAATGTCATGTAAAACAATGTACTAAGTAATGCACACAATGGGCACACCTAGCATGAAATGTCATGTAAAACAATGTACTAAGTAATGCACACAATGGGCACACCTAGCATGAAATGTTATGTAAAACAATGTACTAAGTAATGCACACAATGGGCACACCTAGCATGAAATGTTATGTAAAACAATGTACTAAGTAATGCACACAATGGGCACACCTAGCATAAGATGTTATGAAATCATGTACTATAATGTACTAACGAACATAGCATGTATATGATGTGAAAACAGGAAAGCATGAAAGTAACAAGTAGGCACATGTGTTCCACCCCAAAACAGTTTAGAAAACAGTAAAAGAGGGGTCTATGTACTCACTTGAGATTGCTCAGATGTCTAAAGATAATCACCAAGTAATGCTATAGATCTCGGAATCAAACGGCACCTAATATAGGTAACTATGTTAATAACCGGACCTTAATCGGATGATTGGATAGAATGAGGTTTCGTAAACCAAACGAGTGTAGAGACTCGTGTCATTTGGTTTAACAAAGCCTACATGCTAAATGAAACTTAACATAAGTCTTATTGACCCGTTATGATCCGTTTAGGTAGCTTATGCTACTTTAACGCATCGTGCGCGTGAAACGCGTTCGGACCGCCTAACTAGCCCTATGACAAGTGTTATATGCCTAAACATGTTACATAATCAGTTATGTGACAAAAGTTTAGGTTACATATGCTTAATTACCAATTATACATGAAAAGGGTATTCTGGTAATTTACCTAAGGCATATAAACTACCTATCATACAACTACTTAAACGATGTGACCATAGGGTATAACCTCGGAAGGTTATTCCCTACCTACTATGGTCACCTAATGTATTTGGTCGGATCCTAATGATCGACCAAATGGGTCGGGTTCGAAGGTATAGGCGATTTATTAGATCGCCTATCCTACGACCCTAGACAACGTGGTAATCAGTAGGCATAGTCCCAAGGGACTATGACCATCGTGATTACAATCACGTTGCGAAGTTCAAACGAACTTCGCATTGACCATTACTGGTCAACGCTGAAAGTCAAACAAAGTTTGACTTTCTGACTCGAAAAGCAGTAAAAATAAGGAAAAGAACGAAAGAATACTTACGAAGGGTCCCCGAATGCTAAACTCGATTCGAAAATCTCAGGTATGAAACTAGTGTTTCAACTTAGAGTTTCTCAAATCAAATTTCTAGTGATTATGAATGAAACATATGGTGGGTATTTATAGTTTTTCCATATAGAATATTCCTAGAATATTCCTAGAATATTCCTAGCATATTCCAAGCATATTCCTAGCATATACCTTAGCATATTCCAAGCATATACCTTAGCATATTCCAAGCATATACCTTAGCATATTCCAAGCATATGCCAAGCATATTCCTAGTATATGGCTAAGACGGGTATTTAACTGGGTACCGGGTATTTTATCTAGCGTTTAAATCCCGGTTTATGGCGTTCTAAATTATTTTTATTACTCTATAAAAATAAACTCGCCAAGTTATTACTGAAATAAATTTCAGTTGCCATGACTGGCTGCGTTGTCTGCGTTTTGCAGTAGAAGCACTGTGTTGCGCAGAAACACACGGTACGCGCTTAAACTTTGAAAAATAACGTTTTTAGGCGTTTTAATTTATTTTTCAACACGGACCTGATTAAAATAAGATTTTAATCATAACGGAATATTTGTGGGATTTAAATATTATCCGATCGGTCACCAACGTTCGTTTGGTCGTACGATCGCGATGTTCGGTTAATTACGACGGAATGCGCATAATCGCGAAAAACGATCCAAATTGCGCGACGAATGGATTTTTCTTATGCCAAACACTAAAATAAAATATTTTAGTGCTTACATAAATTTTTGGATGTCCGGATGTATTCAGAACGTATGTTATGCGCGAAAATGCAAACTTGTGCACTTATTGACACTTTTAGTCCCTGAATGATCCAAAAGTTTATTTTAGCACACCGAACTCCTCAAAGCCTATTTCTAAGCTATGTAAAGGATATTTAAGGTGTGTTTAACTTATGGTTAGGTTCCGGAATGTTCGTTACAGTTCAAATTGACATACTTTCGCAGTTTGTCATATTTAGTCCCTGTAAGCGAATTAACTTGTTTTTGCCATACCAAAGCCTTTAAAACTTATTTCTAAGTTATGTAAAGGTTATTTAAGGTATGTTGAGTATATGTTGATGTTCCGGAGTATTTCTCGCATTAAACTGAGTACGTTTACGCACTAGTTTGCGTATAACTCTCCAGAAAGCGATGTAGAGTTTGAAATTGAACAAAAGTCAAAACATGAAAAATGTAAAACATAACAAAACAAACATTGTGATCAAATAACATTGTTTTATTGATAACATAACTGTTCATAGTGATTACAAGCACAGTTGTTACAGTCTCCCCTACTTGTAGAAATTTCGTCCCGAAATTTATTTAGAGGAAACTTGTGGAAAAAGATGTGGATATTTCGCCTTCATTTGATCTTCGCGTTCCCAAGTAAACTCAGGTCCACGCTTAGCTTCCCAGCGAACTTTGACCAAAGGAATGCGCTTGCGTTTAAGCCACTTGACTTCACGTTCCATGATTTCCACTGGTTTCTCAACAAATTTCAGTGTTGTGCCAACACGAATTTCGTCAAGCGGTATGGAGAAATTCTCATCAGCTGTACACTTCTTGAGATTGGACACGTGAAAAGTTGGATGAACATTTCCCAGTTCAGGAGGTAACTCAAGTCTGTAGGCTACCTTTCCGATTCTTTCGACGATCTTGAATGGTCCAACGTATCTAGGTGCAAGTTTTCCTTTCTTTCCAAATCTGATCACACCTTTCCAAGGTGAGACCTTAAGTAATACTCGATCACCGACTTGAAATTCCAAGGCTTTGCGTTTTGGATCCGCGTAAATCTTCTGACGGCTTCTAGCTGCCTGAAGGTTATCGCGAACTTTCTTGACCTTGTCAGTTGTCTCTAAAATGAGGGCAGGTCCAGTAAGTTGAGCCTCGCCAATCTCATTCCAGCAGACTGGTGAACGACATTTTCGACCATAGAGAGCCTCGAAAGGAGCCATTTTGATGCTAGTGTGATAACTGTTGTTGTAGGAGAATTCAATCAATTTAAGATGTGAATCCCAGCTACCACCAAAATCGATCACACAAGCTCTTAGCATATCCTCCAGAGTCTGGATTGTTCTCTCAGATTGACCATCCGTTTGCGGATGATAAGCTGTGCTCAGATTAAGTTGGGTCCCTATGGCAGATTGCATGGTTCTCCAAAAATGAGAAGTGAAACGAGCATCTCTGTCGGAAATGATGTTTAAAGGAACACCGTGTCGAGCTACAATTTCATCTACATAGATTTGAGCAAGTCTGTCAGCAGGAAAATCCTCACGGATTGGCAAGAAATGTGCTGACTTTGTAAGACGATCAACGACTACCCAGATGGCATCATGACTTTTCTTTGTGCGCGGGAGTTTGGTAACAAGATCCATAGTAATGTTTTCCCATTTCCAAACTGGGATCTCTGGTTGCTCCAATAAACCCGAAGGACGTTGATGTTCAGCCTTAACCTTAAGACAAGTAAGGCATTTTGATACGTATAAGGCAATGTCTTTCTTCATACCAGGCCACCAATAGAGAATACGAAGATCCTTATACATCTTATCTGAGCCCGGATGAATAGAATAGCGAGACTTATGGGCTTCATCCATAAGCAATGTACGAAGATCATCCTGGCTTGGGACCCACAAACGGTCCATGAAATAATATGATCCATTGTCCTTCAGTTCAAGAGCAGGCGTTATGTGATAGGGAAATTCCTTATCCATTAAACCTTGTGAAACACAAGATTGTTGAGCCTGAGAAATGCGTGCTTGAATATCAGATCGAGCTTGAATAACAGACTGAACACGTACACAATGAAGCTTAGTACGTTCCTTGCGACTCAATGCATCAGCTACGACATTCGCCTTACCAGGATGGTAGCGAATTTCGCAGTCATAGTCGTTTAAAAGCTCAACCCAACGTCGTTGCCTCATGTTGAGTTCTTTCTGATTGAAGATATGCTGAAGACTTTTGTGGTCAGTGAAAACCACACATTTTGTACCGTACAAATAGTGTCTCCAGATCTTGAGAGCAAAGACAACTGCACCCAACTCAAGATCATGAGTGGTGTAGTTTTTCTCATGTATCTTCAACTGCCTCGATGCATAAGCTATGACTTTGTTCCTTTGCATAAGAACACAGCCAAGACCCAATTTCGATGCATCACAAAACACAACAAAATCATCATCACCCTCAGGCAATGATAGAACAGGCGCATCGCAAAGCTTCTGCTTCAGGTGTTGAAAAGCTTCCTCTTGTTTGTATCCCCAATAAAAGGGCATTTTCTTCTGAGTTAGAGCAGTTAGAGGAACTGCAATCTTCGAGAAGTTTTCTATGAAGCGGCGATAATAACCCGCTAGACCAAGAAAAGAACGAACTTCAGTAGGAGTAGTAGGTGTATCCCAATCCTTAATCGCACTGATCTTGGAGGGATCTACATGAATACCTCGTTCGTTGATAACATGCCCCAAAAATTGAACTTCTTTAAGCCAAAATTCGCACTTGGAGAATTTTGCGAAAAGTTGTTCTTTCTTTAGGAGTTCTAGGGTAAGACGAAGATGTTGCTCGTGGTCAGCTCGCGTCTTAGAGTATATCAAGATGTCGTCAATAAAAACAATGACGAACTGATCCAAATAAGGTTTGCAGACCCTATTCATTAAGTCCATGAAAACAGCAGGAGCATTAGTCAAACCGAATGGCATGACTGTGAATTCGTAATGTCCATAACGAGTACGGAACGCTGTCTTCGGAATGTCTTCTTCTTGCACCCGAAGTTGATGATATCCAGATCGCAGATCAATCTTCGAAAAATAAGAAGCGCCTTGTAACTGATCAAAGAGGTCGTCTATGCGAGGTAAGGGATATCGATTCTTGATGGTAAGCTTGTTAAGCTCACGATAATCGATACACATCCTAAAGGATCCATCCTTCTTCTTTACAAAAAGAACGGGAGCACCCCAAGGTGAAAGACTAGGACGTATAAAACCTTTGTCAGAGAGCTCCTGAAGCTGTTTAGACAACTCTTGCATCTCAGACGGTGCAAGACGATATGGAGCTCTGGCAATGGGATTTGCACCAGGTACGAGATCAATGCGGAACTCGACTTGGCGTGCTGGAGGTAGACCAGGTAAATCTTCAGGGAACACTTCAGAATAATCCCGAACGACAGGAATATCTGAAATAGACTTACCCTTGCCTTTATCTTCTGTAACATGTGCTAAGAAAGCCACATAGTTCTTCCGCAAATACTTCCGAGCTTTAAAACAAGACATGAGTTTGAGACCACCGATAGGCTTCTCACCTTGAACCTGCAGAATCTCGTCTGTCGAAAGCGGCACACGAACAATCTTCTCAGAACAAACTATCTCTGCGTGATGCTTGGATAACCAATCCATTCCCACAATAACGTCGAAGCTTCCGAGTTGCATAGGCGCGAGGTCAATAGGAAAAAGATGGTCGTTAAGATTCAACTGGCAGTTGTGAAGAACAGAATCAAGAATAATGGGTTCACCACTAGCAACCTCTACTGTCAAAGATTTGCCTAATTTCGTTCTAGACACTCGAAGCATTGGCTCAAAGGACAAAGACACGAAACTCTTATCGGCACCAGAATCGAAAAGAACAGATGCAGGCTGATTATTAATAAAGAACGTACCGTTCACCACATTATCGTCAGCCTGTGCCTCTTGGGCATTCATGTTAAAGACTCGGCCTCGAGCCGGAGCCGGAGCCGGATTCTGGTTCTGGTTCTGGTTCGCCAGTCTTGGGCACCGATTCCTATAGTGGGTCAGATCCCCACAATTGTAACAAGCACCTGGTGGGTATTGTGGTCGTGCAACTTGACCCTGTTGCGGAGCAGCTTGTTGAGCCGGGTTCTGAACCGCGGGATTCTGAGCAGACCGACAAACATTGGCAAGATGGCCTGACTTCCCACAGTTAGTACAGAAACGGCATGGAAGTTGCGGCTGGTGGTGACTGTTGCATCTATTGCACAAAGGTGCATTCCCTGTATAGGGTTTCTTTGCTGGCGGCTGTGCGGGTTGGTTGGGAGCTGCCTGATTAGCTTGGGCAGTGATAGCAAAATTTTGGGAAGCCTTACGCTTCTTTGCCCTCTTCGAAGAACCAGAGTTCTTTCCATTCAAGTTTTGACCTTTCTTGCTATCCACCTTGTCAGCTGATTGTTCCTTGCCCTTGTCACCCTTCCGGTGTAACTTGTTCTTCCGGATCTGCGACTCAGTCAATGTCGCTGATAATTCGATCGCCTGACGGAGTGTGGCAGGTTCACTACCAGTAAGAATGTCTTGTACCGAGTCAGGTAGGCCGTCGATGTATCTTTCGATAGCCTTGTCAAGTGGAGTAACCATAGTCGGGCAAAGCAAACTCAACTCTTCAAACCGATCCGTATAAGCCCTGTGCTCACCACTATCTTGCTTCAAAACATCAAACCCTTTCTCCAACGCTCGTTGCTCATGACGAGGACAGAATTCCCTCATCATAAGGGCTCTAAGTTCAGCCCATGTCTGTGCGAGAGCAACTTCTGCACCTTGGTCCCTCATAACCCCGTTCCACCATGTCAAAGCCCTCTTCTGAAATACGCTCGAAGCAAACTCGACTTTGCGATTTTCGAGACACTGCACGTGGCGAAAAGTATTCTCTATGCTCTCAAACCACTGAAGAAGCCCAGTCGCTCCTTCAGAACCACTAAACTTGAGTGGTTTAGCCTGATTAAAATCCTTGTATTTGCACGGACCATTGTTGTTGTTGTTGGCTTGTTGCCATTGAGCAAAGAGATTTGGGAATTGAGCAGCCATCTGCTGCGCAATAATTTCTGCCAGTTCAGCAGTAGCTATCTGGTTCTCGCGTCGAGGAGGCATTCTAAAAGAGGAAAAACATGAAAAGGAACGAGTGAGACGATTGGATGAAAAGAATGAGATGATAAAAACAAGAATTGCAAACAGCATAGATGGTGGTCATTCGTTCGTATCACAAAGCAAACAAACGACACACAGTGACTAATCAAAGTAAATGGGTCAAAATAATGTATTAGCGAAGACATGCTCGCCTATAAGTGAACACTCACTCCAAGAATTCCCAGGTAAGCACAACTGGTCTCGCGTCTGGTTGAGATGTATACGAAGTGCTTGCCTAGACAGAAAACCCAGAATACAGGCATTCACCCTTCCAGTTTGCACATGTTCACATTATTTAAAACCCAAAATGTTTGACGGGATTTTGAAAATTTGAAGGCACAAGGCCAAAAACCAATACTGAAAAGGGTTCAAAACCATATAACAGAGGGTTCAAAACCTTGTAAAAATTTATTCAAAAACAGATGATTGTTTTTCAAAAAAAAAACCGTTTCGGAAAAATTTTGGTTCTTGTTTTGATAATCACCTAAGGATAGGTGATGTACATGTTTTAAGATCTAAACACAAGATAACTCGTGTTAGGGTCCTAGAAAAGTTATAGTCTAGGTCAAAGCATTACTAATAACCTAATTCCCTATAACCATTGGCTCTGATACCAACTCTTCTGTCACACCCCGACCGCGTAAAACAACAAATCGCGGCGGAAACATCGGGGCGTGTTGCAACAGAATTAATTGTTTCATAACCATGGCATACAAAGTTGTATTTTATTTATAAACAAAGGTGTTACATTGTTTTAAACAGGAAATTAAAGAGTTCAGAACATAATTAAACATAGTCTATCTTATTTTAAAGTCTCTAAGGCACAGGTCCGCCCTAGTATCATGATCAACATCCTATGGAAAAGCACCTGAAAACACATGTGAAAATAGGTACGTCAGCATAAAAATGCCTGTGAGATACATAGGTTTGTGAAAATAGGATTCATGACTTGTATTTGAGAAAATGTTTAGTCATGAACCTTGTAATTTGCTTTGTCTTGTAAATTATTTGAATAACAATAAGATCAGATGATATGTATAAGTAAATGTCAGGTTAAATAAATGACCATGTAAAAATGTGTTTGTATAAGATAAGTTGTTTGTAAATCAATATCTTGTGAAAAATATGTTATTTGTATAAAATGTTCTATGTCTCAAACTGAAATGATTCAAATAACGTTACGACATATAATACCATACAAACACTTATATATAGGAAGTACCAGCGGCGTATCCACCATGCTTGTATCATATTACACACGCATCGTTACTTAATCACTTAATCAAACCAAACCAACCAATGTAAGAAGTCTATGTTTAAACCAATTGTCAAATGTATTGAATAATATGTCAAATGTAAATCATGTAAAATGTCTATGTCAAATATCCATGTCAAATGTCTATGTCAAATATCCATGTCAAATGCCTATGTCAAAATGTCAAATGTCAAATGTCAAATGTCAAATGTCTATGTCAAATATCCATGTCAAATGTCTATGTCAAAATGTCATGTATGGCAAGTGAAATGTCTCAACTAAACCATATGCACAAAAACAAAGTATTGAAGTAAAACTTGGTTTAAATCAAAGCTATGTTTTGTGTAAATGCATGCAACTATTTAATATGAACATTTATGCGGTATTGTGAAAATGCATACATCCAAGCCTTGTGACTGTGGTGATAAACCCTTTAAACAAATTAAAGGTCTATCTGTCTTATATCATCGAATTCGGTCATTCCTTTCTGTCCCCTTTCCCTGGGATGTCCGGAACGGGAGTTGTCAATTCCTATGGTACCACTACCTACTAACGAACGGCGTAGCTAATGTTAATGAATGTATTGTCCCATGTAAACAAACCAAATGTCATACCAAAATGTAAACATGTGAAAACAATGCACTAAGTATGTAATCAAATGAACATACATAGCGTGAAATGTCATGTAAAACGATGTACTAAGTAATGCACACAATGGGCACACCTAGCATGAAATGTCATGTAAAACAATGTACTAAGTAATGCACACAATGGGCACACCTAGCATGAAATGTCATGTAAAACAATGTACTAAGTAATGCACACAATGGGCACACCTAGCATGAAATGTTATGTAAAACAATGTACTAAGTAATGCACACAATGGGCACACCTAGCATGAAATGTCATGTAAAACAATGTACTAAGTAATGCACACAATGGGCACACCTAGCATGAAATGTCATGTAAAACAATGTACTAAGTAATGCACACAATGGGCACACCTAGCATGAAATGTTATGTAAAACAATGTACTAAGTAATGCACACAATGGGCACACCTAGCATGAAATGTTATGTAAAACAATGTACTAAGTAATGCACACAATGGGCACACCTAGCATAAGATGTTATGAAATCATGTACTATAATGTACTAACGAACATAGCATGTATATGATGTGAAAACAGGAAAGCATGAAAGTAACAAGTAGGCACATGTGTTCCACCCCAAAACAGTTTAGAAAACAGTAAAAGAGGGGTCTATGTACTCACTTGAGATTGCTCAGATGTCTAAAGATAATCACCAAGTAATGCTATAGATCTCGGAATCAAACGGCACCTAATATAGGTAACTATGTTAATAACCGGACCTTAATCGGATGATTGGATAGAATGAGGTTTCGTAAACCAAACGAGTGTAGAGACTCGTGTCATTTGGTTTAACAAAGCCTACATGCTAAATGAAACTTAACATAAGTCTTATTGACCCGTTATGATCCGTTTAGGTAGCTTATGCTACTTTAACGCATCGTGCGCGTGAAACGCGTTCGGACCGCCTAACTAGCCCTATGACAAGTGTTATATGCCTAAACATGTTACATAATCAGTTATGTGACAAAAGTTTAGGTTACATATGCTTAATTACCAATTATACATGAAAAGGGTATTCTGGTAATTTACCTAAGGCATATAAACTACCTATCATACAACTACTTAAACGATGTGACCATAGGGTATAACCTCGGAAGGTTATTCCCTACCTACTATGGTCACCTAATGTATTTGGTCGGATCCTAATGATCGACCAAATGGGTCGGGTTCGAAGGTATAGGCGATTTATTAGATCGCCTATCCTACGACCCTAGACAACGTGGTAATCAGTAGGCATAGTCCCAAGGGACTATGACCATCGTGATTACAATCACGTTGCGAAGTTCAAACGAACTTCGCATTGACCATTACTGGTCAACGCTGAAAGTCAAACAAAGTTTGACTTTCTGACTCGAAAAGCAGTAAAAATAAGGAAAAGAACGAAAGAATACTTACGAAGGGTCCCCGAATGCTAAACTCGATTCGAAAATCTCAGGTATGAAACTAGTGTTTCAACTTAGAGTTTCTCAAATCAAATTTCTAGTGATTATGAATGAAACATATGGTGGGTATTTATAGTTTTTCCATATAGAATATTCCTAGAATATTCCTAGCATATTCCAAGCATATTCCTAGCATATACCTTAGCATATTCCAAGCATATACCTTAGCATATTCCAAGCATATACCTTAGCATATTCCAAGCATATGCCAAGCATATTCCTAGTATATGGCTAAGACGGGTATTTAACTGGGTACCGGGTATTTTATCTAGCGTTTAAATCCCGGTTTATGGCGTTCTAAATTATTTTTATTACTCTATAAAAATAAACTCGCCAAGTTATTACTGAAATAAATTTCAGTTGCCATGACTGGCTGCGTTGTCTGCGTTTTGCAGTAGAAGCACTGTGTTGCGCAGAAACACACGGTACGCGCTTAAACTTTGAAAAATAACGTTTTTAGGCGTTTTAATTTATTTTTCAACACGGACCTGATTAAAATAAGATTTTAATCATAACGGAATATTTGTGGGATTTAAATATTATCCGATCGGTCACCAACGTTCGTTTGGTCGTACGATCGCGATGTTCGGTTAATTACGACGGAATGCGCATAATCGCGAAAAACGATCCAAATTGCGCGACGAATGGATTTTTCTTATGCCAAACACTAAAATAAAATATTTTAGTGCTTACATAAATTTTTGGATGTCCGGATGTATTCAGAACGTATGTTATGCGCGAAAATGCAAACTTGTGCACTTATTGACACTTTTAGTCCCTGAATGATCCAAAAGTTTATTTTAGCACACCGAACTCCTCAAAGCCTATTTCTAAGCTATGTAAAGGATATTTAAGGTGTGTTTAACTTATGGTTAGGTTCCGGAATGTTCGTTACAGTTCAAATTGACATACTTTCGCAGTTTGTCATATTTAGTCCCTGTAAGCGAATTAACTTGTTTTTGCCATACCAAAGCCTTTAAAACTTATTTCTAAGTTATGTAAAGGTTATTTAAGGTATGTTGAGTATATGTTGATGTTCCGGAGTATTTCTCGCATTAAACTGAGTACGTTTACGCACTAGTTTGCGTATAACTCTCCAGAAAGCGATGTAGAGTTTGAAATTGAACAAAAGTCAAAACATGAAAAATGTAAAACATAACAAAACAAACATTGTGATCAAATAACATTGTTTTATTGATAACATAACTGTTCATAGTGATTACAAGCACAGTTGTTACAGTCTCCCCTACTTGTAGAAATTTCGTCCCGAAATTTATTTAGAGGAAACTTGTGGAAAAAGATGTGGATATTTCGCCTTCATTTGATCTTCGCGTTCCCAAGTAAACTCAGGTCCACGCTTAGCTTCCCAGCGAACTTTGACCAAAGGAATGCGCTTGCGTTTAAGCCACTTGACTTCACGTTCCATGATTTCCACTGGTTTCTCAACAAATTTCAGTGTTGTGCCAACACGAATTTCGTCAAGCGGTATGGAGAAATTCTCATCAGCTGTACACTTCTTGAGATTGGACACGTGAAAAGTTGGATGAACATTTCCCAGTTCAGGAGGTAACTCAAGTCTGTAGGCTACCTTTCCGATTCTTTCGACGATCTTGAATGGTCCAACGTATCTAGGTGCAAGTTTTCCTTTCTTTCCAAATCTGATCACACCTTTCCAAGGTGAGACCTTAAGTAATACTCGATCACCGACTTGAAATTCCAAGGCTTTGCGTTTTGGATCCGCGTAAATCTTCTGACGGCTTCTAGCTGCCTGAAGGTTATCGCGAACTTTCTTGACCTTGTCAGTTGTCTCTAAAATGAGGGCAGGTCCAGTAAGTTGAGCCTCGCCAATCTCATTCCAGCAGACTGGTGAACGACATTTTCGACCATAGAGAGCCTCGAAAGGAGCCATTTTGATGCTAGTGTGATAACTGTTGTTGTAGGAGAATTCAATCAATTTAAGATGTGAATCCCAGCTACCACCAAAATCGATCACACAAGCTCTTAGCATATCCTCCAGAGTCTGGATTGTTCTCTCAGATTGACCATCCGTTTGCGGATGATAAGCTGTGCTCAGATTAAGTTGGGTCCCTATGGCAGATTGCATGGTTCTCCAAAAATGAGAAGTGAAACGAGCATCTCTGTCGGAAATGATGTTTAAAGGAACACCGTGTCGAGCTACAATTTCATCTACATAGATTTGAGCAAGTCTGTCAGCAGGAAAATCCTCACGGATTGGCAAGAAATGTGCTGACTTTGTAAGACGATCAACGACTACCCAGATGGCATCATGACTTTTCTTTGTGCGCGGGAGTTTGGTAACAAGATCCATAGTAATGTTTTCCCATTTCCAAACTGGGATCTCTGGTTGCTCCAATAAACCCGAAGGACGTTGATGTTCAGCCTTAACCTTAAGACAAGTAAGGCATTTTGATACGTATAAGGCAATGTCTTTCTTCATACCAGGCCACCAATAGAGAATACGAAGATCCTTATACATCTTATCTGAGCCCGGATGAATAGAATAGCGAGACTTATGGGCTTCATCCATAAGCAATGTACGAAGATCATCCTGGCTTGGGACCCACAAACGGTCCATGAAATAATATGATCCATTGTCCTTCAGTTCAAGAGCAGGCGTTATGTGATAGGGAAATTCCTTATCCATTAAACCTTGTGAAACACAAGATTGTTGAGCCTGAGAAATGCGTGCTTGAATATCAGATCGAGCTTGAATAACAGACTGAACACGTACACAATGAAGCTTAGTACGTTCCTTGCGACTCAATGCATCAGCTACGACATTCGCCTTACCAGGATGGTAGCGAATTTCGCAGTCATAGTCGTTTAAAAGCTCAACCCAACGTCGTTGCCTCATGTTGAGTTCTTTCTGATTGAAGATATGCTGAAGACTTTTGTGGTCAGTGAAAACCACACATTTTGTACCGTACAAATAGTGTCTCCAGATCTTGAGAGCAAAGACAACTGCACCCAACTCAAGATCATGAGTGGTGTAGTTTTTCTCATGTATCTTCAACTGCCTCGATGCATAAGCTATGACTTTGTTCCTTTGCATAAGAACACAGCCAAGACCCAATTTCGATGCATCACAAAACACAACAAAATCATCATCACCCTCAGGCAATGATAGAACAGGCGCATCGCAAAGCTTCTGCTTCAGGTGTTGAAAAGCTTCCTCTTGTTTGTATCCCCAATAAAAGGGCATTTTCTTCTGAGTTAGAGCAGTTAGAGGAACTGCAATCTTCGAGAAGTTTTCTATGAAGCGGCGATAATAACCCGCTAGACCAAGAAAAGAACGAACTTCAGTAGGAGTAGTAGGTGTATCCCAATCCTTAATCGCACTGATCTTGGAGGGATCTACATGAATACCTCGTTCGTTGATAACATGCCCCAAAAATTGAACTTCTTTAAGCCAAAATTCGCACTTGGAGAATTTTGCGAAAAGTTGTTCTTTCTTTAGGAGTTCTAGGGTAAGACGAAGATGTTGCTCGTGGTCAGCTCGCGTCTTAGAGTATATCAAGATGTCGTCAATAAAAACAATGACGAACTGATCCAAATAAGGTTTGCAGACCCTATTCATTAAGTCCATGAAAACAGCAGGAGCATTAGTCAAACCGAATGGCATGACTGTGAATTCGTAATGTCCATAACGAGTACGGAACGCTGTCTTCGGAATGTCTTCTTCTTGCACCCGAAGTTGATGATATCCAGATCGCAGATCAATCTTCGAAAAATAAGAAGCGCCTTGTAACTGATCAAAGAGGTCGTCTATGCGAGGTAAGGGATATCGATTCTTGATGGTAAGCTTGTTAAGCTCACGATAATCGATACACATCCTAAAGGATCCATCCTTCTTCTTTACAAAAAGAACGGGAGCACCCCAAGGTGAAAGACTAGGACGTATAAAACCTTTGTCAGAGAGCTCCTGAAGCTGTTTAGACAACTCTTGCATCTCAGACGGTGCAAGACGATATGGAGCTCTGGCAATGGGATTTGCACCAGGTACGAGATCAATGCGGAACTCGACTTGGCGTGCTGGAGGTAGACCAGGTAAATCTTCAGGGAACACTTCAGAATAATCCCGAACGACAGGAATATCTGAAATAGACTTACCCTTGCCTTTATCTTCTGTAACATGTGCTAAGAAAGCCACATAGTTCTTCCGCAAATACTTCCGAGCTTTAAAACAAGACATGAGTTTGAGACCACCGATAGGCTTCTCACCTTGAACCTGCAGAATCTCGTCTGTCGAAAGCGGCACACGAACAATCTTCTCAGAACAAACTATCTCTGCGTGATGCTTGGATAACCAATCCATTCCCACAATAACGTCGAAGCTTCCGAGTTGCATAGGCGCGAGGTCAATAGGAAAAAGATGGTCGTTAAGATTCAACTGGCAGTTGTGAAGAACAGAATCAAGAATAATGGGTTCACCACTAGCAACCTCTACTGTCAAAGATTTGCCTAATTTCGTTCTAGACACTCGAAGCATTGGCTCAAAGGACAAAGACACGAAACTCTTATCGGCACCAGAATCGAAAAGAACAGATGCAGGCTGATTATTAATAAAGAACGTACCGTTCACCACATTATCGTCAGCCTGTGCCTCTTGGGCATTCATGTTAAAGACTCGGCCTCGAGCCGGAGCCGGAGCCGGATTCTGGTTCTGGTTCTGGTTCGCCAGTCTTGGGCACCGATTCCTATAGTGGGTCAGATCCCCACAATTGTAACAAGCACCTGGTGGGTATTGTGGTCGTGCAACTTGACCCTGTTGCGGAGCAGCTTGTTGAGCCGGGTTCTGAACCGCGGGATTCTGAGCAGACCGACAAACATTGGCAAGATGGCCTGACTTCCCACAGTTAGTACAGAAACGGCATGGAAGTTGCGGCTGGTGGTGACTGTTGCATCTATTGCACAAAGGTGCATTCCCTGTATAGGGTTTCTTTGCTGGCGGCTGTGCGGGTTGGTTGGGAGCTGCCTGATTAGCTTGGGCAGTGATAGCAAAATTTTGGGAAGCCTTACGCTTCTTTGCCCTCTTCGAAGAACCAGAGTTCTTTCCATTCAAGTTTTGACCTTTCTTGCTATCCACCTTGTCAGCTGATTGTTCCTTGCCCTTGTCACCCTTCCGGTGTAACTTGTTCTTCCGGATCTGCGACTCAGTCAATGTCGCTGATAATTCGATCGCCTGACGGAGTGTGGCAGGTTCACTACCAGTAAGAATGTCTTGTACCGAGTCAGGTAGGCCGTCGATGTATCTTTCGATAGCCTTGTCAAGTGGAGTAACCATAGTCGGGCAAAGCAAACTCAACTCTTCAAACCGATCCGTATAAGCCCTGTGCTCACCACTATCTTGCTTCAAAACATCAAACCCTTTCTCCAACGCTCGTTGCTCATGACGAGGACAGAATTCCCTCATCATAAGGGCTCTAAGTTCAGCCCATGTCTGTGCGAGAGCAACTTCTGCACCTTGGTCCCTCATAACCCCGTTCCACCATGTCAAAGCCCTCTTCTGAAATACGCTCGAAGCAAACTCGACTTTGCGATTTTCGAGACACTGCACGTGGCGAAAAGTATTCTCTATGCTCTCAAACCACTGAAGAAGCCCAGTCGCTCCTTCAGAACCACTAAACTTGAGTGGTTTAGCCTGATTAAAATCCTTGTATTTGCACGGACCATTGTTGTTGTTGTTGGCTTGTTGCCATTGAGCAAAGAGATTTGGGAATTGAGCAGCCATCTGCTGCGCAATAATTTCTGCCAGTTCAGCAGTAGCTATCTGGTTCTCGCGTCGAGGAGGCATTCTAAAAGAGGAAAAACATGAAAAGGAACGAGTGAGACGATTGGATGAAAAGAATGAGATGATAAAAACAAGAATTGCAAACAGCATAGATGGTGGTCATTCGTTCGTATCACAAAGCAAACAAACGACACACAGTGACTAATCAAAGTAAATGGGTCAAAATAATGTATTAGCGAAGACATGCTCGCCTATAAGTGAACACTCACTCCAAGAATTCCCAGGTAAGCACAACTGGTCTCGCGTCTGGTTGAGATGTATACGAAGTGCTTGCCTAGACAGAAAACCCAGAATACAGGCATTCACCCTTCCAGTTTGCACATGTTCACATTATTTAAAACCCAAAATGTTTGACGGGATTTTGAAAATTTGAAGGCACAAGGCCAAAAACCAATACTGAAAAGGGTTCAAAACCATATAACAGAGGGTTCAAAACCTTGTAAAAATTTATTCAAAAACAGATGATTGTTTTTCAAAAAAAAAACCGTTTCGGAAAAATTTTGGTTCTTGTTTTGATAATCACCTAAGGATAGGTGATGTACATGTTTTAAGATCTAAACACAAGATAACTCGTGTTAGGGTCCTAGAAAAGTTATAGTCTAGGTCAAAGCATTACTAATAACCTAATTCCCTATAACCATTGGCTCTGATACCAACTCTTCTGTCACACCCCGACCGCGTAAAACAACAAATCGCGGCGGAAACATCGGGGCGTGTTGCAACAGAATTAATTGTTTCATAACCATGGCATACAAAGTTGTATTTTATTTATAAACAAAGGTGTTACATTGTTTTAAACAGGAAATTAAAGAGTTCAGAACATAATTAAACATAGTCTATCTTATTTTAAAGTCTCTAAGGCACAGGTCCGCCCTAGTATCATGATCAACATCCTATGGAAAAGCACCTGAAAACACATGTGAAAATAGGTACGTCAGCATAAAAATGCCTGTGAGATACATAGGTTTGTGAAAATAGGATTCATGACTTGTATTTGAGAAAATGTTTAGTCATGAACCTTGTAATTTGCTTTGTCTTGTAAATTATTTGAATAACAATAAGATCAGATGATATGTATAAGTAAATGTCAGGTTAAATAAATGACCATGTAAAAATGTGTTTGTATAAGATAAGTTGTTTGTAAATCAATATCTTGTGAAAAATATGTTATTTGTATAAAATGTTCTATGTCTCAAACTGAAATGATTCAAATAACGTTACGACATATAATACCATACAAACACTTATATATAGGAAGTACCAGCGGCGTATCCACCATGCTTGTATCATATTACACACGCATCGTTACTTAATCACTTAATCAAACCAAACCAACCAATGTAAGAAGTCTATGTTTAAACCAATTGTCAAATGTATTGAATAATATGTCAAATGTAAATCATGTAAAATGTCTATGTCAAATATCCATGTCAAATGTCTATGTCAAATATCCATGTCAAATGCCTATGTCAAAATGTCAAATGTCAAATGTCAAATGTCAAATGTCTATGTCAAATATCCATGTCAAATGTCTATGTCAAAATGTCATGTATGGCAAGTGAAATGTCTCAACTAAACCATATGCACAAAAACAAAGTATTGAAGTAAAACTTGGTTTAAATCAAAGCTATGTTTTGTGTAAATGCATGCAACTATTTAATATGAACATTTATGCGGTATTGTGAAAATGCATACATCCAAGCCTTGTGACTGTGGTGATAAACCCTTTAAACAAATTAAAGGTCTATCTGTCTTATATCATCGAATTCGGTCATTCCTTTCTGTCCCCTTTCCCTGGGATGTCCGGAACGGGAGTTGTCAATTCCTATGGTACCACTACCTACTAACGAACGGCGTAGCTAATGTTAATGAATGTATTGTCCCATGTAAACAAACCAAATGTCATACCAAAATGTAAACATGTGAAAACAATGCACTAAGTATGTAATCAAATGAACATACATAGCGTGAAATGTCATGTAAAACGATGTACTAAGTAATGCACACAATGGGCACACCTAGCATGAAATGTCATGTAAAACAATGTACTAAGTAATGCACACAATGGGCACACCTAGCATGAAATGTCATGTAAAACAATGTACTAAGTAATGCACACAATGGGCACACCTAGCATGAAATGTTATGTAAAACAATGTACTAAGTAATGCACACAATGGGCACACCTAGCATGAAATGTCATGTAAAACAATGTACTAAGTAATGCACACAATGGGCACACCTAGCATGAAATGTCATGTAAAACAATGTACTAAGTAATGCACACAATGGGCACACCTAGCATGAAATGTTATGTAAAACAATGTACTAAGTAATGCACACAATGGGCACACCTAGCATGAAATGTTATGTAAAACAATGTACTAAGTAATGCACACAATGGGCACACCTAGCATAAGATGTTATGAAATCATGTACTATAATGTACTAACGAACATAGCATGTATATGATGTGAAAACAGGAAAGCATGAAAGTAACAAGTAGGCACATGTGTTCCACCCCAAAACAGTTTAGAAAACAGTAAAAGAGGGGTCTATGTACTCACTTGAGATTGCTCAGATGTCTAAAGATAATCACCAAGTAATGCTATAGATCTCGGAATCAAACGGCACCTAATATAGGTAACTATGTTAATAACCGGACCTTAATCGGATGATTGGATAGAATGAGGTTTCGTAAACCAAACGAGTGTAGAGACTCGTGTCATTTGGTTTAACAAAGCCTACATGCTAAATGAAACTTAACATAAGTCTTATTGACCCGTTATGATCCGTTTAGGTAGCTTATGCTACTTTAACGCATCGTGCGCGTGAAACGCGTTCGGACCGCCTAACTAGCCCTATGACAAGTGTTATATGCCTAAACATGTTACATAATCAGTTATGTGACAAAAGTTTAGGTTACATATGCTTAATTACCAATTATACATGAAAAGGGTATTCTGGTAATTTACCTAAGGCATATAAACTACCTATCATACAACTACTTAAACGATGTGACCATAGGGTATAACCTCGGAAGGTTATTCCCTACCTACTATGGTCACCTAATGTATTTGGTCGGATCCTAATGATCGACCAAATGGGTCGGGTTCGAAGGTATAGGCGATTTATTAGATCGCCTATCCTACGACCCTAGACAACGTGGTAATCAGTAGGCATAGTCCCAAGGGACTATGACCATCGTGATTACAATCACGTTGCGAAGTTCAAACGAACTTCGCATTGACCATTACTGGTCAACGCTGAAAGTCAAACAAAGTTTGACTTTCTGACTCGAAAAGCAGTAAAAATAAGGAAAAGAACGAAAGAATACTTACGAAGGGTCCCCGAATGCTAAACTCGATTCGAAAATCTCAGGTATGAAACTAGTGTTTCAACTTAGAGTTTCTCAAATCAAATTTCTAGTGATTATGAATGAAACATATGGTGGGTATTTATAGTTTTTCCATATAGAATATTCCTAGAATATTCCTAGCATATTCCAAGCATATTCCTAGCATATACCTTAGCATATTCCAAGCATATACCTTAGCATATTCCAAGCATATACCTTAGCATATTCCAAGCATATGCCAAGCATATTCCTAGTATATGGCTAAGACGGGTATTTAACTGGGTACCGGGTATTTTATCTAGCGTTTAAATTCCGGTTTATGGCGTTCTAAATTATTTTTATTACTCTATAAAAATAAACTCGCCAAGTTATTACTGAAATAAATTTCAGTTGCCATGACTGGCTGCGTTGTCTGCGTTTTGCAGTAGAAGCACTGTGTTGCGCAGAAACACACGGTACGCGCTTAAACTTTGAAAAATAACGTTTTTAGGCGTTTTAATTTATTTTTCAACACGGACCTGATTAAAATAAGATTTTAATCATAACGGAATATTTGTGGGATTTAAATATTATCCGATCGGTCACCAACGTTCGTTTGGTCGTACGATCGCGATGTTCGGTTAATTACGACGGAATGCGCATAATCGCGAAAAACGATCCAAATTGCGCGACGAATGGATTTTTCTTATGCCAAACACTAAAATAAAATATTTTAGTGCTTACATAAATTTTTGGATGTCCGGATGTATTCAGAACGTATGTTATGCGCGAAAATGCAAACTTGTGCACTTATTGACACTTTTAGTCCCTGAATGATCCAAAAGTTTATTTTAGCACACCGAACTCCTCAAAGCCTATTTCTAAGCTATGTAAAGGATATTTAAGGTGTGTTTAACTTATGGTTAGGTTCCGGAATGTTCGTTACAGTTCAAATTGACATACTTTCGCAGTTTGTCATATTTAGTCCCTGTAAGCGAATTAACTTGTTTTTGCCATACCAAAGCCTTTAAAACTTATTTCTAAGTTATGTAAAGGTTATTTAAGGTATGTTGAGTATATGTTGATGTTCCGGAGTATTTCTCGCATTAAACTGAGTACGTTTACGCACTAGTTTGCGTATAACTCTCCAGAAAGCGATGTAGAGTTTGAAATTGAACAAAAGTCAAAACATGAAAAATGTAAAACATAACAAAACAAACATTGTGATCAAATAACATTGTTTTATTGATAACATAACTGTTCATAGTGATTACAAGCACAGTTGTTACAAATATGGTGTTTAGTGCTAATAACTAGCTTTATGATGTTAAAATAATGCTTCTAATTCAATTTTGGTGTTTCGGGTAGTGTCCGGTTGTTCGTTTGGTTACCGGTTCGTTAAAGTGCTAAATTGCGCAGTTTAGTGTGTTATGAGATACCTTTTATGACAACTTTCATTCCCGACACTCAACAAGTTATTCTGGATAATTAAACCTCATTTCTGCATTATATTTTGATGTTAAAATGCTGATTTTTGCTGTTTTTCTGTAGATTTCTGCATTTAGGATGTGTTTCGGGCACTTTTTGATGCTTAAACCGTCACTCGGAAGGCAGTTTTATAATTCTTACTTCCCTACATAGTATTCTAGTGTAAATCTTGGTTTTGGGGCTCATTCTGTGTTCTAACAACATGTATGTCTGAGTACTGAACTCCCGTCAGTATTTCTAGTTTATCTGCTTATTGTGCTAGTCTCGTCTTGTGCACTAATTGAACTATTCCGGGTTGCATTTAATAATGATAAGCAACATGCAACATGTAATGTATTTGTATGTCTTTGAAAGTAAACAGGAAATCATTCATATCATTAGTTCAATCATGCACAGTCTTAAAGTATAAATTATTGTTCACATTGTACGGAAATTACATGAAAAAGTGGCAGTTGTCACATTCTCCCCCCGTTAAAGGAATTTCGTCCCGAAATTCAAGCTGCGTTATCGGTTGCAGGGGAGTTGTGAAACAAATGCGGATACTTTGACTTGATTTGGTCTTCACGTTTCCAAGTAAACTCTGGGCCATGACGTGAATTCCAACGGACTTTGACAAGTTTAATACGACTTCTCCGTGTTTTGTGGACCTTCCAGTCCGTAACCTCAACAGGTTCTTTAGTAAATTGGAGTTTGTCGTTGACGTGAATCTCGTCTGCGGGAATGACGATTGTTTCCTGAGTAGGACTCTTCTTGAGATTAGACACGTGAAACGTGTTGTGGACACTGCTAGGTCCTTCTGGAAGCTTTAGCTTGTATGCAATGATTCCGGTTCTCTCCAGAATCTCGAAGGGACCAATGTAACGCGAGTTCAACTTTCCACGTTTACCAAACCGTACCACGCCTTTCCAAGGCGAGACTTTCAACCAGACCATATCTCCAACTTCAAATTCCAACGGTTTCCGCTGCTTGTTGGCGTAACTCTTCTATTTATCGTGTGCTGACTTGATACGATCACGTATCTTAGCAATCTTGTCTGTAGTTTCCTTAACCAACTCTGGACCAATAAGCTGTTTATCTCTGGTCTCCGCCCAACATAACGGGGACCGACACTTACGTCCATATAAATCTTTAAATGGGGCGGCCCGAATGCTGGTGTGATAACTATTATTGTAGGAAAACTCCACTAAAGGCAAGTGAGTATCCCAACTTCCACCAAAGTCCATCACACAAGCATGTAACATGTCTTCCAAAATCTATATCGTTTGTTCACTTTGGCCGTCCGTCTGAGGGTGAAAGGCAGTACTAAGATTCAACTATGATCCAAAAGCCTTCTAAAATGTCTGCCATATCCTTGACACAAAATGACCATCTCGGTCAGATATGATGGAAGCAGGCACTCCATGACGTGCCACAATCTCCTTGAGATATATCTCTGCTAACTTCTTCGTGCTATCTTTCTCACTGATCGGTAAGAAATGCGCGGTCTTCGTGAGTCGATCAACAATTACCCAAATCATATCACGACCTCTTTGGGTTCTCGGTAGTTTGGTAATGAAATCCATCGATATCTGTCCCCACTTCCATGCGGGAATCTCGGGTTGTTGTAGCAACCCTGATGGTTTCTGGTACTCCGCCTTAACTTTGGCACAAGTAAGATAGTTACCCACATATGTAGCGATGTCGGCTTTCATCTTGGGCCACCAATAAAAATCCTTCAAGTCTTGGTACATCTTGTCGGATCCAGGATGGATAGAGTACCTTGACTTGTGAGCTTCATCCAAAATAAGTGTACGTATATCGCCGCGAAATGGAACTCAAACTCATTCCATAAAGTACAATGTTCTAGGGATGAGAAAAGGGTATAAAATACCATCCCGATCCCGATCTCGAAATCCCGATCCCGATCCGTTTTCGGTACCGGAAACGGTATCCACTTTTGTGATTTTTCGGTATCAGTAAAATACCGACTTTTACCCTTAAACTACCGATATTGTACCGATACCGTCCCGAACCGACGTATTTCGGTACCGGTATCGGTACCAAGTTTACACAAAATTCGGGATCGGTATTGGTCGGGATCGGGACGGTATTGAGACGGTATCGGTATTTGCTCATCCCTAAAATGTCCCACCTTCCTTAGGCAACAATTGCGCTTCCATTCCCCATAATGATTCAGCTAGTAGGTTATCCGGTCTAAGTGCTTCTTGATGAGCTTCACCAATCCTAGTAGTGAGATCAGTTCGTATGGTCATCTCTAAGGCTCGTACCCTTAGAGGTTTTGCGCGCTCCTTGCGGCTCAAGGCGTCTGCTACAATGTTCGCCTTGCCTGGGTGATACTTTATCTCACAATCGTAATCACTCAACAGCTCGACCCATCTTCGTTGTCTCATGTTTAAATTCTTCTGGTCGAAAATGTGTTGCAAACTTTTATGGTTAGTAAAGATCGTGCAACGAGTCCCATACAAGTAATGATGCCAAATCTTCAATGCAAATATCACAGCTCCTAACTCAAGGTCGTGCGTTGTACAGTCCTTCTCATGCACCTTCAACTGACGTGACGCGTACGCGAAGACTTTGTCCCGTTGCATCAACTCGCAACCAAGACCTTGTCGAGAAGCATTACAATATGCCACAAAACCATCGGTACCGTCGGGTAAAGATAGAATCGGTGCGTCGCAGAGTTTATCCTCCAACGTCTGAAAAGTTGTTTCTTGTTTCTCTTCCCAATCACATTTCTTATCCTTCTGGGTTAGGGTCGTTAGCGATTGGGCAAAACTTGAAAAATTCTCAATGAATCGCCTATAATAGTCTGCTAACCCCAGAAATTGTCGTATCTCCATTGGCGTCTTTGGGGCTTCCCAGTTCTTGATTGCTTCAATCTTGGCAGGGTCAACATGAATTCCATTCTCATTCACCACGTGACCTAAGAATTGCACCTCGCGAATCCAAAATTCACACTTCGACAACTTTGCATACAACTGTTCTTTCTTCAAAAGTTCCAAGATAGCTCGCAGATGTTGCTCATGTTCTTCCTTGGTCTTCGAGTGTATAAGGATGTCATCAATAAACACAATCATGAACTTGTCCAGATACGGCTTGCACACCCGATTCATGAGGTCCATGAATACTGCTGGTGCATTCATTAAGCCAAACGGCATGACAAGGAACTCGTAATGTCCATAGCGAGTCCTAAAGGCCGTTTTAGGGATATTTTTTTCTTGTATTCGCAGTTGATGATATCCTGACCTCAAGTCGATCTTCGAGTAGTAGCTAGAGCCTTGTAATTGGTCGAACAAGTCATCAATCCTTGGCAAGGGATACCAATTCTTGATGGTTAACTTATTCAACTCCCTGTAGTCGATACATATATGAAAACTACCGTCTTTCTTCTTGACAAACAGCACTGGAGCTCCCCAGGGCGAGAAGGTCGGCATGATAAATCCCTTATCCAGCAACTCTTGCAATTGTGTCGAAAGCTCTTGCATCTCTGATGGAGCCAATCGGTAGGGCACCTTTGCCACTGGTGCCGCTCCTGGCACTAGGTCTATATGAAACTCCACTCGTCGTTGTGGAGGTAGCCCAGGCAAGTCTTCGGGAAAGACTCCTGGAAACTCCTTCATAACGAGGATGTCTTCTAACTCCGGCTCCTTGGTCTCCTCGTCGACGACATGAGCGAGGAAGGCTATGCAGTCTTTTCGGAGACACTTCTGCTCTTTCATGACCAGTGTGGGATGTCACAATCTGCCGCCTTATAGGGCCCAACGTTCTCACATCAACTGCGTGAAGGCCATGTACTATAAGTGTTTCGTCGTTCGCAACAGGGATGTGAATGATTTTCTCATGATAAACCACCTCAGCCAGGCTATTGGTCAACCAATCCATTCCGACAACTACATCAAAACTACCTAAACCAACTGGAAAAAGGTCGATAGAAAATTTACGCTCCCCATGATCGAGTGTACAACCCTTAATAACTCCGTCTACTTCGACCAATTTTTTTTCGTTCACCAGTTCTATAAAATATGGGACATCTAGTTTACTCGAATCTAGGCCGAGTATATTCTTAAATTCCGTACTACGTTCGGGTCCTGGCATGTCCCGCATGCTCCCATCGTGAAACTCTCCTACGAGTTTGATTTTTCTTCGGGTAGTCCTTCCGATAATGTCCTTTGTCGCCACATCCGTAGCAACCTTTGCCCTTGCCATTTCTGTTATCGCCCAGAATTCCATTCACACGCCTCGTATCAGACCATCATGCCTCCTTGCTATGCCTGGTCTTGCCACAATTTCCACACCTACGAGTCCTGCACGGACCTGTGTGATGATAACCACACCTATCACACTTTGGTAGTTTTTATCACCTGATTTAGTCGTGGCAACGAATGCCTTGACTTTCTTAGTCGCGGCGATTCCCCTATGTTTGTTTCTTGATTTAAGCCTTGCATGGGATGCGTATACTTTCTCTTATTTCTATCCGAAGAAGACTCCACATGCGTCTTCTCTTTCACTGGATGTTTATTCGATTTCTCCATCATTAATCTGCCCTTGGCAGAACCTAGGGCAAGAAGAGTCATCGCCTAAGCGATTCCCAATATGGTTCCTCTTATTCTGCCATTGTTTGCAGTATTGCTTGCTTCGTATTGGACGATTGCTTTAGCGACTTGCTGGTTCACTAGAGCTTCAAGCTCAGCTCTTGTTGCAGGTAAAGGTTCTGATTGGGCTTGACCAGCGTTTCCTTCGTTGTGGTTCCATGAGCTTCACATGTATAAAACTTATCGACGAACTTAGACCTTTATTTTAGAATAAATATTTTCGTCTATGAGTGAAAGCAAAGCTCATTCATCGTGCATCATAAGTATAAGGGTAAGGTAATTCATAATGATGCTTATGCAAATCTTCCCACCATAATCATCTCATCATTATAGCGAGGTAAAACGAGTTACAACAAAATCTTACTAAGGGGTATATCGACTTTCATATATACCATGTCAACTTGTTATAATTGGTTTTGTGAAGAAGACCTCCTCGGTGTCATCTCATTCCAGTTGATGCAAGTCATACAGTATCATAGAAATACGGTGAGGTCTTCCCTTCACCTTCACCTTGTTCCTTGTTTATTCCTCAAGTCTCCGACTTTTCCATAGTCTTTAGTTTTACAAGAACGGGTATACTTCCCAATAGGTAGGGGTTGTACATTGCTACCACATGTGTGGGGGGGGTGTGTGATAATGGAAACACAGAAATAAGGTCGTGAGGGTACATGAATTCTTCCTCGGGACCGGATTGTGCTTTGTAGCAACCATAGATCGGTTTCCAGGGCGTGAATTCACTACCCAAACTATGGGGTTCCCTAAGGGATAGAGAGTGTGGAGGTACTGATAGGGGTGTTGGTGGTGGTGAAATAGTTAGTGGGTGATAGAGTGCATGTGAGGTGAAGGACGAAAAGAATCTTTTTGCATGTGCCATCCATGTGCCTAGATGGTACAACTATCTATTGAGAAGGGAAAAATTGAGTGGTCGTTTCCGTCCTTATAATATGTATTCCATACTTCATGGACCTCGATTGTCCGATGTAGGGATGACCCCTTTGCCGCACTGGACTGTGCGACACATACATTGATTTTGCTTGGGCTCCATGAGTCCCAATACAGTCTGTATGGTCTTCATGAATGTCAAACAGAGTGCGGTAAATGGGTTACACTACAATTTGCGCCATGCTACCTCCTTGGGGCAATCAGATGTCAAATGTTGGGGTTTATCGTAGCAACTACAATGGATAAGTTGGGGTGTTGTAGGCTCCGTACAAATTCAAACACAAGAATCCTAAAGTGTTGAGGAAAATCTTTCCTGAGTGTTAGCCTTCTTCACTTGCTTAAATACCGGGTCCCAAACGACTCATACTACAGGTAGAGGTGTTAGGCACAAAGTAGGCAAAGACAGACTTCCTACTTTGTAGAGTGTTATAGTAACTATCTCAGTTAGTGTTCTATTAGATGGAGGTTTGAACAACTTAGGAATTTCAAATAGATAGTCATCATTCGCTTGACCCGAAGAGCCTACCAGGATTTCCATGCACTACAAGTTGTTATTACGTGGGCCCCCATAATAATAAATTGTCTTGCATGGTCACTCTAATTTTCTCTCGTTCAAGCAGACGATCTGACAGAGAGGGGACACTACTGCCTTCATACCTTCAACATGGAAAGGACCTTTATGATGGTCCATGCGCCAACGTCCGTTGTCGTTACGCGCGAAATGGCACAATGCTTAGACAAAGTAGGAATAAAAAGAGTTCCTAGCAATAGTAGTTAGAGGGGCACCTTCAAGATGAGTACCTCATCTTCCTTGTCTGGACAAGAGTGTCGTCAATCATGTTTTGTAAAAGTCACAGGGACCTCGTCCCACTGATAAGGTTGTTGTCCAAGGTTACCACCTCCGCCTCACCGTCACTGCCGTAGTCAGGCACCTTCGCATTCGAGGGGGAAGAACAGCCATCTTCTACGGAATCAAGCTCAGGGTCTCGTTTGGTAATTACATCGACCATAAGCTCCGCAATAAACGCGAGGTCGATAGTCTCATTGTGTGAGTTAAGAACAATAATAGAATTTGAAGTTGAAGGTATCTCGTTCCCGGCAATAATTATTCCGTACACATATATGCATATATTATAATGAATAATAATGTTACTTAGTATATACAGGCAAATAAATGCAACATGTCACATATAACTCTCGATTGTTCTTTCAGGGGTCGTTTTGTCTTCGGCAAGTCTATCTCGTGTAGACTATACCTCCATTGGCACATTAGTTGGGGTATTCTCCTCCCTATTAATGTCCTTGCTTTGTCTTTCCTTTGAAAAATGTTTGTTCCTTGGATCTTGGCGTTTTCGTAAATGCAATGAAAAATACTTTGTTGGTTGTAAAAATATTTTTGTGAGAGAATCCTAGTGATTGTAGTCTAGACTCAAGAAGGAATCCTAGTTCACTACAATCGAAGCTCTGATACCAACCTGTCACACCCTGACTTTTGCGGAAGCGTATATGTGTGACTTGATCAGTTTTCATTGCATTCGATTATAATAAACAACTACATGACTAAAATAACGATGTTCATCCATTCATAAGTTTAAAACGTTACAAAACATAAGTTTTTTAAGTTACAAACTATCATCAGATTCAAGCTCCACAAATAAGACTTGTTCAACAAAGACTAATTTCACGAGGCTTTGCATTCTACATCTCATCAAGGATGGGATATACGAATCAAACCCTCAAAAGTGGATGACATCTAAACTTGAAATTTTACAGCTTGAAAACAACACCAGCGCCAAAGATCCATCTTGTTTCCTGAAATACATGTAATTTTGAAAACATCAACAAAAGTTGAGCGAGTTCATGCGTTTTTTATGAGTTCCAATAAACTTGTAAACATTTGAGAGACTCTTTTGAAATCAGGTATGTAAAGCAGATCAATTAATGTTTTGCAAGGACATTAATATATGTGCCATGGCGTAGGAAGGCTCAAACCTAGCGAATTTTGTACCGGTCCACCCGGCTGGAACGACATAGTCACCACATTCGGTCACTCCCAGACCCATGGGTGGGGCTCGCAACACCCAGATAGATCTACCACTGATGCCCCTCGGTCTTTATACAAAGATTAATGGTCTTAAGTATGCGCCTACCCATTCACATGATCTAACAGTTCATTCCTTAGCTATACCATACCATTTGAAACATTTGAAATATGTATTTCACCCCCGAAAGTTATAAATCCGAAAACAGTTAAAAGAAAAGGGGCACATGAACTCACAAGTTTGCGTCCGTAATCCTGTGTACCCAAAGCAAGTATCCTTAAGCCGTACTACCACCTACACACGTGCTAAGTTTTATTAGACGCTTAGGTCGCGTAATGACTCTTAGCCTTAGTTATTCATTAAGACTTATTTTGGAATTCAAGTATACTTTGAGTTATACGCTTGACGTACATTATATAATTCCAAATTATATAATTATTAGTTAAAATAAGGATATTTTAACTTAAACTATTTCCATCCAAATATTTGGAATATTGTTAAAAATAATCTATTTTTAACTTGATTTGTCACGTGTTTCTCACTTATATATTTTCAAGTATAGGTATACTTGCATTGTTATTTTTGTATTCTCATACTTTTGTACGTTACTTGTATACGGGTATTTGCCAAGTGTTGGTAGTGTATTCTGGTATGTATTTAAACGTATAGGAATACGCATTTCTTGTATTTATTTTTGTACACTTAAAAACCACCAACTTTATATGAATTAACCAAAACCGAATAACCAAATTAACCGAATTGAAAAAACCGAACCGAAGCAATAACCAATGGTTTGGTTATTTTTTTTTGAATAACCGAACTTTCGGTTTCGGTTAATCATATATCTAAAACTGAAAATAACCGAAATGAACCGAGTAGTCAACACACACACACACACACACACATATATAAAGATATACACACCAAACTTTCTTAATGTTATATTATTTATAAGTTCACGATCTACTAAATTTTGTTAACCTTTTAGTACAACTGAGGGTGCATTAGTGTTTGTTTTATTATGTACATTAGGGCCCATTACCAATATGCATGTTATTTTAATATTATTTTGCAAGTTTTATATTCATAAGTTTATATTTTAGGGGAATTGACCTGTAATAATCCCACCTAGACCTTATTGGCCATTAATAATCCCACCTCAGAATATTCCCCCCACTAGTCCCACCTTTCACCTATTTTTCCTACAATGGTCCCCCGTTAAAAAAACTTAACGGAGTTAACCTTTTTTTCAAATTACAAACAAATTTTTTAGGGCTTTTGATCAGAACGATGATACGAGTCCATTGATGTAAAACTTACTTCGAAATGGTGCTCCAAGTGACTTGACTTTGGTTAATTGGAAATTTAAACACCCGAATTGAAGCGCCGTTTTCATCGTTTGGAGCACCGTTTCGGGGCAAGTTTTACATCAATGGACTCGTATCGTCGTTCTAATCAAAAGCCCTAAAAATCTGTTTGTAATTTGCAAAAAAAACTTAACTCCGTTAAGTTTTTTTAACGGGGGACCATTGTAGGAGAAATAAGTGAAAGGTGGGGCTGGTTGGGGGAATATTCTGAGGTATGATTATTAATGGCCAATAAGGTCTAGGTAGGATTATTATACCAAATTCCCTATATTTTATAAGTTTTATAAGCATTGAATAATTAACCGAAACCGTTTTATAACCAACGATTAACCAAATAACAGGTAACCAACCATCATTTATGGTTATAGTTAATACTTTTTAAGGGAAAAGATCAAATAGGAAGTTTATTTTGGCTAGAAAGTGTAGGAAGCAATAGGATTAGAACATGTGGCAACATTTAAAATAAAGAAAAAGGGTATTTTAGTCAATCCAACCATTTCTTCTTCCTTTTCAAAACCCACCATCTTCAACCATTTCTTCACTTTCTATCTCAATTATCACTACATTATAGTGCGATTTTCATCACAAATCAATGATTCAAACACCCGATCAACGTGTTCTTCAGCTTTTTTGAAGAAAACCCAGTTTAATTTCATAAAAAATCTCGTTTTTTTCGGTGATTTTGGAGATAATCACTCGATTCGTTCGATTCGAGCGTTGATAAGTGTTTCAATCATTCAAACTTCGTCAATTGTTGAAGAAATCATTTAGATCCATGTAAGAAATTCTTTAATTTCATTTTTACGATCTGGATTTTTGATTTAGTGATTGCGTTTTACGATCTTGGCGGGGGTCCGGGGGCAGCGCCCCTGGTAGCGGGGTCCCATGGGCGGCAGCCCCTGGCGGGGTCCAAGGGGCAGAGCCCCTGGCTGGACAACAGTTTGCTGTAAATAAAAATGCATCAGAAAAATTAATTTTCTGTAAATTGCCTCTGGAAAACTGCATTCGTAGACAGTGTTTCTGGTTCTATAAACAACAGGTTCTGGTCATTGCGTTTTAGTTAGATTCTGGTTCTGTGAACAACAGTTTCTGGTCATTGCGTTTTAGACAGTTTCTGGTTCTATGAACAACAGTTTCTGGTCATTGCGTTTTAGACAGTTTCTGGTTCTGTGAACAACAGTTTATGGTAATTGCGTTTTAGAAATAAAACATTTTTGAAGTGTTTTTACTCATTGCGTTTTAGGTAAACACATTTTTATGTGTATTCAGTTCATTGCGTTTTAGAGAGAACAGTTTCTTTTGTGTTTTTAGGCCATTGCGTTTTAGAAATAAGACATTTTTAAGTGTTTTCTGGCCATTGCGTTTTAGAAAGAGTAAATTGCCATTTTAGTCCCTGAGTTTTGTACAAATTTGCCATTTTGATCCAAATAGTTTTATTTTCCCCCTTGGGTCCCTGACTTTTACATTTTGTTGCCATTTTGATCATTTTGCCTAACTCCATCCAAAAACTCAGTTTGTAACAGGGGTATTTTGGGGATTTCCTTAAAAAATGTTTTCAGTTGCCATTTTGATCCAATTCCAAAAAAATCAAAAAAATTCCAAAAAATTCCAAAAAATTCTAAAAAATTCAAAAAAATCTAAAAAATTCAAAAAAATCTAAAAAATTCTAAAAATCATAAAAATTCTAAAAAATTCTAAAAAATTCTAAAAATCATAAAAATTCTAAAAAATCAAAAAAATTCTAAAAAATCCAAAAATCATTAAATGTTTCGGCACGAACCGTTTCGACCCGTACCGTATCGAACCGAACCGTTTCGACGCGAACCGTTTCGAGCCGAACCGTTTCGACACGAACCGTTTCGACCCGTACCGTTTCGAACCCGAACCGTTTCGAGCCGAACCGTTTCGACGCGAAGCGTTTCGACCCGTACCGTTTCGAACCGAACCATTTCGACGCGAACCGTTTCGAACCGTACCGTTTCGACCCGTACCGTATCGAACCGAACCGTTTCGACGCGAACCGTTTCGAACCCGAACCGTTTCGACACGAACCGTTTCGACCCGTACCGTTTAGAACCCGAACCGTTTCGAGCCGAACCGTTTCGACGCGAAGCGTTTCGTCCCGTACCGTTTCGACCCGTACCGTTTCGAACCGTACCGTTTCGACGCGAACCGTTTCGACGCGAACCGTTTCGAACCCGAACCGTTTCGAACCCGAACCGTTTCGAGCCGAACCGTTTCGAACCGTACCGTTTCGACGCGAACCGTTTCGAACCGAACCGTTTCGACCCATACCGTATCGAACCGAACCGTTTCGAACCCGAACCGTTTCGACCCGTACCGTTTCGAACCGTACCGTTTCGACGCGAACCGTTTCGAACCGAACCGTTTCGACGCGAACCGTTTCAAACCCGAACCGTTTCGAACCCGAATCGTTTCGAACCGCACCGTTTCGAACCCGAACCGTTTCGAGCCGAACCGTTTCGAACCGTACCGTTTCGACGCGAACCGTTTCGAACCGAACCGTTTCGACCCGTACCGTATCGAACCGAACCGTTTCGACGCGAACCGTTTCGAACCCGAACCGTTTCGAACCGTACCGTTTCGAACCCGAACCGTTTCGAGCCGAACCGTTTCGAACCGTACCGTTTCGACGCGAACCGTTTCGACCCGTACCATATCGAACCGAACCGTTTCGACGCGAACCGTTTCGAACCCGAACCGTTTTGACCCGTACCGTTTCGAACCCGAACCGTTTCGAGCCGAACCGTTTCGAACCGTACCGTTTCGACGCGAACCGTTTCGACCCGTACCGTATCGAACCGAACCGTTTCGACGCGAACCGTTTCGAACCCGAACCGTTTCGAACCGTACCGTTTCGAACCCGAACCGTTTCGAGCCGAACCGTTTCGAACCGTACCGTTTCGACGCGAACCCTTTCGAACCGAACCGTTTCGACGCGAACCGTTTCGAACCGAACCGTTTCGACCCGTACCATATCGAACCGAACCGTTTCGACCCGTACCGTATCGAACCGAACCGTTTCGACGCGAACCGTTTAGAATTATTTGGATTTTTTAGAATTTTTATGGTTTTTTAGAATTTTTTTGATTTTTATATTTTTTTGAATTTTTTAGATTTTTTATGATTTTTTAGAATTTTTATGATATTTTAGAATTTTTTTAGGTTTTTTTGAATTTTTTAGATTTTTTAGAATTTTTTAGAATTTTTTGAATTTTTTGGAATTTTTTTGATTTTTTGGAATTTTTTTGATTTTTTGGAATTGGATCAAAATGGCAACTGAAAAGGTATAAATTGAAAAGAGTAACTGGGTTTTTGGATGGAGTTAGGCAAAGTGATCAAAATGGCAACAAATGTAAAAGTCAGGGACCCAGGGGGGAAAATAAAACTATTTGGATCAAAATGGCAAATTTGGACAAAACTCAGGGACTAAAATGGCAATTTACTCTTTTAGAAATAAGACATTTTTAAGTGTTTTGGGTGCATTGCGTTTTAGAAATAAGACATTTTTAAGTGTTTTGGGTGCATTGCATTTTATAAAGTACACTTTCTTTTGTGTTTTTAGGCTATTGCGTTTTAGAAATAAGACATTTATTTGTGTTTTCTGGTCATTGCGTTTTAGAAATAAGACATTTCTATGTGTTTTTGGTGCGTTGCGTTTTAGAAAAAGTCATTTTTTTACGTTTTTTTTCATTGCGTTTTACGCAACTGGGTTTTCTCCATTGCGTTTTACGCAACTGGGTTTTCAATTTTTTTTTTTTCGAAAATATAGCAATAGTATACTCGTTTTAAAGATAAAAAAACGCTGATTTTTTTGGTGCAATTTTTATAAAAAAATAATGTCGTATGAAAAAGTTATTAACGTTTAAAAAATGGGAGGAATTGGAGGAGAGAGAAACTATTGTGCTGGATTGACTAGAATGCCCCTAACAAACCCACGGGCCTCTTTTTTTTGCTTCAATTTCATTCATTTAATCTTAGCCCTTGATTAATTAAATGGATGGTCAAGATCACTTTCTAGCCTTTCTAGCCAAATAAACTTCCTATTGTATCTCCACCCTACTTTTTAATTATTTATGTACCTACCACCCATGATAAAACTAGATATTTAGCAAACATGGTATAACTCAGCTCACGTGCTTAGCACGTGGGACACGTGAATCCTTATTTATTGGACGTGCTTTGTTATAAACCAGGCTTCATCATCGCACATCTCTCTACTTTATCTGTAAACAGGTAGGTACGCTCTTATCAACCGCTTTTAGATTTCTAGTTGTTGATGCTCCCGATTTCCAGTAATCCGATCATTTAGCTTATGACTTCCCTTGATTTCTACTTGTATTTGTATGGATAATTTATGATCCACTGCGTCACACGCTACTTATATGTTTGACTTTCTCACTTTTATGGTTTTCGCTATATCTTTGCCCCTTTTTTTATAACTAAGAATCGCTTGATTTAGATTTTAAGTTGTTGCTGTCGATTTGCAGATTTGAAACACAATATGAAGTAACTTTAAGCTGAAAATCAACTCTTCTGTTTGGATGAACTACGTTGACTTTTGTATCTAGGTTTATTTTAAGCCTTTCGTCTGATCTATACGCTTACTTTTGAATTCACTGAGACTACTTTCCAGCTTCAGGGAGATGATACATACAACAACACTTACATAAGAAAATGAATATCAGAGTGTTTTAAGCTTCTCTCGTCTCTTTATCATTATTTTTTACAGATAAACTAAGAATAATAGTTTTGTGGAGTTAGGTAGGTAGGTAGATGAGGAGAATTGCAGTAATTGTGTATTCTGGATGATAAGAAAATAAATATTGTAAACTATGTTTTCAAAGACGCAAGGCGCAGGCGAGGCGCATCGGCCTCGCCCGGAGCCTAGGCGCAAGGCGCAAAAAAAGCGTGGGCTTTTTTAAGAAAAGCGCACATAGAGAAAAAAATATAAAAATATGTTATGCTTTGAAAATAAATAAGATTCCACATATAGAATTAAAAAAACTATTATATATGCCATTTACGATCATGAAGCTAATAGTTAGTAGCAAAAGTTTTGGGTGTGAGAATAAAAGTCTCAAAAGGTGGTAAATACTTTGTCCCACATTGGTGTGGGGACAAAGTGAGTGGTTGTTTATAAGGTAAAACCTTTACTACTCTATTGTAGCTTTATGACATGTTTTTACAACAAGTCCTACCCGAATGCAGCTCCGAAAAACCCGGGCCCGCGTGAGTCGGTTTTTATTCTCACTAAGTTTCGTTTTTTTTTCTGCTTATGCGCTGCGCCTCAGACCATTTTTGCGCGCCTTTTTTGCGCCTCAGACCTTTTTTTTCAAAAAAAACCATTTTTGCGCCTAGGCTGCCACCAGGCGCTATAGGTGCGCCTCGCTGCGCCCGGGCGCCTACGCGCGCGCTTTTTGCGCTTTTGACAACATAGATTGTAAATTGGACACTCAACTACTCCGTCACTTTTCAATTGGCATAATAATAAAATAAAATGTTTTAATTAATTAATATTTGTACTTTATTATAAATCCATTTATATGGTATGTTGCTATGATACTTATGCATATTTAATTTGATAATTATAAACTTTCACTGTATGTGATGTATTTGGCAACCAGGAGATATTAGTGTTATTTAATTTGTTATTTTTTTTATATTTCAGTTATGAGTGCTATGTTTTGGATTGTAAACACTCACTTTGTTTTCTGGACTACTGTTGACTTATAGTTAAACTATTTTGGTGTTTAAGCATTTACAGTGTAGAAACTATAATATGTAAATAATTACAAAACAATTTTTGAAAACCTATGCCTTGCGTAAATGATGTGTGCACTCTTGCCTCACGTCTCGAAGCGCTTCCCACTCCTGTTAGCTGACATACCTTTTGCTTACGAAATGTTCAGGAAATTGTTCATCATGGGGAATCGTTATCTTTGGCTAGCTTTGTGTGTATGTGCTTTCATACCCTCAATGCTCGATGCTTCCTCTGATGGGTTACTGAGAATTAATGTGAAGAAACGAGCTTTGGATATTAATAACATCAAAGCTGCAAGAAAAGGAGACAAATATGCAAAACGTCTTGAGAACAGACTTCTTGGTTTGGGTGATTCTGATGCAGATGCAGATTCAGTCCCTCTAACCAACTACTTGGATGCCCAATACTATGGTGAGATTAGCATTGGTTCACCCCCTCAGACGTTCGATGTCATATTTGATACCGGAAGTTCAAATCTTTGGGTTCCATCATCCAAGTGCATATTTTCCGTACGTTCCATCTTTTTTGCAACTCTTCATTGCTATTCGTTCGTTTACTAAGTATGTGTAATTGTGTGCAGATTGCTTGCTACTTCCATAACAGGTTTAAGGGAGCAAAATCAAGTACCTACACAAAAATTGGTAAACCATTTCCACTTGATGATTTTCCTACACAAAGACAAGATATGTTGATTAATGGTTTGTAATGATCAGGGGACCAGTTGCAGATAAACTATGGATCTGGTTCGATTTCTGGATTCTCTAGTAAAGACACTGTTCAAGTTGGTGATCTCTGTGTTGTAGATCAAGTAAGCCTTCTTGTTAACGTCATACCAATAACTTATTTTTCAATCAATAACGAATAATATGCGATATGTTTCAGGATTTTATTGAGGTTACTAAAGAAGGGAGTCTCTCGTTTGTAATTGGAAAATTTGATGGAATTTTTGGGCTTGGGTTTAAGGAAATTTCAGTTGGTGGCTTGCAGCCAGTCTGGTACTAATCGTACTTGCTCTTGTTTGACATGAATGAACTTCTCGTCTCCTGTATGTGACAGACATATCTACTGATAATTAATAGGTACAATATGGTAGAACAAGGGCTTGTTAAAGAGCAGGTATTCTCTTTTTGGCTTAACCGGAATGAAGCTGACGAAAATGGGGGTGAGCTTGTGTTTGGTGGTGTTGATCCAAAACACTTCATAGGAGAGCACTCCTACGTTCCTGTCACTAAAAAGGGTTACTGGCAGGTGTGTGTCCCTTAATATTAATTAATACACCAAAACTTCTTCGCCACAAAAACATATTAATTAAATAATATTGATTGAACTGTATTTTGTGTTTTAAAAATATTCATGCAGTTTGATATGGGAGATTTCCTTATTGGAGGACAATCTACAGGTAACTTTAATCTTTAAACTATACTTTGCTATTTGTTAGTACTAGAGATGGTAATTTTGGCTCCTATGAAAGAATCCGTTCGGGTTATTTTTACTCGATAGAATTAGCTAAACAAGAAAGGGGCAAATGGCTTGAACAGTTCAAACTCTATTTTTATGGGTGAAACATTGTAAATAATCTTATTCAAAAGAGTTAGAAATTGTTTTGAAACAATAAATTCTTTGTAACAATATGTGACACTGATTAGTTATAAATAGGGTCAGGATCATTTCAGAACTCTAAAATTTTGAAGAACTTCGAGAACTCTTAACAACCAGTCATATTTAATTTATTTTATGTCTTTAATATGTTATTCAAGGGTAGTTTAATCATGTATTATAAGTAATTTTGTGATTACATATGTGTATATTGATTATTACACATATGTAAATTAGTTATTACACATATATGTAATCACAAGCAAAAGTGCACTAATTTTTAACGTTATTTTACTAATTTCGTGAAAATAACGTTAAAAAGAGGGGATCGTTAATCAGGCATCATGTGGTGGCGTTGATAGCCGAAAGACAAGGGGGTACATGCACCAATTGGCGTTTGTCTCAATTGCTGAGTGTTATGTGCCTTATGTCCAAGGCTTGATGCAAAACCACAATCGAGCCGGGGGTCTCATTGGAAGCAGCCTCTCTATTCCTACGGGGTAGAGGTAAGGCTGTCTACATCCCACCCTCCTCAGACCCTACCTTAGCTTTGCTATAGGTGGGATATACTGAGTACGATGATGATGATGATGATGATGACATATATGTAATCACAAAATTACCTTTAATAAATGATAAAATTACCCTTAAACAGTATTAAATAACAAATAAGGTAAACAAAATGATTGGTCGTTAGGAGTTCTTAAAATTTTTGTAGTTATGATATGAACCCAACTCTTTTTTCATATATCCTTCTAAAAATATGCACACTATCATGTTCACGCGATCAAAACTATAATATCTAATATATCCATCCAAAACACTTCAAATTTGATATTTACCCATTCATTAAATACATTTGATAATGACTATTATACCCCTCATCGCACTATAAACTCTGATAACGTAAACCCTAAACCTGAAACCCCTCAGTTGTAAGCCGTTAACTGTTGGGATCCAATGATTGTTTATATACGGAGGTGGAGAACAAAGTGGTAATATTGTATTATAAAAGTTTTATTAAGGGAATATATGATATTATCTCTTACAAACTCCATTTATCTGGACAAACAGTGTTCCAAATCAATCCCTGTTCCCTTTTTAACTGTAACGTATTTTGAATGTTAACCTGTATTATAAAAGTTTTACATGGCTGCTCACCCATTTTCCATCTCTAGCTAATAATATCAGTCCTTATCTTTTTTGTCTAGGATTCTGTGAGGGTGGCTGTGCAGCTATTGTGGATTCTGGAACATCCTTGCTCGCGGGTCCAACAGTATGGATCTTCTATTTCAACATCAATACATACATATTTCTTGTCACTACTAAACTGCTTTGTAAATTTCAGACTATTGTGACCGAGATCAACTATGCAATTGGGGCTGAAGGAGTACTCAGCAGTGAATGCAAAACCCTGGTTAATGAATATGGAGATATGATCTGGGATCTCCTAGTATCCGGGGTTCGTATTTCGTCATTCAACTTTCTTACCGTACTTCTTTTAAGGTTGAGAATAATCTTTTATGCTTATAATATGACTTTCAGGTAACCCCTGGAAAAGTTTGTTCACAGGCTGGTTTATGTTTCTCCAGTGGAGCTCAATCTGTGAGGTATATTCACCACCTATCTGCTGTCTATGTTTATATGATGATTTTAAGTTTAATTCTCTATCAGTTGATACTGTTTCTGTTTGTCAAGTAAACCCATCAGTTTAAAAAGTTTAATAGTTATATTCCACCCCAATGGCAGTTCAAATATTGAATCAGTGGTCGACAAAGAGAATGGTGGAGTTGGGGATTCGGTGTTATGTGAAGTGTGTCAAATGGCTGTTATTTGGATGCAAAACCAACTGCGACAAGCTGAGACCAAGGAAGCAGTGTTAAGTTATGTGAATAAGGTGATTCTTAATAATTACTTCACTATCCTTTATATATATACAAGGTCGTTAATGTAGAGAACTGTGAAAACCACATGAACACATGTACCTGTTTCTTTAAATGTGTTATCTTTCTACGAAAAATTGATTTCACAACATACAAGTACTTATATGGTTGTACCACTTCTCTACTTAATATTAGTTATGTATAACCAATTTTAAGTAAAACCGCATAAACACATGTACCTATTACTCTAAATGTGATACACAAGGCGTTTCTGTAACTGCACAATCGCCTATCCTTCTATTACTCAGGCTTACAAGTGTTTATTGCGGTTCTGCAATTCTTTGCTTTAGATTGGTTTGTATTGAACGTGCCCCTATATATATATGTGTGTTCGTGCACACATACCGGTAACAACTAACCATTTTTAATAGCTTTGTGAGAGCATACCGAGCCCAGCTGGAGAATCAGTAATAGATTGCAACAGCCTCTCTAAGATGCCCAATGTTTCATTCACCATTGGGGAAAAACTCTATACCCTCACTCCCGAACAGGTATGATTTTTACCTCAAAATGATTTTTTTCTTCCCCTACAAGGCGTGGCAATTTTGATTATTTGGGTTTATATTTAAAATCAACAAGTTTACCTAGTCAAATATAGTTTACTGTCGTATAAACAATCATCGCCTGCTTTGATTATTAGTATATTCTGAAAACCGGAGAAGGGATTGCTGCGGTCTGCATCAGCGGATTCATGGCTTTGGACGTGCCACCTCCAGCAGGCCCTCTATGGTACATTACATCTTCAGACGAAACACTGGTATATATGTATTTCGTTTATAAAGATTACAATTTGACACATGTACGATGTTGTGTGGGGTGCAGGATTCTGGGAGATGTGTTCATGGGAGTCTACCACACTGTGTTTGACTACGGGAATCTGCAGCTGGGGTTTGCTAAATCGGCATAATTTATTAGCCGGTTAGCATGAAATTGAAGGCTGGTGTAAATAAATGAATGGATGTATCGTTTACTTGGATATGTTCATTTCTGGCATGGTGCATGTTAGGATGTTTATTATTTCCACTGCTTGTGATCTTTCATGGTCACATACGGGTTAGTTATGTAAAAGTGAACTTATAATGTATCCTTTGTATCGCATGTAATGTTTTGACACCCAAAATGGTTGGTTATGCAAACATAGTATTTGTCACATGTCATAAATACATAGCTGATACAAACGCATGCAAGTGTGCTAGATGTCCCTCTACAATTTTTTTACCCGACCTCACCAAGTTTTTGGAAACTATCGTGACTTGTGATCCACGAGAAGGTGTTTGTTGGATCGTGCATAATATTTTTACTTTTATCATCTTTTGGTTTAATTGTTATTCGGACCGTGTGTTATTTTTAACTGTGTTAAGACTTAAGACTATTATGCATATGGGATTAGGATCAAATACAAAGGATCCTAATTGTAAGAAGTGTAAGAAGGATTTATAGAGTGACAAGTGTCCAATAACCTAAAAAAATCCACTACACAAAAAAACCCCACTACAAAAAAAAAAAAAAAAAAAAAAAAAAAAACATCCACCACCACCAAAAACCTAAACCCCCAACCCCCTCCCCCCCACACCATCACCCACCCCCCCCCCCCCCCCCCCCAAAAAAATTTTTTTTTTTTTTTTTTGGCTAGGTTTTTGGGTGGTGGTGGGGGTGGGTGTTTAGTTTTTTTTAGATTTTTTTTTTTTGGGGGGGGGGGGGGGGGGGGGGTTAGGTTTTTGGGGGGTGGGGGGGGGGGGGTTAGGTTTTTGGGTGGTGGTGGGGTGGGGGTGGGTGTTTAGGTTTTTAATGGTGATGTAGTGGGTTTAGTTTTAGGTTATTGGACACTTGTCATTATATAAATACTTCTTACACTTCTTACAATTAGAAGCCTTTGTAGAATAACTTGACCCTGAAAGTTGCTTATGGCCTCATTCACAACAATTCTATCTTCATACGCAAATTTCATTATCACAAATCCATAAATGCTTGATGAAGATTATGATCAGCTTCACCCATATGATCTTGAACACACCGTGGCAAGAGTGGATGATATAATTGTCAAAATTATGGGCAAGTGAGTGTGAGACTAAAGAATCTTGCTTGAGGATTTACCAAACCAAGTGCTCCTAGACAGTGCTTCTTCATCCAATACTCAACAAGATGAGGTTTTTAATTGGAGTGTTCATATTGAGGATGTGATCATCAATCATGTGTTTATGGCTTGAGGTAGATTCTGACCCTTTTGGTAAACAATGTTCTAAATCTGTTGAGTTTGCTGGAAAAAAATTAACATATACCGAGAACACAACCTCAATATTTTATCAGATATTGACAAACTTCAGCCTGCAAACAACAAGTCAAAAGAATTGTTTGAATTGAAAAGTAAATGTTTACTTGATATTGAATATGAATAGAAATCTGCAGAAGCCCAAAGTGATTTACTTCATTTTAAAAGAAAAGTTGAAAATTTTAAAAGCTCATCATTTGTTTTGAACCTTTGAAATAAAGATCCACATCTTGGATATTTTAACTCTTTATTTTAGCCCTTCAAGCTTCTCGATAAACTTCCCCAGATTTAGATTACTATACTCTTGGTTATTCTTTACAATCACCAAGTAAGTCGACCATTCACCCTGTGGCTATGCGTCGGCTAGCTTGTCCACCCACTCTTCATCTTCTTTTTCTATACCCAACCGCTCATCTCCACAACCAGATGACAGTATCTCTCAACAAGCTGTTTCATCGACTCTTCTTTGAAGGCTGTGAATATGATGCGGGATCGGAATGAAGTTATCCGAAGATTTGAATTCTATTTTATTTTACTTATCATATCTTTTAATTCTTTGAATTTCAATTTCCTTATCTTTTATATTTAGGGGCTGTTTGGTAGCCTCTGAATGGTCATTAAAAGGCTACCTCTTAATGGAACCATTAAGAATTTTTCCAATGAGAAGGTAGAAGAATGTGACATGTGATGATTTACCATTCAGAGGTTACCTCTTAACCATTCAGACTTGAGGTTACCTCTTATTCATTCAGAGGTTTTAAACCATTAAGAGGTAGCATCTGAATGATCATTAAAAGGCTACCAAACAGCCCCTTAGTTTCCTTTTGAATTCTATGATATAAATAGGATCTTAGGGTTCATTGTTACAAAGTTTTTGAGTTTTGATTATTATAAAAAGAACTTTGTTCTGGAACCTTTTGGTTCGTTTATCGTCTTTGATTAATCAATCGTTCTTGTGCCATTTGATTGCACGTGTAACTGCATCAGTTGGTATCAGAGCTATGGTTTATCAAATGGCTCGATGTGATAGAGATTACTCTTGTGTCCGTAGAGTCGCCGACCGAGGCAATGGCATAGGTGGTCCTGACTCACATGCTCGTGGAAAAGACCGACATCTTACCCGCAAAATCGCTGACCGAGGCAGTGGAAGAGTTGGTGTTGACTCACGAGATTTTGAGATCAAACGACTCCGACAACGAGTCCTAGATCTTGAAGAGATCAAACGGCCCAGACAACGAGCCTAGGATCTTGAAGAGATCAAACGACTCCGCCAAAGAGTCCGAGATCTTGAGTTACGACGGAGATTAGTTTTAAGGAAACCGAATCGGGAACCATCATCCGGGACGATGTTGTAACACCCCGTGTTTTCACGAGTGAAAGTCAAAGTCAAGGTCAAAGTCAACGACCGATTTCGCGCGACTTGACTCGTAGAAATGTTTTCATTTTATTTATATTATGTGGAGTAAATGTCGTACATCACAATAATCGAATCATGCTAACCGTATTTCAATCGACCAACGACTGTGAATGATAGAAAGTAACAATGCGATAAAGTTAATCAAGCTATGCTAATTAAATCGACATCGAATCGTAACTCGAGCTATATGTTTTACTTGTTATTTATACGTGTGTGTGTCCCCTACGTGTTACCTGTGCATGTTTATTTTATGTTATGTTGGGATAATCAAGCGAACTCAATCGAACTCGAAGTCTAACTCGAATGCAAACGAACCCGAACCCAAACCCGAATTCCGAGTCGAACCCTATAAGAAGTAGTTGGGACTGAAAGTAATTTGACTAGGACACCCTATCGAATCGCTCGCAAATCGAAACCGAAACAACATCGCGCCGAACACACCCAAGCAGGCGGCATCCGCACGGATTGCCAGTCCGCACGGATTGCCAGTCCGCACGGATTGCCAGTCCGCACGGATTGCCAGTCCGCACGGATTGCCAGTCCGCACGGATGACCAGTCCGCGCGGATAGCCCACCCGGGTACGTGCCATGCGCACGGCTAACCCCTTTCCCTTTTTGGCATCCTATAAATACACGGGTCACTCTCCACTTTTTCCACTTTTGGCAAGTGACGTCCGAACCGCACGCATTCTTCACTTTTTCTCAGATTTCTCTCAATCCAGGTAAGATCTTGCACTAATTCTTGTACATCTTTGATCACTACACAATTCTACACATTTCCATCTTTCAAATCTTCACTTTTAACCATGAAATCATCCGGATTTGGGGTATTCTCGGGTGACGTCATCATGAAGTTCTTATGAACCTCAAGCTTGACCTCATTCCACCAAGAATAGCTCAGATCTAAACGATTTCTACAAGATTTCATAATAACTTCACCTAGATCTAAACTTTTCTAAGGATAAAAGAGTGGAAAGAAATAAACCTAAGTTCTCTCCTTCTTTTCCCTTAGAATCGGTACGAATCTGATCGGTTCTAGTCTCTACTCGATAATAGTGATGCACTAGTTCCAGATCTGGAATCCTAACCACGGACAACTGATTTCGGGGTCAACCGGAATGACCGTTCTGAGTCGCCGACAGGCCGAGTTAGGGTGGTTCCTGACCGGTCTAGTCACGCGGGTGACAATACAATTCCAAGTGGTTGCCACGTAATCAGAACGTCTCGATAAACGACAACAGAAACCAAGTGTAGACGAACGGAACAACCAGACAAGTTGTCCGCACGGACTGGCTGTCCGCACGGACTAGCTGTCCGCACGGACAGGCTGTGCGCACGGATTACCATCCGCACGCACAGGTCATCCGGACGAGCTACCCTTGGGACCCACTTTCCGAACAAGGTTTGAGTATCGACGAATGAGCAATCCGGACGGACGACCTCTGAATGGATTACTCTTCGGATCATGAGATACTAAGGCCTTAAAATAAAATTCAAACAATGTTCATCCGCACGGCCAAGTCGTACGCACGGACAGACTATCCGGACGAATTGTCTCTGCCCGCGCGCACAGGCTGTCCGCACGGACTACCATACGCACGGACTGTCGTCCGCGCGACCGGCTTGAAAGGTAGAAACACTTATGTGTTTTCTAAATGCTACAACGAAAACTCCAAAGCACAAGCCATCATACACAAACACATCTTAGGAAGAAACAATCCACTTGGACGTTTATCCACACAAACAACTTAACCGTACGGATAAGTCATCCGCACGCACAACTAATCCGCACGGGTTACCACCCGCACGGACAGTCGTACGCACGGATAGCTTATCCGGATGGATCACCATCCGCACGCATCACCATCCGCACGGATAGGTCATGCGCACAGATGACTCCCTCTCACGGATAGCTGATCCGCACGAACAGCCATCCTAATCACTCTCACTTTGTATTGTTTTACGCGCCACTTATCGTTACGTTATCAAATCTATTCAGGCTAACCGTACTCGCTGTAAAGCGCTCCCTTCAATCCACAATCGCTGTGAGTATACTCGAACCCTTTTTGCTTTAGCACTTTTGGGTGTTACATACGTTACGACTATTCAAACTACAACAATCACACTACTCAAGCTATTTTAACGCTAAACCATTAATGCATGTTATACGTGGCTTATGAATGCTTGTTTGTTATGTTTACACATGGAATGCTGTCTACCTGCCTTAGCAACGATAGTACTATAGTTTGGACTCAGCACCCGTTCACACGGGGGTTGTTAAGGATCTTTTACTTGCATGGATTACGGTGGTAATCATGTATTGCGAACTGCCTCGGGCAGTCAACCCGCAGTCATTGGTATCGATGGATCTATGTCGATAACTAGCGTGCTTCATTTCTCTATGTGTACGTGCTGGTTATACGTAAACGAATTCGAACTCTATATGCTATTATCAAACTTGTATGCTCACCTTTACATTTTATGTATTGACTTTATTTTAACGTATGTGACAGGTGCCTAGATTGTTTATATGCTTCTCGGGCTGTGATGAACTTGAAGCTAGGGACTGGAGTCTAGAAACCAACAAATAAACTAGTTATGTTAAATCTGAGTTGTCGGAACGGAATATTTGTTTGATGTTGTCTGTAATAACTTGTTTAACTATTTATGTTACGGTATGGGACGTAATGCTTTAATTAAATGGTAATGATAGTTGTTATGGAAACTTCTGAACAATCTGTTTCGCTCAGTGCCATGCCCCGATGATTCCACCATCGGTTGGGGTGTGACAGATGTGAACGAGGAATAGGAGCATCCTTTCTGCCATCCCTACCCCTGGTTCTACGAACCAATCTATCAAGAGATTTTGTCGGAAGAGAAACCCCGATTCGATGAAGACATGATTGAACCCGATGAAGAAGAATGTTCGTTGGTGCAAACGCTTCTTGACGGGATTACTAGTCGAGATGATGAGCTCGTGAAAGAAAGTAATGATCATGAGTATCCAGATGGCTCGTCAGATATTTGATTTTTTGTATAAAGATGTGGTTATCAACGGTGGTTCTATGGTCGCCGCTGGTGATGCGTTTCCCTTAGATGACACAAAACCAGGTAATTTGAAATGTGGGAATATTGTGGATTGCATCACGTTATCTTCTCCTAAGAAGTTGGGAATTCAAATTGGAAGTGATTTGATAATTGATTAAAAAAAGTCTCAGTTTCCATTGGTAAAGATATCATGCATGATATGCATAATTATTAGAAGAAGAATTATAAGCTAGATCTAATATAGTTTAGATGTAATATGTAGTTTAATTATAGTTTATGTAACATTATTATTGTTATTATTTCGTTAACATAGGTAGCGACGGTTATCACATCCAAACCGCATATGTATTCGATGTATCAATATTTAGAATTACCAATTCTATTCAAGAACATTTTTTCTCTTTCAATTCAAAACCCTATCCGAATGATTTCAATCCCAATAAAGTGGTATCAGAGCCACAACGATCTACATTTATAGATCCTTAAATCTATTCGAAAATCATCAAAATTCTCACAATCCTATAATCCAGACAACGTTAAACATGACGACAAACGGAGACATTCAAACCCAGATTCCAAAATTACTGGGGCAAAAGTAACACTGGCACATACAAATGAAAGTGTTATTGGAATCACAAGACTTATGGACAATTGTGGAAGAAGGATGCAGCGAACTCGCGTCCAGGGCGTCTGAGAGTGATCAAAACACTCATAAAGAAAAAATCAAAAGGGATAAGAAGGCACTGCACATCATCTTTCAGGCAGTCAATGAAACTGTCTTCGAACGAATTGCTACGTGTAAAACTTCTAAAGAAGCATGGGATGTTTTGCACAAAGCGTATAGAGGTGAACAAAGAGTAAAAACGGTAAAACTTCAAACCCTAAGATGTGAATTTGATGCCTTAAGAATGAAAGAGAGTGAATCTGTCACGACCCCCGACCCCCCTGGACGGAATCGGGAGCCGCGAACCAGTTCAGTGGTACCGGTGGTTATTTAGAAAAGTAGTGCAACGGAAATTTCATCAGGACCGTGAGTTAGGAAAAATATCATAGTTTAGAAAACACCGGATTTTATTTATTAAATAGATGGGATAAAACCATGTTTTGAAATGTAGCTTTAATATGGGATAAACCCGAATACATAAAACAACTTTTCTTAATTTAATTTAATTGATAAATTAAGCCACTTCTGTAAGCCTTTTTGGTGCCGTATCCAACTCTTATTCCGATCTACTGTAATTACCTGAAACGCGTTTTAAAAACATTTGGTCAGCAGGAAATACTGGTGAGTTCATTCAGTTTGTACAAAAAAGACACATTGTTATAAATTACAGCATAAGAGCGATTACAATGGCTACTATCTTATTTTTATCTGGCGTCGTCCTGGTGACGATGGTCATACCACTATTGGGTCCTTTCACCCAAGTAGTGATGATTATCATCGTTAGGTTGATGAACCTAACCTGAGAAAATTAGTAATGTGCACAATACCCCACTAGCCAGTGATTCAAGATAACCACGACTTAATCCCTATAATTATAACTTTTGAAAATAATTGGAGTATTGTAAAACATAGTTGATAAAAAGAGAATGACTCACATTATAAGCATGCAGTATTGATTTAACAAGCTTCTTGATTCTACTCCTTCTGATAATTAAGCATATACTTTAGTATTCTCAACCTTCTGATGATTAAACAACTTGTTTGATTGTAAGTGTATAGTTGGGAGTATTCTGATAGTTAAACATATAGTTTAACAGAATGGAATACGTATTTGTGTAAAACCAAATCAAACCTAACGATGGTCACGAGATCAGAACCTTAACAAAATTCATAAAGTATAGTCTTATTCAGACAACACTTTGGCATTCGTTTAACGAAATTCACAAAGTATAGTCTTATTCAGACAGCACTTTGGCATTCTTTTAACGAAATTCACAAAGTACAGCACTTTGGCATTCGTTAGTTGGTTCCTGAATCGATCGGACAGAACATCGCTTTGGTGATTATTGGTTAGAATACCAACGTATAGAGAGAATAATAGAAGGAATGAGCAAAGAAAAATGAATCCTAAGCTTCCTATTTATAGGTAAGGCAGATTCCTTCCTTAGCGAGGAAGTTTCCTTAACCATTAAGTTTACTTATCCATTTAACTAAATAACTTACTTAATTAATCTCACTTATCTTAATTAATCTCGCTTAGCTTAATTAATCTCGCTTAGCTTAATTAACCTCGCTTAGCTTAATTAATCTCGCTTAACTGATTAATTAATCATACTTAACTTAATTAATCATACTTAACTGATTAATTAATCTTACTTAACTTAATTAGCAGATTAATTAATCTACTCAGCTAGCTTAACTGCTAAGTTTCCTTAACAACTAAGTGTACGTAATTAGTAAGTTTAATAAGTTTATTTAACTACTCAGTTTATTTAACTATTAAGTTTACTTAGCTATTAAGTATTCTAGCAGCTCCTTGATTATGAGTTCTAATTTCTAGATACAATGGAACTCGTATTAGTGTATTACTCAATTCAAATTTAACGATAATCACGAGATCGAAATCCTCACAACGAATGACAAAGTATAGCCAAATATTGGCAGCACATAAACATCCATTGGATCGTTTTAATCGATCGGATAAAGTATCGTACCAGTGATTAGAGTTATTACCCTAATACGGGCAGAGTTTCGGGATTTAGAAGGTATAACCTCGAGCTACTATTTGCTATAATAAAAGCTAAAGGAAAGAAATGAATTGAGCAATTTTGAAACGTAGCAGTGATCGAGTTAATACCCTGGATACGTAGCAACGTCTTGACACCGAAAAACTTGTTTTCAGCAGAATATGGACGTTTTGAGACTGAGATTTCGAACAGAGAAGCAAGTCCCATGCACAGGCTACTTATAGCAACATTTTAGGTTTTACGCGGCCCGCGTAAACCTTAATAAGATCTTACGCGGCCCGCGAGGGCCATAAAGGCGGCAGTAGGGTTTGCTGAGTCATCGGTGGTCTTGACACGTGTCCCTTAAGCTTATCCGGAGACTTTCAAGTTGTCGCGGCCCGCGTAGCCTTACCTTATGGCTTACACGGCCCGCGTGAAATCCAATTTTCTTTATTTTTCATGCACATTAGGGTTTCAGGGGTCCGAGTTTTCACTTACGGGTCAATTTGGGACATTTTTGCAGGTCCTTACATCCTCCCCACCTTAATTAAAATCTCGTCCTCGAGATTTTCTGAAACAAGTAAGGATACTTCCGTCTTATTTTCGATACTCAAGTATATTCTTGTCCACGCTTTAAGTCCTATTTCACCCTGACCAGAACTAATCTTGCATTGGTTCAATTGAATTAGTTCAAAAAGTCGATGTCAAATGAATGAGATGAAATGATATAGTTTCCAAGGTGATTAGGTTTAAGTCAAAAAGATCAATAGATGTGAATGTTTACAAGTTGTGAATGATTTTTAGAAACAATAGAATTCACTGTCAACAGAAAACTTACTTTGATTGTCAACTGAGGAAGTCTTAGAATCAACAAGCTCGAATGAAATAGGTGTATGAAAATGATTTGTTAACTATTGAATTATGATATGAGAAAACTCAATGGGTTGACATTATCGAATTACAAGGATACACCGATATACAACAGAGTTTAGTGTATCATTGTCTTAACACATAGTTGTATTAAGACCACTTTCAAGGATGAATCAAGCGAAAGGTATATATAGATTAGCTCAAGCTATAAGTCTATACCGACGCCACAAGGTTTCAGAGTGATCGAAATAATAATAGCGGTGACTGGACGAGTTCACCGTGTTTTAAATCAAATGAAGTAAGTCCGAATGTTTGTTTCAAACAAATCTAGTAGGATTTTCGATTGAAATTGAAACGATTGAATAATGTTTTTCGACTGAAGATGATAAAGCAATAAATATCATGAAAGGCTCGATTGATGTTGTAAGAACCATTAAGAGATACACTGAAATATGGCATGAATTTGTGTATCATTATCTTAGCACACGATTGTGTTAAGATTGCTTTTATAGGATAAACCAACAAAGCGGATTCAATATAAATAAATAAATAATTAAATCCGTATATGATGTGTGCAAACGAGATTAGCGCAAGCTTCAATTTTGTGAAAACGTCACCACAAGGTGATCGTGATCAAAGAAACGATTAATGAAGTCGAAGACCAAACAAGCCTGTTAGGGTTCAAAGTAATTAAAGGGCTTGTTGGGATTAATTCGAATATGATGACCTTAATTTATCATACGTAACCTTGAATTAAATACGTATTGCGAGCAAGTTCAAACAATGGAGCTTGGTTTAACGAGTTCATGTATCAATAAGAAAGTTCTGACATGGTCACAACGAAAACCATGTATACCATTCAAAAGAAAATCGAAATTTTCAAAGAAAATTCATTGATTCGATATCAAAGAGTCATTGTTTAGCAAAAAACACGGTTTACAATGCAAAGATCAAGTATAGCGGAACGATATTTGAGTTTTAACAAATTGGAATGAAGCCCTCCCATGGTCTTCATAATTCACATGAGCAACAAACAGTGCATGTGTAACGTGTGGATTTACCAAGAAATAAACAACCAAATAAATATTCGTGATTATGAAAGGAATCCTCATGATGACCATTAGGAGAGTAGAAATGCAAAAGTCTATTTACTATGTGCAGAGGTCTGAATTTTAACAAAAGGAATTTAAGAATTTTATCTGGAAATTTGTGTGATAGCCATTGTTAAGTTACATTACCAGGGAATGTCGAATAAAATAAAATAGGGGGATTGTAAAGGTATGTGACTTCTTTTACAGCGTCAAGAATTGGATTAGACTATGCACCGATTGTTGTGAAATCTTGTTCTATCGTACCTCAGCAAGCTTCATGTCGTTTGTAGGATCACGTGGCCAAGTGCTGCTTTTTTATTAGTAGTTCTTCCACTGACGGGATTCGTATTGGTGTCGTCATGCCCAATTATATTTTCCAAAGGTCTTGCCTTGAAAGTCGTGTGTGATCTACTTCGATGTATGTGGAAGTATAATTTAAGTTTCATGTGTTTTCTTGTGCACTAGCACAACTTTACATGCTTCTTACTTGCTTTAATAGTCTATGGTAACGCATTGGAAATTCTTATACTTTTGATGGCATCCCAACTTAAAGGGTTTCCATTGTTTATATTGTCGCACGAGTTACGAGGTAGATGATCAAACGAAATAATGTTTGATATCGGAATTATAGATATATGCAAGAGATTCCTGATAAAGAAATCTAGAATTATTATTGACACTTATGTTCGTGATTTATTTTAAATTGTCAATCGTTATGGCTTTTGGAATTTCTTATAGATATACATATCTATAAAATCATACATACCACTCATAAGGTCAATGTATTTAACATATTGATTTTTCCAAAAACAAGTCAGACATCAGGTCATGATACTATTTAGGGAAATCTTATCACTTGTTTTGACATATTATATACCTCGTCTTATCCGGTTCTCGCCGGAGAGGTAACCTCATTATATCCGGACAAGCTGGAGAGTCTGCTACACCATACCCAGTCTTGCCGGAGAAGAAATTTATATTTCCCATAAATAGCATTTTTTTTTCAAGATTTTAAAAGTGCCTCCTTTATTAAGGCTTTTATCCAGAATCAAGGAAATTTGTATTCCCATAACATATCTTATTCTAGACCAAGCAGTATCAATAAACAAGAATTAACAGCAATTAAGTGTTATTGCTTATTTATCGTACTTTGCAATATTCTAATCATTATTCTTACGGCATACCAATATCTATCACATTATACTTATACAAGTAATTAGCTCATCTTGAAACTCGTATTAAGGCATCTTTCTTTAGTTCAATTCTAAATACTATCCTGAGTGCTACCAGAAAATATCAAGTTCCTAACTCTTCGTTTAAACTTAGGTATTTTATTACAACACCTAATTGCTTAAACAAGTGGCTCTGATACCACCTTCTGTCACGACCCCCGACCCCCCCTGGACGGAATCGGGAGCCGCGAATCAGTTTGTTGGTGCACTGAATGTCTGATGACTACGTCTTTAGTGAGTCTTAGGTCTTGATAGGTTAGATTGGAGCTTGAATATGAAAAAGTGGATCTTAGAGTGTAATTACGCTCCAAATGACTTTTATGTCATTAGAAGCGAAATCAGGAAGTCATGTAAGTTAGTGTTTCCGCTCCAAATAGCTAACTAGGTGATTTCGCTCGTATTGTAAACATGTGATTCCGCTCCTGATGTATCTTGTGATTCCGCTCGTAATTAATCATGTAGATTGGAGCGAAATCAGGAGCATTATAAATAGGGTTCGGCTGTTGTCATTTGTAACTGTGGGAGCGAAATTAGAGTCGAGGTGCTACAGAAATTTTGTCAGAAATCATTGTATTTGACTCAGAAAGTGTTTATAAAGAGGAAATTAAGAGGAGATAGCTGTGTGACATTGTTTACTTTGTTTCCGCCACTGTATTCAATGATGAACTACCTTATACTGACTGTTTAGGGTCTCAACACGGTCCAACAAGTGGTATCAGAGCTCAGGACGAGGAGTTCATACCATAGCAGCTTGATTCTACCAGAATTTCTCATTTCTACTCACTTCTTCTTATATTTTTCTAATTTGAACTAGTTCCAACGGTCGGAATGGTCTGATTTTTGAGTATATTGTGTAAAACATAGTTTTAACAAAGCCTACAAAGAATCAGATTAAAACTAGACTTAAAACTGGTAAAAATGACCTAAGAACCTGATTTCGCTCGTAACGTTCTTCGCAGATAATACTTAAAAATTTGATTTCGCTCAAAAGTCTGATTTCGCTCAGAAGTTTGTTTCAGCTCGAAGTATTTTTGTATTTTCAAGCGAAATCAAATTAAGTTGATATTGATTGAAAGATTCTTGTGATTTCACTTGAAGAGATTCTACTTCAAGTGATTTCGCTCGAAATTTGCTGTTTTTCAAAATTTCGAAAACTTTTCTAAGTGTTTGATTGATTTTCCAGGTACGTGCAAGATGGATGATATTTTCATGAACCCGTTTAGTGACATGTATGCGTTTGCTGGAGACGGTGGAAATGATACATCTTCTAGTAACATCAATGAGAACACGCCGAATACAAAGAAAAAGCTATCGGATGCATTGGAGGTTGAAAGTGCTTTCGGAACCTATAACAAACCACCGAAGTTAATGGCTATCGAAGAATACAGTCGGTGGTCCAAGAAGTTTGAAGATTGGTTGATGGCCTTTGCTTTTCCTAGCTGGAAGAGTCTAAAAAATGGATACCATGATGGAGGCAAAAAAGGTGAAAGCTTAACTTCACAAGAGGAGATATAATTGTTTGTTGCTGAGAAGAAATGTGTTGCGTTGCGGTTTCAATCTGTTCGAGAAGATATAATATCTTTGATCGAATACTCTAGTGCTATAGATCTCTGGAACAAATTGAAAAACAAATGTATAGGAAGCACAGAAATTGTGAAAAACAAAAAGAAACTACTTAGAAAAGAGTTTGATTTGTTTGGGTGTTTAAAGAATGAATCAGTTTGTAAAATGATTGAGAGGTTTGGGCATCTGAAGCTGGAATTGGCGAGACATGAAATTTCTTATTCTCGAGAAGAGCTAGTCGACAAATTGTTTGATGCATTGCCAGATGAGATGGATTGGCAATATTATGCGTTGATGCTAAAGAATACTATCAAGCCACCAGAAGCGTTGACAATAGACTTGCTGATTGAGAGACTAGAAAGTCACGAGTTGGAGTTAAAGAAGACGCACAAAGTCAATCATTCATCATACCAGCAGAACTTGGATTTGTATTATCCAAAAAGCATGATGCCAAAGAGTACATCTCCCAAGACAGCATTTTCTGCTGAGAATGTTTCCACAACGAGCAAAGAAAGTCAAGGCAGTGGATTTCACAGTGGATATCACAGTGGGTCTTCATCAAATTCAAACCAGTCTGATGTAAAGAACTTATTTCAATGCAACATCCCTGTTGACTTAAAGAACGCTCAGAACTTCAGCGTGGAGTCTACCAAACAACAGATGGTTTTCTTAGCATCTGTGCTAGAATCTTATGAAAGTCTTGTAGCAGGGAAGATAGGCAACACCAACCTGACAAAAGAAGATTATGATCAGATAGATCCTGAGGAGATGGAACTAATCGACATAAGGTGGTGTATGGCCAGTGCAGTTCGTCGAGCACAACGTTTCATGGAGATAACCGGGAGAAAGTCAATTGGTGGACCATCTACCAAGTTGGGCTTTGACAAGTCTAAGGTGACGTTGTCACACCCCCAAAATACCACATGCGGAATTGTCACACCCCCAAAATCCACCTGCGGAATACCACCGCTTGGAGGCGTGACTGACCAGGATCCAGCCACCAATCATATTGAACAAGCATGTATGTAATTATAAAAGTTCAACCAATACAATTGGTGTTCACACAAAACATAGTTAAGTTACTAGCGGAAGCATAAGTCTCAAATCAAAGCATAAGTTTAATTGTTTCAAAGTTTAACATGGCACACAGACGTCCATGTCCCACAACGATCCTCCTCCATGCAAGCTCCAGTTAGAAACCTAAGGACCTGCAAAGCATGTAGTAACGAGTCAACAACAAGTTGAGTGAGTTCACGGTTGGGTGTTTGTTTTAAGTCGTTTCGAAAACAGTTTCCTTTATCTGGCATCCTGCCGTGGGGGTTACCCCGTAGTTAAAAACGTGACTTGTTCATTCCCGGTTACTCTGGCAATCCAGCCGTGGGGGCTACCCCGTGTTAGTTATCTGGCATTTCGGCCGTGGGGGCTACCCCATGTATACACTAGACTCGTTACCATATCGACTGCTGACTGTAGTCATGTTTATGTGCCCTGAAACTGTCAATGTCTATCATCATTGACGTGCCAGTAGTCCATTAGTTCACGCCCGTCCTCTGCGGCACGGTGTGAGGTTTGTCAAACCTAAATAGCGCTATCTAACTAATGACCCGCTCGCCATTGGCCTCGGCGATTAAGTCGATACAAAGATGAGGGACTTCGTGATAGAGTTTTGGTCTAGTACGAGTTATCTGTCCGTGAGGACGAGGAATTACATTCCTGAACCTTTGCTGTCCTACCCAAGGAGGACGAGGAACCCATGTTCCTTAACCCCAATTCCCGACCCCTGGGAATCCCATGCTTTGTAGAGGGTGTGAACTCACCTTGGTTTGCTCGGTAGATACACAGAAAAGTCAAACAAGCAATATTGTGGCTACTCGCGTCCTATCATAATTGTATCATACCAATTAGGTTCGTATTCAAGCAGTACACGTATGTTTCTAGCATAATACATTCAAGTATCGTTCATGGCATACACATTTGATCGTAGCAGTTCAACAATATTCACGTTCAACAGTAACATATAAGGTCTGTGCATTAGGCCCAAGAGTCCGGCCCAAACAATTAAGTCCGAAATGAGGTGCAAGCCCAAACAGCGTGTATCTGTGTATAGTCTCGAGTCGCAACTGGGCGTTTGCGACTCGCAACCTGAGTCGCAATCATGGTCTCGGTTCATGCTGTTTTGGTCTCGAGTCGCAACCGGACTCGTAACCGTGGTTTCGAGTCGTAAGGTTTGTGTGCTGATCACTTGTGGTTTCGAGTCGCAACCAGGTGTTTGCGACTCGCAACCGATGTCGCAACCGGGAGATTTCGACTCATCACGCAGTGGTTTCGAGTCGCAACTGGATGTTTCGGTTGGACAGGAGCTGATTCGGTACAGTGTACTATCCAATGGAAATTTGGTCTCATGGAATGGTTTGTACTATCCACTTAAACATGTTTGTTTGTCTAGTAATTTACCAAAATGAATCAAACAACAAATTTCAAATATTCAAGACATATTCATATGATATTCAACAAGTTCTTCAAATATTCATCTAGTTCATCTTTAGGGTTTTCATCTTTTGAACATACAAGCTCATTAAACCGATTTATGTCAACCTAATCTACTTAGTTTAATGCACCAATGATCCTTATCATTCACATATTCAACCGAGAACATAATAGCACCATATTCAAACATATCTCTCCTTATTCATGTGTCAAACTAGCATGATTCTTAACAAACCAAACCTATTCTTGCTAACCATGACTTTATCTAGAAATCAAGCATATACATCATAGATGAACAACAACAATCTTAACATCGGTCATTCAAGGAGGATATATATATTTATCATGTATGAATCTTAACAAGCAACATGTTATCAAATCATCATTATCAACCGAAAATCACACATCATTATCAACTCAAAATACAATACATAGCATGAGTCACTAACCGGTTAGGTTCCCAAGGTGTGAGGGTATGAGGAAATCGATGAATGAGTTCTCAAAGAAGATCCTAGGCTTGAACCGAAGACCCTTGTTGCCGGTTTTGAATCCGAGAATGAAGGAGAAGGGTGTTGTAACTTAGGGTTTTCGTGAGGGAGAGAAGGAGAGTGTGTGTGGGAGAGTATGTGTGTTACCCAAAAATGGCAACATGTCTAACTATCAAGTTTATATACCCGCTCCTAGTAATACACCCTAGTGGGCTCTCGGATAGACTAAGTGTGTGTGTGGCCCAACCGGCCCAATGTTGCATCGTTCACTCGAGACCACATGGTCTCGAGTCGGGTTCTCGGTTCATGTACATACTCGCATACATACACACAAGCATACATATAGCATAACACATAATCATATAAGTTCACCTATATCGTTTATTAAATCATCAAATCAGTTAGTCACTTAACGTTCAAGCACACAACGAAAGGTTCTAAATCTCGAGTTGTCACATCATCCCCAAGTTGAAAGAAATTTCGTCCCGAAATTTGGTAGGCACTCACTGAGGAAGCTAGTTAAGTTGTATGGTTTTCCTGGTTTTCCTGGGGTGTCACAGGAATTACCGCGGGGCGTGTGACGTACCAGGATCCAAGCCACCAATCACATTGAACTCATAATTATAATTATAGAAAACTTTCATTTATTAACATAAAGCGTTACAAACGTTACATATCATTCATAGTGTACAGCGGAAGCATAAATCATTTGTTAAGTGTTTAGTAAACCAAGAGTACATAAACCATTGAGCTTGTATTGAGATTCCTTGTATCTCGACCCATGACCACTCCAGCTTCCCAGACAGCAAGTTCCAAATAATATAAGCATATAGACCTGCAAGGCATGTAACAACGAGTCAACAACAAAGTTGAGCGAGTTCACAGTTGGTTGTTTAGTTATAGCATTCGTTTCGTAAATCATATGTTCGTTTTGTAAACCATGTATCGTATTAATTCGTATCGCGGTCTCCCAGACATGTTTGCGAAGATTAGTGGGGGCTTCCCATGTGTTACTAGACCACGTGTATCGACTGCTACGAAAATGTAAGAGGTGCCCTAAGTCAATGTCTATCAGCATTGACCCTTTGCCCATAGTCCATTAGTACATGTCTGTTCGGACGACACGGTGTGAGGTTTGTTAAACCTAATAGCGCTATCTACTAATGACCCGCTCGCCATAGGCCTCGGCGATTAAGTCGATAATTGAGGGACTTAAAGTGATAGAGTGATGGTCTTATGGTCGTACGTATCCTGTTGTATGGGGAATACGCAAGTTTGTAGTTACCATTGTGTACGTAGGTTTTACATACGTGCCCTTCAATCCGAGGACAGTAAAAAGTAGTTTAATAGTAATGATAGTACGAGTAGTTATTCAATCCCATTCCCAACCCTGGGAACCCCATGCCTTGGAAGGAGTGTGAACTCACCTTGGTTTGCTCGGTATTTTAGCGAATCTTTACGCGTTATGTGTTAGGCTCGTTACACGCGACCTAATGTACATTAAACGTAAGTATGTATGTGGGTGGGATCATGCAATACCCTAATGTCCAAACAACCTGGTTTTACGGAATCAAGTTAACAAGTTAATATATAACAACTCATTATTGTTTATTTTCTTTTATAATTTATGAAGTCATTTCTATTACATTATTATTATTGATTTTACATCAGCCCACTAATTAGAATTCATACATACATGAATGTTAAATTTCAACTATGCATTTCGAATACTACCCACTTATGTGCAGACATAAAATGAATATCATATTCCTCAATTTTCTTTTGACAACTTCTATATATACTGACAAATACAATTCTCTTTGTATAACAATTATATTCAAAACATCTAAAGAGATAGGCATGGCCCAACCATTACCCACACTTGACCCACTAATAATAAACAAAAGAGGCTTTGGTCCATTAATTATCACGCACCTAATATTATTAACCTCATGGTCATATGTAACACCAATCAAAAAACATCATAATCATCATTTTCATATTAACATTCCTACATGCATAACCAGGTTGTACTTTTGGCTAATGGAGTTGTACATTCTATGAAAGATCACGTTCAAGCCATCTTATTACTCATATTAAATTCTCATCTACATTATCATGCAAAATGACTAATTGGTGTTTCTCCTTTGTTATTAACCATTCTAGTGTGCATAAACCGGTTGTACTATGAGCATATCTAGTTGTACCCTCCACAAACTTTCAATATCAGATCATTCAAATGACAGTCGCACAATCTCCGATCATTGGTTATGCACATAACATCATCTTTATCATTTATACATTCAAATTAACTCACACTAATGCTCACACATTTCAAGCTAATAAACATCAAGCTTAATATAATCTCTTTCTAACCTGGGTTCGGTGTCGGAACGGTGTGCGTGCGGAGTGAAAGAAACGAAGTTCCATATTTTGGAGCTGGCCGGAGGTAGATCGGGGTGCACCGTCGTCGCCGTCGAACTACCGGAGTGAAATGAGAGGGCCGGAGATAACCACTGCCGCCGTCTGTCGTTCTCTGGTTCACCATTGTCGCCGGAAAAACGGCTAAGCTGACGTCCAGAGGAAAAGAGAGAGACGGGTGTGTGTGTGTGCGGCTGCCGGTGACCGAGAAGACGAGAAGATCACCGGTGGCCGGTCTTCAAACCAAAGCAGAGAGAGAGAGATGGTTGGGGGGGTGCTTGTCACTGGCAAAACTGAGTCGCCGCAGCTCGCCGGAATGCGGCTCTGGTCGCCGGAAGTGTTAGAGAGACGAGGGGCGTCTTGTTTGTGTGTGTGCGGCTGATATCATTGTAGGGTTTTTATTGTTTGTGAAGTATTGAGGGGAAAATAAGAAGTTTATATATTGTAGGGTTTAGGGGTTTAGGTAGGTTGGGTTGGGCCTAGTCCAAGCACGCTAGCCCGCAAAATATTATTTGTGTGTTAAATTAAATATACTCGGTTCGGGTTGTCAGTAAAACAAGTTCCTCACTTCGCAGGTTATGATTATTTAGTAAATGAATAATAGAAATAATAATAATGGTAATAATAATAAAATTAACAATTACGAATGCTACTAAAATACCCTTTTTCTCGACGGTGACAGTACGGGTTGTCACATTCTCCCCATGTTACAGGAATTTCGTCCTCGAAATTTAGGCTAAGTCCTACGACAGTTTAATAACCTTATTGTTGCACGTTAAGACATAGTTTTACGAAAGTTCACAAGACGAATCATTTAAGCCAAATAGCACATAAAGTCACGTATCACGTAAAGTCACATAATTCGCATAACATGAAATTTCACATTGTTTACACTCGTTTCACATAACGCGGGATATCACATAACTATTTACTTAAGTATACTGAGTCGTGAGCGTTTGAGAAATTATTGAGACACCTGGTTTATCTAAACTCAAATGTAATACCTAAGTGAACGCATAAGTTAACAGGGTTAACGGGGTTTGTGTTCACCCTGTGAAGGCCGGGTGTCACATCATCCCCTAGTTGAAAGAATTTTCGTCTCGAAAATTTAGCACGTAGCTACTGAGTAAGCTAGTTAGGTTGCGTGGTTTCCTGGTTTTCCTGTGGTGTCACATCCTTCCCCCGTTGGTTTGGAATTTCGTCCCGAAATTCCGCAGTAGCTTCAGCCTCAGTAGTGGTTTCGCTTTTCTCGAACAATTGGGGATATTTGTGTTCCATTTGGTCTACTCATTCCCATGTAAACTCTGGGCCACGACGGGAGTTCCAACGAACTCGAACAATAGGTATTCTGGTGCGTTTGAGGATCTTGACCTCCCGGTCCAAGATTTCCACTGGTTCCTCGACAAATCGCAACTGATCGCCGGTGGTGAGCTCCTTAAAAGGAACTTTGGGGGTTTCATCTGACAGACACTTCTTCAGATTCAACACATGGAATACGTTGTGAACTCTACTGAGTTCTTCGGTAGGTTCAGTTTGTAGGTCACCTTGCCTATTTTCTCGATGATTTCGAACGGTTTAACATATCGCGGTTTGAGTTTCGTCTCGTATACCAAAACGAAGTACACCTTCCCAAGGTGAGACTTTAGATAGTACTCGATCCCCAACTTGGAACTCGAGTGGTTTCTTGCGCTTAACAGCGTAGCTTTTCTGACGGTCATGAGCCGCTGCCATTCGTTGTCTTATCTGAGCAATCTTCTCGGTTGTAACAACTACAAGTTCTGGGCTAGTGATTTGGCCGTCGCCAACCTCTGCCCAACAGAGAGGCGATCGGCATTTAGCGTCTGTACAATGCCTCAAGCGAAACAGCTTGGATGCTGGGGTGGTAGTTGTTGTCATTCGAAATCTCCACTAAAAGGAGGTGTCTTCTCCGTCCGTTGCCAAAGTCGATTTCACGTGCTCGAAGCATGTCTTCAAGAGTTTGGATGGTGCGTTCAGTCTGCCCATCCGTATGTGGATGATATGCTGTGCTCATGCCTAGGCGCGAGCCAAAGGATTTGTGCACCGCTTGCCACAAATCAGATGAAAATCGTGGGTTGCGATTAGAGGTAGTGAAGGTTGGCACCCCGTGCCTAGCAACCGCTTCCTTCAGGTAGATGACTGCAAGTGTAGGGAACTTATCCGTTTCTTAGCTGGCTAGAAAGTGTGATGGTTACCCAAGACAATCAATGAGCATCTAGGTGGTATTGTCTCCGTTTCGAGTTGTAAGTAGACTATCGACCAACTCCATGGCAGTCCGTTTTTATTTTTATGTGAGTGTTGCTGGTTGCTGATGCTACACCTTGACTTTCAACAAGTCGATCCATCATTCACATACTTGGCTAGATGAGCTTTCATGTCCAATTACCATTACAGGGTATGTAAATCCTAACGCCTCTCATCAAAACCCAAACGGCTAGAATGTCAACACTGGTGTGCTTGCTCAACGCGAGTTCCCTTCAGTTGCCGTGTAATGAGTCCCGCATTCGTTTCTATGAGGTAGCGAGTATCGTCCGACTTGTCACAGGTGGCTTCTCCATGCCCCGCATGGGTTCAACTTGAGAATCCTCTTCCTTCAGTTCTCCAGTTTGAACAGAGCGAGTCTGATTCAGTAAGTTAGGGTCGATAGCGAGCTGCAGAGCTCGTGTATGTTCAAGCTTCGCAGTCGTATTCATCCAAAGTTCCATCCAGCGATGTCATTGTATGCTTTAGCTCTTTCGAACATCGGTACGTGGGAGGCCCTTGTGATCGGTCTAAGTATCGCATCTGGTACCGTCCAAGTGATGCCTCCATCCAAAATCCCATACAACGATTTTCACCGCCAGTCGTGTGTGTCGCGCAGTTCCTTTTTGTGACTCTTTCGCGTATGTCATCACTCTCTCGTGTTGCGTCGTTGAGCAACTGGGACACTGATTTGTACCATAAGGATTCACCACTGAATCACCCACATCCGTGGGTAAAACGATGCTCAGAGCATTGCAGAGTCGGAATTCGAAAGCTGAAAGGACGTCCTCCTATACTGTCTTCCACGAACACAACACCCTGCTGTGCTAGAGAGTTTTAAGCTGCGCGACCTTCGCAATCCTGTGATTTATCTGTGATAGCATCAAGTGAGACCAAGAAATTGTTGTGTCCACGATGGATTCTTTGGTGTCGATCTATCTCCCACCAAGACGGATTGTAGCGAGATCTACGTGCATTCCCACTTTACTGATTATAACCAAAAGGTACCTCTCGAACCCATAAATTACATTTAACAAGACTTTAAGCGGAGTGGCTCCTCTCTCAGGAGTTCTAAAATGAGATATAAATGCCACCCATGGCGTTCCGTTCTCCTAGTCAGGATTCAGAATGTTGTCAACAAATGTGATCGATACATGTGATCCCTGAAGCTGCTGGTGTGTTGATCAACTCAATGATCATGGTGCATGACGTTGCAATGGCTGCATTACGACGGGTTGTCAATACGTGCTCGAGGCAAATGGTTCTTCTCTGTCACCTTGTTGAGTATAGTGAGAAGCGAAAACTAGATCCGATGAAACTCAAGTTCAATAATTCCTGAAGTTGATTAGGCAGTTTCTGCAACCTTCCTGGGGTAAGAAAATAAGATGTACTAGCAACAAGGGCTACATCTGGCATGATACGGATCTGATATCCCACCTGACGATGTGTAGATAAACCTGACAGTTCTTCTGGTAACACTTAGGGAGAAATCACGAATAATTGGTGGATCCTCGATCCTCTTTTCCTTAGCCTTGACATCAGTATCGAGTGTTGACATTGTGGGGTAATCCTTCCGTAGACACTCCTGGCCTTTCTTGCTGAAATGAAGCTAACCATTGTGCCACTCTGGTGCGTTTGAACAGATAACGATCCTCCACGAGGGAGAGGGTTACGTAGAATTGTCCCCTCACAGGGCACACTTTTCAAGAATAATAGTAGAAGGTCGGTGTCGAACACTTGTCCCACAAGGTCGTGCTTGCATCCCAACGATCATATGAGGTTTCCGTTAGCTTGCCACCAGCCGACTCCACAACAGGTTCAAACTCCTAGAAGCATCCAGATCAAACGGAACAGAGACGAAACGGGTTGCTACTCATACTAGCTATCACGGTGTTAAAGACCTGACGTCGCCCATGCCAACTCTAAATGCCTTTCCAAGAGCATCATTTCTGGCGTTGCTGGTTTTCATTACTAGGATTTCCAATACTGTCGTTGTTCCCTTGATCGTTATCCTCTTATCTTAACTACCGCCAATCCGTGATGTGGACACCTTTATTTCCTTACTGAAAGCTAGGGTTACGAGCACCTTGTTGTCGTTGTGTCTGCTGACCCCGATGTCGTTGCTCGAAACATGCCCTACGATTCTTCACCATCATAGTCCATCTGTTTGCATCCTGAACCACGTTCTAAAGCGTTACTCACTGTGCTGGCAGTTACGCATACCACACTAAGGTCAATGATTACCGCTTATGCCTCGATTGGTTCGTAGGTGTTGACTCCCATGAGTCGCTGACGGGGGTTAAGGATTCGATTGAAGCCAATTCGCTGTGCTCGTTGCCGGTAATCAGGGTCGTCAAAGTACTGAGGTCGATAATGTGCTACGCTCATCCTCCTGTCCGTCGTCGTTGCAAGTGGTTCAGGTAATTCACGGTCTGTTACGAAAGTGTTGCAGAAGTGATCACACTTCGGGACCGAAGACGTCAATACATGAGTTTCAGCAAACGAGGAGGAGTAAGAAAGGTGTCGATAAATCATTCGATGTTGGGACATCCAACTCAGGGACGTTCGTATGAGCAACTAACATTCTACACGGTTTGCCAGGCGTTCAGATGGGTGTTTAGGCAACACTCGACAGTATCGAGATTCGAAAGAATCCAACGATAAATGAGAAGTTCACGTTTGAGTTTGAGTAGGGGACAATTACTGGGATTCACATGCACCCCACAGTATTATTAAGCGAGACGGAACCCCCTATAGGTTCGTTTGTTTCACATTGATCAAATAGCGAGACAGAGCCCCTTTTCCACTTGTTAAGCCTCACTGGGATTCACATGCACCCCACAGTATTATTATGTGTGCACCAACAATAATATTGTGACTTGCATGCTCATCTCAGCTCCTCCTAACTCATGTCAAATGGTTCCTCAAACACGGGTAGCAACAAAGAGCATTACGAAGTGTAAGTCGCGAAGGTTTAGGGAAATACCACCCTATCAGTCACATAACACGTGCAAGTGTACATGAATTCATATTGTTGTGCTAATCGTGCAATGACATATAGTATCATATGTAGGTGTTTACTAGTTATGTAGTTATAAGAGAGACGAACCTTGCAATCTGGAGCCGAGTGTCATGGTCGTATTCCCGTTTTCAGAACTTTCCGGTTATAGTCTGGTTTTACAAAAACGTCTTCCCCTTTTTAAAACCAAGTTCACTATAACCAATGGCTCTGATACCAATCTGTCACACCCCCAAAATATCACATGCGGAATTACCGCGGGGCGTGTGACGTACCAGGATCCAAGCCACCAATCACATTGAACTCATAATTATAATTATAGAAAACTTTCATTTATTAACATAAAGGGTTACAAACGTTACATATCATTCATGGTGTACAGCGGAAGCATAAATCATTTGTTAAGTGTTTAGTAAACCAAGAGTACATAAACCATTGAGCTTGTATTGAGATTCCTTGTATCTCGACCCATGACCACTCCAGCTTCCCAGACAGCAAGTTCCAAATAATATAAGCATATAGACCTGCAAGGCATGTAACAACGAGTCAACAACAAAGTTGAGCGAGTTCACAGTTGGTTGTTTAGTTATAGCATTCGTTTCGTAAATCATATGTTCGTTTTGTAAACCATGTATCGTATTAATTCGTATCGCGGTCTCCCAGACATGTTTGCGAAGATTAGTGGGGGCTTCCCATGTGTTACTAGACCACGTGTATCGACTGCTACGAAAATGTAAGAGGTGCCCTAAGTCAATGTCTATCAGCATTGACCCTTTGCCCATAGTCCATTAGTACACGTCCGTTCGGACGACACGGTGTGAGGTTTGTTAAACCTAATAGCGCTATCTACTAATGACCCGCTCGCCACAGGCCTTGGCGATTAAGTCGATAATTGAGGGACTTAAAGTGATAGAGTGATGGTCTTATGGTCGTACGTATCCTGTTGTATGGGGAATACGAAAGTTTGTAGTTACCGTTGTGTACGTAGGTTTTACGTACGTGCCCTTCAATCCGAGGACAGTAAAAAGTAGTTTAATAGTAATGATAGTACGAGTAGTTATTCAATCCCATTCCCAACCCTGGGAACCCCATGCCTTGGAAGGAGTGTGAACTCACCTTGGTTTGCTCGGTATTTTAGCGAATCTTTACGCGTTATGTGTTAGGCTCGTTACACGCGACCTAATGTACATTAAACGTAAGTATGTATGTGGGTGGGATCATGCAATACCCTAATGTCCAAACAACCTGGTTTTACGGAATCAAGTTAACAAGTTAATATATAACAACTCATTATTGTTTATTTTCTTTTATAATTTATGAAGTCATTTCTATTACATTATTATTATTGATTTTACATCAGCCCACTAATTAGAATTCATACATACATGAATGTTAAATTTCAACTATGCATTTCGAATACTACCCACTTATGTGCAGACATAAAATGAATATCATATTCCTCAATTTTCTTTTGACAACTTCTATATATACTGACAAATACAATTCTCTTTGTATAACAATTATATTCAAAACATCTAAAGAGATAGGCATGGCCCAACCATTACCCACACTTGACCCACTAATAATAAACAAAAGAGGCTTTTACATACATGAATGTTAAATTTCAACTATGCATTTCGAATACTACCCACTTATGTGCAGACATAAAATGAATATCATATTCCTCAATTTTCTTTTGACAACTTCTATATATACTGACAAATACAATTCTCTTTGTATAACAATTATATTCAAAACATCTAAAGAGATAGGCATGGCCCAACCATTACCCACACTTGACCCACTAATAATAAACAAAAGAGGCTTTGGTCCATTAATTATCACGCACCTAATATTATTAACCTCATGGTCATATGTAACACCAATCAAAAATCATCATAATCATCATTTTCATATTAACATTCCTACATGCATAACCAGGTTGTACTTTTGGCTAATGGAGTTGTACATTCTATGAAAGATCACGTTCAAGCCATCTTATTACTCATATTAAATTCTCATCTACATTATCATGCAAAATGACTAATTGGTGTTTCTCCTTTGTTATTAACCATTCTAGTGTGCATAAACCGGTTGTACTATGAGCATATCTAGTTGTACCCTCCACAAACTTTCAATATCAGATCATTCAAATGACAGTCGCACAATCTCCGATCATTGGTTATGCACATAACATCATCTTTATCATTTATACATTCAAATTAACTCACACTAATGCTCACACATTTCAAGCTAATAAACATCAAGCTTAATATAATCTCTTTCTAACCTGGGTTCGGTGTCGGAACGGTGTGCGTGCGGAGTGAAAGAAACGAAGTTCCATATTTTGGAGCTGGCCGGAGGTAGATCGGGGTGCACCGTCGTCGCCGTCGAACTACCGGAGTGAAATGAGAGGGCCGGAGATAACCACTGCCGCCGTCTGTCGTTCTCTGGTTCACCATTGTCGCCGGAAAAACGGCTAAGCTGACGTCCAGAGGAAAAGAGAGAGACGGGTGTGTGTGTGTGCGGCTGCCGGTGACCGAGAAGACGAGAAGATCACCGGTGGCCGGTCTTCAAACCAAAGCAGAGAGAGAGAGATGGTTGGGGGGGGGGGGGTGCTTGTCACTGGCAAAACTGAGTCGCCGCAGCTCGCCGGAATGCGGCTCTGGTCGCCGGAAGTGTTAGAGAGACGAGGGGCGTCTTGTTTGTGTGTGTGCGGCTGATATCATTGTAGGGTTTTTATTGTTTGTGAAGTATTGAGGGGAAAATAAGAAGTTTATATATTGTAGGGTTTAGGGGTTTAGGTAGGTTGGGTTGGGCCTAGTCCAAGCACGCTAGCCCGCAAAATATTATTTGTGTGTTAAATTAAATATACTCGGTTCGGGTTGTCAGTAAAACAAGTTCCTCACTTCGCAGGTTATGATTATTTAGTAAATGAATAATAGAAATAATAATAATGGTAATAATAATAAAATTAACAATTACGAATGCTACTAAAATACCCTTTTTCTCGACGGTGACAGTACGGGTTATCACAGACGTGCTTCAAGTGCAAACAGAAAGGTCACTTTAAGCGTGAATGCAGAAACGCGTATGCTGATGAGTCTGAAAACCCGTTTTGAGAAGACTACTACAAGAAGACAATATATCATCAGAACAAATCGGAGCCGCCAAGAATGAAACAGATTGAAGATAACAAAGAAAAATCTAGAGCTCTTGCGGTGATTCACGACGATGAAGGTTACGACTGGAGCGAGTTGTTACCTGAAGAGGATGCGGTTGGATATGCTTTCATGGCAAAAACTGAACCTATTCCTTGGAAAGATAACAGAACTGAAGAACAGAAGTATAATCACAGAAAGCTGTTAGCCACGAACAAATTGATCAGAATATCTGGTATATATTCTGAAGCAAAACGAGCAAAAAGATGGGATCCAGACAGAGAATGTTATCTTGACCCCTATGGAAACATTGCTATTGATCATAACACTCTTGATGTGGAAACCATAATCCAAGAGTATAAAGTTGAAGATGATTATTGGCAGAAGAAATGGTGGGGAAGCGGAGAAGATGAAGAGAAAAAGAAGAAGGAGAAAGAAGAGAAAGAGAAATCAAAGAAGATTGACACTGGGATCATTGACACGACACAGGAGTTGAATGTTGAAAACATGGGAAAGATGGCTGACAAGGTGCTGGCAGTTAAGACGCTAGAGGTAGATTCTAAATCCGTCTCTGAGTCTAAAAGCCAAGTCAGTTCAAACGCGTCAACGACTGAGTCAGGTAAGAAGGTCAGTGGTGATGTTGACTGCAAAAATTGCATCAAAGAATGCAAGGTTTGTAGTACAAACACTTATCTCAAAGGTAAGAAGATTGAGGATCTGACTGCTAAAGTCAGAAGTGTTGAGGATCAAATCCTTGATCGTGACAAAATGGTGAAAGCTTCAATTGAACGATTAAAAGAATTAACTAACAAAATTGAAACTGATAAAATTGATTAAGAAAAGATTAGGAAAGAAAATGAGAGGTTAGTTCTTGAAAATCGTCAGATTACTGAAAAATTTGAGAAGCTTAAAAGCACGGTTAAAGATAATGATGATAGAAACGGTAAAACATACAAAGAAAATTGCCAATTGCAATGTGTTTTGAGAATCAAAGAAGAATTAATCAACAAACAATTGGATGAGATTGCTAAATTGAAACTTCAGTTTGAAGAGGCTAAGATTGAGAATGAACGAATCAACTTGAAATTGAACAGTTACAACTCTGCAAGCTTTGTTTTGCAACACATTATTCCCAAACCCATCGGGAAAGACAAAGCAGGCGAAGATGTATACTGTGATGGAACTGGGGTCAGGTTTCATCAAGTTCCACCACCAGTTCTTGACAATTATTCGAAAAAGCAATATGGGTTGGTTAATCTTGAGGAAGAAAATGAAGTGAAACTTCCTGATTCAATTGATGTTACATTTTCTTCTTCATCATCTGATGATAGTGTTCAGACAGAGATTGTTAAAAGCACAACTGAAAGTGTTTTGAATAGTGATTCAGCTGGAGATGATGAATGTTTCTTGAACAAATACATTCCGAAACAAAAGTCCAAAAATAACTTAGGTGATGAACCGGGTCTTGTGATGTACAAGATGGCTGGATCTGATAAGTTGTATTCGGATTCTGAGTTTCCTCTGGAAAATGTAAATGTTTCAAAATTGACAAATGTGTTCAAAATGGTTGAAATCGATTTGTCTGAAGTAAAGAGTTTAAAACAAACAAAAAGGCAAATGAATTTTGAGAAAGATAAAGCTTACTACAAGAAACCTGTAGTTCCACCACGTTTTTATAACAACAATCGAAACAATTGGTCAGGTGGTTATCAGGGTGGTAAGAGTTATCAAAAGAGAAATGTTCAAAACAAAAGGTTTGCTGAAAAGAAGGTATTTGTGAACGGTTCAAGTTCACTTTCTGATGAGGAAATGAAATTTTTTCGAAATCAAATGAAGAATTTTTTGCGAAGAGGGCCTCAAAACCTCAGTCTGAAGGCACAAGTCGGGTAGTTGATACTCGTACGTGTTTTCGATGCAACAAAGTTGGTCACATTGCAAGAAATTGCACCAACTACAAGCCTAAGACTGAAGTTGTTGAGAATCGAAAGAAGAAGGTTGATGCAAAAGGCAAAACTACAATGGTTGTTGAGAAAAAATTGAAAAACGAGAAAAAAAAAGTCAAAATTGAACCTGTTAAGAATGTGGTAATTAAAAATGACAAATTCTATAAACGGGTTGCTTCATCTCAACAAACATGGAAGCCAAAAGTTGTTGATAAACCAAAGGTTTCAGTGTCGGAAAAACAATCGTCTTCTACCACACCGGTAAAGATGGATGTTCCTTTGGATTATTATGAAAAATTGGAGAAACAATCTTCTAATTCATCAGAGAAGAAGAATGTTCAAAAGAAAAATCAACCAACCGGTCAACTTAAGATAGATGAGTTTTTCTTATACAAAAAGGTTGAGGTTGGATCAGATGAAAGTTTGAAAATGAATGATAAAAATTTTCCGCCACTTTACACTACTAAAACTCACATTAAAGTCTAGTTACCTGATTCGAAAGAGGCTTGGGTAGCATCAAAATCTCACTAAAGATTTTGGACTTGTCGGAGCTTCCTAGTTGGTAATTGTGAAGCAGGAATCGGCATCTTTATTGAATTTTTTGTGATATGTGCAGGAACTTCCGAGAGCTATTTCACGATGGATTATGGATAGTGGAGCGTCTCGACATATGACAGGGAAGACTGCAATGTTGTATGATGTTAGAAATTTCAATGGAGGTTACGTGGGATTTACAGGAAATCAAGGTGGTAGAATTGTTGGTGAAGGGACGTTATCCAATGGGATTGTTACGTTTGAAAGAGTTAACTACATTGCTGAGCTGGAGAATAATCTGCTAAGTATTTCACAGATTTGTGACAGGATGTATACCACTCACTTCACTGATAAAGAATGTTTGATCTTGAAGCCAGGATTTGTTATCCCTGAAGAATGGATTATCATGCAGGCACCAAGAGTCAATGATCTGTACGTGTTGGACATGAGCGTAGCTACTACAACCACGGGTCAGGCTCATTGTTTTGTGTCTAGAGCAACAGAGAAAGAATCGAAGTTGTGGCACCGGAAGATGTGGCATATACATCTTAGAAAAATGAATCACTTGGTGCACAATGATTTAGTTCTTGGAGTTAATATCAAAGGTTTTCATCTGGAAGGGGAGTGCATTAGTTGCATCAAAGGCAAGCAGAAGAAAAAGTCACACCCTAAAAAGCAAGTCAATTCAGTTTCCAGACCGTTAGAGAGACTACATATGGATCTGTTTGGTCCTGTAAACGTCAAAAGTATTACAGGGGATCTCTACTGTCTTGTGGTTACTGATGATTATTCCAGATTTTCGTGGGTATCATTTTTGAAGTCGAAGATGAAACGTTTGATAGTTTGATGGCGTTGTTCAGAAAGATTGAAAATCTGTACCAAAGGCGTATCAGAAGAATTAGAAGTGATAATGGTACTGAATTTAAGAACAACAAGATGGAAGAATATTGTGATGAAAGAGGTATATTGCATGAGTTTAGTGCTCCGTACACTCCGCAACAGAATGGAGTTGCAGAACACAAAAACAAGACGCTAATCGAAACGTCCAGAACGATGCTTGCTGATTCAAAGCTACCGATAAATTTTTGGGCAGAAGCAGTTTCCGCCGCATGCTATACACTCAACCGGGTTCTCACTGTAAAGAAATTCAACAAGACATGCTTTGAGTTGATCAATAACCGCAAACCGAACCTGAAGTTTTTAGAACCGTTTGGGTCTCCTTGTAGAGTTCTAGAGCCTTTTGGTAAGTTTGGTCCAAAGAGTATCGAAGGAATATTTGTGGGTTACTCAAGTCCACAAAGACGGGTCTTTGTTCCAAGCATGAAGCAGATCATCGAAGCACAACATGTTGAGTGTCAGGGGCATACTATGCCGTCTCAAAATCCCGGTGACTCATGGCATTTTAATTACGATAAATTGTGGGATTCGTTTGACATGGAAGAAGAAAAGGAAGAAGAAGAAGATTTCTTTGATGAGTTGGATATTCTAAGAGAGTATGAAGAATCGAAGGAAAGGTTCCCAGCTGAGTATTCATGAAGACCGCAACGAGCTTCTAATGATGATGAAGCAGGTCCAAGCAATGCTGGTGAACATGATGATGTCCAACAAGATGAAGTTGCTCAAGATAATCAGTCGGCACATAATGATAATCAAGAATCTGAGAACATGCCAATATTTGATCGTGGTGATTTAGATTCTGAGGGGGAGCAAATTCAGATCTCAAGTCAACAAACCCAGTCAGTGAACAAGATGCAAATCAGAATGTTACTAATCTGGAAGGTGATGTAGATGTTCCAGGCGAAGTAATGCCACGAACTCTTTCATATCATCCAGAGGAATTGATCATTGGAGAATTGCAGACAGGAGTCCGCACTCGAAGACAGATTGATAAAGGACTTACATGTTTTTATACAAAAGTTGCTCCTTTACAAACTGAATTCTCAATGAGTTGTTTTATCCCGCAGGTTGAACCAAGGACTTACAAAGAGGCGCTTACTAAAGATTCTTGGGTCAATGCAATGCAGGAGGAACTGAGCCAATTCGAAAAGTTGGGAGTGTGGAAGTTAGTGGATTTGCCTGATGGTCAAAGGAAGATAAACACCAAGTGGGTGTTCAAATGAAAGAGAGACGATAGAGGAGTTGTGGTTCGCAACAAAGCTCGACTCGTAGTCCAGGGTTTCAGTCAGCAGGAGGGGATAGATTTCACTGAAGTGTATGCTCCTGTAGCTCGACTAGAAGCGATCAAAATTTTCCTAGCATTTGCATCATGGAAAAACTTTAAAGTGTATCAGCTAGATGTGAAATCGGCTTTTCTCTATGGGAAGGTTAAAGAGGAGGTTTATGTCGGTCAGCCACCGGGCTTCACAGATCCACTTCACAAAGACAAGGTCTATTTGTTAGATAAAGCGCTGTATGGTTTACACCAGGCCCCGAGAGCTTGGTACGAGACATTGTCTCAACACCTGTTAGCCAACAGTTTCATTCGTGGAAAAGTGGATGCCACTCTCTTCACCAAAGAGGTCGATGGACATCTTCTGATAGTTCAAATTTATGTGGACGACATCATATTTGGGTCAACAAATGAGGATCTATGCAAAGATTTTGAACAAGTTATGAAGCAGAAATTTGAAATGTCATCGATGGGTGAGATGAAATTCTTTTTGGGATTGCAGGTTGATCAACTACCCAAAGGAATTTTCATACATCAAACGAAGTACGTTCATGATATCTTAGAGAAATTCGGGATGTCAGGTTCTACTCCAGCTTCCACCCCATTAGCAACGAATCATGGGATAAACCCTGATCTCACCGGAGAGAAGGTAGATGAAATGATGTATCGTTCCATGATCGGATCGCTGATGTATTTGACAGCTTCAAGACCCGATATCATGTACCCAACCTGCCTCGCAGCAAGATTTCAATCTAAGAGAAGGCGATTTCACGCTACCTGAAAGGAACTCCATCATTGGGGTTGTGGTATCCAAGAGATGGCGATTTCACGCTCGAAGGGTATTCCGATTCCGATTTCGGATGCTGCAAAGTTAATGCTAAATCAACAACAGCAGGGTGCCAGTTTTTCGGATCACGATTGGTCACTTGGCAATGCAAAAAGCAAACCTCTGTGGCTTTATCCACATGTGAAGCAGAGTATGTATCTGCTAGCAGTTGCTGCTCACAGATCTTGTGGATCCAGCAACATATGCGCGACTACGGTTTGCAATTTCTAAACACCCCTGTCTTTGTTGATAATGAGGCAGCAATTAACATTACGAAAAATCCAGTTCATCACGCTAAAACGAAACATATAGAGATTCGTCATCACTTCATTCGAGATTGTTTTGAGAAGAAGTTGATACGAATTGAGAAAATCCACACTGACGATCAAAAAGCTGATTTACATACCAAAGCATTTGATAAAACACGTTTTCAATATTTGCTAAAACTGAATGGTATGAAGCTTTTATCGGTGTTGGAGGAGATCATTGGCGTTGATGAAGGAGATATTGTGGATGATGTTGAGAAGCAATCTGCAATGGTTTGTCGATTTTTTACCTGTTTTGGTATTTAGGGGGAGTATAGGGTAAATATTTTCAGAAAATACAAAAACAATAAAAAATGACAAAAATACAAAAACATGAGATATTTTTAAAATCCAAAAACAATAGAAAGATTGGAAAAGAGCTTGTGTAAAAAGGGAAAATGATAGTACATCGGCTTGACAATCACAGTATGCTAAAGAAATGGAATGTTTAAATGCATTAAACAGTCTCGCTGATGATATGCCGATAGGTTTTTACACATTTAGTAGGTTTGTTCAGGATATAAACTTAAATCTTTACTTGCTTATTTCGTGGGGAACACTACTTGGATATATAGGTAACCCCTGAAATCTCGTTTGAAAGATTCCTTTTTCTGATATACTAGGTTTTTATACTCAGTGATATCTGGGGTATTATTCCGGGACTTCTGCTGAATGGAAGTTCTGACCTAGTTCTCGAATAATACTTTCCGCAAATGCTTGAAACATAGCATCACCCTCAGCATATATGATAAGACAATAAAATTGCTTAGCAATGCTGTTGTAAAAAAGATCCTCTAAAGGGGACACACCCAAAGGTTGAGTCATGATCTCTCTGCTGAACGGTAGTTCTGACCTGAGCTTTCATGATCCTTCATAATTTATTAACCCCTTACAGATATCATTTGTGTTATAATTACCTGTAAGACTGAATATTGGGATCTGGATATGGGAGTATATTCAAGAGGTGGGACACACGTATAAGTTTAAGTCTCTAAAACACTAAATCCGTATCCTGGACAAATTGAAATTTGTGTGAAAATTTAAGTGGATCAGTATATCGACAATCTAAGCGAATTGTTTAATTCTGAGTATGTAATTGAAGCTTAACGGTACTTGTGACTTGTCGAATAGCTGATATGATTCCCTAACACGCTCATCAAAAATATGTTAGTAAATAGTTTACTTTTATTGCATTTTAGTTCTGTATTTCATTTCTAGTTTAGAAGCTTTATTAAAAATCCAAAAAGATTTTACATTTCTGCTTTATTTTTTGACAAACCAAAGTGGAGAGTTGATCTTCGGATTCAAAAGATTGAAAGCAGATGCAGGAGATTTCTGGACTGGATGATGAGTCGTGAGCTGAAATATGATAAGTTTGAGAAGTTAAACAGTTAAAGCAAGTTCATTAATTGAAACTTGTAATTTTCAGAACAATTTGATTAAAAGTCAGTGTGAATTATCTCAGATCAACCAAGGTCATTAAGTTGGACTTGGTAGATTAATTGAGTAATCAGGGTCATTAACTTGGACCTGAATACTTAAGTGGACTTCTAACACTGAAAGTTAAATGGTAAGTTTGGTTTAAAACTATTTTTATCATATATCTTATTTTTGGGTAGAGATTATACAGGAATCCCCATGGCAATGATAATGCAAAAGTTTGAATCAGAATTCGAGTCCTAGTCTACCGAGAGGGGGAGTCTGTGAAAGGGGGAGTCAGAATTCTGGATCAACAATCAAAGGGGAGATTAAAGATGGAGCCAGATTGATTTTCTGAACTTGTGTGAAGAGAGAGTTTTTACAAGTGAAGACAAGTTTGGAAAGAGACCAAGACTGAAGACTCAATGCCAAAGACTTCGTCAACATCCAAGGGGGAGTCTGTTGGTGCACTGAATGTCTGATAACTACGTCTTTAGTGAGTCTTAGGTCTTGATAGGTTAGATTGGAGCTTGAATATGAAAAAGTGGATCTTAGAGTGTAATTCCGTTCCAAATGACTTTTATGTCATTAGAAGCGAAATTAGGAAGTCATGTAAGTTAGTGTTTCCGCTCCAAATAGCTAACTAGGTGATTTCGCTCGTATTGTAAACATGTGATTCCGCTCCTAATGTATCTTGTAATTCCGCTCGTAATTAATCATGTAGATTGGAGCGAAATCAGGAGCATTATAAATAGGGTTCGGCTGTTGTCATTTGTAACTGTGGGAGCGAAATTAGAGTCGAGGTGCTGCAGAAATTTTGTCAGAAATCATTGTATTTGACTCAGAAAGTGTTTATAAAGAGGAAATTAAGAGGAGATAGCTGTGTGACATTGTTTACTTTGTTTCCTCCACTGTATTCAATGATGAACTACCTTATACTGACTGTTTAGGGTCTCAACACGGTCCAACACAGTTCAGTGGTACCGGTGGTTATTTAGAAAAGTAGTGCAGCGGAAATTTCATTAGGACCGTGAGTTAGGAAAAATATCAGAGTTTAGAAAACACCAGATTTTATTTATTAAATAGATGGGATAAAACCATGTTTTGAAAGGTAGCTTTAATATGGGATAAACCCGAATACATAAAACAACTTTTCTTAATTTAATTTAATTGATAAATTAAGCCACTTCTGTAAGCCTTTTTGGTGCCGTATCCAACTCTTATTCCGATCTACTGTAATTACCTGAAACGCGTTTTAAAAACATTTGGTCAGCAGGAAATACTGGTGAGTTCATTCAGTTTGTACAAAAAAGACACATTGTTATAAATTACAGCATAAGAGCGATTACAATGGCTACTATCTTATTTTTATCTGGCGTCGTGTCACCTCCTGGTGACGATGGTCATACCACTATTGGGTCCTTTCACCCAAGTAGTGATGATTATCATCGTTAGGTTGATGAACCTAACCGTGAGAAAATTAGTAATGTGCACAATACCCCACTAGCCAGTGATTCAAGATAACCACGACTTAATCCCTGTAATTATAACTTTTGAAAATAATTGGAGTATTGTAAAACATAGTTGATAAAAAGAGAATGACTCACATTATAAGCATGCAGTATTGATTTAACAAGCTTCTTGATTCTACTCCTTCTGATAATTAAGCACATACTTTAGTATTCTGAACCTTCTGATGATTAAACAGCCTGTTTGATTGTAAGTGTATAGTTGGGAGTATTCTGATAGTTAAACATATAGTTTAACAGAATGGAATACGTATTTGTGTAAAACCATATCAAACCTAACGATGGTCACGAGATCAGAACCTTAACAAAATTCACAAAGTATAGTCTTATTCAGACAGCACTTTGGCATTCGTTTAACGAAATTCACAAAGTATAGTCTTATTCAGACAGCACTTTGGCATTCGTTTAACGAAATTCACAAAGTATAGTCTTATTCAGACAACACTTTGGCATTCGTTTAATGAAATTCACAAAGTACAGCACTTTGGCATTCGTTAGTTGGTTCCTGAGTCGATCGGACAGAACATCGCTTTGGTGATTATTGGTTAGAACACCAACGTATAGAGAGAAGAATAGAAGGAACGGGCAAAGAAAAATGAATCCTAAGCTTCCTATTTATAGGTAAGGTAGATTCCTTTCTTAGCTAGGAAGTTTCCTTAACCATTAAGTTTCCTTAACCATTAAGTTTACTTATCCATTTAACTAAATAACTTACTTAATTAATCTCACTTAGCTTAATTAATCTCACTTAGCTTAATTAATCTCGTTTAGCTTAATTAATCTTGCTTAGCTTAATTAATCTCGCTTAACTGATTAATTAATCATACTTAACTTAATTAATCATACTTAACTGATTAATTAATCTTACTTAACTTAATTAGCATATTAATTAATCTACTCAGCTAGCTTAACTTCTAAGTTTCCTTAACAACTAAGTGTACGTAATTAGTAAGTTTAATAAGTTTATTTAACTATTAAGTTTACTTAGCTATTAAGTATTCTAGCAGCTCCCTGATTATGAGTTCTAATTTCTAGATACAATGGAACTCGTATTATTGTATTACTCAATTCAACTTTAACGATAATCACGAGACCGAAACCCTCACAACGAATGACAAAGTATAGCCAAATATTGGCAGCACTTAAACATCCATTGGATCGTTTTAATCGATCGAATAAAGTATCGTACCAGTGATTAGAGTTATTACCCTAATACGGGCAGAGTTTCGGGATTTAGAAGGTATAATCTCGAGTTACTATTTGCTATAATAAAAGCTGAAGGAAAGAAAGGAATTGAGCAGTTTTGAAACGTAGTAGTGATCGAGTTAATACCCTGGATTCGTAGCAGCGTCTTGACACCGAAAAACTTGTTTTCAGCAGAATATGGATGTTTTGAGACTGAGATTTCGAACACAGAAGCAAGTCCCATGCACAGGCTACTTATAGCAACATTTTAGGTTTTACGCGGCCCGCGTAAACCTTAATAAGATCTTACGCAGCCCGCGAAGGCCATAAAGGCGGCAGTAGGGTTTGCTGAGTCATCGGTGGTCTTGACACGTGGACGACACGTGTCCCTTAAGCTTATTTGGAGACTTTCAAGTTATCGCGGCCCGCGTAGCCTTACCTTATGGCTTACGCGGCCCGCGTGAAATCCAATTTTCTTGATTTCTTGATTTTTTATGCACATTAGGGTTTCAGGGGTCCGAGTTTTCACTTACGGGTCAATTTGGGACATTTTTGCAGGTCCTTACATCAATAGAAGATTATATTAATAGAACAACAATTATAGTAAACCAATTACGATTAAATGAAGAAAGCATAACAGAACAACGTATCGTCGAAAAAATCCTCCGAAGTCTGACACGTAAATATGAATCAGTAGTGGTAGCCATTGAAGAATCCATGGATTTAAACACAATCTCTACAGAAGAATAACTTGGCATCCTTCAATCACATGAATTAAGACTGAAACAATATGATGATGCACCGATGGAACAAGCCTTCCAAGTACAAAGCAATAATTATGATCGGTCAAGACGATCCACATCAGAATACGCAGGAAGAGGACGAGGTAGATGAAGAGGAAGATTCAATGGACAAATTCGGTGTTACAATTGTAAAAAACTGGGACACACGGACGACACAGTTCTGTCAAAGAAAATATGAAAATGAAAAATCTGGAAATGCTCTCATGCATGAAGACGAAACAGAAGAGGGAAATGATGAGACTATGTTCATGATATTTAATGTGGAAGAGGTAACAAAGAATGATTGCTGGTATCTAGATAGTGGATGTATCAACCACATGACTAGAGATAATAATCTATTCATCATACTAAATGAATCCGAAAGAAGAGAAGTGAGAACAGGGTATAACAAGAGACCCGAAGTTTTGGGATGTGGCGAAGTGGCCATCAAAGTAAAAGGATTAGAAAAGTGAGTACCAAATGTATTTTATGTAGAAGGATTAAAACATAATCTATTAAGCGTTGGACAACTGGTTCAAAAAGGGTATGAAGTGAAATTCTGCAATCAAGAATGTGTAATTAAAGATCCAGCAGGAGTATGTATAGGTACGGTTAAAATGACTGGAAACAAGATGTTTCCACTAAACCTGAATCACGATGTAACACCGCGTGTTTGCAGTAAGATGACTCAAGATATGTCCGTATTATGGCACCGACGATATGGATATTTGAACTTTGATACACTGTATGATATGGGAATAAACGAGATCGTCAAAGAATTACTTAAAATCCCCAAATCCCAACAAAATGTATGTGAAGGATGCATTTTCGGCAAGCATGCCAGAAAACCATTTCCAAAGCAGGCAACGTGGCATGCTGGTAAACCTCTACAACTCATTCACTCAGACATCTGTGGTCCTATGAGGACTTTATAATTGGAGGTTGTAGGTATTTTATCAGTTTCATAGATGATTTTTCGAGGAAAACATGGGTATATTTCTTAACGTTCAAATCAGACGCTTTGAGTTATTTTAAAACCTTCAAAAGACTTGTTGAAAATCAAGTTGAACATAAGATAAAGAGTATACGCACAGATAGAGGGGGTGAATACTGCAACCATGAGTTCCAAGACTTTCTCAAGGAAAATGGAATTCATCACCAACTCACCACAAGTTATACCCCTCAACAGAATGGGTAGCCAAACGAAAAAATAGAACGCTCATGGAATTGAGTAGAAACATGCTGAAGATGAAGAGTCTATCAAATTCATATTGGGCTGAGGCAGTGGCATTGGCATGTGCAGCATATTTATTAAATCGAGCCATCATCAAAAGTGTACCAAACGTAACACCCCAAGAAGCATGGAGTGGAAGAAAACCAAGTGTAGGGCACCTTAAAGTTTTCGGATGCATCGCATATGCTCACATTCCAAAACAACAACCTAGCAAGTTAGATGACAAAACAAAAAAAAAGCAATTTTCGTTGGTTATAGCGAGAACAGCAAGGCCTACAAACTATATAATCCAACGACAAACAAAATCATTATCAGCAGAGATGTTTTGTTTGATGAAAGTCAAGTTTGGAATACAAACAATACAAACGAAAGAATACCGTGTATTCAATTAAATAACACAAATGATGACATTCAAGGGATGTCTATAGATGATCAAAGCAAAGTTGCAACATCCGAAGGAAATAATCAGTCAAGCGATGATGAGGTTGAAGCACATACTAATAACCACGAAGATATAGAATCATCATCCTCATTAGAGAATGAAGAATTAAGAACACGAAGCATTATGGATGTGTATCAAGAGTTACATGCTCTTACTAAAGCACAAGTCGATGAACTATACCAAAAAAATCAAGCCATGTCCAATAATGTAGCAAATTTTGTTCTTTATGCTAATGCTGATCCCTCTACATATAGTGAGGCATACAAAGACACAAAGTGAAGAGAAGCCATGGACAAAGAAATGGAATCAGTACAAAAAATGAAACCTAGGAATTAGTAGATCCTCCAAGAGATCAAAAGCCTATCGGGGTGAAGTGGATATTCAAAACAAAGTATGATGAGCATGGAAATGTGAGTAAATATAAGGCACGTTTAGTAGCAAAAGGGTATAAACAGAAATATGGGATTGATTATCAAGATGTCTTTGCTCCAGTAATCGGATTCGACACTGTTAGACTTGTATTAGCTCTAAGGGTGGCATCTACATCAAATGGATGTGAGACGACCTTCTTGAATGGTAAGTTAAACGAACAAGTGTATACTGAACAACCAGAAGGATATATTGTAAAAGGAGAAGAACGTAAAGTATATCATCTTAAGAAAGCCTTATATGGTTTAAAACAAGCCCCGAGGGCATGGTATAGCAGATAGACGGGTACTTTAAATCACATGGTTATGAGAGATGTGTATATGAACATACGCTGTTCATTAAAATCTCCAAGGACACAAAGATAGTAATTTGTTTATATGTGGATGATCTTATTATAGCCAGTGATTCGTTAGACATGATCAATCAGTTAAAGAACTCAATGAAGACATAATTTGAGATGATGGATCTGGGAACTTTACATTATTTTCTTGGCATGGAGGTAAAATATAATGATGGGAACATTACACTGTCACAACAAAAATATGCAAGGAATCTGTTGTCACACCCCAAAAACGTTGCAGCTGAATATAAAATGTACTGGTGACGGAAGTTGGTGCCCATTAATATCTTGTTGAACGATGCATTTAATTGTTGGACATATTAACTTATTTAAAACATAGATTTTAAACATAGAGTTTCAAAACACGGCACAACCACAACATAATTTAGTTGTCCTGATCCTTATGGATCTTATTACATTTGTCCCAAATTGTTTTAAAAGTTTGTCCAACACATTTTCAAACCACACATGCATCAACAACCACAAGATACGCCATAATTCCCGAAGCCGAACTCAAGTACCTGAAGAACAAGTTAAAATCAAGTGTCAACACGAAGGAAGGTGAGTTCACATATTCAAATTTAAATAATTTGATCCCAAGGAAAAACTTTCTAATTATGTGTTTATTATAAAAACATCCATATAATTTCCAAGAAGTTAATTCATTTCCTTGAAAAAATCCAAGGGTCAGCCGTCTCAAGCGTTTTCCAAAAACCTTCGAACAAAGCATCTTCCCAAGTTTACATATTAAATTTATAGCATCCAATGTTCAGAGTCGTAAGTTAGCTAGACATTACGAACTATATATTTACAATGAAGGTATAATCAATGCTAGACAATGAACATAATATCAATTCATCGTTTGACTTGGCACGAAGCGATCGGTCACGATGACGTTGTCAACCCGATAGATCTACCAACAATTCCTCGCGTGCAATACTTAAATGATTAAACGACATCACTTGCGCATGGCCCATATCGAGGCCATCTATGATGCCTGCCTTACGTACAATATATATATATCCTACTAATATGACAAATTTAATATAAACATTGTATAAATTTACTAAAATTCCTGGGACCAAGCAAATTCATCCCAACTACAATGTCGTTTTCTCTGAAACACTGTAACAATCCCCGTTTCATCCCAAAACATATATTCATCAAAACCCGTTTCTCCCCGAAACATATATTTTCACCAAAACCGTTTCTCCCCGAAACATATATTTAACAAATCCATACATTTTCAACGAAAATATATAATTTATATCAAAAGGTATGTTTTATTCCAAAAACATTATTAAACCCTTTTTGGCGTGTTCTTCCCCCAAAACATATACAAAACAGTAAAAAGAGGGGGTTTAGTGACACTCACCTTTAGGTGCGTATTTTTAAATAGCGCAATCCCACAGATTGATTTCTACACGTCCTATTATGCGTTGGAATGATTTTATCAATCAATATATCACAAAAATTTCTAAGTTTCTCCGTATCTTAGAATTTTCACATAACTTTGAGATTTTCTCAAAAAGTTATTATTTAAGATTATGTTGGCACGTTAATATATATATGAGTTCATATATATATATATTTAAGATTTTGCGACTTGAACGATTTTATTGGTGACCATTATCATGTAAATACGTTAACACACCCGTTTATACGTAATATATCTACGATTTGCGCGTCGTAATATATATACAAAAAAACGTACACATAAATTAGGCATCGTAACACGCGAAATCTCGTAAACTTATTTATTTTGTCATTTTTAAGGCATGCATACAAAAAATAACTCATATGTATCAATTTTCATGTGTCACACCCTGACTTTTGCGGAAGCGTGATTATGTGTGACTTGCTTAATATCATTGCATTCAACCATAACAAACATCTATATGATAAAACTAAGATGATCATCCATTGAATTTAAGTTTTAAAACATAACAACCACATTGTTTAGAAATCCAACACAGACTTCGAATCCATAATACAAACCATTCAAATTGTTTTAGAGTTCCAGAAGGACTCGACAAAAGATACTATTAAAAACTAGGATTAGGACTATGCATCTTATCTGGGATAAGGTACACAACCCCAAACCCTCAGACACTGGATGACATCTTTTATTCCAAACAACCCTTGAAAACTTCCAACGCCGGCCAGATCCATACTTAATTTCCTGAAATACATGTAGTTTGAAAACATCAACAAAAGTTGAGCGAGTTCATGTGTTTTGTATGTGTGCATGAATAAACCTTTGTAATCATTGTAAGTATGTATGTTTTGTAATCCTGGTATGAAAGAGAATATCAACAGATCGATTAATGATTTGCAAGGTCATTAATGTGTGTGTAACGATGTAGGAAGGCTCAATCTTTTGCGTATTTCGTACCGGGCCTCCCGGCTGGAACGACATAGTCACCACATGCGGTCAACTCGCGGACCCATGGGTGGGGCTCGCAACACCCAAATAGATCTATCACTCATGCCCCTCGGTCGTTAACAAGGATTAATGGCCTCAGGTTAACGCCTACCCATTCACATGATCTAACAGTTCATTTCTTGAATAACCATACCATTTGTAATCGTATGTAAACAATTTGTAACATGTACTTCACCCCCGAAGTTATAAAACCAAAAATAGTTAAAAGAAAAGGGGGGCATGAACTCACAGTCTTGCGTTCTTCGTAATCACAATAACTTAAAGCTCCTTCGGATGTACACGACTACATACAACGTACTAAGGTCTATTAGACGAGCGGGTCGTGCCTTGACCTAGTGTCACTTAGTGTCTTTGAGTTACGTTTCCTTGTGTTTTCGATATTATTCCAAGTTATATAATTATTTGTTAAACTAATAAATATTTTAACTTAAATTATATATATTAAATTTTGGAATAATAGTTAAAATAATATATTTTTAACTTGTTACTTTTTATGTATTCATACATGTATATCCTTCCCAAGGATGGGTGCATTTGTATTCGTATCCTTATACTTGTATATTTTTGCCATGTATTGGTGTCGTATTCCGGTGTGTATTTATACGTACGAAAATACATATTTTTATTGTATTCATTAAGTATTCTTATACTTAATTTTGTATGAATTTTTCCGGAATAATATCTTTAATAAAAATTCATCAATATATATTTTCAAAATATATATTTTAAGAAATATTACTTGGAAAAATTATTTATAATTTTCCTTTGGAAAAAATATTTGTATTTTCATATAAGTCCTAAAAGTAATATATTTTCAAGTCTAACCTGGAAAATATTTATAAACTTATTTTTCACCCAAAAATAATATATTTCATGTTTGTTCAAGAAAATATATATTTTCTCCGAAAAATAATATATCTTCTAATAATTCCAAGAAAACATATATTTTTACTTACCAAAAATAATATATTTTATTCTTGTAAAAAATATGATATAAATTTGTAATAATTGTGAAAATCATATTTTCATTCACTTGGTGTCCAAAATATTATTTACCAAAAATATACTTGTGAATAAATTTTCCGGAATATTTTGTAAGTTATATTTCTTTGTTCGGTTTCTCCAATATTGTGGGTATTCTTTGTATATTTATTCCTTGGAATTTTGGTAATATTTTGGATTGTAATTTCTTGGTATTTTGATGAGTTATATTATTTCAAGCCCTAAAATAATATAACTAATACACATAATATACAAATAATCATACACATGGTAACATCTAAATATATATTTTCCTACATAGATATTTTGTCACTTTTATTTATAAAAACCAACCTCCAATATTTATAATTTTTGTAACAAAAATTATGGCAAACTTTATGTAAAAATTCATGGTTTGAAATATACTTGTAAATATTTGTTTAAAAATATTTTTCTAAGTGTTTAATTTTTAGAAAAATTTTGCCATAGTTTCCCCTAACAATGGGGGTTTCCATGCCTTCATGGCATATCATTTTCTTTTCTAAATCAACCCAATCAACCAATAATCAACAATAAACAATCTACACTTACCAATTTTGCAAAAAACAAGCATAATTTACCACTTTATGAACTTGAAAATTTACAAAAAATTGCAGTAACTTACTAGTGTATTTAGTAAGTCTTGTTACCCTTTAAAGTGTGGTTGATTATTTAAAAACATAATTTTTAGAGAAGTTAGTTCTTCACAACTTATAATCACATTTTCTAAAAACGTTTCTTCATGGATTTTTCTTGTCACATATGTGCTTCTACACTTTATTAATCACAAAAAATGAGGGTCATTTATTTAAGAACCAAGATTAAGTAAAACTTGTATTTTTAACTTGGTTTCTTGAAAAATCATCTTTGAAATTTTAGATCTACAAGACTTACATCTCGTTTTAATCATCATTTTACAAGAAAACAATATATTCTTTCAAGTTCATGTCTTTCAAGAGGATGATCTATGAATCTTTAACAATTTCATCCTCTCATCTTGATAGATTATGTTTCTAATCATGATCTAGCAAGATCATATGATGATTTACATCAATTACATAAGTAAACAACAATCAACAAGTATAACAACACATAAACAACATGATTTCTTCATGATTTAAACTTATGTTCATGTTCCATTCTCTTGATTCTTAGTGTTCTTCAAACTTAAAATTATGTATCATTCTTTAACCACTTAAATAAGATGTAAAATGAAGATATTAGTGTTCTTACCACTAGCTCAAGGCTAGGGATGATCAAGAGAATAAAAGAGGAGGATAAAATCAAATGGTGAAGGTCCTTGAACTTCCGAAAGTTCCTAGCTTGCTTATGCACCTTCTAACACCCTTGTGTATGCTTGGAATTAGATGAAGTTGATTAAATCATGGTGGTGTGTGGGGGGTTGTTCTCGGCCATGAACAAGCAAGAGAGGAAGAGAGAAAGTGTGTGTGTTGGTGTGTGAAAGTTATGAGAGGTTATGTTCACAAGGTTATACTTATAATCCAATATCAAGAGTTTCTCCATTGTATAATATGTTTAGGAAAGAAAAAACATGATCTATTAGAATATTAAAACAAATCAAAGGGTGGGGGCCATGTTGGGATGTCCATAGGTGGGGGGGGGGGTATAGGTGTAGGTTGTGACCATATAGTTAGTTACTTAGTTGAAATGCAAGTTTCTAGTTAGATGTTTAGTTATTAGATATTTATATAGTGTGTTATGATGTTCGGGGACCATAACTAGCTTGGTAATGTTAAAACAGTGCTTCTAGTGAAAATTTGGTGTTTTGGGTAGTGTCCGGTTGTTCGGTTGGTTACTGGTTCGTTAAGGTGCTAAACTATGCAGTTTAGTGTGCTTTATGTACCCTTTTGTGACAGTTTCGATTCCTGACACTTAGGAAAGCATTCAGAACCGTTTAAGGATGTTTCTGCATGATATAAGATTGTTTAAATGCAGAATTTGCTGATTTTCTGCAGAATTCTGCAGTTTATGTGAGTTTTAGGCACTTTCCGGCACTTAAACTATCTCTAGGAAGGCAGTTTTATGATCCTTACTTTCCTACACACTATACTAGTGTCATACTTGGTTTCTGGCTCTTTCTGTGACTCAACACATTGTCTGTTTATGTACTGAACTCCGTCAACATTTCTTTGATTTGTCTGATAACTGTGCTAACTGTGTCTCGTGCATCATTTGAGTCAATAAAGTTCTTATGCAATAATAATATGACATTAAGCAGTATGTGATGCACATGTATGTATAAAGCTGTAATTAGAAGCAATTCAAATCATTAATTGAAACGCAGCACATTCATTAAGCACTAATCATGGTTTAATAGTTGTACGGATACCTGGAATTTTGATAGTTGTCACATTCTCCCCCTGTTAAGAAAATTTTGTCCCGAAATTTTAAGCCTTACTACTAGCAGCAGGGGAGTTGTGGAACAAATGTGGATATTTAGCTTTCATGAGATCTTCACGCTCCCAAGTAAACTCCGGGCCGTGACACGCGTTCCATCTAACCTTGACGAGTTTAACACTACTCCTCGGAGTCTTGTTAACTTTCCAATCAGTAACCTCAACGGGTTCTTCGGTAAAGTGGAGTGTGTCGTCAATGTGAACTTCATCAGCAGGGATGACCAGTGTCTCTTGAGTTGGACTCTTCTTCAGATTAAATACATGAAAGGTATCATGAACACTATTAAGTTCTGCTGGTAGCTCCAACTTGTATGCTACAGAACCAACTCTTTCCAGGATTTTGAATGGTCCGATAAATCGTGGGTTTAACTTACCACGCTTCCCAAAGCGTGCCACACCCTTCCAGGGTGAGACTTTCAACAAAACCATATCACCCACTTCAAATTCCAAAGGTTTTCATCTCTGGTCCGCATAACTCTTCTGTCGATCACAAGCCGCCTTGATGCGCTCTCGGATCCGTATGATCTTATCAGTTGTCTCTTGGACCAGTTCGGGACCAACCAGCTGTCTATCGCCTACATCTGCCCCACATAATGGCGATCGACACTTGCGTCCGTAGAGAGCCTCAAACGGTGCAGCTTGGATGCTTGTATGGTAGCTGTTGTTATAGGAGAACTCAACCAAAGGTAGGTGAGTGTCCCAACTACCACCCAAGTCCATTACGCAAGCACGTAGCATATCTTCAAGATTCTGAATCGTTCTCTCACTCTGACTGTCCGTCTGTGGATGAAAAGCAGTACTCAGATTTAACTGAGAACCAAACGCTTCTTGGAAGGATTGCCAAATCCTTGACACAAATCTCCCATCTCTGTCAGATATAATCGAGACAGGCACTCCATGACGCGTGACTATCTCTCTTAGGTACAGCTCAGCTAGCTTACCTGTGTGATCATTTTATCTGATTGGCAAAAAGTGCGCAGACTTTGTCAAACGGTCCACGATTACCCAAATCGTGTCATGACCTCTGGGTGTCTTGGGCAACTTCGTTACGAAATCCATTGAGATCTGTTCCCACTTCCACATGGGTATCTCAGGTTGCTGCAGAAGGCCTGAAGGCTTCTGATACTCGGCCTTTACCTTGGCACAAGTCAAACACTTCTCAACATAAGTAGCCACATCGCCCTTAAGTCTTGGCCACCAGTAATAATCCTTCATTTCTTGGTACATCTTGTCTGGTCCTGGATGGATCCAGTACCTCGATTTATGAGCTTCATCAAGAATAACATCTCTAAGACCATCAAAGAGAGGAACCCAAATTCGTCCCATAAAATACAAGGTTCCTTCCTTGTTGGGTACCAGCTTTTTCTCCATCCCATGGAGATATTCAGCCTTTACATTTTCCTTCTTAAGAGCTTCTCTATGTGCAGCACGAATACGCAACGAGAGGTCTGTCTGAACAATCATCTCCAAAGCCCAAACCCTTATGGGCTTGATCATCTCTTTTCAACTTAAGGCGTCTACCACCACATTCGCCTTTCCTGGATGATATTTGATTTCGCTATCATAATCATTTAATAACTCTACCCAACGTCGCTGTCTCATGTTGAGCTCTTTCTGATTGAATATATGCTGAAGGCTCTTGTGATCTGTAAATATAGTACACCGAGTACCATACAGATAATGTCTCCAAATCTTCAAAGCAAACACCACTGCGCCTAATTCCAAATCATTCGTGGTGTAGTTCTTCTCATGAACCTTCAATTGGCGCGAAGCATAAGCGATAACCTTTTGTCACTGCATTAGCACACAACCCAATCCCTGACGCGAGTCGTCACAGTATACCACGAAGTCGTCGGTGCCTTCGGGTAGGGATAAAATAGGTGCATCGCAAATCTTATTCTTGAGCAACTAAAAAACTTCCTCTTGTTTGTCTCCCCACTCATTCTTCTTATCCTTTTGAGTAAGGGAGGTCAGCGGCTGAGGGATTTTTGAAAAATCCTCAATGAATCAGCGATAATACCCTGCTAAACCCAAAAACTGTCGGATCTCAGTTGGCGTCTTCGGAGTTTCCCAATTCTTAATCGCCTCAATCTTGGTGGGATCCACATGAATTACATCTTCGTTTACCACGTGACCAAGGAACTGTACCTCACGCAACCAAAACTCGCACTTCGAGAACTTAGCATAGAGCTTCTCCTTCTTTAGCAGCTCTAAGATGGCTCTAAGGTGTTGTTCATGCTCTTCCTTAGTCCGCGAATAGAACAAAATATCATCGATAAACATAATCACGAATTTATCAAGATATGGCATGCAAACTCGGTTTATCAAGTCCATAAATACTGCCGACGCATTTGTCAAACCAAATGGCATCACTAGAAACTCGTAATGTCCATAACGAGTTCTAAAGGCAGTCTTCGGTATACTCTCTTCTTGAATCCGCAGTTGGTGATAACCTGATCGAAGATCGATCTTGGAGTAGTAACTCGAACCTTGAAGATGATCGAATAAATCATCAATCCTCGGCAAAGGATACCGATTCTTGATGGTTAACTTGTTCAGCTCTTGGTAGTCAATGCACATACGAAAACTACCGTCCTTTTTCTTGACAAATAGGACCGGATTTTCCCAAGGTGAGAAGCTTGGTCTAATGAATCCCTTGTCCAATAGCTCCTGAAGCTGCGTCGACCACTCTTGCATCTCTGAAGGCGCAAGCCGATAAGGTGCCTTGGCTACAGGCGTGATGCCTGGAACCAAGTCAATATGGAATTCGACTTGTCGTTGTGGAGGTAGTCCTCGCAAGTCTTTGGGGAAGACTTCAGGATATTCCCTTACCACAGGGATATCTTCGAGCTTTGGTTCTTCGACTTCTTTATCGACTACGTGAGCCAAGAAGGCAATACATCCTTTACGCAAAGACTTCTGTGCCTTCAAGCAACTGATAATCCGTAGAGGCGTATCATGTTTTTCTCCGTGTACCACAATCGTCTCTCCATTCGCCATCGGGATGTGGATAATCTTCTCATGACATACGATCTCAGCTCTGTTACTCGACAACCAATCCATTCCAACTACTACGTCAAAACTTCCCAACTCAACTGGCAGCAGATAAAGCGTAAACTAACGCTCTCCAAGCTCTATCACACAGCCTCTAATCACTTCGTTTGCCTTTACTAGCTTTCCATTAGCTAGTTCTATCAAATACGGAATATCTAACTTACTTGCAACTAACCCAAGTATATTCTTAAATTTTAGAGATATGAAGCTATAGTCGGCACCAGTATCAAATAGCACAGATGCAAAATGTTGATTGATAGGGAATGTACCAGTGACTACGCTCGGATCTTGACGAGATTCCCTAGATCCAATGTCGAAGACTCTTCCCTGAGCTTGGTTATTCTTTGGGCAATCCCGCTTGAAATGCCCTACATCACCGCAACCAAAACAACCTTGGCCGCAACCATTTCCATTTCCATTACCGCCCTGGTTGTTGTTTGCTCCACGGTTTCCGTTACCAGCTTAATTCCCAAAACCACCACGATTTCCATTTCCATCGAAGTTTCCATTTCCTCCTTGATTGCGATTTCCAGTCTGATTTCCATTACTGTTGCGGTTTCCATTACCATTTCCACCAGATCCTCCATTCCTTCATCCAACACCGTACCAGCACGCCTCGCTGGCATGCCCTACCTTGCCATAATTCTCGCATTTCCCATACCTACATCGTCCTGTGTGATGATGCTGACAAATATCACACTTGAGCAGAGTACCCATGTATCCTTTTCCTTTGTTCTCAGAACTTGCAGCACTAGTCCTGACCTCGGCTGGCGGGTTAGCGTCTTTACGCTTATTAGTACCACTGTTGTTTCCTTGGGTACCCTTCTTGAAATTGGAGAACTTCCTTTTGTTCTTTCTAGATGACTCGACATGAGTCTCTTTCTTCTTCTGCTCAGTGATTGAAAACTTACCCAAACAGATCGCTTCTTCAGTTAATGCCACACTCAAGTCGATAGCTTCAGTAATTGTTGGAGGCTTAGAAGTAGTCACCATGCTTAGTATTTGGGGTGCTAATCCCCAAATGAAACGTTCAACTCGCTTGAACTCTGGCTCTACCATTTAGGGGACAACCCGAGACAAATCATGGAATCTCTGCACGTACTCAGCTATCTTTGGACCATCCATTTTCAGATTCCAAAACTCGGTTTCCAACTTCTGAATTTCTTCCCTTGAACAGTACTTCTTACGCATCAGCTCTTTCACCTCATCCCAAGTCATAGCATATGCTACCGCCTTACCTAGTGTCACACCCCGACCACGTAGAACATACAAAACGTGGCGGAAACATCGGGGAGTGTTGTAACAGAATTAATGTTTCACAACCATGGATATTAAAGTTTCGTTTTATTGATTAAAAGTGTTACAATGTCTTAACAAACAAGGAATTTCAACATAATTAACTAGTCTTGCATCTTTTATTGTCACTAAAGCCCAAGTCTGCCTATGTGTATCTTGGTCATCTTATGCAACAGCTCCTGAAAAACACATGTGAAAATAGGTACGTCAGCATAAAAATGCCTGTGAGATACATAGGTTTTGTGAAAATAAGATTCATGACTTATGTTTGAGAAAATGTTTAGTCATGAACCTTGTTATTTGCTTTGTCTTTAAATCATTTGAAAAAACGATAAGATCAGATGATAAGTATAAATAAATGTAAGGTTAAATGGATAACCAAGTAAAATGTGTTTGTATAAGATAAGTTGTTTATAAATCAATGTCTTGTGAAAAGTATGTTATTTGTATGAAATGTTCTATGTCAAATATCCATGTCAAATGTCTATGTTTAAACCAGTAGTCAAAAGTCCTTGTATAAACCATGTCAAATGTTGATAGTCCAAAAGTAGTCAAGTAATGTATAACCAAAATGATATGTATGGTAAGTAAAATTTAGACTACTTAAACCATAAGTAAAAATGAACAAAACAAAGTATTGAAGTAAAACTTGGTTTAAATCAAAGTTATGTTTTGTAGAATAATGCATGCTTTACTGATACAAACACTTATGCAGTATGTTAAACGCAAACATTCAAGCCTTGAGACAGTCGGATAACCCTTTCAGTCAAGGTTATCTAAAGAATTGTATTCGGATTCAGTCATTCCTTACATCCAAACAAACCCGGGATGTCAGGAATGGGATTTGTCAAGTCCTATGGTACCACTACTTACTACCGAGCGGCGTAGCAAATGTTAATGAACGTAATAAAGACCCGTTTGTGCAAACCAAATGTCATAGAAGTTGTATACATGTCATATGAAAACAATGTACTAAGTATGCTAAGTTAACATACAAAGCAGAAAAGTCATGTAAATCAATGTGCTAGCATGTTATCAGTCAACATACTTGGCAGAAATGTAATGTAAAACGATGTACTAAGTAATGCACACAATGGGCACACCTAGCATAAAATGTATTGAAATCATGTACTATAATGTACTAACGAACATAGCATGTATATGATGTTAAAACAGGAAAGCATGAAAGTAACAAGTAGGCACATGTGTTCCACCCCAAAACAGTTTGGAAAACAGTAAAAGAGGGGTCTATGTACTCACTTGAGATTGCTCAGATGTCTAAAGATAGTCACCAAGTAATGCTAGAGATCTCGGAATCAAACGGCACCTAATATAGGTAACTATGTTAATAACCGGACCTAGATCGGAAGATCGGATAGCATTAGGGTTTGTAAACCAAACGAGTGTAGAGACTCATGTCATTTGGTTTAACAAAGCCTACATACTAAATGAAACCTAACATAATTGTTTACGACCCATTACGACCCGTTTAGGTAGCTTATGCTACTTTAACGCGTCGTTCGCGTGTAACGCGTTCGGACCGCCTAACTAGCCCTATGACAAGTGTTATAAGCCTAAACATGTTACATAATCAGTTACGTGACAAAAGTTTAGGTTACATATGCTAAATTACCAATTATGTGTGAAAAGGGTATTCTGGTAATTTACCTAAGGCATATAAACAACCTATCATACAACTACTTAAACGATGTGACCATAGGGTATAACCTCGGAAGGTTATTCCCTACCTACTATGGTCACCTAATGTATTTGGTCGGATCCTAATGATCGACCAAACTGGGTCGGGTTCGAGGTATAAGCGATTTATTAGATCGCTTACCCTACGACCCTAGACAACGTGGTAATCAGTAGGCATAGTCCCAAGGGACTATGACCATCGTGATTACAATCATGTTGCGAAGTTCAAACGAACTTCGCATTGACCATTACTGGTCAACGCTGAAAGTCAAACAAAGTTTGACTTTCTGACTCGAAAAGCAGTAAAATAAGGAAAAGAACGAAAGAATACTTACGAAGGGTCCCCGAATGCTAATCGTGATCACAATAACTCAGGTATGAAACAATGGTTCCAACTTAGAGTCAAATAGATCAGATTCTTGTAAGTAATGAGGTTGGGGGTGATGGGGTATTTATAGTAAACGGTCCACCGTTAGGATCGTTTGTCGAATATCGTGCCTTAATCTCATGCGTACACTTGTCGGAACCTTATGGTGGCTCATTTGGTCACTCACCATAAGAGATCAACATGTGGCAAAGTGATTAGGAGTGGGTAACAGCTGTGAACAGCTGTCGATACATCGAATCTGGTCCCGAAAATGCGAAAAATGAAGTTTCTGCATGTTTCTGCCCCAGAATAGGCAGTCGCGTAGCGCGACGGTGAAGGCCTAGGCAGTCGCGCTACGCCACTGACCCTCCTGTATCAGAAATGTTTCAAAATGACAGGTTTAGTCCCTGCAGCCCGTTTAAGCGATTTTTGATGCGTTTGAACCCCGTTAACCTCATTTCAAGGCTCTAAAATGAAGTTAAAGTATAGGGACCTCAAAACATGCTCAAAAATATCTCGGATGTCGGTTCGTTTGGCCGTACGATCGCGATGTTCGCTTAATTACGACGGAATGCGCATAAGCGCGAAAAACGATCCAAATGACGCGACG